>OY747135.1:61964926-63164926 GCA_963556465.1 Berberis vulgaris
GGTCACGAGTGTTGTGAATGTGGTTGGTGGCTCATGTAAGCATCATGATATTCTTTTAGAAACAATTTCTATTAACACTCTAAAAGCACTTGAAAGTGGTGAACTTGCAAGTGAAAGTGGCCAAAATCAACAATCAACTCTTAAAACAGCCAGAGATACACGTTGGGGCTCACATTACAATACTTTGATAAGCTTGATTAAGTTGTTCGATTTTATCATCGATGTGCTCGAGTGCATTAAGGAGACCTCAAAATATGCTGAGCAAAGAGTTGAAACATGCACTTTATTAGATTCACTACTATCTTTTGATATTGCATTTGGACTTCATTTGATGAAAAATACATTAGGAATCACGAATGAATTGTCACAAGCATTGCAAAGAAAGGATAAAGATATTGTGAATGTCATGGGTTTGGTCATAGTAGTTAAGAAACGCTTACAGTTGATGCGAGATGATGGATGGAACAATTTGATAGATGAAGTTTCCTTATTTTGTAGCAAACATGTTATAGAAATGTCTAACCTTGATGAATTTTATGTTGCTAGGGGACGGTCACGACGTATTGTTGAAAATGTCACAAACATGCATCGATATCGGGTTCAGTTATTTAATGTTGTTATTGATTTGCAACTTCAAGAGCTCAACAACCGTTTCAATGAAGTGAATACTGAATTGCTTTTATGCCTTTCATGCTTGAGTCCAAATGATTCTTTATCGGATTTTGATAAGGGAAAATTGATTCGTTTTGCTAAATTTTATCGAAATGATTTATCAGAAGTACAACTTGATGCTCTTGATAATCAGTTGGAGACATTTATCATTGATGTGAGGTCAAATAGCGAGTTCTTAAATTTGACAGGAATTAACAATCTTGCTGAGAAGATGGTAAGGATAAAAAAAAACATTTTGTATCCTTTGATCTATAGGCTTATTACTTTAACATTAATATTACCAGTTGCAACTGCCAGTGTCGAGAGAGTTTTTTCTGTTATGAAGATTATCAAGAATCGATTACGTAATCATATAGGAGATCAATGGATGTATGATAGTTTGATTACATATGTTGAGAAATATATATTTAATGGCATCGATGATTAGGTGATTATGCAGCATTACCAGAACATGAGAACCCGCAGAGAGCTTTTACCTAAATCTACTGTGCATCTACATTGGCTCATTATGTATGTTTATCTTGTAATACTTTTAAAATTCTATTTTAATCATATTTATCTATTTATTTTAAGAACTAAATTATCCATAATTTTTTTGCCCCCCTTTGTCTGCAATCCTGGATCTGCCCCTGTATGTATCTTGGTATTAAATTAGATGTAATTGATAAGGTATTATGCTTAACTTTTGTAAATTATTAAAGTTATAATACAAAACTTAAAACCACCTAGGTCCCTGGGCGCTAGGTACCTTCTCACCGCCCGCCCACCGCTTAGCGCTTTTTAGAACACTAGTAAATAATGTTATAAAAGTGACGGACGCGTACGGAAAAATGTAATTTTAGATTCTAAATCTTATTAGATAAAATTATAAATTTGTGCGGATCAGTAGATGGTCTTCATGAGATCTGAAAAGATGCATTATTGTATTATGTATTATCTATTACTTTATAGCAATAATATTGTCCAACCATGTACTTAGCCATATTTGATGTGTTGAGGTTTCTAATAACTTGCTCCTTGGTACTTCCCACCGAGCAATCAAACTAAGCCACACAAAGCACAGAGGACTACCGTACATTCGGCCGCAGAGTTTAACTTTAAATTTATATCAAAATTCTGAGGTAATCATATACTGCATCTAGTAACACAACAGTCTGAAAGCCACAAACATCCCAATTGATGCCCATCTTGAACTTCTCTTCTTTCTTTCCCACTTTTCTCCTTTTTTCCAAGTCTCCTCCAATGGCACGCACCATCAGCTAGACCTCAGATTTGAGGGATATATGAGCATGACATAGTCTTGAAAATAACCTCAGTGCATAGTATAGCTTTTAGTTGCCAAAAATTAGAGGCAAACTAATATTTTGGTTAGAGTAGTCTAAAGCTAAAGAGTCTTGCAAAGAAATTGGAACTTGTATCTTACAATTTGTAGTTGTAAGAATCTGGTAATTTACACTACTTATTTTATCATTTAAGACTTAATTTTAGAAAATTCAGCGGTTTTTCTATTAAATGGTGTTTGTTAATGTTTTTGAAGTTTGAATTGAATTAGTGTCTACTGCTAAATTAAGTATTAGAAGCAAGATTTTCATGCTCGTCTTTGAAATTTGAACAATGAAAGCTATAAGCAAGGAAAGAGATTTCGCAAAATTTCTGCGAAAATTTTATTGTTTTGAAATTACGAATAGAAATAGCGCAAAAGAAATAATTACATTTTTTCGAAGGTTTTTCCAAAAAAAATTGGGTTTTTTCATAGATTTCGAAGGTTATTCCGAAAAAAAAGAAATAATTACACTACTTATTTTTTCATTTTTTTTCTAATTATTTATTGATTTTTGAAACTAACGTCGATTTCTAATTATCATTTCTTCTACTTATATATTGATTTTTGAAACTACTACCTGATTTTCTAATTGTATATTAATTTCATGTTTGTTTCATTTATTGGTATTTAAGCTTCATTTAATGTGCTCAATAGATTTATTTAATTGCATCTTATATTTGTTCACATATTTCATATACCCTCGAAATTTATTATATATATTTCATGTATCCTAAAAAATTTTACATTTTTTTTACACACCAAAATATTTCTTAAAATCAGGAGATCGAAATTAACTAAAAAACGAAATCACAATCCTTGGCTGTAAGTGCTCCCTAAACTTTCAATACATCTTATATTCTTATATCACATCATTACCATGTTAAACCCTCAAACTAAAGTTGATTTATCTTTATAAATAATTTAACAAACATTTTTCCAGACATTAATAATTCTATTTCAGAATCAACATTCCGTAAGCCTTCGGTATCAACTTTCAATATAAAGCTTCACTTTCAATGTTTTAACAAACATGATCTAAAACTGAAATTCCAACTTAAATGCTAAGTAACATGAGAGAAAAGATATGAGAGAATGTAATATGTAACCTTCTATTTCAGTAGTGGTCTAGGGAGCTCATTTAAACCCTTGCTTGCCTTCGAAAAAAAAAACATTAGAGAGAAGATTTAACATCAGAAACTCAAATCCCATATTTGAGTTTAATTTAATTTAAGTCATGACTCCAGCTCTCGGAGTGCTCTTATAAGATCATCATAATAGAACATTATGCAAATCAATAGTAACTAACACTACACTAAATTGACATTTTTGTAACAACCCCCAAAATAGTATCACTTTTGAAGTGTAACAATCAACCTAACAATTTTACACATTTATACAAAACAAAATGATACAATAATTGTATCACCATGAAGAGTATGGTTATAAAAGTGATACTATTCATGGTGATCCAACTTATTGTATCATTTTTTTTGTGTTACTGTTTTTCATTTTTTTGACTAAATTTAGTTTTGACTTGAAATTGTTTGGTGGATTGTAACATCTCAAAAGTGATACTGTTTTGAGAGTTGTTACAAAAGTGCCAATTTGGTGTAGTGTAAGTATGTAATAGGTATCGTAGAGATTGATCAATCCAATTAAATTGGTTCAAAACAACAATGGATCAATACTAATCTCTTTCATGCAAACATCATATAAGGTACAATACATATAATTTACAAAATAACCTTGGATACAGACTTATGTACAGATCAATATGGTGAGCACTGAGCAGCCTTCTCTAAATCCAACTTCTGACTGACTTCACTGCCGTCAGTTCTAACCTGGGTGATGTTCTTACTCCTCACCTTCATTGCATCCAACAAGTCCTCTAGGCTTGAATACCGCTCATCACCATTGATATGATTCAAAATATGATCAAGTTCATCTTTACCCACAGCAATTCTAATGGTGATGACTCCACCATTAGTCTTACTTGGGGTATCATTGTCAACATCAGTTTTGAACCTTACCACCTTCTTCGTCTTACGCACCAATTGCTCCGCCACCTGCTCCGTCGATGCATGTTGCTTAGGAGAGGCCATAAGTGCGACTTCTTTCGCCTCCATGGATGATACAATTGTCTCTACTGGCTTTACAAGTTTGCTTGCTCTCATAGAATTCCCCATTGACGAGCTTGAATAAAGTTTTTCAGTAAGGATCGATTAAATTGATGAGGTATTTATATTAAGAAGAAGAGAAAGTGCTTAATGTGACAGAGCACTTGAGAGAATTATACGAATGGATTAATACTATTTGTGTATTTCCTTATATAGAGAGCATTGTACCCAAAAAAAAGCATTATTTCTCTTTATTATTTGAATAAACTATGATTTCGTGAGAATTATAAAAACGATAAGGCATCAACTTTATTGGCCATGTGATGTAGAATAAGTTTCAGATGCGTGTAGTTTGGTCTCTGTCATTAGCCACAAAATTGGTCAATAGCAACCCCATATAGTTATAATGCATGTGCAAAACATGCCGTGTGGGTAAAACCAAATAAAAAAAAAATGCAATCTGAACGGATTCAAGTTCTATGGATTGTAGATTTCCAATTGAAAATGATTATACGTCAAAATAGACCGACATCGCAGCCATATACATAGTAGAGAACATTCATCATGAGGATTTGACATCCCATTTATTGAGCTAGCTCATAAAACTCAAAAAAGGTTAAAATTAATCATAAAGGCTCAAACATTGCCCATTAAAAGAAGACGTAATCAAAGCCTAAATTCAGGCCCGCACGAATCAAAGCCCAAATCCAGACCCGCACGAATCAAAGCCTAAATCCAAGCCCGACATGAGTTCTCTCATAAAGAAGAGGAACGTTGCATAAAAAAGAGTCGTGGAGGGAGTTACGCATCCACGGACGCATCTCCATAAAAGATGAGACTATTACAAGGAACATCTCATTTCGTCGCCCCTCACATGCTTAAGTCACGCAAAGAATTAACCACGACCATTATAAAAGGTAAATGGAACATTCGACAAAGGTATGGAACTTTAACTGAGTTTTGTCCAGATTTATTTCTTTCTTCAAACAGAGTCGCTAACTTAAGCATCGGAGTGCCTTCGACACCAAAAATGTGGTATTTGGCACTCTAACATCTGTTTTGCAGATCAAACACTCAGGAGGACGAGATTTAGACGCATTAGTTTGGCGCCGTCAGTGGGGAACGACGAGTTTCCTTTATAAAAAGAAAATCCACAGTGACGAAGTTCACCAAAATCTGATAAACGATCAACAAGCTCTCAGAACAAATGACACACTTTACATATCCTCAACCCAGCGACGATCATAATAACCCTCCTACTGGTAACAATATATCACAAGCAGCTCACGAACAAGACGGAGCTCAGCCCATCATGCCAATAGCACCCGACAATCGAGATCCACAGCATGCAATAGCTCAGACAATCCAGACATCCAGCGACACTGCCACGGATCCTCGGGTGGACTTGCTTATGATCCAGATGAACCACATGACGAATGATGATACACCAAAACGATCACATCCATGAGCCTTACACGTATCATGATGATCTCGAGGAATTACGAGCCCCAGGGTGAGCTCAACACTGATCCGACCCAAGGGGTACTAAACCCGCCCAATGCAGTCCGACAAACGAACCCGAACTCTTACAACTTGCTAAGCCTACACGTCTCACAGCTATCCTCAATACCCGTAAGCCCTATTAAGGCAAGTATCTCGAGGATCAGCTTCGAACGAACGATTACAACAGCTCTCCACTTCCAACTATGAAGCAAATACCAGAGTACATTCCACACAGGGAAACCTCCTTCTACAGATTGCTTTCGGATTGGGAACTATCTCCCGCGTATCTAAGAGCACAGGGCTAACAGGGAAGTTCCCTCCTATAGCACGACTCCGAATTAGATCAGGATCTCCATGAATATATTTTTCCTAAACTACGCCTTCGATGGCCCGGTAGAATCAGGACTCCTGCACTATAAATAAGACATGAGGTTGGTAAGCTAAGGTATACTACAAATTTCATGTTTACAGCATTACACATTCCTTAGATCCCTGCCTGACTTTAGCATCGAAGTGTCATCGGCCACCACAACGATGGTTTGTGGTTTACGTGCGTGATTTGTGCAGGTCAACATGACAAGGTCAAAACATGGAGCGAAAAATGACTGCATCATTTTGGCACCATCCGTGGGGACGACGTAGTTCTTAACCTTTCACTAACATCGTCTCCCTTTGAAATACAGAGAGATTGTGACATCATGCAACAACGGAGAGCAAGGGGACACGTCAAACGCTCAGGCTGGCGTTGTACCGCCACTTTCCAGGTTTCGGTTATGCACGGGCAGCAGACTCACAGCCCCTCGGCCGACAACAACAACGATGGACCCCAAGATAGATATGATGTCATCTCAAATACTGCAAATCGCCAAAGCAGTGGAGGCTCTCGCATGGCAGAACCTTCCACCTGCTAATAGAGACCAGGAGCAGCACAAGCCTCCATCTCCAGAGAACGGCAGAGAGTAAGCACAGGAGAGTCAAGCCCTTGCTAGTTCTCATTGGACTAGAGGAGGTGCGCGGTTAACGCAGAACTGACCACCAGGGCAGAGAGGCTCGACCCACAGAACACCCTAGGAAGAGGGGCACATGACCAAGACGTGTTGTATTGTCTCTCTGTCCCACCATTCGTGGATTGTATTATGAATGTGGCCCTTCCGAAGAAGTTCACTCCTCCGAAGCTCGACTTCTATGACGGAATCATCAACCCATTCGACCACTTGCGCCATTACCAGCATGTAACGGCCCTCAAAGAAGGATTTGAGTAGGTGATGTGCAAGACTGTTTCCACTAGCTTGAAAAAGTCAGCATTAACATGGTTCCACAACCTCCCGCCGAGGTCGATCAACTCCTTCAAGGCGCTGGCAAAGGAGTTCCTGACGCGTTTCATCGGGAGTCATCATCATCATCATCATCATCAAAGCCCATTCCCGAGATTTTCGGGGTCGGCTACATGAATTTTGGTTCTCCAAGCAATGCGATCTTCCCACATTTCCTCACCTAATCCAAGCTCAATGATATCTTCATTCACCGTCTTCATCCAAGTTTTCAACGGTCGTCCCCTCCGTCTACACCCTCCATTAACTTGCCAATCTAAACATTTTCTAATTGGCGTCGTGCTTGGTCTCCTCCGCACATGACCAAACCAAGTTAAACGTCTTTCTCTAATTTTTTCCTCTATGGGCGCTACACCTAAGTATCTCCTAATTCTTTCATTTCTAATTTTATCCTTACGAGTTTTACCACACATCTACCTTAACATACGCATTTTTGCTACTGCCGTCCTATGCGTATGTTGTCCCGTAGTAGCCCAACATTCTGAACCGTATAGCATGGCTGGTCGAACAATTGTCTTATAGCATTTCCCTTTTAGCCTTGCAGGCATCCTTCTATCGCACAATACTCCTGACGCCATTCGCCATTTCAACCAACCAGCTTTAACCCTGTGGTCTACATCTGCTCCAATAGCCTCATTCTTTTGAATTATAGACCCTAGATATCGAAAAGCCTCACACTCCGGGACCTCGACACCTTCGATCTCAATTGCATTACTTCTCCCTCTTGGTTCACACCCAAAGTTGCACACTAGATGCTCCGTCTTCGAACGGCTAATTCTAAAACCTTTACTCTTTAAAGCCTCCTGCCACTTAACTAATTTCTGACCTAAACCTGCACTAGTCTCATCCATTAAGACAATATCATCTGCAAATAACATGCACCAAGGTACATCTTCTTGCAGATGTCTCGTCAACTCATCCATGACCAAAGCAAAGAGATATGGACTTAACGCCGACCCTTGATGTAGTCCTACTATCACTGGAAATTCACTAGACATCCCACCTACTGAGCGAACACTTGTTACAGTCCCTTCATACATATCCTTAATGATATCGACATAACATTGAGACACTTTCTTCCTTTCAAGCACCCACCAAATTAACTCCCTGGGGACCCTATCATATGCTTTCTCCAGATCAATAAAAACCATATGCAAACTCTTACGTGCCTCTCGATATTTTTCTACAGTTTGCCTAAGCAGGAAGATGGCCTCCGTAGTAGACCTACCTGGCATAAATCCAAATTGATTCTCTGAAATCGTGGTTAAACTCCTAAGTCTTTGTTCTATAACCCTCTCCCAAAGTTTCATCGTATGACTCATAAGCTTTATCCCTCTATAGTTCGAGCAATTTTGGATATCCCCTTTGTTCTTATAAATTGGTACCACAATGCTATGCCTCCATGAATCTGGCATTTTTCTAGTTTCCAAAATTCTATTAAAGAGCTTAGTTAGCCATTGAATTCCAACTTCTCCCAAACATTTCTATGCTTCAATTGGTATATCATTCGGTCCAACGGCCTTCCCTGTCTTCATTCTTTTTAAAGCTTCTCTCACTTCTGTGGCACTAACTCTGCGATGGAACACACGATCTCTCCCTTCCTGTGAAGCATACCCCTCCAAGTTTAACTCCCCTACATGTGTTCCATTGAGTAGGTTCCAAAAGTAATCCTTCCATATATCTAAAATAGCTTTATCCTGCATTAAGACTCTTCCATCCTCATGCTTAACACACTTAACATGACTCAAGTCCCTAGTTTTTCGTTCTCTAGCCTTCGCTATCTTGAAAATATCCTTCTCCCCTTCCTTCGTACCTAGCCTATTATAAAGAGCATCATACGCTCTCTTCTTAGCTTCCCCTACTGCTCTACTACTCAACTTCTTAGCCTGCTTATAAAGTTCATAAGACTCTAGGCACCTATCTTTTTGCCACGCCTTAAAGCATCTTTTCTTTTCGGCAATGGTTTGTTGCACATCCGCGTTCCACCACCATGTCTCCTTACCATAGAAACCTCCTCTTTTGGCCTGTCCTAACTCTTCATTCGCACATCTTTTTATTCGGTTTGCCAAATGTTCAAAAAGATCCGCGCTACTAGTCCTATCCTTTGGTTCTAGATTCTCCCCACCCTCTGAAACTGACTGGCCACCCAAAATCCTCTTTCTAAATCTTTGGTACACATCTCCCTGTAAGGTCCACCACTTAATTCTCGGTCTAACCTGTTCTATAGCAATACGACCCCTACTCTTAAGACAAAAATCGAGAACTAACAGCCTATGTTGGGATGTCAGACACTCTCCTGGTATAACCTTACAATTTTTACACCTACCTAAATCGTGTCTCTTCACAAGAAAATAATCAATTTGACTTCTATTACGCCCACTCGCAAAGGTCACCAAGTGGTCTTCCCTCTTCTCATAAAAAGTATTTACGATCCCAAAATCCTGAGCTAACGCAAAATCTAGAATAGAAATCCCCGCGGTGTTTCGATCCCCAAAGCCTTGACCTCCATGTACCCTCTCATACCCAACTCTATCCTTACCGACATGGCCATTCAAATCCCCGCCTATGAAAACCCTATCGGAAGAGGGAATTCCAAGAACGACATTACATACTCTCTCAAAAAAAGGCCCACATTACATACTCTCTCTCTAAAACAAAGATCCAATGAGACGCTCAAAGAGTATGTCACACGCTTCAACAACGAGCTGACACTCATTGACGGTCGCAACAACGACACAGTCGTGACGGCTTTCACCACGGGCCTAAAGAGGGAAAATCTCTACGAAGACTTCACCTTGAAACCCCTTTTAGACATGACGAAGCTCCTCAAGAGCGCCCAGAAGCATATTACCTTAGAGGAGTTAAGGATTGTAAAGAGGGAGACCGAAGGTGAGAAGAATCCATTCGCTCCGAATGACAAGAATGTGGGAAAAAGACGCAAGGATGAAGAAATGAGCAAATGGAAGCGTAGTGACAACAGGTAAGACCCTAGCAGCCGGTCCAAGCCAAAGAAAGCATCCACCTACATTGGATCCAGAGCCGTGACACCCCTCAATTCTAGCCTATCGAACGTACTAAACTCTATGAAAAACTGGGAAGATCTGAAGTTGCCCCCAAAATAGCGCAGAGACCCCTCCAAGCGTGACAACGGCAAATACTACTTGTACCACAAGGAGGGTAGCCATGATACCAACGACTGCAAGAGTCTGATGTACGAGATTGAGTATTGGATCCGCAAGGGCAAACTAATAGAATTCCTGAACTTTGAAAAGCGACCAAAACGATCCAGGGACCAGAGGGAGTCAATCAAAGAAATAGAGAAGGAGATTCTGGGCATATTCTATGTCCTTTATGGAGTCATACTGAATGAATACTAGTCGCACAGGTCCGGCAAGCGGACTCTGCTGGAGATGTGGACACAACCCGCAGACGAGGACAAACGCATTTGCCACTCGAGAATTCAAAGCCTCATTCCCACCTTGACCTTTACGGACAAGCACCTCGAAAAAGTCTGAGTGTCGCACTACGACGCCCTAGTCATCTCGGTCTCCATTGCAAAGTGGGAGGTGAATAGAGCTCTGGTGGACACAGGAAGCTCACTTAACGTCTTGTTCTACAACGCGTTTCGCAAAGTGAACCTCAGAGTGGAGAACCTGACGTCTTTAGACTACCCGCTAACTGGATTCAGCAGAAAGAAATGCTTCTCGATCGGGAAGATAAGGTTAGAAGTAATAACAGTAGAACCAAAAGTGAGAAATGTCTTATTTCTAGACTTCATAGTAGTAGACGCACCGTCTACCTACAACCTTATCTTGGGAAGACAATGGCTCCACCAGATGGAAGCAGTAGTCTCCACCCTTCACCAGTGCGTTAAGTACACTTCTAACCACTCTGAAAGAATGATACATGGAGACAAACCTACGGCACGAAGCTGTCATACGCTACACTGAAGCAGATAGAATGTTTTAAGATCCAATCGGATCGCACGGAGAAATCTGAACTTGAGCCAGGCTGAGTGACTGCTGACACATCGCAGTCAAGCCACACAGAAGCAATCTGCTCTTCAACACGACGTAATGGATAGACCAAGGCAAGCGGGAATACAACCCCACTGACATTCCGTAGTGCGAAATTTAACCCTTACGAGGTTTACTTTTCAGTAACCTCTGTAAGTGTCAACGAAGCTCAACAGTCTGCCGAGAATACCAATGATCCACAAGGGCGTCCAAATTCACTTCAGGGCCAAGATCAATTTCTCTCTGTCAACAGTCAGTTTATGTCAATTGTTTATTTCCTTTTCCATGGTCAATGTAGAGTTTTAGTTCTTGAAGACTTATGTGATTTGCAATCATTTAAGAAATAAAGAAAGATTTACGAAGACAAACTCTATTGATTACTGGAAAGATATAACAACGAGCGCCCAAAGGAAGATACAAAAGACTACATACTACAAACATCTAAATCCGGTACGACATGGAGGAAAGACTCGCTTAGACAATCCAACTATGTGAAGAGATAAGAAAAAAGCAAAAATATCCGATGCAAGCTATCCGCAAGCAACAACAAAGATATCCAAATGAACTTCGCTCGACCCCTTCCCAAGATCAAGGACAAAATGGCAGAGGAGGCTGAAAGCACAAACCGGCTGATTGTTTCATCGAATCACCCTGAAAAAGTGAACCCGCCAATAGCGATCAGACCTTACAACGGACGGCTGACTTTCTCAAAAGGCATCCTACCTCTTTGCATACTTCCTCAAATGGCTTTCGCCCCCCTGAAGAAGATAGAAGAAGGTATATGAGGATGGCCGCAAGCGTCGAAGCAGTCAAGGTCTCACAATGCTGTCAAGCGAGGACATTTTTCACATGTGTGGTAATCGGGGTGACTGAGAAATACCACCCCCGGAAGCATTGCGCATCCGCTATCACTTCAATCAGCCATAAGTTAGCAGCGGAAACAACGTACATTCGGACGCAACGACACAAGGTAACACTGAGGCTCCTCTGTTGGGAGGAAATCCGTACTACTTCTCCGCAATATGAGAAAAAATTACGATATCTCAGTAGATCAACTACGTGCCTACCCATAACAGGTGACCACGCAAATCAACAATTATCATTGTGCCTGATCAATTCAAATGTCAGAACATCCGAAGATTTCCGTGGAGATCTCCATTCAGCCTTTGGAAAATTCAAAACATTTCCTTCAAGCAAGAACATTATAGGAGATACGCTATGCAGAAGATAGTGCCTACAACGATTGAGGAACACTATTATATAGACACGATGGTTCACCAAACGAGCGCTTCAGCATTATATGTCATCATTGAATACCGTATGGGAAACGAGGAGGCGACGGTTCCCAAGGAAACTGCGTAGACCACGTTCATCAAATTAATGGCACTGCACGCAACCCCATCCAATTGAAGGGGAGTAATTGATACTTAACCGTCTCGCAGCTTGACACCGTACACATGCCACTGCGCGATCTACGTTGTACATGTAGCATAATCGTGCAGGAAACCCTAGCCCTTCCTCTGTGGGCCCATGGGCTCGGGCTACTATTCAAACAATATTCTACCACATGTCTGGCACGAGCACTAGAAATCCTGATAAACTCTGACACACGGATCGAACCTACGGATCACTAGTTGATTTAAGGTAATTTTGTCCACACAATTTACCATGTTGGTGGACATAGGTTCGCACGCCCTCTAGCAGGCAGAACCTCTCTCAAACCAGGTAAGCTTAGTCAGCCGAGGTTGATGACGATGGCTTATGTTTCATCCAAACACCTAGTATGTCTAGCGCGAATCCCAACGGTTTAGGAAGTAGGAGTCTAATCAGCGCTATCACGCCTAGCTGGTAACGACTGGCAGTGAAAGCTTCTGATCAAAACCCAAACCTGTATCCCCCACTGCGTGGGCGTGGATGTTTTGGAAGGCGGGAGTCTAGTCAGTCCCGAATTGATTCCGACGGCTTGTCGCGAGACCACTACTTTTTAGCTTGGCCGTCGAATTACCAACCCTGGACTTGTAACCTCCACTGCGTGGGTGTAGATAGTTTAGAAGATGGGAGCCTAGTCAGTCCCGAACTGATTTCGACGGCTTGCCACAAGACCACTAAAAACCCCCAAATTTGTAGCTTGATGCACACAGATGTAGATGATTTGGAAGGTGGGAGCCTAGTAAGTCTCGAACTGATTCTGATGGCTTGCCATGGGGCCACTGCTTTTCAGCCTGTCGCTGAACCCCTTCATCTCAAACTTGTAGCCCCCACCACGCGGGTATAAATGGTTTGAAAGATGGGAGACTAGTCAGTCTCGAACTGATTCTGACAGCATGCCACGGAGCCACTGCTTTTTAGCCTGGTCGCCAAACCCCTTGGTCTCGATCTTGTAGCCCCCATCGCGCGGGTATAAATGGTTCAAAAGATGGGAGCCTGGTCAGTCCTGAACGGATTCCAACAACTTGCCACGGGGTCACTGCTTTTTAGCCTGGTCGTCGAACCCCTTCATCTCGAACTTGTAGCTCCCACTACGTGGGTATAGTTGGTTCGAAAGGTGGGAGACTAGTCAGACCTTGACTGATGTCGACGGTTGGCCACGAGACCACTGCTCTTCAACATGGTCACCAAATCCTTATTATCCGAACCTGTAGTCCACTCTGCTCGGAATAGATGGTTCGGAAGGTGGGAGCCCCAAGCAGCTCGCCACGTGACCACCGCTCTTCTTCAAAACAGCGACCGCAAAGATAAATCTCAGCTCAGTCAGTGTTTTCATGCTCAAACGTACTGGCATTCTATTATCAGCAAAGGCCACTAACGCTGACACATAGATCATCCTGCCAGCGCCCGGATAGATGCTACATAGAATGTCAACCCAAGCTTACGACGTCTGACTCAGTACAAATGCTCTAACGCGTACGATCAGCTATCGCAACTCGCCTATGGTAGCGTCTGCAGCCGAAAAATCAGACAAGCGAGGTAAGCCTCCAGCAGCTTACCTTAAGGACAAAACACAACTCGGTTAATGCAACCCTTGACTAAAGTGTTTGTGACATGCCCACTATCGGACATGACTATACAAAAGTGTATGGGTCATTCGCAACGCAAACGGTCAAGCTCTCGGTAACAAACAGACCATTCGACTTCCTATTGATCCAACATGCCTATGCCAAAGTAAGACGACAAGGCGAAACAGAAAATGCGCAATAGGGACAATGAATACAAATCAAGTACAGAACGCAGTCAAGATAAAACTGTTTTCATTAACAAACAGAGCAAAATGGGTACAAATATACAAAGTTTATTATTTATCAGGAGAAGGTACAAAAACAAAAAAGCTAAGCTTAACGGAGGAAGGAGTAGGAGTCGCGTCCATACGCGCCACGACCTGAGCATCAACGTCCGAGCCGCCCTCTTCATCCGACGACACAAAGGCAACGGACAAGTCTACATATGACATCTTCTTATATCGGCCAAGATCCCATTCTGAATGATCTTCCTTCATCAGCGCTAGCAGCTCCAACTAGCCATGTACGACCCAGCGGAACTCGCACTTGCCTTGTTCCTGCAGAAGCTCTTTCTCTCGCGCCTTCGTGTCAGCAAATTCTTGCTCCAACAACTCCAAATTGCTAGTCAACCTGAGACTGCTCTTCACAGCACTAAGCTCATGTATCTCTAATTCGAGCTGGTCCTCAGCCTTCCTTGCCTCCCGAGCATTGAACTCCACATCGGACTCTAATTGCTACTTTTGAGTAGCCTAGTCAGCCTCTTTCAAGGCATTATCTTCAGCGAGATATCGCAGTATAGAATGTGCCTCAGCCACTGCTTCCTGCGCGACCTCCATGTCTCGGCAGGTCCAATCCAACTCCTGCTTGAATCTCCCTCGCAGACACCGCCTCCGCCAGATCACGCTCAATGGCTTCCAGAAAAACCCTATGAATCTTAACAACCACGGCTGACTACTCTGAACTCTTATCTTCAGCCTACTTCTTCAGCCGCTCAATTTCATAAAGCACATCAGAATATATTGGTTGCATGTGCGAGAAAAGACGTTCCATAGTGTACACCCTCTCATGAGTGGCCTCGACTTTCGTTCCAGCAATGGCCACTTAGCTCAAGTGAGACATACCCAGCATAAGGTATTTTAAACCCTTATACATACGCCCTTCTAGCGTATCATCCTCGAGTTTTGGAGCGTAATCCATCAGCCAGTTATGACGCCTACTTATATGCTCCTTGAAGCATATTCCACGTCAACTTCTCGATGCCAGACCTGGGTGCTCATCTCATTAAGTCCGGTGCAAACAGGCTTATCCGCACATCCGGATGAAGCTCCCCTGGATCAGGATTTACACCGGCACCACCCTTCGCAGTCGCCAATGTTCCCAAGCTATCCTTCACAACTTTTTCCTTGTCACAAACAGCTGACCTTTTAGTGCAAGACGATTTAACGGGATCCGAAGGAAGGGGAGGAAGCGAGTTATCCAAATGACCCTCCAACACCTTGAGCTGTGGCCTTGAACGAGACGGTGAACAATGCAGACTACAAGAGAGTTGGTTTGTGCCACCACGGCCACTATCAGATAGCACAGCAACAGGACGATCAGGCTCTAGAACCATAGGCGGATCTTCACGGGAACCTTCTATAGGAACAATTTCTCGTGAATCGGCATTGGCAGAGGCCGCCATTGCAACCCTCATCAATCGCTCACTCAAAGTTTTCGTCTGCGCAGCACTAAGATTCGACATTTCGTTGACCTCTGCAAATTGCAGTTAGTCTTTCTCCTAGCCAAATACATCGGCCTCTGCCCTGACAGGCTGATCAAACTCGCATTCTTCACTCACTCGAGCGGGTCATGTTGAAGACAACCCAGTTCTGATGCGAGACCTCTTCGAACTCATGAATGAGGCAAGTGTCTCTAACGGCTCCTCCGTGTGGAACAAAAAAGGAGCTTTAGCCCCAGCGACCTTCCTCTTCCTAAAAGGAGCCTCATCTTCAAGCTTAACTCGCAATGTTTGGTAAAGAGGGGGGCACGTGCCAGTTGTCCCACGGACCACTGTGAATGAAGTTGGGAACGCATATAACATCCACCATGTTCCTCATTAACAAGCCACATAACATCTACATAGTGTTTTGCTCCTCTAAGGTAAGAAGAGTAGTGGGAAACCGTCCCGCGAAGAAACGCGAGCAACGATTAGCATGCAATCAAGCGCAACGAAACTAGAAGAAAATGTTGTACTTACAGAGTGGTTTGAACTCCTATTCGAGTGAACGATCTCTGAACTGGAAGTACTTTGAATCCGCGGGGGCTAAAAAGTAATACTTCTGCCAAAACTTGAAGTCATCTGACAGATTCGCGAAGCAAGCAAGGGACGTCATCTTACAGACGACGTTACTCTTCAACTGAGAATAAGTCAGCAACTGGATCACTCGTGGAGTCACACGGACGCCAGCTTCCTTCGTCCTAATCAGAATGAGAAGGATGATCTTGTATCCATTAGGCCCCAACTGGGTCGGAGGAATCCCAAGGAAGTCCAAGAATTCCCAAATCACATCTAGAACGGGAAAGTGTACTCTGGTTTGAAGCATCCCCCAGTGCAAGCAAATGAACCCCGCCGGTGGCGACATTGGCGTCTGGTCGTCCCTCAGAACAAATAATGGCAGGTCCTCAAGGACCCCAAACTTTGTACGGATCTCAGCAAGGCCGGGTTCAGAAAGCAATCTATCTTCAAAAAACTCGAGGCCCTGGCTAAGGTTGCGTCATCAAGAAGGTTTTACTGAGCCATGAAGAAGACGAACAAACTTTTTAATCAGATGATGAACAGAGCAATATTTTCAAAAGAAAAGAAAACAAAAGGTTCAGACTCCGCAAAACGGATGACCTAAATAGGGATTAGGTTTTCGCCTCTTTTCCACCGAACCAACGCACGTTCAATAAATGCAGTGTGCGGCTTAAGCAACAATTCAAACTCAATTATCATGAGCGGCGTATCTTTTCAAGAGATGACTTAGTGAATCGATATGACAGCCCACTAACTCGGGGAGAGTAGCTGATGATACACCAAAACGGTCACATCTCTGAGCCTTACACATGTCATGATGATCTCGAGGAATTACGAGCCCCAGCGTCAGCTCAACACTGATCCGGCCCAAGCGGTTCTAAACTCGCCCAATGTAGTCCGCCTAATGGACCCGAACTCTTACAACATGCTAAGCCCACACGCCTCACAGCTATCCTCAATACACGTAAGCCCTATTAAGGCAAGTATCTCGAAAATCAGCTTCGGACGGGCGATTACAACAGCTCTCCACTTCCAACTAGGAAGAAAATACCAAAGTACATTCCACACAAGGAAACCTCCTTCTACGGATTGTTCTCGGATTGGGAACTATCTCCCGCGTATCTAGGAGCACAAGGCTAATAGGGAAGTTTCCTCCTACAGCACGACTCCTAATAAGATAAACATCTCCACGAAAATCTCTTTCCTAAACTACGCCTTCAATGGCCTAGTAGAACCAACACTCCTGCACTATAAATAAGACATGAGATTGGGAAGCTAAGCTACGCTACAAATTCCTTGTTTACAACATTACATCTTCCTTAGATCCCTGTCTGACTTTAGCATCGAAATGCCACCGGACACCACAACGGTGGTACGTGGCTCACGTGTGTTACTTGTGCAGGTTAGCAGGTCAACATGATTAGGTCAAAACAAGAAGCGAAAATGATTGCATCAACGAAGATGCTAGAAAAACTCACCCAGGAGCGCATTCAGTCTGCTAATCATATCGAAGCACCGCCCCAGCAAAACTCCACCAACCGAACTCGAGAAAGTGACGAAGTTCCAGCAGAACCTCAACAGGGAAACCTCGAGAGCAGTGAATTTCTCCAGGGTAAGACTCCACAAAGCGATGGAACACCTGCTGAAATCCCATTCAGAATCGAAGTTGTTGATCCCAATGTATTGAGAACTAGCCAAACCACCATTATTCGACACCCTCATGATAATTCCCATGCTAAAAAAGTTCACTCCACCAAAGTTCGAAGTATATGATGGCACCACTGACCCAACAAATCACTTGAGGCACTTCCACCACATGATGGCGTTGAAGTAGACTACGTAGTCAATCTTGTGCAGAACATTTCCGACTAGTCTTACGTCCACAACAATGAATTAGTTCAACAGCCTACCATCGAGGTCAATAATTTTATTTTAGGCATTAACTACCGCCTTTATCAAAGATTCATTGGGAGCTAGCGGATGAGGAAAGGACCACACTACCTTCTCCATATTAAGCAAAAACTCGAAGAAACGATACGAGAATACGTCACTCATTTCACCAACGAACTGACGATGATCGATGGATGCAGTGATGACACAGCAACCGCTACTTTCACCACCGAGCTGAAAATAGACCCCTTTTTTATGCTCTCAAACTGGAACCTCCAAAAAGCATGACGATCCTGTTGAAAACAACCCAAAAACACATTTTTCTCGAGGAGATGAAAGCTGCCAGGAGGGAAAATGACCAAGAAAGGGAGAATCACACAAGAAAACAGGAAATGAGAGAGGGAAGAGGACGGGAAGACGGACCCCGAGAAGATAGCATTCAGTCAAAGAGGCATCAGAATGATGGAAGGATCGAATCCAACCAGTGAGAATCCGAGAAGCTGCAGTCGGCGCGGCCCAAACACAAGCGGATAACCAGTGTGATGAAAAAGACATACAAACCATACACATCCCTGAAGACAAGCCGAGCCAATATACTGAAATGTATGACGAATTGGAAAAACGTTTACTAGCCACTCAGAATGAGAGGAGGCCTAGAAGGAAGAGACAAAAGCAAGTATTGTTCCTTCCACAAGGATCACGGGCACGATACTGAAGACTGCTATAAGCTGAAAGATGAAATTGAGTATTGGGTTCAAAAATGATGACTCGACGAATTCATTGGAATGACAGACAAACAGCTCAAAGGAAAAGAAAATGCAGACTCCACCACATGATCGAAAGAGCAACCTAGGGAACTAATATACGCCTTACAATGCATGGCAAGGGGAGCAAAACAATCAAACCAAGCGAAAAAACACCTCCCGCTTTAGCATATCTATATCGAAGTAAGAGTACTAACGTTTTTACCAATGCTTAGACATGGAGAAGCTTGCATCAATCAACTCACAAAAATTCAATGACCCTACCGACGGATGAAAGCCCAACCCAAATTATCAACGACGAAATTGACGACAACAGACTCGATCAAACCTTGGCAGTTGGTGCCGAACCTGGTGCTAACGTGAGCATGATCAAACAGTTTGGCGCTGATGTGAGCATGATCGGTCAAATCAATATTGCCCAGCTATCGGATCAGAGAGTACTCGAGTCCATTAACTCCAATCATGAACATCGAAACATGATCAATAGCAAATTTGGCGACTGAAAACATAGACTGTATGAGACAAAACAACAAAGACATGAATTTCTAACGTGAGGATAGACATCAACCATGCAAAGATCAGGAGGACAAAGCAAATCAATCTTCAATGTAGCGTAACTGCTCAAGAAAAACAACCGTTAAGGCTGGTCGGAATATCCATAAGGGAATATCAATAACATTATAAATTCGGAATCCCCATCTTAAAGCTCAAGAACAGGATGAACACATCAAAACTTAGCCATATAAAGCAATCGGCATGTAAAGCCAAAAGAAATCAAGACACAATTTGGATATATATATAAAAACTTCTGGTCTGATCAACCACGAAGTAAAAGTTGGATGAATGAGTCAATTAAATAAAAGCAACTTTGGGTCAACTGGAACGTCGAACCAACGAAGTAAAAGTTGGAGGAACGAGTCATCTAAATAAAAGCAACTTCGGGTCGATTGAAACATCGAACCAATGAAGTAAAAGTTGGACGAACGAGTCAACTCAATAAAAACAACTTTGGGTAGACTGAAACATCGAACCAACCAAGTAAAAGTTGGACGAACGAGTCAACTCGATAAAAGTAACTTTGGGTCAACTGGAACGTCGAACCAACGAAGTAGAAGTTGGACGAACGAGTCAACTAAATAAAAGAAACGAGTCAACTCGATAAAAGTAACTTCGGGTCGATTGGAATGTCGAACCACCGAAGTGAAGTTTGGACGAACGAGTCAACTAAATGAAAACAACTTCGGGTCGACTGGAACGTCAAACGAATGAAGTAAAAGTTGGATGAACGAATCAACTCAATAAAAGCAACTTCTAGTTGACTGGAACGTCGAACCACCGAAGTGAAATTTGGACGAACAAGTCAACTAAATGAAAACAACTTTGTGTTGACTAGTACGTCGAACCAATGAAGTGAAAATTGACTAACAAGTCAATAAAAGCAACTTCGGTTTGATTAGAGCACCAAACCAAGGAAGTGAAGGATGAACGAACGAGTTAACATAATTCAGAAAGCCTTGAGTCAACTAGGACACTAGACCGACGAAGTAAAAGATGAACGAACAAACCAACTTTCTCATTTCGAGACAACCAAAACAAGGTTGAGACAAATGCGTCAGAGTGTAGAAGAATTCAGATAATTGAAATTTAGACAAGATAAAAAATATAGCTGTAAAAATGAAAGCTGGAGATACATAGTGCAACTCACTTCGACAATTATGGGCAACCTAAAAAATGTATAGGCAACATGAACGAGTCAACAAGACGAACTACAACTACGAAGAAAAGTAAGAACACCAAGGAGAAAATTCATGTTCCCTAATAAAACTATTTTATTACATTCAAAGAAGGTAAAATAGTAAGAGATCAAGCAGAGGCAACCATAACATCATTGGCGGCGCCATCTGATGGACAAGGGGCAGCCAGATCACTGACAGGAGTTATCTCTTCAAGAGGAGGTGGAGTCAATGGCGCTTCAACCGTTGGGCCGTCTGAAGGACCCGAAAGGTCTTCGTCACCATCTTCATCTTCAAAGGTTCGATAAACCAAGTGATGGTACTGAGACAAATCAACACCAAACCACTCGATATAGTCAATAAGCTCA
Organism: Berberis vulgaris; assembly: GCA_963556465.1. NCBI lineage: Eukaryota > Viridiplantae > Streptophyta > Magnoliopsida > Ranunculales > Berberidaceae > Berberis > Berberis vulgaris. The sequence continues at coordinate 61,985,916 of OY747135.1, forward strand.
GTCTGTCCATCAATGATTTGTCGCCAATCTGCCAGCTCCATGATGCAAAGCCTGTCTTTAACGGAAGCAAGTTCAATCCTAGCCGCAACGAGTCACCATTCAGCAGTGGTAAGCATCACGGAGGTATCTGCCCTGACCTCATCAAGCACATCCATTAATTATTCCACCCTTTTTTCAACAACGTCGCGATTGATACATTGCTCTATCATGGCACGCGCATCCTCATCATGAATCGCCATCTCGGTAGACAGTTCCTTCTCCACATCGAGTAAACGTGCACAAACACCGTCTAATTCTATTTTCAAATATTCAAGCTCAGTTGCAGACCGATCCCGTGCACCCTCCGCTTCAACCAATGAGGCTTGAGCAACCCCAGCAGTTTTTTCCTGTTCCAAACATCGCATTCATAACGCGTCGGATTGGCAAAGGACGTGGGAGAACACCAATAACAACGCCACAAACTTCCTCTTCAAAGAAGCCACCTGATTACGACTAGCTTGGTAATATGAACCCATCATCCCCGAGTAGTTAAGATGATTCATCACATCCATTATATGTCTAAGGCCATCATCAAGATGAAGGCTCGAATCCAACACAGACATCGAAGGCCTCTCCACCGACTGCCTGTGCCATTCGTTGATCAGCCTACGTGCGCCATCCTGCACGTCAAGCTAGGAAAACCAGCAAAACTTCCCGTCTGACTTAACCCGAATCTCTTTATGGGTAGGTTTCGTCCAACTAATCTGCGAATGAAGGACACGGGGATCCGAAAGCACAGAGGAACCACCACCAATAGCAGGGAAGGAAGACGAAACGGTAAAAAAACCATCCTCACCCTCTCGCTACATAGTAATCGCAGTAAAAGCAGAGCGAGTGGTAGTCCCAATGAGGATAGAAGAACCTAATCAGGCAGGACCTCCGCCGCATTATCAACAGGAGAAGAAAGAAAATGGGGACACTGCACCTCGAGAACTCGATTGCAACCACCAAGCTCCTTAGACTGAACAACCGCCAGTTGAAACATCTTATCATCGATGACTCTAGGATCGTCATTAAAGCACTCGGTAGCGTCAAGACCGCCATAAGTAGAAAGGAGCCTCTTTTCGCCATCATCTAAGGGTCGAATGGTCTTTTTTCACTACTCTCCAACGCCAACTTCATCTCTTCAGCCTCTTCCAGATATAAGCGATCCTCCCTCGCTAGCTCCCTATCAACAGAACTCGAATAAGGAAAAGTGCAACGAGTAGAATTGAGGAGTCGTTTTCTCTTCAGAACATGGTCAGAACTTATAAACAACCGTTTCGACGGACTAACAGGCCTCATAACCTTTCTCTTCTTAGAAGTTGGACTTGTAGCCAACGCTAACAAGGGCATCGAGATTCGTGATATCCAAACTGACATTCTTATCAATGACAACATTACCACTGCCAATGAGAGCAGTGCGAGCAGCAATGTCCATAGCATGCATCTCAATCAGCAGAGGCCATTCAGTTTCATTCATATTGTACAAACCGCTGGCTTTACCATGACATCAGAAAGGAAGGTGTCCAAAGGAACCCCAGAAAGCTGCAAAAAACACTTGCTGATAATCTGTTCTTCCGCAGTGAATTGCATATCCCTCCGTTTGTTGGGAACCCGGAGAGACCTCACTATTTGCTCACATCGAAAGTCGAAGTAGCCAGAATGGACAGAAGCATAAAACCAATCCCATGACCAACCTCTGATATCATCCTTCGGATTACCAAAACATGCAGGAGAATGAAGAAAACAAATACTCTTGGTCACCAATAGAACGACCACCGAGTACATAGTTTTAACAGTCAAAGGAATACCAGAAAGGATTGTTCTTGCATATTGGAAACCATAACCCTCCAACCGTTAGGACCCATCTGAGCAGGAGGAATACCAAGAAAGTCTAAATAAGCCCAGAATAACTCTGGAACTGGAAATCGAAGGCCGGATTGAAACATACGTGGGTAAAGTGCAATATACCCTTCCTCGGACAACAAGGACTATCGTTCTGCCGAGGTAAAATAATCTCAAGGTCGGAAGGCAAAGAGTAGTTAGAACGAACACTATCCTAGGTCGCTTGAGAAACCTTTTCGGGAGAAAAATGAGCTTCACAGATAGCAAGCTGCCCACCGTCCAGTAAGTCACCGGCACCCATCGCAAATAAGCAAGAAAAGAAGAAAGAAAACGACGAAAAGAAGAAACAACCCTAATTTCAAAGATGGCGTAAAGAGATAACAAACCCGTCACATCCCCCTTTATAGAGCCAAACAATGAAGAGACTGCTCAGGGGACAACGCGCGAGATATAATGGCTCACGAAGATCGAAAAAATGTGCGCAAAAACAAATGGATAAACAAGGGATCGAGATGTCGACCCACCAAGAGTTGCTAACAACATTAAATTCAAGGTACTGATAGAATTGAAAGACCAACCATCACGAAGTTAGTAGCCACGTCAGCATATCCACTAACTAAGGGGGGAGTAGCTGATGATACATCAAAATAAACCGACATTGCAGCCATACACGTGGCAGACAACATCCATCACGAGGATCTGGTGTCCCATATACTGGGTCAGCTCATAAAACCTAAAAAAGGTTAAAACCAATCATAAAAGCCCAAACATGGCCAATTAAAGGAAGATGTAATCAAAGCCCAAATCTAGACCTGTGTGAATCAAATCCCAAATCTAGGCCCGACACGAGTTCTCTCATAAAAAAGAGGAATGTTGCACAAAAAAGACTCGTAGAGGGAGTTACGCCTCCACGGCCGCATCTCCATAAAGGAGGAGACTGTTAGGAGAAACATCTTCTTTCGTCCCGCCTCACATGCTTAAGTCACGCAGAGAATTAACTACGAGTTATGATACATCAAAATAGATTGATCATCACGGCTGAACATGTGGCATAGAAACACATCACGATAATATCGCGCCCAATCTATTGGGATGGCTCACAAAGCTCAGGAAGAATAAAGCCAATTATAGAGACCCAAACGAGGCCTACCAATGAGGAGATGTAAACAGGGCTCGAATCCAAGCCCAAACGACTCGAAACCCGAATCCAGGCCCAACACTAGTTTTCTCATAAATAAGAGGAATGTTGCACCAAAAAAAGTCGTGGAGGGAGTTACGCCTCCACGAGCTCATCTCCATTAAGGAGGAGACTGTTACAAGAAACATTTTCTTCCATTGCGCCTCACATGCTTAAGTCATGCAGAGAGTTAACCTCGACCATTATAAAATGTAAAGAGAACATTCGACAAAGGTATGCAACTTTAACTGAGTTTTGTCCAGATTTACTTCCTTCTTCCAACAGAGTTAGTGACTTAAGCATCGGAGTGCCTTCGGCCACTAAAAAGGTGGTCTTTGGCAGTCTAACAGTGGTTTTGCAGGTCAAAATCATAGGAGCACAATTTTGGACGCATCATTTTTGCGCCGTCTGTGGTAAACGACAAGTTTCCTTTTTTCAAATACAAAACACACAAGTGACAAAGCTCACCACAACCTAACAAAGGATCAAAAGGCCATCAAAAGGAATAATGCAGTCTACAGACCCATAATCCAGTAATGATCAGCACAACTCTCCTGCTGACGCATCACCGACGGCTCAAGGAGAAGATGCGGCTCGAATCACCGGACCAATAGCATCCTAGAATGTGGATCCGCTGCACACAATAGTCTAGACAGCCAAGACAACTGTCAACACCACTACGGATCTCGAGGTAAATTTGCTTATAACCCAGATAGAGCATGTAACAATGATACTGGAGAAGATCGCGTAGAAGCACATTCAACTAGTTAACCCGATTCAAACACAGCCACAGCAAAACTCCGCCAATCGAACTCAAGAAAATGGCGAAATCCTAGCAGAACCCCAACAAGGAAACTTCAAAAATAGTGAGCTTCCACGAGGCAAGAATCCATTCTATGAAGGGACATTTACCGATATCCCATTTAGAATAGGGGTCACGGATCCTGACGTATTATATGAATTGGCCAAACCGCCATTTTCAGACGCCCTCATGAAAGCAACAATGTCGAAAAAATCCATTCCACCAAAGTTCGAAGTGTATGATGGTACTTGCGACCCGACCGATCATTTAAGACATTTCTACCACATTATGGCTCTGAAAGAGACCACATAATCAATTTTATGCAGAACGTTCTTGATCAGCCTTACTTCAACAACAATGAATTGGTTCAATAGTATACCACCAAGATCAATAGATTCCTTTCAAGCCCTGGCCACCTCTTTCATCACCAGATTTATCGAAAGCCAACGGATGAGGAAAGAGCCACACTACCTACTGCATATCAGACAGAAACCCGAAGAAAGGATACGGGAATATGTCACCCGCTTTACCAATGTTCTGACAATGATCGATGGATGTAGCAATGACACAGCCGTAGCAACCTTCGTGGTGGATTAAAGAGAGATATTTTCTTTGACGCTCTTAACTTGGTGCCACTAAAGGGCATGGAAATCCTGCTAAAATTAGCACAAAAGCATATCTCCCTAGAAGAGATGAAAGTAGCTAGGAAGAAAAATGATCAAGAAAGAGAAAATTTCTCAAGAAAACGAGAGAGAAAGGAAGACAACGAACAACAGGAAGGCAACAACTCATTGAAAAAACATCGAAATAGTGGCAAGAACGATTCGCGCCGAATGAAATTCGAGAAGTTACAACCAACACGATCCAAACACGAACGGGTAACGAGCGTAATGAAAACCGCATACAAACCATACACAACGCTGAAGACAAGTCAAGCAAATATACTAAAACACACAGAGAAGTGGGATAACATTAATTGGCCATTTCGAATGAGAGGAGACCCAAAAGGAAGAGACAAAAGCAAATATTGCACATTCCATAAGGATCATGGACACGATACTGAAGAATGTTACAACTTATAAGACGAAATCTAACACTAAACTCATAAATGACTACTAGACAAATTCATCGGGATGCTAGAAAAACAGATCGAATGGAAAGATAAAGCAGACAATGCTCCGAAAAATTGATATACACCACACGCTGCACAGTCAAGGGAATAAAGCACACAAAGAAGCAAGACAAACCCCTCACTCATTTATACTGGAACGAGGGTACCAACAAAACACTTCATGAAACATGGAAAGGCCTACATCATCCAATCCGTACAAATAAAACGACTTCATTAGCAATTGCAAGATCGAGTCAGACCACTAAACAATACGAGAGGAAAAAGCAAAGAGAAATGAAGCACCAGCCCTCAACACAAAGACTGACAACGAAGACATCAATATTCAAGAAGACATCAATAAAAATTACGGATTTATGAGTTCCAAATTCTCGCATGGACAACAAACCGGTCATACAAGACTGTCAGGCTGTAAAAGTTGGACACGCAAAACTTTTGGTCTGATCAACCACGAAGTAAAGGGTGGACACCCGAGTCACCTAAACATAAAAAAACTTTGAAACGACCTAGGTGTCAAGTTAACGAAGTAAAGGTTGGACACTCGAGTCACATAAACATAAAAAACTTCGAATCGACTAAGGTGTCGAGTTAACAAAGTAAAGGTTGGACACATGAGTCACCTAAGCACAAAAACTTTGAATCGATCGAGGTGTCGAGTTAACGAAGTATAGGTTGGACACCCGAGTCACCTAAGCATACAAGAACTTCGAATCGACCGAGGTGTCGAATTAACGAAGTGAAGGTTGGACACCCGAGTCACCTAAACATAAAAAAATTTTGAATCGATCGAGGTGTCTAGTTAACGAAGTAAAGGTTGGACACACGAGTCACCTAAACATAAAAAACTTTGAATAGACCGAGGTGTCGAGTTAACGAAGTAAAGGTTAAACGCCCGAATCACCTAAACATACAAAAACTTCGAATTTCGATTGAGGTGTCGAGTTTATGAAGTGATGGTTGGACACTCGAGTCACCTAAACATACAAAAACTTTGAATCGATCGAGGTGTCGAGTTAACGAAGTAAAGGTTGGACACATGAGTCGCCTAAACACAAAAACTTCATATTGACCGAAGTGTCGAATTAAGGATGTGAAAGTTAGACACCCGAGTCACCTAAACACAAACAAAAAGTCCGAGCTAAGGAAACCAATCAATACGGTTTGAAAAATACAGGAAAAAAGCAACCATTTACAAACAAAACAGAAAGAACGACACCGACCAGCAAATAAACAAGAAACAAGCACGAAGGCGGTTATAAAATAACTCGATACAAAAGCTACGATAGCTACAAAAAAAAAGTTAATCTTTATTGATAAACGCTACTCTGTTACATCTGGAGCAGACAATAAAGTAGGAGAGGAAACAGGAGCAATGGCATGATCAGTATAAATCGAAATCGAAGAAAAAATCATTTCAGGAGAAGGGAGCACCAACGGCTTTGGAATGCTTAGAAGGGGCAATGACTCCTCCGCTGCTAAAGCATGTTCCTTGGCTTCATCATCCTCAAATGCTTCACCAACCAAATGACAATACCTAGAAAAGTCTTCCCCGAGCCCTACGATATAATCAAGAAGCTCAACCCGCCCGTCAACAACTCACTTCCAATCCTCAACTTCGACCACACAAAGTTTATCCTTAATAGAAGCGAGTTCAGTTTTGGCTGCGGCAAGCCGCTCTTCAACAGTGGAAAGCATATCGGAAACATCTGCCTGGACATCATGAAGCGCAACAGTTATCTATTTCACCCGCCTCTCAGCAGCATTACACATAACGGATTGCTCCAATCCAGAACAAGAAGCTTCATCGAAAACAGTTTTCTCAACAGATAACTCATTTTCCACATCGTGAAGACGAGAATAAGCCTCATCTAGCTTAGCTCTCAAGGAGTCAAAATCAGCAACAGACTTATCACGCAGATTCTTCGCCTCCACCAGATATTCTCAAGCAGCCATATAGCCGAATCAGCGTCTTCACGCTCAAACGGACTGACATCCTAATATTCGCGAAGGCCATTCGCACCGATAAAAAGATCGTACGGCCATTGCCCATATAAAAGCTATTTAAGATGTCAGCCCGAGCTTACGGCGCCTAACTCGGTACGAACGCTCCGACACATGCGCTCGGCCATTGCAACTCGCTCTTAGCAGCTACTGCGGCTGACCGGTAGGTCAAACAGGATAAGCCTCAAGTAACTTACCTCGGGAACAAGACACGGCGTGGGCAACCCCAACTAAACTAAGCGCAACATGCCCACTATCAAACATGGCTACGCAACGACGACTCTGAATCGTTCACAGTACAAAGCAGTCAAACTTTCTATTGCAGACAGACCAGTTAAACATCCTATTGACTCAACCAGCCTAGGCATGACGACAAGGTAAAAGGAAAAAACATACAATAGAGACAACAAACACATTACTAATAAAATTGTTTTCATTAACGGTCAAAACTAAAACGGGTACAATCACACCAAGGTCACTCCCTACCAGGAGAAGGTACAGAAACAGAAGAACTAAGCCTAGTGGAAGACGAAGCAAGGATAACATCCACACGTGTCGCGGTCTGCGTATCAAGGCCCACATTGTATTCCTCATCCGACGATGCAAAGGCAACAGACAAATCAACATATGACATCTTATACCAACCAAGATCCCACTCCAGATGCTCCTTCTTCATCAGTGCCAACAGCTCCAGCCGGCCATGTACAACCCAACGGAACTCACACTTGCCTTGCTCCTGAAGAAGTTCTTCTTCTAGCACCTTCACGTTGACAAGTTTACGTTCTAGTAGCTCCAACTTGCTAGTTAGCATGTCAACCTGAGACTGCTCTGTGGCCAGAATGTTCTTCACAGCACTAAGCGGCACCTAGGCGGTCTTAGGTTTTGTATTATAACTTTAATAATTTACAAAAATTAAGCATAATACCTTATCAATTACATCCAATTTAATGCCAAGATAAATGTGCAAAATTTAAAAACATGAAAAATTAACAATCATGAACAAAATTTATTAAAACTCATATGACTGAAGTTGATCATGATGGGTACTTTATACTGAATTTGTGAACAAATATCCAAACCTACTCTTTTATTTTTCTTCAAATTGCATGAATAACCTCAGTCATGTTTGATAAAATTTACATTACTAAAATTGTTACCGACAGATCCTTTGATAATTCCATTAAATAATCATCATTTGCTACATTTAGACATATACTGAATAAAAACTAATAAAATTGTTTATTTCTAAAAAAGAGGAATCAAAAATAAAATAATAACACAATCAGCCTTATTAAAAAAATAAAAAAAAAAAACTCGCCCAGACCACCCAGACCCGCCTAGACTGCCCAGAATCCGTCAGCCATTAATCTGGGCGTTTTTCTACTGCCTAGGCCAATTTTTAGAACACTACCGAAAACACCCCCGTGTGTTGATTCAGGACAAAAATACTACATACAATATTCACAAGGACATTCAAAATCATAATAGTCATGGATGGGCCCCAAACATAGAGTCTCAATAAAAAATTAACAGAACAAAAAACAACTTAATTTTCATCAACAGATTTTTCAAAAAGAGTTGTACTAAGTTATGACAGCACGAATGACAACTTAATTTTTCGTCAACTGATCAAAAATGGATACATGCTCCAAACATAGAGCCTCAGCCAAAAAAGTTTCACTCCAAACACAAGATATATACAAACTAAAACTAAACACCATATTCAAATATATAAAGAGCAAGATAAGTGAATTCGACAGCTGCTAGCCATCAAATTCAAACACTCTACAACCTATCAAAGAAAACAGAAATTACAGCTAATTGAAATCCAATTCAATAAACTCAAATGGAAGAAAGAAATACTTATAGTTTTGCACAAATACAACCCGAGTTGGTTCAAGATCGATTTCCCTCTGCTCACGACAACAGATGAAACTTCTCTTGTGTCCAATCTGTCTGAATATGCAATTCGGGTAAGATCAAATCAATCGAAACTATCTGCAAGTTTACAAGTAATATAGTAAGAAGATCAAATCAATAGAAATGTATCAAAATAAAAACAATTCATGCAAACTCGCGATTAAAAAAAACTAAAGAAGTGTTCCAGAAACTGAGTTTAAAACTAAACAAATAAACCACAACAATGAAAATAACTTGGCAGATATAAAGCTCACAATATCAAGGAAAAAAAAAAAAAAAACAAAGGCATAGAAATCTCTTGTAAATTAGCAAGCTTAAATCCATATGCTGCCCGAGACACTACTTGTGTGACTATAGTGATCACAAAGGGAAACGATGAAACAAAATGAAAGTTGTGTTTAAGTGGCTAAATTGACTCCATGTGACATAGAATATTTGAATGGAAATCGCTACCTGTGTAAACATTTGCTATGTACTACTTCCAGTGGAGGGGCCAAAAACCTCTAGCAGAAATTATTGCTCAAGCTAACTATAGAGAAAATCCTTTATGGTGGTGTTTCTCCAAGGAATCCTTTAATATTTTTATTCACAAAATTGAAAATAATAATATATTCACAAAATTATGTATTCCTAAGTGAAAGAAAATTGGAGATATTCAGGTAACCCTAACCCCAAACTAATTGACTTAGACAATGGAAGAAGAAACAACCTTAGAAAAGTAACCCCCGATTCCATCAAAATTGCAGAGCCAAACATATATGAACACAATCTCCAAAATCCCTAACTCCATCAAAATTGCACATGCAACACAATCCCAATTCCCCAAATCAAAATTAAAACACGTAAAAAAAAAAACTAAATGTCTATCTTACTTGAAGAAGAATACAAATCCAGGTTGTTCTGGAGAACGAAGGGTATTGTAAGGCTGTGAAGAGCTTCACGCGGCACCGCCTCAAGATTAGCCTATTTCAATGAATGCAGAAAATCCAAATCTGTAGAAAAATAAGAAGAAGATAAATAGAAAGGAAAAACAAGAGAAAATAGATAGAGCAAAGCTTACCTTTGTGCATAAAGAGATAAAGATAGAAAGAGAGAAAGACAGGGAGAACGATAGCAAGAATGAGAGTGACAGAGAGAGGGAGAGCGACAACAACAGCGAGAGGCGAATCGAGTGAGAGCGAGAGCGACAAAGAGAGGCAAAACTGTGGTTTCTTGTCTTTTAGATTACAGAGCAGGGGAGTTCTAAATTTTAGAGTGCCGAAAATGCGGTTTTATTATTTTAGTCTCCCGCTTCTTTTTCCATAGCGTTTAAGATTGTAATGTCATTAAAACTTGGGTTTTTGATAGCACAAGTTCAGGACAACAATATATAAGATAGCCACGCATCTACCCTATCCTTCTGAGCCTGACGTTCCTACATCCACTCCCCGGAAGTGTGGTACGCCTCCTCTTTCTCCTTGTTGGCCTTCTCAAGGTTGACTTCCAATGTCCCCACATAGGCCTTTAGATGTTCAAGCTCCTTGACGTGTTGCTGGTGCCAATCCCAGAGCTAAGCATACAATTCTTCCTCATCTCCTCCCTCTCTTACTCCCTGATCAGCTGATCTCCCGATCTTTCACCAATGCCTACTCTGGGTCTCGGGATGAGGTGATGAAGGACAGCAGCCACTGTAAACAAGTTGGGATTAGTATAGAAACTGAACAAGATCAGGAAATTAAGTGTAAACGAAATTATCTTAACCAAGCCCTAGCTAGTTTCCTCATATCCGCTGCGAGTCGGACAATCTTTGAAGAGGTCCCTGGTCATTAACCAGAGTAATGTGATGCACCATCCTTGCGGTATGCTTCAGAACCTTCACTTCCAAATAGTCCATCAAAATCTCCCGACTTATCTCCCCCGAGGTGCTAGCCTTGGCGAGTGTTGCACAAAGGGGTAGGTAGTTTGACACCTTCTCGTTCTTGGAGTCAGAGACCTTAGTCACATTCCCGACAATCTCACTTTTCGATCAAGAGGGCTTCCTAGGTAGCTTCGTAGGGTTAGACCTGACTATGTGCTTGGAAAAGCTATCAGTCGAGCTCTTGTGACCCTTCCTCTAAGTTGGCTAAGTTGGCTCGACCGCCTTACCATCCCTAGCCTCTTTGAACTTCTCGACATGAGAGCTAAGAGGTTCAGGAGGAGTTTTGATTAGGGGCATGCCATAGTTCGGCTCAAGTGGCATTACCCTCGAGCGAGGAGTGTTCGGATGGCTTAGATTTCGCTAATTCCAAATGCTCAAAACTCGACCAGAGTGAAAATCATCTCAGGGTCCTCCTGATAAAGTTGTGCATCCTCCTTTATGTCAGGTTGTTTGAGTTCCCTTCTTACTTCCTCTCGGCTCGAAATCGGATCACAAGTCAACTTCTCAAAGGGTGTTACCCTACAATCCGCCAGTAGAATTCGTCTTGGAGAGCAACGAGAGTAGCAAGAGAAAATAAAGAGTGAGATCCCGACAGAACGGATGCCTTGCCATTATGCTAAAACACTTGCCCTTAACCGTTTGCCGTGTTTGAGGGAGATTATTCAGAGGTGGACTATCTTCCGCAGCTATTGGGCCCTTGATAGAGATCAGTGACCTAAACCAATCATAATCACAATTCAAGAAACCCCACACAAACCCGAGTAAACCCTTCCTAGTCTCTAGATTGCAGACCCTTCCTAGTCTCTAGATTGCAGATCCCAGTACCAAACTTCTTCATAAGGATATATCGAGAATGACATGCTCCAAAGATATCCTATAACCCGGTGCTTCAGAGATCGTATCAAAACCCTAAAGGTTACTCCAGAGGTTTCCGTTCCTTTGAACCCGAGTGATCTCATAAAAATTCAAAATCTCGACATTTAACCTAGACAAGGGAAAACTTTAACCTAGACAAAGGAAAACTAAGTCCCGAGTGAAGCTAACCCAGTGTCACACAGAGCCTAAATCCGAGAATCGGTGTTTGCGTCGACTGAACATAGAATCCATCGGATAACCTAACTCTAGGTCATCTGGGAGATTGAAAAACTCTTGTATCCTATCTTCGGTAGGGCAATCATAGTAAACGGTATCCTCATCCTCCCATTTACTGCGCTACCCCTGTCCGGCTAGGGGCCTTCCTCACTTTAGGATGAGCGGTCTGCTTATACCTAATCAAGTTATTGTTTTTCTCTTTCTTGGAAAATCTACCAAGGTAAAGGAAGTGCGTCAGAACGTATTTGTAAGCTCGGAACAATTCACTCGATCAAAATGCTTTGCAGAATCCCTGTTGTTTGCTCCTTGAATTTATAGGAAACAAAGGAAACTGAAGGGACGCTTTATATATAACCATTGTGGTGATTATATATATGAACTTCTTGGCATATGTAAAATAATCAGGTCGGGACTCCTTGGCATTGAACTTCCTTGGTATCTTGACTCAATAATCGAAATACCAAGGGGGCGAATAATGATGCGTGTTTTATACATTAATTGCTGACCTACGTTGCCAAAGCCATATCATATGTGGCTCGGGGCATGCTCCAACCTGCAGATTTGGAAGATCTAATCCCCTAATTACATCGGAGATCAACCACACAGATATATAGGTATAAAAGCACACTTATTTCCACTGAAAAAGGTACGCAACATCCCCCCTCTCCCGAGTAAACATGACTCTTCCTGAACCTCCGAACTGTTTCTCCTTTGAATTTCAGAACCCGATATTGACTGGACCATCGGAGTCTCCACCCAGATAAACTACCCATATTGGAGTTTGTGCAAGTATCAGTGCTCGCTTTCTTGTCTGAATCCTTAGCGGGTTCCGATCACATTTTTACCCTCATCATGCAATAAAACCCCAAATAAGTCATTTTAAAGTAATGCCCCTAATTTTCTCGTTCTATAAAATTACGTCTCCATAAGTTTGTGTAGGTCCATGCTGTACTTACAGTTATCTATTTAGATATGGAGATCTGCAATATCGTCAATGTATACTGATCCAAAGAGAGAAGTTATTGAACTGTTTTGCATAAAGTGTAGAACCCGGGGGGGGCGTGAAGCAATCAAGTTGAAAATGATGTACTTCAAACATCTCTCAAGTCGTTTTCTCCTTTTGCTTTCAAAGTGGTACAAAATGTGTGATTGGTCCCCAACTTCAAAAGGTTTTGCAAGTTTATTGATAACTCATAGGCATCTCATCCCATCCCTTTTGCCTTATAGATAAAGGTTTCTCCATACATGAATCATAAACAAAAGTCAAAAAGCATAGACTACTGTTATAGTAGTCTTTTAAATTGGTTATAATTGTGACAGACGACAATCCATGTTCTGCAGCAGTCGTTATAGTTTCATGAACAAGAAAAGAGGTGATTAATTCGCAATCAAGAAATTGACTTCACAACCAGCTTGCCATTGACATCCTTGTCGTGAGTTTCACAAGTCATTTCGCTACCAACTGTATCAATTATGGAGCCCAAAGTTTATTCGAAACTCGTAAAATTATATAGTACAACTCACAGTGAACTATTCATTTTTTGCAGTTAAATTTAGCTCAAGTGTGTTTGGTTGCATGGAATCCCATGCCATAAAAATTCACGAGGGGATCCTTACATTTTAGGTTAAATTGATATATCACTTAATATCTACCATTTGATTTTGTGATCATGTGATTCTCATGTTCATGGGACTTACATTCCTACCATTGATTACAAAATTAAATAGTGAATATGGAGTGATACATCAATTTAGCCTAAAATATAAGAGTCTCCTCATAGATTCCTATAACATAGAATTCCATGCAACCAAACACACCCTTATAGTGTTACAGAGTTCGCCTTTTCTAAAGGTCGAGGGAAAGAGAGCGAGGGATGGGTGCTCGCTCTCTTTCCTCACCCATTCCCTCAACATTAAGAAGGGTTGTACAGAGTTATTTGGTTTTTGTTTAGCATATGCCTGCGGCAGCAGATCATCCTTACTAAAATCAGCCCTAGTTTCATTGTATGGACCCTACATACGAACTGTGCGAAGAGGCTATCCAACAAACTGTACTCAGAATTTTGTAGCTCCATCAGAGAGGAATCACATGTTTTTATTAGAGTTTATAAGCCTGGGTATTTCCTTGCCAAGCCTGAACAAGGTTTGGTCCGAAATAAAGTAAAAAACATTGGTTCGGTTTGGGATTGGGATGGTTTCGGTTTTTTGGGGAAAAATGCCCACCCTATGCAGAATGATAAAACAAGGATTGCAAATACAATTCACATTTATGGAGTGACGATGAGAACCACGAGATTTCGCTACCATAAACTGTTTTCCATAATATCTAATCATAAATGAAATAATGATACAACACAGATTACATGATTTGCTCATAAATTTCCCAATTCAAAGAGCCACACAAGCTACATGGGGCTTTTGACGGAAGCAAAACAAGCTATTTGAACAAAATCACATTAACGGAAAAGAAAACGAAACTATAAGCTGGGATGAAACACTCCCTTGAACGAGTACAAAATCGAGAACCACCTTGCAAAGTTACTAGCAGTTTCAACTAGTAGCCGGAGAATTGACAATGGGAGGAGAAGCAACATTCTTCCTGTTTGCTTTCGACCAGGGTAAAGTTGTCATGCAATGTCTTCGGAATGGATACTCCACTTAATTCATCGAACATTGTACATTTATATCTCCTGTTTCAGGACCTGCCGTAGTTGGATTTTCTGGCTTTCCATCCTTGCCTCCATAAGCTTGGACTTCAAACTATTCTTCTGGGCACCTCGTGGCCACTCAATGCACCCTCTCATTCCTCGGTTTATGGTTGGATTTGCATTGTCAGGTGAGCTCCAGTGACCCATCAAACTTCGGGGGCTGAGCCCACTTTCAACTGATCCAAGGTCTGGAGACATAATCCCTATGCTAGATAATCGTCCATTAGAAAGCCTTCCTTTCATTCCTTCAGCAGAGATTAGCTTGTCGTTCTCGCCATTAGATCTCCAAAGCCTAGATATAGATGAACCCTTTTTTTTAGATTGAGATTGCCTTGCTGATACAGAGCATACTTCACTGATTTCAGAATTAGAGCTGTCATGATCTGCATTCTCTTCCCAATCCTTTACGCTCCTCCTTGGCACATTACTGTCTCTTCCCATCCTGCTAACAGATGGCTGACTGCCATCAGGGGAATAGCTAGAGCCCTGGTCCTCTGCTTGACTCACAGTTTCCCAACCACACCCGTCATCTTCTAGGTCCCCATTTTGATCTATAAAGCCGTTTGAATATTTCTGGGCATGGTTACTGTTAAATCTATTCGAATCTGGACTCAAGGTGCGAATCTTGGACACATGGCTTGCAGGACTGTAACCATGAGATTGCTCGACCTCCCTTTCAGTAGTTTCAGCCACTTGAAGATCCTCAAAAACAGAAAAGATGTCTTCCGAATTTGGAGGCTCATAGGAGAACTTTATATCATGAATCTTCAGCAAGCTAGCAGCCTCTAGAAGCAGCTCTGCTTGTCCCATCTCATTCACATCTGGGGTTGCACTTCTAGAGCTTAGAAAAGCCTCAAGGTCTGCTATAAGTTTGCTCATTTGGGAGTACTTTTCTTCGACAGTTAGCTTCGCATCTACCAGCTTCATCTGGACTCTTTCTTCACGCCATACTTCTGCCATTTGTAACATCTTCCTCTCTTCTTCTACTTCTTCACGGAATTTCATGGATTCCCTCTTCATTGTTTCCACTTCAGTCTTGTCTTCCCCAATTTCTTTTGCTAACTCATCACAAACTTCTTCCATTAGCTCTCTGGCTTTTCTCTCTTTCTCATAATCTTGCATGAACCGTTTTGCAGATAGCTTTACCTCTGCAAGTTCATTGACCAATTTGGAATTCACAATTTCCATTCTCTGTCGATTTTTCCTTTCTCTGTTCAAGTTGTCCTTCATATCATTCATTATTACACGTATCTTCTCATGCTCTCTACTTCGCCAAGCAGCCTTTTCCTCAGCAAACTTCCTCAAGAAGTGTTCAAGTTTCTTCTTTGAGGACTGGCGCTCAGTCTCGAGTTCTAAAATTCGCGTTCGAGCCTGCTCTAATTCTGACTGAAGCTCAGAAACGACGGAAACAGTAGCAATTTGTTGGTCTTCAAGAAGCTTTATGTTACCATAAAACCTATAGATCTCATCTGATGATTTGGAGCAGACTGGGTCCCATTTTGTTGCTCCCTCCATTGCAGAATTAGGAAATGACAATGAAGGTTCGGCCTATTAATGTGAAATTGGGATTGAGGTAAAAGAACAGTGTCAGGAAAGTCTGAAGTAACAAATATAATTTTATATTCGGTGATTTATACTGTAAAATGGAGCTCACAATGCATGATCATCATACAATAAACAGAATTATCAAAAACGTTGCTATGTTTCTTCGTGATTAAAAGAATATGTTCAATTATTACAATCTATTTTTATCATGATAATAGGATGAGTATAGATCAGCCATTCAAATGCAAAATTTATAACAAAGGCGTTCTACTAAGTTGAGCGACTGAAAAGTTGGACCACCTACCTATGTGTTTCAGATATACAAATCAGGAACATTCCGTTGCCAAATATAGAAACTAACTATTCACCCAACCTTATCAAGTTAAGAAAAGGAAGACAAGCATAAAAATACCATAAGAAATACGAATGTACCTTGCAAAGAAACCCATTCTTCTGACCATGGGTAGTTGGAGGAGCCTGCAACAGATTGTTTGTTTCTGTACCAAATTTTGCTCCGTTGTGATGATAAGGAAAGTCAACACCCGCATGCCCAGCACCACCCTGCAGTAAACAACAATCAGAAAACTCAGATCTCTAAAAGCCTAGTTGAATTCATATACCCAAGTGATATCAAAATAGATAATAGAAAGGAACATCTCATAACTTGGGAACGTCACAAAGAGGATCATTGTTGCCCTGACCAGGACCACAAATGCGTATACTTGATGAGTTGCAGTCATCATGAAATGATTTCATCAGTCAATTCCAAAATACTAACCACAGAATACATTATTTTAATTCAATGAGTGAAGCCAAGCCAAAATCACAGATACAACAATTGAACTAGCATGATTTAAGGAGACATTAAAATTAGTCTCTCGAATTCGATTAGAGTGAATCAAGTCTTCTGACAAATTCTGGTTTCCAAATTACTCAAGCCAGTCAAAAGGGTTTCTAGTTGAGAGGGGATCACCAAAAACCCAAAATTCATAGCAGTTTCCCTAACAATAATGAAGTTTAATGACACTTGAATCAAAGAAAATTAGTTGACGATTCAATAAAAGTTCCAACTTAAGTTATAATACCATTGCCACTCAAAGTCTTGAAAACCCTAAAACTAAGATCGTTACGAAATGAGAGCAAAATCAAGAAAGCTCTCAACATCAAGATCCATTTTTTATCCAAAACCCATTTCAAGAAATGCAAAGTGAAGTAGAAATGTTGAGAGAACCATTCTCACCTTGAACAAATCCGACGACTTCTTCTTCAAATCTCCATTCACACCGCTGTTATGAACATCTGGTAGCTGCAAGTGCCAAAGTCCGGCAGCGAGCTTGCGGGCGGAAACCGAAACATCTCCTCCCACACTCGTCATCTTCCTCCTCCGTCCCTTGCGTCCTGATTTCTCCGTCGAATGATCACCTGAAACAGAGACATTTCCGTCGTCGTCGTCGCCGCCGTGGTACTTCCACCTCAACAGAGGAGTCGCCGGGCCACTCCTCTTCCCCTGCACGACCCCCTCCCTCCTCAGCCTAACGGAAAAACCAGACTTCCGACGGAGCGATTTCTTCCGATCAGTTGGGAGATTGGAGTCTGGTTGTGAGGAGCGTGAGAGAAGCACGCTGCTTCGAGTGGAGGAGACTTTCATCTTCTTCGACTTAGAGGACTCGCCCCCATTAGAGCTCAAAGACAACCGAAAGAGAGAGAGAGAGAGTTCTTGTGATCTATCTACTACAGATTACAGAGTTCGAGCTCTCCGTCTGTCTGTGTTTATGTTTTTGTTTTTGTTTTTGTTTATGGGGGAGCTACGTTCACAAGACAACACCACCACCACCACCTCCGTATATATATACGATGGATGGGGGAATCGTATGTATGTATGTATACTTGTATAGCTATGTGGTACTTAAGTCAACTGGTGCTGGTCTGCCTCTGATGAAACCTCGTAGATTGCATAATGACGATACTGCCCTGTCTTCTACTTCTTCCTTAGATACGTCTCTCTCATTATCACTTCAACTCAGATTTTATTCATTCTTTTCTATTACATTGTACTGTATTGAAATAATTCATTTCTGCTGCTAATTTATAAATAACAAATATATTACATTAGTGGCCTTAAGTTATGATAAACATTCGTCAAATTGATTTCGCATCCCAGAATCAAAGAATCCTAATTGAACTGATGCTATGTAAAATGAATTTATTGAAAAGAAAAACAAATCAAAGCCATAACTAGTAAAATGTTAGTGACTTCTTTTAGCGACCATAAGCACTATATGAGTAGAATGGGTCGTTCTAGGCGGCGAAGAAACGAGCGAGGAAATGGGTGAGGGAGGGGTGTTTGACCTTCATCCCCTTCGAGATTCACCCGGACGTGCATTTCGAGGGGATGGAGGGTCACACCCCCTCCCTCGCCCGTTTTCTCGCTCGTTTCCTCGCCATTTAAAATCACCGGAGTAGAATAAAAAAGAAAGAAAGAAAATTGAATTTTTGTTGAAATCCTATAAAAAGAAGCAATTCATAAATTATCGAGTTTGGCATTTGTTGGATTTGAATTAGAGAAGCAGTGCATGTGAAGCTGAGATGGGCAATTTAGTAAAATTAGCATTTGTTTAATTAGAATGGGGGGTTGTATTTTGAGATGTGGGAGAGAAGCGAAAAGGTATCCAAGGAGGCCCCACGTGCATATCTCTGGCACAGGTCAGTAGTCAGTGACAGTGTGGTGAAAATATATGTATGAATCAAAAAAATTGACAAGTTAACCAAGTAGAAGACGAGGCTACGCGACAGAAAGGGCAAAGACATTGTGGTTCCCACACTTGACAAGATATATAGCCTGCCAAACGGACAAAATAATAAACGATGGCCTTTCATCTCATCTAATGTAGCGTGTGTTTGGTTGCACGACATTTTATTTTATTTTATGAAAATTCACGAATCACATATATTTAAATTTAAATGAGGTAATATTTATCATTCATTATTTGACTCTATCATCAAAGGGAATAGAAGTTTCATAGATACGAGAATCACACTCCTTATATTTTCAACATATGTGATTTTCATATTTATGAAACTTTCACTACTTATTACATTGAACAATCTAAAAGACCAGTGTATGAAAAGAATATAGAGTCTATCTTTGATGGATAATCAATGACAGAGGCAAATATAAAGTTAAATAAACTACTATTGGAGATGCTCTAACTAACTTCTTTTTTTAATTTGAAGCTACACTGTTAAAATGTTGGATTTCAATTTTACTTGTGATCCAATTAAGTTTTGTTTTACTTGAAATGGATTCAATGATTGTCACTAGGGTATTTATCTCAGTCATTTATACATGCATGTCGACAAGGGGTGGGTACGTAATAGGATGGATTAGAAATGACAACGGGGCGGATTTGAGCAAATCCATTCCCGATCCGTCAGGAATAATGGATCCCTAAATTCGCCCCGCCAATCCGTTTATAAATTTATTTAAAAATCACCTCCGCCTCGCCCAAATATCCGTTAAAAAAATTCTTCTCTAAATCAGTTGTGAGATATCTTAGTTCAATCCTAAAAGCAGGTTATCAATTTAACTACAGTAAAATATACTTCATTCATTAGATCAGTAACACAAAGTTATAACAAAAAATTACAAAGAATCCATACAAAAATTATAACAAAAAATTACAAAAAAAAAACCGATCTAAAGAATCTCAGATCTTTGATCTTTCTTGCAGCTAGGGAAAGGCTCGAGGGAGGCGGTCGGGATGGGTGTCGTTCTTTCGAAGCAGAGAGATGGAGAGGAGACAGAGATGACCACGATGGGCATGGCTCGACTGTGAGAGCTTCGGGTGTCCATGAGAAGAGAAGGAGACGACCCTTCGCTGTAAGAAGGAGACGACCCTTCGAGTGTCCGTGAGAAGGAGAAGAAGGAGACGACCCTTTGCTGTGAGCTTCGAATCTTCTGAGTGACAATAAGGGGAAAATGTGAGATGAGAGTGAAAGATGATAGGTTTATTCTCTTTATATAGTCTAAGGGTATTTTTGTAATTTCACCGATTAAACGGATATCCTTGGGGCGGATATGGCCAAATTCGTATCCGCCTCGATTAATAAACGGATACAGATTGGAAATTCGTATCTGCCCCAAGATCCAGGGACCATTTACCAAATTTGCCCCAAACGGGGCAAGTAGGGCAGATATCTGTGAAAATCCTCCCCACTGCCATCCTTAGGATGGACATGATGTGCCTCATTCCAATTATCTTGTTGCTTTATCTTTGGGACGTGATTTGGTGGGGATGAGCACCCACAATCAGTTGAGTCAAGAGTTCCTTATCACAATTTAAGTCTAGAATGTCAAATATGTTTTTCAGTTTTCTACGGGTTGTCAAATTTTATCTACATACCCATTAAGAATCAAAATCATAATACTAGTATCGGCTCTGGGTGGATCCATATTAGGGGTGGGCATCCCATCTCGTGATCCTGATCCCGTCCCGATTTTTCCGGGTCTTAATGGGATTGAATAATTTCATTACGATCCCGTCCCGTCCCGATCTAGAATGGGATGGGATGGGATGAAGATTTTCAATCCCGCCAATCCCGTCCCGGTTCGAGCTAATTTTTTAATATTTATTATTAATATTTTATTTATTTGTTTATTTTTATTCATATAAACTTACAGAAACTCATAGTGTTTGCATTTGAATCCTTTCTGGGATCTTCATCTTTTGATGTTCAAGATTGCATTTGAATTTCATTTATTTTATTCTGGGTTTTATATATTATGTAATATCGATATAGACTATATATGAGTGTCTCTTGAGGCTATCATTTCTGGGTTTATCTGAAGTTTCAAGGAGAAAACAGATGAAAACAAAAGCAAATTGAACTCTCCCAAACATCCCAACTAGATTAGCACTTGAGGGAGGTTTGCAATCAATCACGTGCTCGTTACATATACAATGTTATAAGCATTTTGAGAGACATATTCAGACATGTCTTTTTTATCCATTATTAATTTGGTTTAAGACTAAAGTCTACTAGGTAATATGCTACTCACCCTCAGGCAATAGGAGTTATCTTGTAGTGTCAGAGAACGTATATTCAAGAGCTGATCTGGTTTGCGAGACATTGGGTTTTCCGCGGGGTCGCCTCTATATTGGTGGGTATTTCACTGCTTAGGTGTTATCCATAACTATTTCCAGATTTCTGCAATTTGCTTGTAGGTTTAAGAAAGTTATTTTTCACGCTCTATATCTAATTATAAGAAAGTTATTTTTCACGCTCTTATATGATGATCTTCGCAGCAGTCACAGGCAGCATGTTGATCCCGTCCCGGTCCCGTATGAACGGGATGGGTATATCTCGTCCCATCCCGTCCCGTGCCCACCCCTAATCCATATAGCACGCCCATACCAGTGACTCTTCATTTGGTAAATCTAGAAGAGGGATCAACAATGTAAAATGTGGGATAAATCCAAAACATCCAAGTGTGTGAAGCCTTGATTTGAAATTTTTATGCTTTGTGGCTGAAAGAAATTTGCATCCAAATTTTATAAATCAGAACAACAATATTAAACTCAAAATCAGAAGCCCAAGCAACAACACTAACGACATAATATAGCGACCTGAAACATGTCGTGCCCAGAAATTTACCTGAATTGGATTTGGCTCATACCTGGTGTTTAGGAAAATAGTCCAAGCCAATGAACTCCACCTTTGGTTAGCCCCAACCCAATGCCTGCATTTTGCATCCCTGGGTCAAATCATTAAAATAAAACTAAGGGTGTGTTTGGTTGCATGAAATTCTATGTCATGGGAATCCATGAGGGAATTCCTACATTTTAGGGTAAATTGATGTATAACTTCATATCCATCATTTGATTTTGTGATCAATGGTGGGACTGGAAGTCTCATAAACATAAGAATCACATGCCTTGGAGGACCAATGATTGAGATTTCCATGATCATGGGACTTCTATTCCCACCATTGATCACAAAATCAAATGGTGATCAAATGGTAGATGTGGAGTGATATATCAATTTAGCTTAAAATGTAGGGATCCCCTCATGAATTCTCATGGCATATGATTTCATGCAATCAAACACACCCTAAGAGTTGATTATAGTATTTAACAACAATCCATTATTGTGAATGTAAATTTGATGAAAACTTGGGTTGTGTGTTGCATTTCGATTCAAGTCAACAATGGACGCATAACTTGGAATGGTTGATTATACTATTGAACAAAAAGGAGAATTCTTTCACGTTTTATTTTAACTATTTTTTATGATTTATCTTAAATCTAATTGATAATAATAAATATTAAATAAATAAGTTTGAAATAGGATGGGATGAGCGGGATTAAAAATTTTCATCCCACTATAAATCGGGACGTGACGAGATCAAAATGAGTTTGTTCAATTAAAAAAAAAAAATTGAAATAAATTAGGGTATGACCGGGGTGAGATTGGAATCACATGACAGGAAGCCCACCCTAAAAATCGACAGCATTTAAGGACCCCTTTTAGACTTGAGCACTTGAAAGAAAATAAAGAAATAAGTTGGCTGAAGGAGAGAGATGGGAAATGAGGACTTTGATGGGATTGTTTATTTCATTCTCTATGTCTTGTTCGAAGAAAAAACTATTCTTTTATATCTGGAGTGCTTGGATTTTTATGAATAATTCAAAATGAAAAGCATGTGATATACCTATTTTGTGACATAATGGCGATGTTGGAGTGTCCCCTTATTAATTTTCAAGGCAATTCACCATGTTTGGACTTTTGTATACTTGCCATTAAATCTCATGTTCCCCACAACTGTTGGGGATGTTTATTTTGCTCTTAATTAGTCTAAGTTAAAGTCCTGGATTTCTTGAAAATGCGTCAAAGTTCACAATAAAATTCAAGAGAGATTCTACATGTCGAGGAAATGGGCGAGGGAGGGTGGGTTGCACGTGCCCAACCTTTGTTTCAAAAAAAAAAAAAGCGGAAAATCTGAATTTGGGGGAAACTAAAGAGGGAGACTGTTCCCTCCCTCTCCCCAAATCCATCTCCACACAGAGAAGAGACCAAAGCTCTCTCCACCCCATTTCCACCAAAGTCGACCAAAGATTTCCCAATCCTTTGGGTTTTCTCTAAATATTCGGTTCCACCATTCCAGGAGCTTCAGATTGAGCTCAAATCTCATTTTTTTGACCCCAAAACACCCTACTTTGAAGCATCTGAAACCCATGGTGAAGACGAAACCAGGAGTGAAGAAGGACTTGGAGTTCTACACCATCCACGAAACCAGCAAGACCGTGAAAGGTAGTTTATTTTGAGTTTTTTTTAGTTTCTTAATTTTGCATGTTGTTTGTTTGATGAAATGACAGAGTGATGAGTTTTTTTGAATAATTTGTGAAATTTGGTGGTTTTGAAGTTAGTATGAAGATTTCAAGTTGCTTAGGATGGACTTAGTCTGAAGAAATGTCAAAAATGTTAGCATTTAGAGAGTAAACCGTGTCCTGATATGTATGTCATTTGAAAAAAAATAAAATTCAGGTGAAGTTATCCGTGTTATTCGATGAAATGTTGTGATATCTCCTCATGATATCCACATGTATCACAATATGTGACAAAAAATCTAAAAAATACTGCAGTTTTTGTCCTTAAATCATAGTCGATATAATGCTTGTGTTCCACTTGAGTGCATTCTTTTATATGTTTTAGCATTCTAATCCACATTCCAGA
This sequence comes from Berberis vulgaris, assembly GCA_963556465.1. NCBI lineage: Eukaryota > Viridiplantae > Streptophyta > Magnoliopsida > Ranunculales > Berberidaceae > Berberis > Berberis vulgaris. The sequence continues at coordinate 62,009,787 of OY747135.1, forward strand.
GTATGTTTGGTAGACTTAGGTTGCTTTGCAAGACGTACCAATACAAATTTCAGGAGTTGATAAGAGTTTCGAAATGCTAATTGGTTTCATGCATTCTTGACATGGAACTATCTAACTTGTTGATATTGATCTTTGGAGAATGCTCTCCCTGTTAATTATATATGGCATGCATTATCAAGACTTTGTTTCTGTTCCTGTTATATTTCTTAAGCCCACATCAGGCATATCCCGAAGTTTTCGGAATGCTAGACAGGAAGATGCCCATGAATACATGGTTAACTTGTTGGAGTCAATGCATAAGTGTTGCTTGCCTTCATGCGTGCCAAGTGAATCTTATAGTGCTTATGACAAAAGCTTGGTCCAAAAGATTTTTGGTGGACGTCTCAGGAGTCAAGTAAGTCTTGTAGCACCAGATGAATCAAGTTACTGATTTCATAACAAATTTTCTTGAGGACAACACTGAAAAAGTTTATTGTTATATGTTTGCTGAGCCGAGCATTATTTGGAACAAATCATTTTTGCAGGTGCACCACAGGCTCTTCTGCAGAGCTGCCTCACCTTTGGAGCCTTCTCTTTCTTCATGGACGGGATGAACAAGCAGCGACCAGCACTCGCTTACCCATCTGCAACAAGCAGTAGAACGAAATCATTCAACGTCCTGCCCTTTGCACTCCCACTGCCAGATCACCTCACAAGGGACTTTTCTGCCTTCTGCCAATCACTACCAAAGCTAAAAAAGAGATCTCCTCCAATCAGTCATTGACATTTCATTCATCAAGTTGCTTCTTGAAATTCTCCAGAGTGAACTTGTAGCTTTAGTGTTCTGGGTTATGTAAATTTCTGGAGGAGCAATTTTGGGAACCTTTTTTCTGCATAGTAGATAATGGAACTGCACAAGGATGTTTTTCATTTGTTGCAATAGATGCCTTTTTAATTGAAGATTCATTTTTCATTGGAGATCCGTTCAGCAGATAATTGTAGAGTCTTGTTACCTTCTCTAGTCCTGCATGTCCATCTTCTCAATGTGGATGGTTGACATGTGCCATCCTAAATTCAGTAACCTACCTCCAGTTTATTATGATTCCAAAGAAAACTGTAGTGAACACAAAGTTAGTCAACATCCAACAATATCCCTAGGTGACAAAAACTCGAACATGAGGGATTGCGTGAAATGGTGGCAGGCTACAGTGTGATTTTCACATTTGTGATTTGTAGCATTTTGCAAAGCTGCAATTTCATATAACCTTTTTTGTTCACAATTTACAAAGCTGCAATTTCCTATAATCTTATTTCAAATCTTTAGATTTCTTTTCCAGTTTCCCAATCCATTCGCTATCATTGCCAAGTGCAGAGAGAGAGCTTCTAGTGACACCAAAAGTTAAATTTCCAATAAACTTTCAAGTTCATTCAATGGTGAAAACAGAATAATTGGATGTAATCCATTCGGTGAGAAATACATATTTATAGCAAGATATTTGGCAGTCAAGTACATGGCCTAGTTCTACACTCGCTCCCGAGTGCAGCTTCATGTTTTCTTTCACGCAGATGAATATTATAGAACTCTGCCAAGTACTCCAAAGCATCATCATTTCCATTGCAGACCTTCCACAGTGATGCTACCTTCCCTTTAGAGACAGTACCCCAATCCTCACAATCATCAAGGAAAGCCAGTAACTTTGAATAGAACGAGTCATAGTTCATCACAATGAAGGGTACATGTAGTTTCAATCCAATCCTTTCTAGTTGAATCAGAGCAAGAATCTCAAACATCTCATCTAGAGTGCCAATGCCACCAGGTAGGGCAATTACCGCAGTCCTATCACCCACCGTAGCCCTCACTGCAGCATCGACCAAGCCATGTTTCCTTGCAGAGAAAAACCTGTGCTTTGAGAGCAGATTATGAGGATCAATGTTTTTACCCTTTTGTCAGTGAGTTTTATACTTCATTGTCATGAACACTTACATTTCTTACGATAGTATAAGGAAATACTTAAATACATAACAAATATTTCTGAAATAGGACAGAAAAAGTCTAGGATGAATAAATGATAACAGGAAGCTAATTACCTGCATGTAAGGTAAGTTTCAGAAGGCAGATATGGATGGAAGTTCATGCTCGTCCATTCGTTGGCTTCTTTACCTATCTTGAACCCACCAACTGACTTGTTTGCTTGCAAAGCACCTTTAGTTGCAGCATCCATGAGACTTGGACTAGCTCCCGTCCATGTGGTGCAATCCAAAAGGTTTGAAATCTATAACAAGGACTGCACATAAAATCTTGTAACACATTTCTATCTGTATGTTAATGAGATAGATCATAGTTGTCGAGATACATACTTGCATCTGAAATGTTCATTGATTTTTGGGTCTGAATTTAATTAGTCAAAGCAATCAACTTAGGAATATGAGGGAGAGTATTCATGGACTACTTGCCTCTTTTGCCAACTCTAGTGTCTGAACATAATGTGGATGATCTGGCCCCATTCTAGAGGAACCAAGGTAGATGGCCCCTCTTCCAAGCCTGTGTATCAGTTCGTAGCATTTTTTTGTATCTCTTTCCTCACCTTTTCAACAACACCAAATTGCTCAATGAGTTTTTCAAAAACATCCAATATAAAGAAGAGGAAGATCCTAAAGTCGGAGAAATTGAACTAAAGATTATGAAATAACTAAAAGCATGTCATACATTGTTTCTATGCAAACACTTCCCGCTTGAAGAATAACTTGCTCGTAATGCAAGATATGTCTTTTCAAAAGTAAGTGTCAGTCTTTGGCCGAAAGAAACTCTTCATGAAGATAGTGATTGCAAAGTTGATAGAGGTAGTTTTCATAGAAATGTTGAGATTGATGACTAAATGCGATCTCCTCAACCAAAGGTATCAGCTCTGTTGGGTTAATTAACATTAGCAGTAGAGCCTAACTAACAACGACAGGTATAACTTGGATGTATGGAGGATAAGAATTTGCTCCAATAGAAAAATGCCAGAATGTAGAAGTTTTTAGGTTGGATGGCCTTATTTCAGCTTCAAAACAACTAGTTGTTGGGTTGGACAGAGGCTGTCCGCCCCGAATATTGGATGTATATCAGGATATACATATAGCCATACATTTTGTTGTTGGAAGGTGCATATTGGATGCATGTTGGATGCATTATCATAGTTATGTATGACTAATAATAATAATAAACAATAACACAATAAAGCAACAAACAACAGTTTCATGTGATCCATATAAGAAGTATGTCATGCAAACAAGATCAATATCAACAAGTTAGATAGTTTCATGTCAAGAATGCATGAAACCAATTAGCATTTCGAAACTCTTATCAACTCCTGAAATTTGTACTGGTACGTCTTGCAAAACAACCTAAGTCTACCAAACATACTCTGGAATGTGGATTAGAATGCTAAAACATGTAAAAGAATGCACTCAAGTGGAACACAAGCACTATATTGACTATGATTTAAGGACAATTATTCAAAAAAACTCATCACTCTGTCATTTCATCAAACAAACAACATGCAAAATTAAGAAACTAAAAAAAAGCTCAAAATAAACTACCTTTCACGGTCTTGCTGGTTTCGTGGATGGTGTAGAACTCCAAGTACTTCTTCACTCCTGGTTTCGTCTTCGCCATGGGTTTCATATGCTTCAAAGTAGGGTGTTTTGGGGTCAAAAAATGAGATTTGAGCTCAATCTGAAGCTCCTGGAATGGTGGAACCGAATATTTAGAGAAAACCCAAAGGATTGGGGAATCTTTGGTCGACTTTGGTGGAAATGGGGTGGAGATAGCTTCGGTCTCTTCTCTGTGTGGAGATGGATTTGGGGAGAGGGAGGGAACAGTCTCCCTCTTTAGTTTCCCCCAAATTCAGATTTCCCGTTTTTTTTTTTTTTTTTTTTTTTGAAACAAAGGTTGGGCACGTGCGACCCACCCTCCCTCGCCCATTTCCTCGACATGTAGAATCTCTCAAAATTCAAAGCACTCCTAAATTGATAGGTTGAGTGTTGGATGAGAAGGAACCTAGTGTAGGTTGGGCAAGCCATTCTAGGCTCTAGCAATAGATTTTCAGTGTTATTTTATCTTGATTTCGATATTAATTTTTTCTAATATAGAAATTTGACAGCAAAAAACATATAGCAAAAAGACCTTAAACATCCCTGCCACAATTGAGACTCAGAAAACTGGTAGCCTTGCAACAAATCCAAATGGTCCAACATTACAATGTCGGATCCATACTCTTGGACTTGTTGGGCTTGCACTTGCAGGATGGGAACCTTTAAAAGCTGTGGGTTGGGTTATGTCTTAATCAAGCAAATGGACTCCAACAGGGTTATGCCTTTAAGCCCAATTCTAAATTTTTGAATTGTTGTATTTGTATGGATGAAGTTTAGTGCAAAAATGCTAGGAAATCAGGTTTTTACAATCAGGGTGATGGAACGTGATCTCGAGAGAATGATGAAATCTCCAAAGAGTTTATGTGTAGCTCGAGGTTGTAAAAATATTCTCTGACGATGCCACATCATCCTGGTTACAAAATGGTTGCAAAACCGGGTTCCCTAGCCTCACTCAGTTTAGTGAGGTTGAATTTGGATGGAGAAGCTTGGGATTGGAGGGAGAGGGAGAAAGAGAGATGATAGTGTTGGTGGAGGTGATGGATATTTCAATCAGCAGAGAGGGAGGAGAGGGAGGGGGGTGAGTGGGTTAGGGAAGAAGTTGATTTTTTTATTTGTATTTAAGAGTTGTTAGATTTTTCTCGAAATGTGTATAACATTTTAATTGGACTCGTGATCTTTTTCGAGATGAACTTACACAAAACATTAAATTTCAGTTTTAGATTCTTAGATGGTATTTTGGTAATTTAAATATTGACATTTTGAAAACAGACGGTCAAGGCACGTTCACTGTTAGTTCTAGGGGCTAAGTGCAGTACCGATTTATTCAGAGAATGACCTTATATCAGCTATTTATTATATGGAGGAAAATGCAAATGACATTTTTTCATGCTATTGATACATTGATATTCATAATTCATCTTCCAATATCGTCTTCAATACAAATCTCAACAAGTTCCAACCATCTCCTCAAGGTTACATGTTGCACTAACGTAACGTTTATAATTTTGGACATCTCAACCAAGTTTTCGCTCCCTAGCTAAAATTTTCACTTGACGTCCAGGTTTGGTGCACTTTTCTGTTTCCAACTTTGCGTAATGTGTGTGACGCATTAATAGCAAACCATATGAAAACCTAAGCTCAACCAACACGTTTTCACCTTCTACCTAATTAGAGTTTGATGTGTTTGGACAATTTTTAGATCTGTCTAGCAGCTCATCTTCCAGACAAAACTCAAATGAAAATGTTGAATGTTCCAACCATATGTTGGCATTTGACAAAAAATTTAAAATATCATGCCAAAAATTTATGAGCAGCGAACCAACTGTGACCACCAGATACTTGGTTTCCCACTATTGGGGTAAAACAAATGTTTTGATGGAATGTAACCCAGTCAATTTACTGAAGCTTTTCACTGCATGCTTTCTGCTTCATCCAATTTTTGGTACCCATTTTAGTCAAGCTCGTGTCCATTCGGTCTTTAAGCCCTGCCCAATATAAATTATGTGGGCTTGTAAAATTACACTACGAATACAAATCCAACAAGTCATGTCTCAAATCCAAAAGATCGTGGAAGGGGATAGTTACTCTAACGAGTCTTACTTTGTATATAGTAGAGATGATAAATATAAAAAAAAAATTATAATTAAAAAATATTGAGTCGACACTTTCTTTTCTTATATTTCAGAGACCACATCTCTACACCACAGCGTAGGCGACCATGACTCATACGGCTGAAGGTAGACTTTCTTCGTGTTGGATCTGTCAAACCGCTATCCAACCCATGAATTGGGCTAAAATTCCTATAAATAATAGCTAAGAATGTGAATGGAATCATTAATTTAAACATATAGGTTATATATTTGGAATTATGATTAAATCCAAATGAAATAGTCAACCCTAATCAAAGTTTACTGCATAAATATCTAATCAATTTCCTGTTTAAATATAATGATGAGTTCATTTCCTTCATAGTTTATCCATACTACTACTCTGAGAGACTGAGAGATGGGAATAAGAGATTTGGTCATCAGGTTTTAGAAGATGGGATAAGAAGGAAGAATATATGTTCCTCGACTCAGTGAATTCAAATATTAATGTCAACTTTTAGGACTAAGTTTCATTCTAAATAATCTTTAATTTTGAAATCCAAAATCAATTTGTAATATCTTATCTAGTTTTCAGGTTTGAAAATGTTATATATATATATATATATATATATATATATATATATATATATATATATATATATATATATATATATATATATATATATATATATATATATATATTATTCCTCTTGGCATGAATTTAATTATGATGCTCATGGTCATCATTAGATGAAATTAATCAAGTACCAATTAATTCAGTCCGTCAATTACCAAAGTCATTATGAAAGACATTCAGTGTTTGGAATTTTGGATACATTTCAAACTCTTACCGTGATGTTTTCTTACAACTGGTCTTTGCACTTGCGTGCCGTATACTAGATTCAACTTAAATAGTTTGAATCAATTTCATAAGAAAAGTTAATATTAAGAATAAAATTTTGAACTTGGGAACTGATGTTTTTGAAGTTGATAAATTCAATGAGAATCACATGCTATTACCAAAATCATTTAAAATGTACAAATAAGACTTTACTGAAATATGACCTTGCTCGGAAATTTACATGGATTGGGTTTGGCTCATCCATGGTGTTTAAGCAAATAGCTCAAGCCAATGAACTTAACCCTTGGTTAGCCGTGACCCACGCCTGCATTTTGCATCCCTGGTTAAATCATTAAGAAAAAACTAAAAGTTGATTATATTATTGAACACCAATTCATTATAGTTGATGTAAATTTGATGGAAACTTGGGCTATGCTGATTATTGTATTGAACAAGAAGTAGAAGTCTTTCAGTACATTTATTTGTTAATACATTTTTTATTTTAACTATTGTCCATAACTTTGACACATTTATGAAGATTTATCTTTTATCCAATTAATAATAGTAGATATTAAATAAATAAGTTCAAGATAGAACATGATGGGTGTGATTGAAAATCTCCATCTAGATCTCATCTCACTCTAAATCGGGACGGGACGGGATCAAAATAAATTATGGATACATTTTAAACTCTTACCGTGATATTTTCTTACAACCGGTCTTTGCAATTGCGTTTGGTATACTAGATTCAATTTAAATAGTTTGAATCAATTTAATAAGAAAAGTTAATATTCAGAATAAAATTTGAACTTAGGAACTGATGCTTTTGAAGTTGATTCAAATTCAATGAGAATCACATGCTATTAGCAAAATTATTTAAAATGTACAAATAAGACTTTATTGAAATTTGCTCATAAAAAGAAAATGTATAAGAGAAATTGGACTCTTCATTATGATATTTAGACTGTCAAATAACCAGTTTTGTGGAAATGAAATCGCAGTAATTTTCTACCTAATTTTGAAAGCAATCTCACCTACAATTAATATACTTTTGCACTCACAATATTGGTTATTTTTAATAGATATATTTTTGTGCAAGCAAAATACAAAAAACTTTTGTTAATAAAAATCCATCGATGGTGAGTAGCTCTGAGATCAGACTAAATTTCAGCATATCTGGTAATGCTTTCATAACTTAGAACATACCAATAGTGTTACATGTAGCATTCATAAGATTGAATAAGAAAATGAGACGTTATTGGTATAAAGAGCGGGAAAAAGTAATTATCATAGAAAGGTAAGTGGATATTTACTTTTTTTTTTTTTTTTTAATAATCGTTATGATGTCTAGGGTCTAAACACCAAAAAAATATAAATAATAATAATAAAATCAATGGAGTGCAATAAAAAAATGCATGTTTTAAGTGAAGTTAGGGATGCTCACCGGTTGGAGATAAATAAATACGAAAAAATTTCAATAACCATGTCTGAGACATTGTGTCACATGAGTTAATAAATACACTAACCATTGATCATTTGTACAATGGATTGCTCGAGCACGCTTTTGAGGTATCTAAGATTGGGGAATCTTCTAAACTAATTATGTGTTTTTCTTTTAGGCAATTATGTTGCATTGAAGATTGGGGAATCTTCTAAACTAATTTTGTGTTTTTTTTTTTAGGCAATTATGTTGCATTGCGTCTGATAATTCTAGGTTTAGGTAGTAGAATTCAAACATAACATTGCCAGCCGTAGTAGTTGTATTGGGAAAATTCTAGAAAAATATTGGAAGTTGCAAAAATTATAGATTTTAATTGAATAGCAAATCATTATTGAATTGATACTGAGAGTCCTGGAAATGATCGAGTGACCATTTTCTCAAATTGATACCAAGAGACAAATTCAACTGAGTGTGACTTTATGTCATCATGTGCTTTCCAACAGAGAAGAAATTTTTTTTTCTTGATTTCTCCTCTTCCAGTCTCTCTACTATGAAAAAATGTATCTCTTTGTACTCCATTGTGATGAGTCTCACTAGTTCACTCGAGTCTAATCATCCCCAAGCTCCGAAGAGTCATTTTATTTCTTATAGTCTTATCTTTTCACTGAAACTTATCTCATTCTTTCAACGTGATTATCACTGAAACTTCTCTGCAAAACTCCTGTTTCGTTCAATTATACACTCGATACTCGCTCGAGTTTGGATGATTTTTTTTTCTTCGTTTTTACTTCACCATTTTTAAAATTTTCTCTCTCTACATACTTGACTTTCACAACGAAAGCCACTATGTGCATTTCAGCGAACCTTGTGTGTTGTTTGAAGAGTCTGGATTGATTGATTAGTTGAAGCATTTGTTGAAAATATCAATTAATCAAATTGGTTGTAGTGTTTGTATTGTTTATGTTTGATTCCCCAATTTCGAATGATCGCAACGGGAGTCACAAAATAATATAATTTCTCAACCCAATTTTTGTGTTCTTCTACATTTGTTGAGTTCTCTACATGTTTTTATCAATTTGTATTGCCTATATTGTCGCCCATGCATTTGTTTGATAAAATGTGTAAAACGAAATTTCCCTTTTCATTATTTGTTATTGTCTTTTATCCGTCCTTGAAATGCAAGGTAGGTCTCAAAAGTTTTTTTGTTCAGTGATATAATATGCTCACTTATGTTTTTTTTTTTTTTTTTTTTTTCTCATTATACAACTATATGACGTTTAGTTTATGAGGATGTTTTTTTATGAAAGTTTAGAGCTATGGGACCTTTTCGATGTTATGATGTTTTTGTATGTCTTATACTTATGTCCTTATGTGGTGGTGTTTCTGAATGTCGAAGGGATGCATCTGTAGCTCATATTTTGGTTCATGTAATATATAAATGTTGGTTGTGTTAATCGAAATGACGCGAGTTTTTGAACATACTAAATTTCCTTGTATTGTTTGTTTGTAGTAGACACCCACCCATGATGGTTACAATACTTTTTAAGCACCAGTATGCAGCAGGACATTACCGTTTCATGAACTGTTTGATTAATCCATTTAATACCATTAAAGATTACAATACTTTTTTCTTACCAATTACAATCCACCGAAGCCCTTCCATGACCTACATTAATTAATTGCATAAGATTAATTTGCATATTTTTATCAATATAGTACAAAAACATTGATTTTGAGATGACATCGACTTCAATTTTGTCGAAGTGGTCAATGTATCTTATAATTACTAAGGTAATTGAAGATTTGTCTCATTTCTGTTATTTTAGTTTTGAACCGAAAAACATGACACTAATTCTTTTGCGAGCCATGAGCGAACCTAAACTTCGGATTTCAGATATTAACTTCGATGTCTTCTTGTATGTGTCTTTCTTACATATTTAATTTCAAATCGAAGAACGTGAAATTTCTTCTTTTGTGGACCACAAGCAAACATAAACTTTGGATTTCAAAAATTAACTTCGATGTCTCTAATTCACAACTCGAATTTATTTAGATAAAGAATTGAACTACAAAACTATTTTTTTAACGACAACTACAATATATAATCACATATTACTTTTGTTCGTGTCATACTTGCATATTTAATTTTGAACCGAAGAGCGTGACACCTCTTCTATTAGGGGCACGAGCACACCTAAACTTAAGATTTTAAGACATTAACTTTGATGTCTCTAGTCCAATTCAATTCACAACTCGAACATAATTATATCAAAAAGTTGAAAGATGAAACCATTTTATTTCAACAATTACTAAAATACACTGATGCTAGATAGTTTGTTGTACATGTCAATCCGAAGAGCATGACACTTATTCTTTTGTGAGCCCCGAGCGAACTTAACATGTTTCCAATCCAATCCAATTTACAACTCGAATTTGGTTTGATCAAGAATTGAACGATGAAGCCATTTATTTCAACAACGATTACAATATGTGGATGACAGATAGTTTGTTGGACGTGTCACTCTTGCATATTTAGTTTTGAACTGAAGAATATGATACATTTTCTTTTGTAGGTCATAGAGCATGACACTTATTCATTTGGATGTTACTCATGAACCTAAACTTCGACGTCTCCAATCAAATCCAATTCACAACTCGAACTTAGTTAGATTTAAAGTTGAGCGATGAAACTATTTTATTTCAACAATAACTACAATATACTGATGGCAGATGACGTATTGAAAATAATGCGTTTTATGAAAAATGGATAAACTTAGAGACGACTCCATTTCATGTGAACAACGTCTAAGTAATACGGGTTAAAGTTGAATGTGTTCTATGTAATAAATGCAAGAGATATATAAATGCTAGTTCTTGACATATAATTACTTGTTTTGTTGCTCATATTTTTTATGTCAAATGGTGCATCGGTTGCTTATATTTTGATTCACGTAATATAAAAATATTGGTTGTGTTAATAGAATTAACGTGAGGTTTTTAACGTTTTGATACTAAATTGCTTTGCACTAGTTAACCTTTAGTAAGTATTGGTAACAGTTAAAATACATTTTTTATACTAGTATAGATTAATTTGGACATAACTGATTCATGAATAATTTAGTTAATTATTTACTAGTCAATAATCCACCAAAACCCTTCAGTGATTAACATGAATTTGATTATTTGGTTAATATGCTTATTTTATCAGTTTAATACAAAAACACCGATTTTGAGATGACATCGACTTCAATTTTTTCAACAAATAAGTGATCAATTTAGTTACAATTACTAATGTAACTAGATAATTCTCATTCCATTATATTAGTTTAGAACTGATGAGAATGACACTTTGAATTTAGTTAGATCGATGTCTTCGAAGAGCATTATACTTTCTAACTGAAGAGCATGATGTTTCTTGTTTTGTGGGCCACGAGCAAACTTAAACTTTAGATTTCAGATATTAATTTCAATGCCTCCAATCCAATCCACAATTCTAATTTAGTTAGATTAAAATTTGAGTGACGATGCCATTTTTAATGACAACTACAATATACTAATGACGAATGTCTTGTTTGACGTATCACTCTTGCATATTTTAGTTGGACTGAAGAGCGTGACACTTCTTCTTTTGGAAGCCACGAGCGAACCTAAAATTTGAAATATGTCTCTTTCATAGGTTTATCTGTACCGATACACAAGGGCACACACCAGTTATAGGTCATAGTATATTGCATGATAACCATTACAATAGATAAGCTAAACAGTGCATATATAATGTATAAACTACTCACGTCAGCACTGACACTCCTATGCATCCAACATTATGTCATTTAAAGACTTTCTACACACCACATATAAGTGTTATTTCATTCATATGTATAGTAGCACGAGTCTACTAATTGTAGCTCAGTTGGTCGGACATCCACCCTTATTGTAAGAAGTCGCAGGTTCGAGACTGGCAAGTTAGGATTTTGTGAGTTTTCGTTTGATTATTAGAAGCAATGTGCTCTGCCGTTGGTACGTCTTTGGGTATTGAATGTAACTGGTTAGATGGACTGGACCGGAGTGAAGCAAAAACAAGTCTTTCATGCGAGGTGGAGACGACAAAGATATTAAATGGCAATAATATTATAGCTTTCGTGCCTGATTTGGTTAACCCTATAGGGTCAATCATGTAGCCTTCGGGCATGAACTAATAAATAAGTAAATAAAAAGAGTCAATGACCCAATTTAAAAAAAAATAAAAATATATATATATATATATATATATATATATATATATATATATATATATATATATATATATATATATATATATATATATGTTAAACAAGCAAAACATATCTATGTGCTATTAACTCGCACAATGATCTATCATTTACTACGATAGTACATTCAAAGTATGACTAAAGCTTGTATTGCCTAAGTGGGATTGAAAGAGAAAGTTTAAGTACTTAAAGTTGATCCACGTGAAGCTGAAGTTGTTAGGTTGAAATTTAGATGGTCAAGTAGTGATGAGAAGAGAAATGGAAATAGATGATGAACAAAAATGGAGAGATAAGGGAAAATAAATGCAAAAAGATGATGAAGAAGATTAACCGATACAGATGGTAAGGGGCATGAATAGTAATCAGCATCTCAGATTAAAACTCGATCCTCTTCAGTAACCAACAACTCCTATTACAGTGGTTTCCATTTTAGCGAAGTTTTTTTCATGAACGAGAGAATGAAAAGAATACAATAATTTCCATTTTAATGGAGTTTTGAACCATTGGCAAAGAATAAGAGATAACGGGTGAAGTTTTGTAAGTGGACCTAAATAGTACAAATGGTGAACATTAGTAAGAGAAGCAACTTTCCATCATTCACCTCTTGTCACTTAGTATCAACTCAAAAAAGATTTGTTATTCAATATCAAATCAATAATTTTTTCAACTTTCGGTATTTCTTTCTAGAATTTCCCCGATTATATTATGTCATTTTTTGTGTCAATAGTGACATTTAGAGACAACCGTATAAACTATATAACATACATAAATAAGAAAAAAAAAATATATATATATATATATATATATATGTAAAAGGCAGTGATGAACATGGGATGAGATGACAACATACATTGGGGGATAGTTTCATGCGGGGTAACATGGATGGATAGTGCGTGATTTGTCAGAGGTATAATTTGGAGATAGCAGAGCAACACAAGTGGACTTGGGCTCTAATTATGTATTCTTTTAATGGGCCCTGTTTGGGCTTTTATGATCGGTTTTGTCTTCTTGGGTTTTACGATTTGGCCCAGTAGGTGGGATGCCAAATCCTCGTGATGAATAACTTCTGCCACGCTTGTGATTATGATGATGGTCTATTTTGATGTATCATCACCACATATAAGTGTTATTTCATTCATACGTATAATAGCATGAATTCACCAATTGTAGCTCAGTTGGTTAGACATCCACCCTCCTTGTGAGAGGTCATGTGTTCGAGACTCACGAGTTAAGATTTTGTGAATTTTCGCCCGATTATTAGGAGCAATGTGCTCCGCCGTTGATAAGTCTTTGGGTATTGGTGTAACTGCTTAGATGAACTGGACCGGAATGAAGCAAAAATAAGTCTTTCATGCGAGGTGGAGGCGATGGACCAGAGCGAAAGCAAGTCTTCATGCGAGATGGAGGCAACGAGGATATTAAATGGCAATAATATTGTAGCTTTCGGGCTCGGTTTGGTTAACATTATAGGGTCAATCATGTAGCATTCGGGCATGAATTAATAAATAAATAAATAAATAAGAGTTCAATGACTTAATTTGAAAAATAATATCTATGTGCGCGCGCGCTATTAACTCGCACAATGATCTATCATTTTCTACGATAGTATATTCAAAGTAAGACTAAAGCGCATATTGCATAGATGGAAAGAGAAGGTTAAGTACTTAAAGTCGATCCACGTGAAGCCCAAGTTGTTAGGTTGAAACTTAGATGGTCAAGTAATGATGAGAAGGGAAATGGAAACAGATGATGAACAAAAATTGAGAGAGGGGAAATAAATGCAAAGAGATGATGACGATGATCAATCGATACATATGTTAAGGGGCACGAATAGTAATCAGGGACTCAGATTGAAGCTCGATCCTCTTCAATAATTAACGACTCCTACTAGGGGTGGTCGCGGGACGGGATGGGTCGGGATGGACCTCATCCTTATCCAATCTCATTTGTTCGGGATCCGGACGGAACATGATAGACCTCATCTCGACCTCGTCCTATCCCAAACGGGTTCGGGACGGAATAAGCATGTACTAAATTTTGGATTGAAAAATTAACATGCAAGATTGAAAATTTTGGATTTACCAAAACATAACATAACTCTAAGAACAACTATATAACTTTAAGCCATTGATTATTATTGTCCTATTTCATTAGCTTTTACTCCATTTTTTTAGAAACACTATTGAAGATAACCATTTTTTTGTACATTGTTAACGAAAATAATCAATGGGTTTGTCATTTAAAAACTACGATGAGCACACATTGTTGTTCTCAAGAGTTAAGAAAAGGAAAAAATGGGAGAGGGTTTGAGTTAGATTCATTATCGAGGTGAGTCGCATGGAAGCTTGTGAGAATAAAATAGTCATGTCAATAAATAAAATAACAAATAAAAATCATGTCAACAAATAGTTTCATAATTTCATACTACATATTTCATATTAAATATTAAAAAAAAAACGGTTCGGGACGGGATGGGCGGGATTGAAAATCTTCATCCTGATACCATCCCACTCTAGATCGGAACGAGATGGGATCAGGATGAGATTGATTAATCTCATAAGGACACAAAAAAATCGGTACCCATCCCTAACTCCTACTACAATGGTTTCCATTTTAATGGATTTTTTTTCATGAACGAGAGAATGAGTGAAGTTTTATAAATGGTGGACCTAAATAGTACAAATGGGGAACATTTGTAAGAGAAGTAACTTTCCATTAGTTAGGGATGACAATGAGGCGAATTTGAACAAATCCGTCTTTGCCCCATCAGGGATCGCGAATCCCCAAATCCGCTCCGCCAATCCATTAATATTTTTATTTAAAAACCATCCCCGCCCCGCACGAATTGACAAATATCCACCCGCAAATCCGTTTACAGATCTGCGATTTTACTAGTGGTTGCTGGTTCCCCGCCCCAATCCGATCCGCCCCGCCAAGCTGTTTTGGGCTTGAATCTTCAAGTTGTTTTGGCCCTTATAACAATAAAGCATAATGTCCCTTGGAAGGGACACCTGAAACCCTAGTTTTCTGATTGAGAACCTAGGTTTTGTACACAAACCATACTGAATCTTCAAGAAATAATCAGAAGAATTTAGTGTTTTAAGGAAAAACCTAATAAAATTATATTATATTAAACTAGACTAGATTGAAAACAAAAGGCAAGATCTAATAAGAAAATCTATTGTTATTTTGCAAGTGAAATTAAAAAAAATGAAATAAAAAGGGGGTAAAGAGGAAGCATATATGAAAGAAAGAAAGAAAACAAAAGAAAGTAAATTTTCATAAAGAAATCTTCATCAAGAGATCGTGATGCTTCTCAAGAAAACAAAAGGAAGCAGATCTGAAAGAAAGCAATGAGAATGAAAACAAAAGACAATAGATCTTCATCAAGTCCAGAAACCCATTGGTGCTCGAGATCATGATGTTTCTCATGCTAGGAGACAAATGAAGCTGCATCATAGTCTTCCTTGTTCTTTCCTTATCACCGCAACAACATTGCTATTGCTATCTAGACATCCTCTTACAAGTCTCACCATTAGATCCAGATCCACAACAAATAGGAGGAGAGATTCAAGAAGAAGAATAGATGGAGGAGAGATTCGGATTTGGATTCTGTGGTTTTTCCAGAGATCTTCTTAAATCCAACATTGGAAATAAAGATAATCAATGGAGGATGTATTTTCTTCTTCGATCGATTGATTTACGATTCAATAGTTACTGCTCCAACAAGTTGAAACAGAGAGGCAGAGTGAGAGATAATGAAATGGTATAGGGTTAGGGTTTTTTTTTTTTGCTTTTTAAGGGTCAGGGGTATTCTTGTATTTTCCATACCTAAACTGAAATATGTGAGGCGGATATGGCCAAATCCGTGTTCGCCTCGAATATTTGATGGATGTTGTTTTGATATCCGTATCCGTGCCGAAATCCATGTAGGTACATCCAAAACTTCCCTAGTCGAGACGAATATCCATAAAAATTCGCCCCACTGCCATCCCTACCATCAGTCACCCCTTGTCACTTAGTATGAACTCAATAAGGATTTGTTACTCAATATCAAATGAATAATTTTTGAGTAATTTACACTTTGTCCCCTATTATACATAGGTAATTAATAAGTAGACTCGTCATTAATCACTATTATAATTACCCTTCTTGACAAGCGGTCAACATCCATTGACCGTCAATTTTCAAAGCAGATTACCAAAATGCCCCTCAGAATAAAAGGTTGAGATTGAATCATTCGTATCTCGAACATCTCATCTTGAGGAAAATCCTAAAGCCCAACTGAAATTGTAATCGTATCTCGAGAAAAATCCAATAGTTGATCTTAAAAAAATCTTTCATCCTAAACAATTCATCTCGAGAAAAATTTAACGGTCCAAATTTAATAGCACACGACGCATCTCTAGGTAAATCTAACGGTCCAATTTTAATTATGCATCTTGAGAAAAATTTAATTGTCTAGCACGCATCTTGAGAAAAATCTGACAATCCAACATGCATTCACAAAAAATCTGACGACCCATCACACATCTCGAGAAATCTGACAGCTGAGATTTATTTGTGCACGCATCTCGAAGAATTTGACAGCTCAGATTTATTCGTGCATGCATCTCAAGGAAATCTATCGGCCTGACACACATCTCGATAAACATCTGACGATCCAACACACATCTCGAGGAAATCTGACGTCTTATATTTATTTGTGCACACATCTCGTGAAAATCTGATGCTTGAATAAATTTTAATTTACTTTTGCCCCCGAAAATAAATTTGAATTTAATTTTGCCCCCTGAAACAGAACAGACCTGAGAGATGAAGGGGGAGGAAGGATGAGGAAGAGAAGGAATGGGGAAGAAGGAAGAAAGAAGATGGAGGAGAAGGAATGAGGAAGTTGAAGAATGAAGCCCTAACTTTATTATAAGGGTTGTGAAACAGATGAGGAAGGAAGAAGTGGAGGAAAAAGGAGAAAGGAGGATGAAGGAGGAAGTGTAGGAATGAGAAAGAGGAGGGAGGATGAAGGGGGAGGTGGTGGCGAGACAACGAGATAGAAGAGGAAGAAGGGGAAGAAGAAGATAATCAAAATTTTCTTGATCATCTCTTAAGTATATTCTGTTTTAGGGAGTAAAACTAAATTCAAATTTATTTTATGGGGTTAAGTTATTGCCATTAATTTATTTTATGGAGTTAAGGACAAAATAATGTTAATTTTTTTTCAGAGCGTCCAAATTTCTCGAGATGTGTGCACGAATAAACGTGAGACTTCATATTTTTTCGAGATGTGTGCACGAATAAATCTTAGCCATTAATTTTTTCGAGATGCGTGTTAGGCCGGCAGACTTTTCTCGAGATGCGTGCATAATTAAATTTTGATCGTTAGATTTACCTAGAAATGTGTGTACTATTAAATTTGGACCGTTAGATTTTTTTCGAGATGAGTTGTTTAAGATGAAATATTTTTTTTAAAATTAACTGTTGAATTTTTCTCGAGATACGATAACGATTTCAGTTGGACATTAAGATTTTTCTCGAGTTGAGATGTTCGATATACGAAAGATTTAATCTCAGTTTTTAAATTTTTATTTATTTATTTATTTATTTCTGAGGGACGTTTTGGTAGTCTGCTTTGAAAATTGACTGTTAATAGACATTGACTTATCTATGTATAACAGGTGACAAATTACAAATTACCCTAATTGTTTCAACTTCCAATATTTCTTTCTAAAATTTCGCCGATTATATTATGTCATCTTGTCTGTCGATAGTGACACTGACAGCCGTATAAACCATATAGCATAAATGAAAAGAACCGTGTAGCATACATAAAAAGAGAAAAAGATAAAAGGAAAAGGTAGTGAAGAACATGGGATGGGATGGCAGCATAAATTGGGGGCTAGTTTGGCGTTGGGTAACATGGGTAGATAGTGCGTGGTTTGTCGGAGCTATAATTTGGAGAGAAGAGAGCAGAACGAGTGGAATTGGCGATGAATAACGTATATGGAGGAGCACAAGGAGCCTATAGCTGGATGACGCGTGGACTGTTAAGAGATTATTATTTTATTTTTGGAACTGAAAGCAACCTCAATAAAGTTTCTTCAACCCATGTAGATAGATAGATTAATTGATGGAGTAAAGAAAGAAAGATTCGGTTTGTGTTTCCATGTTCACACGCCCCATAGATGCCATCTCCAACCACTTTCACACTACCTTTCTTCTTTGAGGCGTTCTAACTTTCTTCTTTTCTTTTCTTGGCTTGGCTTAGCTTCGCTAATTGGCTTTCACTAGGGCCTCAACCAGCTTTAATATTGGATTTTGAAACATACAAATTAGAATAGAATAGTCTATCTCCATGTTATTCATAATAAAGGATCAATATTCTAATCCAATAACCCACAAGTTATAAATTATTATAGACTACCCTTCATTGGGTTATGATCACAAACTTCATTTGTTTTCCATCCTATAATAGCATCATCGATCTCTTTCATAACACTAGGACGAGGAAGCAATTAATCAACCCTTGTTTCCTGTTTCTATTCGATTTGCCTAGCTAAGAATATCCTTTCTAGTTACCAAAACGATTGACTCAACACTCTAGAATCTACATTTTGGTAAGATAAAATCTAGTTTTCTTTTCCAACCTTGGCTAGCTCAATGAAAATCAAGATAGGATTAGCCAAATTAAGCCGAACCTAAAAATAATAATAAGATGTAGCTAACTAATCAACCCACAAAACCCGCATCAAGTATCGGCTTGAAGCCGTCCAAGAAGAACATGTGATATCATTAGATGGGTTGGATCAATGGTGGTCAACTAACACACATATACGCCACATGAGCCCACATACCACCCCCATCCTACGTGGCATCTGGATAGCTTTGAACCCTTCCCTCCCTCTTTTAGCCAATTTCCAAGAACAAGCTCAAAAGCCACAACTCTTTCTGTTCTTCCTATATAAGCTACACGCTTTAACATTTCTCAAATCCTTCACTTCACCAAAAAACATATATTCAAATTCAACAGAGAGTTCAAAACAAGACCAAAAGTTAGCTTAGTATAGCAATTCAAGCAGCAAGGCAAAACAATGGGAAATTGTCTTAAACATCAATCCTCATCAGCGAATACATGGGCTGGAGACGATTGGGGTTCGCCATTATCGGAGATGGCCACGGCGCCTACTAGAAGGAGCTGGAGAAGATCAAGATCAGATGTCATCAACGTAGAAGAAGAAGAAGAAGAACACGACTCGCTCTTGCATGAGAAACATACAATTAATAATAGTAGTGTGGAAGCCGTAGGGACGGAGGTGAAAATTAAGATCACCAAGAAACAATTGGAGGAGTTGATAGGAAGTGTTGACATTCAAGGATTGCGACTCGAACAAATCCTTACCAAATTGATACATGTTAGTGATCAGTACGATGCACAACATCATCGGTCATGGAAACCTGCGTTGCAAAGCATTCCCGAGGTGAACTGAGATTCATGGCACAGCCCCACGAAAAAATGACTGTTTCTCCCTTCTTCTTCTTGGTGTGTGTGTGTGTGTGTGTGTGATCAAATTTTGTTACATGGTTGTGACATATCCATTTGCAGGATATGGGGGTCTAGAACAGTTCTCTGTATTCCTCACGGAGTCCATCATTGTACATAAAATATTAGAACGGTTTTGTGATTTTATTATGTACATGTTTCTCTTGTACATATCTATTGATTTATTTCTCCCAGTATACATTCTTTTTCTTGCTTTGAATGATTAATGAAGGACTTGGGTTCAAGGTTGTTAATTTTGTTGAAGAGTTCCAGTGATATATAAATGCCAAGCTTTTCGAATTTGAATGTTGATTTTAGTAAAACTTTATAAAAATCACTAAGCTTTAGCTTTTTGCATATACGAAAATCATTCACTTGTACATATTTTTTTTTAGGGAAATCGAGCAGGGGTTTGAAGGATCCCAAACCTGTATATTAATAATTATTCAATTATTTTGTTTCATATTAAGAGCGACAAAATGATAAAATAAAACATTGACATACTAAAAACTTGAGTGTCTGCAGTTAGAGTGCCAAATTTGTGAAACAGATCATGTTTTTCAGAGGTCTAACAGGATGAAGAGGTGGAGAACTGGTTTCTTGCTGGAGATTCTAGATAGCTTATTTCTAGTATGTATGTTGATTTATACATCAGTATTATAACCCGTATTCTTAATATTAATATACAATATGCTTTTATTAAAAAAAGAAAAAGAAAAAAAACAGGTTAAAGAGGTAAGCACAGATCAAGTTCTGATGGAGTAGTCAGTACTACTACACTAGCCTTCATAAATTGTCAAAATAGATGGAAATATTCAATCAAATAATCAGGAAAACACCATACATATAAAACAATAAATAAATAAAAGTTGAATTAAAATAACAAAAAACACGAAGGTCAAATAAACAGAGAAAAAAAGACACGTTGAAAATGTATTGAACTAGTTACAAATGTTTCGTGAAATAAATAAATAAAAGTATTTTTGTGGCCGACATAACCTGAAAAATAACTTAAAGCCTAAGGATTTGTTGCAAAGTCTTTATGTCCTTATGAGGAGCATACCATATTGTAAAGCTCTTTGTATTGATGGCCGACAGGTGGTGACTCCAATTTTGGTGCTTAACGAGCTTGTTTTTGGGTTCAATATATGAGTCAAATTAGAGGAATCAAAACTCCAAAAATGCAAAACTTAATCTTAATTTTGATTCCAATCTTCAAAACAAGTGAAAAAAATATTGTCTTATATATGGTTTCGATTTACGGTATCTATGCTCTTGATGGTCTATACTAATGAGTGGTCCACTCTCTTTGTCTATGGTGAACCAAACCCGGCACGTCGGGCTGATTTCTAAAATACTATGCTACATGTCTATAGGTGTCAAACACTTCCACGTGTTATTATAGGTGATCTCAATGCGTTATATGAGTCCTTGGAAAAAATGGGAGATCACCCCCTCTTTGTCCTCTCTCCACCATCTGAGGAACTTCATCGATAGGATCTTCCTTTTAAAGGAACACCATCGATAGGATCTATAGGTGTCGACACCAATCATCTCATAGATCTTCCCTTTAAAGGATCTCAGTTCACCTGGACTAATAGGCGACATGACACTACTGCCATCAAATCTAAACTGGATAGGATCTTGGCTAATCCAGACTGGTTGACTATTCTTCCTACTGCTACGGGCCGTCCTATCCACGCCCCTGCCTCAGACCATCGAGTTATCCTTCTTTACCTAGTCTCCCATCCTTCAAACTCCCCAAAGCCTTTCAAATTCTTCCATATGTGGACTAGGGATCTTGGCAGCCGCAACATCATCTTTAAATCTTGGACATCTCCTAGACAAGGAATTCCCTCCCAAGTTTTCAGCTACAAAACCTGTCAACTTAGCTATGCCTTGTCCAAATGGAATAAACCAGCCTTCCGTAATGTCCAGGTTTGCATCACGAAAACCAAAACAGCTATTGACGCTCTTCTAATGGAACCTCTGTCTTGGCATAATGCTTCCTCCTAAGCCTTCTTAGAATCCCGCCTTGAGTAACTGCTGCTCCGTGAAGAACTCTTCTAGAAAAACAAGTTTGGAGTTTCTTGGCTGGCAGAGGGTAATCGTAACACTAAATTCTTCCATCTCTCCACCCTTAAGCGCCGCAAATCCAATATGATCCTACGTCTTAAAGATTAGAACAACTCCTGGCAATCATCAGCTGATAGTATGGCAGTGTCCTGAATCAATACTTCTCCACCTTATTCATTTCCTCCCATCCTAGCCAGGGCCAAGTGATGCTCCAGTTATTCTCTCCGGTTATCTCGAATTCGGACAACATTTCACTAGTGGTTGTCCCAAATGAAGATCTTATTCTCTCTGGGGAGCAACAAGGCACCCGATCCAGACGGATTTCATGCTTTCTTCTTCCAAAAATATTGGGATATTGTTCAAAATGATGTTATTAAGGTAGTTCATACCTTTTTCTTTACTAGACGCATGGATCCCAAACTTAATGAAACCTTTGTAGCCTTAATCCCCAAGGTGAATAACCTCACTTCGCCTGACAAGTTCCGCCATATAGGCTTATGTAATGTCATTTATAAGGTTATCTCCAAAATCATGGCTAATAGGCTCAAACCTCTTATAGATTCCATCATCTCCCCAAACCAAGGCGCCTTTTAAAAAGGCAGATCTATCATTGGTAATGTTTCTATTGCACATGAGACATTCTTCCAAATGAACAATTTAAAAAACGGAAGCAAGGATGGATGGCTTGCAAAATAGATATGGCAAAAGCCTATGATCGAGTGGAATGGACCTTTTTGTTCCAACGCCATCTAGGTTTCTCCCCTGATTGAATCACTTTGGTGGAATAATGCATCTCCACAACTTCTCTTCGTGTTTTTTTAAACGGGTCTCCTCTACCCCCTCTTGCTCCTTCACGTGGACTTAGACAAGGGGATCCTCCACCCCCTTACCTTTTTATCTTTGTGTTAGAAGCTCTCTCCCGCCTTTTAAACAAGGCCGAGGTAGATGGCATCCTTCATGGTATCAAGACCAGGCGTCACTCTCATTCCATTAGTCATCTTCTTTACGCCGATGATCTTCTTATTTTTTGTCGTGCATCCTTGTCTGAAACCCACTCAGTTAAGGACATTCTAGCCCAATATTGCTCCGCCTCTGGGTAAGCTGTCAATTTCAAAAATCTTCCATCTTCTTTAGCTCCAATGTGAACCCCAAACATGCAAAACTTATTTCTCGGATTTTGGGGGCCATATCCTTTAATTGCAAAGACAAATACCTGAGTTCGCCTCTACTCTTCTCCCATAAAAAACCCTTGGATTTTTAGTTTATCTTGGATAAGATTTCTGATCGTCTGTCATCCTGGAAGTCCAAGGTTTTGTTGCAGGCTGGTAGGACTGTAATGATCAAGGTGGTCGTACATTCCATTCCAATGTATACCATGCATTCTTTCCTTCTTCCGACTAGTGTTACAAACCGTATTGACTATGTGGCTTGTAAGTTCTGGTGGAATGGCCATAACGCTGGACACGCTCGTCATCTCTACACTTGGGACAAGATTTGTTCCCCTCGATACCTCGGTGGCCTCAATATTTCCTACATCCAGGAATAAAAATTTTGCCCTTATGGCCAAATGTTTGGAATGCCCTTATTTCTCATTCTTCCCTTAGATCTCGATTGATGCACTCCATATATTATCATTCGACATCCATCCTCCAGCTTACTAAACCCCAACCCTTGCCTCCTTCGCCTGGCGAGGTTTCTTCAAAGCTATTCAAGCAATGCGACCTTTCCTACATTGGCAAATTCTTTCAGGGGCAGAGGTCAACCCTTGGAAGGATATCTGGGTCAAACCAGGATTAGTATTGTCGGACTACGTGTCAAATCCCTCCGTCATGCACCTCCGCTTCTACAACCTTTGGCTGGAATACCCTTCATCGTCCATATCTTGGAATGAGTCCCTTCTCCATTCCTTGCTCCCAGCTCCAGTGGTTCATGATATTCTTAATATTAGCATCCGCCAGACTTCCATTCCAGATCGCCTCATCTGGACGAGCAACAAGAAAGGTCATTTCACGGTCAAACATGCTACCCGAGCTTTTTCCTTCGGCTCGGTAGAAACCACATCATCTGTCTCCAATTGTCCAATATAGGATCCCAAAATCTTGTGTCATTTAATGCCATATCAAAGCTCCCCCAAATGCACTCTTGTTCCTATGGAAGGTAAGTCAAAACTTGCTACCCACTTTATCCAATCTGGTTAGAGTCCATGTACCATTGGATAACAGGTGCACATTTTGCAATGAACATGAAAAGGATACCATCCATCTTTTCTTTATGTGCCATTTCACTAGAAGGTTGTGGTCCTTCTCCCTATGGACTAGGGTTCCCCCGCTCTCCAACCGGCGGCTATTCCACGCTTCTTCAAATATGTGTGGAACTCAGCTAAAGAACATACATTATCCATAGCAGAACTGCTCTCCCAATTTACAACCACTCTTCTCTCCATATGGTAGCTGAGGAATAACATAATTTTCAATGGTTCCAAATTCGGGTTAAACCAATTCACCTTGCTTCTAAGGAAGATTTGGACTCCCTAGGCAGTTCAATGGTCCAATCACCCTGCTCAAACCTCTCATCTTTCTTTGACCTCCGCCCAACAAATTACAAATACAGCCAGGACAGAAAACCTTAACCAAGAACCACATTTGGTTGGAACCCCCTCACCCTTACATGTAGCTACTCTTCCTCTTATTATCCATGCTCAACTCCAGTTCGCCAAGACCCACAGGGTCAATCGACATGCGTCGGCCCACCTCGACTGTATTAACATGATTACCCAGAATACAGTTATAGTTAACTTTGTCGCATGTTTCTGTGATCATACAAAGCAGGGTTCTTTTGGAGTTATTGCGATGGATCTCGAAGGACATGTTCTGGTGACGGTAGCTAGTAGGATTCAGGAAAAAGTGATTGACAGCTCGATGGCAGAATTCTATGCGGGAGAGGCGGCTCCCACTCTCATCCAAGCTCAAAGGTGGAAACGGGGTTTTCTTTTAGGTGACTCAGCAAATCTTCAAGCAGCCTTAACTTCTCAGGATCATACCTCCTATTTTGTGTTAGATTGGGCTTGGACGCCTATTTTTTGCAATATCAAGCAGTTGTTAGCTATGCTTACATATTGGCAGTATATATATGTGTGTGTGTGTGTCTAGAGACCTCAACTACGAGGCTCACAACCTAGCCTCCTCTGTAAAGGCGCCTTTGTATGCTCTCTATTTGGCCTCTTCTTAATGCATGGTTGCTTTTATCCAAAAAAAAAAAAAAAAAACTAGTTTTCAGTCTCAAACTATATTTTCTAATGAATTACAATAATTATATTATTTTGGCTTTTGAATCTGAAATTGGGATTAGGGGTGGACACGGGACAGGATGGGGCGAGATTGACCCATCTCTATCTCATCCCGTTCATTCGGGATCAGGACGGGACAGAATGAGATAGACCTCATCCCGACCTCGTCCCATCTCAATTGGGATCGGGACGGGACGGGATGAACAGGTAATAAATAGTCCTCCAATAAAAAATAATAAAAAGAGTTTTATCAAACATTACTCATACACCAATAATATCAAATTTATATATGAACCCGTCTACTTGTCGAGGGAAGCAGCGAGGGACCCCACAGGGGGGAGGGGGAGCCGTCCATCCCCCCGGGATGCGTGCGTTGAAAATTCAAACGCGCGCCCCGGGGGAATGGACGGCTCCCCCTCCCCCCTGTGGGGTCCCTCGCTGTTTTCCTCGTTGCTTCCCTCGACAATTAGAATTTTTGTTTATATATATATATATAACTTACAAAATCATAAATAATAATAGATATTAAATAAATAAATATTAAACTTTTTTTTGGAAGGCAAATAAATATTAAATTTCATTTAGAATTAATGATTCAATTCATTTAGAATTAATGATTCAATTTATTTAGATTTCATATATAATTTCATTTTACATTGATTTAATTTCAACACACCCTAAACTTTAATTTAGAAGAGTATTTTGATTAAAATCAATAATAATAAATATTAAATAAATAAATTCGGGACGGGACGGGATAGGTGGGATTGAAAATCTCCATCCCGATCCCATCCCACTCTAGATCGGGATGAGACGAGATAGGATGAGTTTGATCAATCTCAAAAGGACCCAAAAAAATCGGGACATGTTCGGGATCGCGGGATGGGATGCCCACCCCTAATTGGGATTGTTTCCTAATGATTAGAGGTGGCTTCAACATATTTAATTTACAATTGGAATCAGGTCCGTAAAGAATAAAGAAACAAAAGTATTTCAGTGAGATTCAAAAGTCTATGGTTGATCTGGTCTAGCTAGCCAAACCTCAGTTACATGGATCCCTTCCCTTTGATAACCTACAGAGTACCTAATGATATATATTCTCCTTTCCATAAATTTCTTTTAAAAACTAATAGTGAAAGGAGACGGAGTTTAGTCAATGTTGCAGGTTTTATTCAGTTGAAACTTCGACCATCTTTATATATACAACCTTTAATTAAGAACTTTTAATCCATATTTAAGAAATTACAGTTACCTGGCTCCTGGACAAGTTTTCGCATATCGACTGAGAATCCAGTACTGTATTTTACTGTCAAAATACCAGTCTTGCTCTTTCAAATCTATTAATCAAACATGAATATAATGAGATATCTTTAATAATTTTTATTCCTTATCAAATAGAGAATCAATCCATAATATTCAATAGGGGATCAATCCCAAGAACAAAGTCAATAAAATTTGAGATTCAGACTAAATGAATGACATCAGTGATATTTATGATTAAGAGAGGTCTATTCAATGCGACCTTGAATCCTTCAATTCTCATCAACAATGTTGCTAGGTTGAAAACTTCAGTCAATCAAAATAAGAGAGTTGCTCAACTTATTGACTCAATCTCTCAACTGAATTTTTTATATGCTCAAACCCTGCAGATTCAAGAATTATAGACAAAAAAGAAAGTCATAATGGCTTAGAAATTGCGGAGAAAGAGGGAGAGAACGGACCACTTCCAGTTCTCTACACTTCCTCTTCTCCCTTCATTTCCTTTACAGTTTTATTCAATCAGAACGGTTGCTTTGATTTAGTCTCGCTAACTTGTTGACCTGCACAAGTAACGCATGTAAGTCACAGATCACTGTTGTGGTGGCCGATGACTCTACGATGCTAAAGTCAGACATAGATCTGAGGAATGTGTAATGTTGTAAATGGAGAATTTGTAACGTACCTTAGCTTACCAACCTCATGTCTTATTTATAATGCAGGAGTCCTGTTCAACCAGGCCCTCGATGACATAGTTTAGGAAAGAGATTGATTTTCGTGGAAATCCTTATCTAATTAGGAATCGTGTTGTAGAAGGAAAATTCCTTGCTAACCCTGCGCTCCTAGATATGCAGGAGATAGTTTTCTATCTGAGGGTGTTTCGTAAGAGTAAGTTTCCTTGTGTGATATGTACTCTGATATTGCTTCCTAGTTGGAAGCAAATAGCTGCTGTAGTTGCCTGTCCGAAGCTGATCCTCGAGATACTTGCCTTAGTAGAGCTTACGGGTGTTGAGAATAGCTGTAAGCAGGGGCGGAGCTCCTACAATTTTTCAAGTCTGATTTTTCTATTATGAACAGTAGTCAAATAGTGATGAACATTGGTCAAATAGTGGTGAACAATTAAATTAACTAATTGCCACTCTAAAATTTTGCTATTTTTTCTTGCGCCTTCACTTTGCCCCCTTTACATGAAAATCCTGGCTTCGCCCCTGGCTGTGAGACATATGGGTCTAGCAAGCTGTAAGTATTCGGGTTCGTCTAGCGGACTGCACTTGGCAGACTTGGAATCGCTTGGGTTGGATCAGTGTTGGGCTGACGCAGGGGCACGTAATTTCTCGAGATCATCATGGCACGTGTATGGCTCTAGGATGTGACTGTTTTGGTGTATCATCAGCTACTCCCCCTGAGTTAGTGGGGAGTTAAGTCGGTCCACTAACTCTTTAAAAACACTAACTCTTTAGCGAGGAAGAGAGGCGGATTGAGATGGATTTCCTCAAGCTCCCTTTGACGTCCGTTGAGGAGGTCATAATGCCATGCAATGCCATGCGTAGTGGGTTGCTGTGGTGTTCTCATGATGTCCACCCTGTGCCAGGTTCACCGGCCAAGGGGGTTGTCAATCGTCGTTCGAGGAAGAAAAGTCTGGCCCTGCCCAACCCGTTCAAGCTTGCTGAATTGGAAGCTAGCGTGCCTTTCGTCATTGTTCCGAAGAGGAGGCATCCTTCTGACCAGACGGCTTTTCCCATTGGGACGTCGCGGTCTGCACAGGCAGCACCCTCGGGGGGTCGCAACTTCCCTCATGATGCTTCTACTTCCCTTGTTGACTTAGAGGGGGAGGATGTTGGACCGCGTGCTGATGGTTTGCATCACCGTGGTCCCGAGAGGGTCGCTCATGCCCTTGAGCCGTATAATCCTGTTTCGCTACACCCCGAAGCCTGTGGGAGAGTTCTTGCTTTGGAGAAGGCCTTCACGGACCTGCGAATGTCATATTCGGATGTCCTCTTCCGGGTGAATTTCTTGAACGGTTAGTTGCAGAGTTCTAGTACTGTCACGAAACTTGGGGCCGTAGAGGCCGCGATCTCTGTCAGCGAAGCGGAATTTGTCAATATGAGATCTCAACTGAAAGCGACCAAGTCTGATTTGGTGTCAACTCGCATTGAACTAAGGTGGACTAGGGATGAACTGGAGCGCTTGGATGTAGCCGTGGACAGATGGTCTTCCAATCTGGAGGCCCAGGAAGCTGAGAGGAACCGGGAGAATAAAGAATGGGCCGTCGAACGATAACAGCTGGAGTTTGTAGTCGAGGAGGGTCTTCGCCGAGTTCGTGAGGTAAAACGACCGCTAGCGGAGGAGCGTTCGCACTATGCAGACTTGGTGGTTGTGATAGATTTCGATGTGTCGGGCAGAAGGCCATTGATCTCGTCCGACGACATTCAGGGCAGGCTGGAGATAATCAGAGGAGAGCATCTTGATCTTGATTTCGTCCGCTACAGAAGGGCTGCTTTCAAACTGATTAATTGAGGGGAGGGTTTTGGCTCCAAAGGGCTAGTTGCTGAAGATGATGCTTCTCCTTAAAATAGTTGTAATGTCCTTCATTGGACCGACAAGTCATAATTTTTTGAATGAAAGTATTTTTGCCCAATATTGTCGAGTTTACTTTAGATGCTTCATAAATCATAGAATTTGTACTACTGGATGGAGCACCTGTCTTTGTCAGTAAAAATATATTGCTGCGTTAGGTCGCTCTTGTTGACTTTGTGATAAATTAGGCTTTGATCAACAAAAACCATTATCATTAGCTGATGGCTGACCATGCTCTCTTGATTATTGTCTGTCGCGACGTACTGACTTCTTGGTGAGTCATTGTCATTAGCAGACAAGCGTTGACTAGATTCTCACTTCCTCGGCTGTCGTGGTCCACGCATAGCGAATCAAGCGTTGGACACCAGAAGCCATCGTATGACCCTTGGGCGAGTCATCATCAACAGCGAGCCAACGTTGATTAGACTCTTACTTCCTCCGTCGTTGTGGTCCGCGCATAGCTGACTAGGCGTTGAGCACCAGAAGCCATCGTCATTAGTCGCGAACTGACTAAGCTCACCTGGTAAGTTCGATGATCATTGTCTGTTGAAGAACAATGATCCCTTGGCAAGTCGTTGTCATCAGCGCTACTCTCATTTCTTCGACCATCGTGGTCCGCGCATAGCGGACAACGTGTTGGGCACCAGAAGCCATCGTCATCAGTCGCGAATTGACTAAGCTTACCTGGTAAGTTCGACGATCATTGTCTGTTGGAGAGCAATGATCCCTTGGTGAGTCATTGTCATCAGCGGGCTAGCGCCGACTACATTCTCACTTCCTCGACCATCGTGGTCTGCGCATAGCAGACTAAGCGTTGGGCACCAGAAGCCATCGTCATCAGTTGCGAATTGACTAAGCTAACCTGGTAAGTTCGACGATCATTGTCTGTTGGAGAGCAATGATCCCTTGGCGAGTCGTCGTCATCGGCGGACCAACACTGACTAGACTCCCACTTCCTCGGCCATCATGGTCCGCACA
Organism: Berberis vulgaris; assembly: GCA_963556465.1. Lineage (NCBI taxonomy): Eukaryota > Viridiplantae > Streptophyta > Magnoliopsida > Ranunculales > Berberidaceae > Berberis > Berberis vulgaris. The sequence continues at coordinate 62,039,747 of OY747135.1, forward strand.
TAGCGGACTAGGCGTTGGGCAGATATTCGAGTCTGACCATAGTCGGGATGGTCGAGGGTTGTAATGGACAACAGTGGAAGTTTTGGTAAAAACAAATATTTTATTGATAATATTTTTTGAGATGCTTTACATTCCATGGTCCTTTAATCACGTCACCGTCTGCATCTTCCAGCCAGTACGTTCCCGGCCTGTTGACCTTGGCAACTCTGTAAGGTCCTTCTTAGTTTGGGTTTAGCTTTCCTGCACCGACTTCTTTGGCGTTCTGCTAGGTCTTCCCGAGTACCCAATCTCTCACCTTGAATTCGCGTGGCTTGACATTCTTGTTGTAATATTGCGCCATTCGTTGTTGATAGGCGGTTATCTTGGCGGAGGCTAGGTCATGCTTTTCGTTGGGGAGGTCTAGCCCCACGCGCAAGGCTTCATTGTTACCTTCTGGACTGAACTCCTCCATTTGAAAGGTTGACACCACGATTTCTACCGAAAACATGGCTTTCGAACCGTATGCTAGGACAAAAGGTGTCTATCTGGTAGAGACTTTTTTGGTTGTCTGATATGCCCAAAGTATTCCTGGTAGCTCTGAAACCTATTTTCCTTTTGTTGCGTCAAGTTTTCTCTTGATGGCTTCTAGAATTGTCCGGTTGGTAACCTCTGTCTGACTGTTGGCTTGGGGGTGTCCCGGCGAGGAGAAGTGGTGATCAATACTCAAAATTTTGCACAGCGTTTTGACTTTGCTACATTCGAACCGAGTTTCATTGTCGCTGACCAATACTCAGGGGATGCCAAATCTATAGACAATGTTGGCCCATATGAATTTTTCGATTTGGACCTATCCGATTTTGGATAGGGGCTCGTCTTCGCCTACTTGTTGAAGTAGTCAATGGCCATAAGAAGGAACTTTTTACCGGCTATTGTCGGGAGGGGTCTGACTATGTCCATTTCCCATTGCGCGAATGGCCATGGACTAGTCATTGGAGTTAGTGGCAAGGCCAGCATATGCGTGTACGACGCGAACCTCTGAAATTTTTCGTACTTGGACAATATCTTTGGCATTTCGCTACATGGTCGCCCAATAGTATCCCAGAGTTTAGGCTTTATGGGCGAGAGTTATCCCGCCCGAATGATTTTCACATATACCGCTGTGGATTGTTTCCAAGACCTGGCTTGCTTCTAGAGGTGATAAACATCAGAACATGGCCTCATCACTGATCTTCTGTATAACTTGTCGTTTAGAAGAGTGTACTTTGCTGCTCCGTTTTTGAGTTTTCTTACTCTGACCTTCTCAGCCGGTAGGGCTCCGGTTGCTATGTATTCCAGTATAGGAGTCATCCAATTTGGTCGTGTTTTCGTAGCGCAGACATCTCCAAGTTCTTTTTCGTCGAGGCTTGATTTCTTTTGGTATTCAATGAGGCCGCTGGAGATTTCGTCGGAGGCTGAGGCTTCTTTTGCTAGTGTGTCAAGCCTTTTGTTGTCGTCGTGGGGGCACTGTATGAGTTCGCAGTTCTTGAACATGCCCATTATGCCAAGTACCTTGTCGCAGTAGGCTATCATGCGAGGGTATTTGCTGTTGAAATCCCCCTTGACCTGATTGACCACCAGTCTTGAGTCGCTTTATATGCCCTTAGGCGATCTATACCTATCCCTAGTGCTAGCTTTAGGCCGAACATGAGGGCTTCGTATTCGGCCTCGTCATTTGAAGTGGGAAAGTCGAATCTGACTGCTTTTTCGAGGGTGAAACCGCTGGGGGAGCGGAGCGTGATCCCAGCTCCGTTCGGATTCCTAGTCAAAGACCCGTTGCAGCGCAAGATCCACACTTGGTCATTCGAATCCAAGGGCTGGTGGTATGTCTTCAGCTCTTCTCCGCTGGTGAACTCAGCAATGAAATCTGTTAGCGCCTAAGCTTTAATGGCGGTCCTTGGAACGCAATTTATGTCAAACTGTTTGAGCTCCACTGACCATTTCACCATGCTACTCGATAGGTCGGATTTATGTAATACCGAGCGAAGTGGATGCTTGGTCAGAACCATTATAGAGTGGGCCTGAAAATAAGGCCTCAGTTTCCTGGAGGATACGACCAGTGCCAGAGCCAACTTTTCCAGGTCTGGATAGTGTGCTTCCACTTCTATGAAGGTTTTGCTGGTGTAATACATTGGTATTTGGATCCCTCAGTCTTCTCGCACGAGGGCTGAACTGACAGTGTGCCTGAAAACAGACAAATACAAGTAGAGTGTTTCTCCTGTCACAGGTTTGGAAAGTAGCTTTGGACTCCCCATGTACGCTTTCAGGCTCTGAAAGGTTTATTCACACTTTTCGTTCCAAGATAATCCTTTGCTCCCTCTCAGTATCTTAAAGAAAGGAAGACATTTGTCGGATGACTTTGATATAAATCTGTTGAGTGTAGCTACCCTCCTAGTCAAGCTTTGAATGTTTCTGATGTTGACTGGGGCTTTCATGTCGAGAATGGCCTGAATCTGTTTCGGGTCGGCTTCGATTCCCTTTTTGTTCACTATATAGGCTAGGAATTTTCCAGACTCGACTCTGAACGTGCACTTTTGTGGTTGAGCTTCATCTGGTATTTTCTGAGTTGGTTGAACGCTTCGGCGAGATCATGCATGTGGTCGGAGTCACGGAGGCTTTTGACCAGGATGTCGTCTATGTAGACCTCCATGTTTCTTCCGATATGCTCTTTGAACATTCGGTTGACTAGACGTTGGTATGCAGCGTTTGGATTCTTTAAGCTGAATGACATCACCCTGTAGCAGTATATCCCCATTTCTGTCGCGAAGGAAGTTTTTTCTTGATCTGAGGGGTGCATCAATATTTGATTGTAGCCTAAATAGGCGTCCATAAAGCTGAGTAACTTGTGCCCGGAAGTGGCATCCATGATCTGATCGATGAGGGGGAGTGAGAAGTTGTTCTTTGGGCAAGCTTTGTTTAGGTCTGTGTAGTCCAGACATACTCTCCATTTCCTGTTCTTTCTTTTTTAGAAGAACGGTTTTCGCCAGCCAGTCGGGGTATCGTGCTTCCTTAATCATGCTCGCGTTGAGTAAACGTTGTACATCCTTGTTTATGAACGTGTTCCTTTTGGGTGCCACATGCCTCTTCTTCTGCCTAACGATTTTCCTTGAGAGGTCCACCTCTAGGCGATGGGTGGTTATCGACGGGTCGATCTCCACCATGTCTCGCATGGTCCAGGAGAAGATGTCGGTTACGTTGTAGCTGCTTCGTGAGTTGCTTTACCAATTCTTCGCTAAAGCGACAGCCGATCTGGATAGCCTTGCTATTGAGAGGGCTGCCAAGATAGATCGTAACGGTCTTTTCCTGAGGTTGTCTGGCATTGGGCATGCCCCAAGGGCTTACTGGGGCCTCGTTGTCCGGGGTTGGTTGTTCTCCTCATATGCTTCGGGTAGAACAGAGGGTCATCTTAGCCGCTAGTTGAGGATCGTCAGGTGGTAGTATCGTCATGTACTGACATTCCTTGGTAACTATCTGGTCGCCTCTCAACGTACCAACCACTCGGTTCGTTGGATACTTGACGCACTAGTGTAGGGTGGAGAATGTCGCTCCCATCTGGTGCATCCAGGGTCTCTCCAAGATCGCATTATACGCCGAAGACGCGTAAATTACTATGAACTCTTGAAATAAGGTTTTCTGAGCTAGGTCCTCTCATGTTGTTGTCGTCAGTTGTATGTTTCCCATGCGAAATCGTCTTTCGCCGTTGAAGTCAATAATCGGACGATTATCAGAGGTCAATGATGTCTCCTTTAGTTGCATTCTGCGAAACGTACAGAGAAATAGGACGTTCATCGAGCTCCCTGTGTCTACCAAATACCTCCTTACTTCCTAGTCTGCCAGGGAAATTGTTACCACCAGGGCGTCATTGTGCGAGAATTGTATGCCCTGGAGGTCTTTTTTCGTAAATACTAGCGGCATGGAGGGGTCTTGCTTCTGACCATGCGATACCAGCTGCCCGTCGCGTATCGCTTGGATTCTCATACTTCGGAGAGCCATTTTCCAGGACCTATTAGATAATTCTGACTCGGAATGGGCTCCATGAAGCCCACATATCATGTTGACCAGTTGCTCCCTGGGTTCGATTTTGCTTCGGGCTGCCCATTCTTTTCCTAGGGCGATGAAACTCTGCGTTTTTGTTGTTAGATCTGTCATGCTCGCCGGAGGATCCAGTGTCAGAAAGTTGCAGAACTCTCCTTTTTCAGGTCATTAATGAAAGCTGAGACGGTTGTTGCATCGTTGCGCACGTTGATGGTGGTTAACTAATTGTTAAAGTGGGTCAGATATGCCTTTAGTGTCTCACCAGACATCTGTTTCTTTGATTTGAGCATCTTCATCATTGACAAGGCGTGGCATATGAAAAGTGATCGTGGATCTGACTCGGGGTCCATCGGTGTTGCCGCTGTTCCAGGAGCGCCAACTTGATGATCATGCGTTTCCCATGTTATCGAAGGTAGCGAAGCAACATCAGGCTAAGCGCTCGATGCTACCCTTTGCTTTCACTTATTGCGTGATTTAGTCTCCATCTCTCTGTGTTTCAAAGGGAGATGATGTTAATGAAAGGTTAGGAACTTTGTTGTCCCCATGGACGACGCTAAACTGATGCAGTTGTTTTTCGCTCCCTGCTTTGTACAAGTAACACACGTGAGCCATAAACAACCGTTGTGGTGGCCGATGACATTCCGATGCTAAAGGAAGACAAGGATCTAAGGAAGGTGTAATGCTGTAAATAGAGAATTTGTAGCGTACCTTAGCTTACCAACCTCATGTCTTATTTATAGTGCAGGAGTCCTAGTTCGACCAGACCATCGATGACATAGTTTAGGAAGGAGATCTTCGTGAAAATCCTTCTCTAATTAGAAGTCGTACTGTAGGAGGGAAGTTTCCTGTTAGCCATGTGCTCCTAGATACGTGGGGGATAGTTTCCTATATGAGGGTATTCCATAAGAGAAAGTTTTTGTGTGTGATATGTACTCTGATATTTTGCTTCCTAGTTGGAAGCAGAGAGATGCTGTAGTTGCTTGTCCGAAGCTGATCCTCGAGATACTTGCCTTAGTAGGGCTTACGGGTATTGATGATAGCTGTGAGATATATGAGCCTAGCAGGCTGTAAGTATTTGAGTCCGTCTAGCGGACTGCACTGGGCGGACTTGGAACAACTTGGGCCGAATCAGTATGGAGCTGACTCTGGAACCCGTAATTCTTCGAGATCATCATGACACGTGTATGGTTCTGAGATGTCCATTTTGGTGTATCATCAGGGACTATTAATTACATTTAAGAGGCGGTTCAATTCCAATTTACAACTTTAAACGTATAGGCTGTCTGATCTCAACCACGAAAATAGTCTTTCATCTAGTAGTAACTAGGTCAAAAAATCGAAAACACAATATACATGGTAAGAGTTATTTATTCTAATTGGTTGGTGCATGTTCAGTTGATACTGCTGCTCACATATTCTTGGTTGATGGCCCAGCTTATGATATAGATAATCATCAGTTATAGTTAACAGCCATCATATATATCACTTGCATCCTACTTAACTTTGGTTGAATATTGTTTCTAAGTTACTGTGAGACATTTGAAGATTAGTTTTATACCTAACATGTCCAATACCGATATATTTAATACTTGAAAACAGGTTTAAACTTCTTTATTTATTTTTATCATTTGCAAAAGCTTTTTAAAAATAAAAATACCCCTAGACAGCATATATATATACCTTAAGTAAATAATTATATATGTATATATATATATGTTAGTCGTATGTACCTTATCAAAGTACCTTATGAGACTTGCTATTCTATTTGCCCAACCACTTGATATATGATAAATATGCTTCAAAGTAGTAGACACTATACGATATAACTTTCCCACCTACCGCCAAAATGTCTGTTTTTTTTAGTATTTTTCAATGCTTACACTATGGAGAAAACGAGCCCTTCTAGGGAGCGAGGGTAAGGGGCGAGGGATGGGTAACCACCAATCCTCCTCGAAATAAGTGACACTACACATTTCAAGACAGTTTTGCTTATCTTGAGGAGATGGGTGGTCGCTCCTTCGGTCGCTCCCTAAAATTTCTGGGAGAAAACTGATGACTAAAAACTGCTTTCGTCATCACTGATTGTGATCACTTTATTCACAAGTTTAAGTTTGAGTAGCTGATCATTTAAAAAGATTGAGTCCACAAAAATACTTAGAATCAAAACACGTAATCTAAATTAATAAGTAAAACTTATCAATCACCAAGTCGAGGCATCATATATGTCCAACACCTTACAATTAAGACAAGGAGATCGATGTTGTAGATAAGATGGATCAACATTTGCTAGGGTTTAATATATAAGTCTGGTGGTGGTTGTTTAATATACAGATTTGGTCGTTGGTTTTGTACACCTTGGACTCGATCATCTTTGTGTAGTATTTGTGTCAAAGACGTAAGCAAGGAAAGCCATAGATATGAGTCATGTTTTTTCTTAATTATATTGGTAGGGCTTAATCCGTCTGTACACTAAGCAAGTCCTAATAAGTGTTCACAATTTTTGACTCTTTCTTGCATGGTATATATATATATGTTTCACTACTTGGCTGCCAGCTAAAAACGGAAATTCTACGTAGTAGGTTTAATTGATGTTTACACTTTGAAGTGGGAGGACCTAGAATTTTGCCTTTTTTTTTTTTTTGGCATGAGCTAGCTGGTTTTGAATTTTTGTTAGGTTTGATTGGAATCAGTAATAGAAGTCCAAGTTGAATCTTACCAAAAGCAACTGTTAAAAAGGGGATGTGAAGTGGAAAGATGTTCGTGGGTGCAAAGTTCACGAATTTGTTCGGAATCGATATAGGAAGTTTAGATAGATTTTAGAATATTTTATTTTTGATTAGAAATTATTTATTGTGTAACTTTTGGATTTTATAGGAATAGTAGTTTATTGGTGTCTAAGGTTGTATTTTTTGGCATTTTAGTCTAGTTTTAAGTGTTTTTGGATAATAGTGTTAAAGTGACAGTGTTTTAGAAGTATTTGATTTAATTTTAAAAAAAACTTTAATTAATTTCTAAGTGTTTATGAGCCTACAAAATAGGCCTAATTAACTGTAATTTAGAATTGAAGGAATAAAGAATATCTCAGATATAACAGAGATTGAGATCTATTTGTTTGGAGAGGAGTCGTAGAAGATTAATACGAAGGTTGTTGAAATTTGTAGTAACGTATTGCATCGGTTTGGTATCAAGGCTTCGGATCCATTCCTACATTGGGCACACTTACATTATGAAGCACTGCTTGAGAGTCCACAAATTGTAGTTCAGTTGGCCAGACATTCACTCTCTTTATGAGAGGTTGCGTGTTCTTATTTTATTTTTCTTTCCTCTTTTTCTGAAATAAACTATTTAATTGTTTTTTATTCAGTATATGTCTAAATGTAGCAAATGATGATTACTTAATAGAATTCTCAAAGGATCTGCCTGTACCAATTTTACTAATGTAGATTTTATCAAACATGACTGAGGTTATTCTTGCAATTTGAAGAAAAATAAAATAGTAGGTTTGGATATTTGTCCACAAATTCAATTTTATATAAAGTACCCATCATGACCAACTTCAGTCATTTGAGTTTTAATAAATTTTGTTCATGATTGTTAATTTTTCATGTTTTTAAATTTTGCATATGTATATTGACATTAAATTGGATGTAATTGTTAAGGTATTATGCTTAACTTTTGTAAATTATTAAAGTTATAATACAAAACCTAAGACTGCGTAGGCGCCTGCCTAGGCCCCTGGGCGCTAGGCACCTGCTCGCCGCCCGTCCAATGCCTAGCGATTTTTAGAACACTGGTTTAAGTTGGGGACAATATCGTTGCCAATTAAAATTTTCTATTTGTGATAATGTTGGCTTGAATAGAGAAAATCCAACACCACCAAGGCCCAAATGGAAGGGCCAATATTGTGGTGTTTAAGTTGGGGACAATATCGTTGCTATGTATAGTGGATCGGATCAAGGGGTGCGTGCAAGTGCGCGACGCTCTTGATCCGTGCAAGTGCGCGGCGCTCTAATAAGTGGTATCACAGTCGATATTTCGTCACTATACAGTGTTGTTATGTGTGATGAAAAGCTGGTGTCACGTGTGGTGACTTTATGTGACAAATCGTTCCTCATTTATGTGAGGAATAGTTTGTCATGATAGTGATTACATACATTAAAAATATCTATCCGTGACAAAATTTTCCTCAATGGGACCAACCCAAATTAGAAATATTTGTGACGGTTCGTTCTTCACCTATATATTGTAGCTGTCTACTAGCACGTATTCTCATATGAGACCATCCAAATTTTTTGTATCATGCACAATCTAAAAATTAAAGTAGTCAGATTTCTATTCATAAAAAAATATCGCATTCCAATATAACAATTTGGAAACATTATCGATTGATTTTGAACATGTAGACATCAATTTCATATCTATATTACAATTCAGAGTGATGTTTTACTATTCATTGTTGATTGGGACAAAGTCAAATCGAAAGAATTAGAGATAAAAGATAGTTACGATTAAAAGTTAGAAAATGTATTGAAATTGAGGGTTGGGATTCATTTTCCAATATGGCATATTTGTAAATATTAAACATGTAGAAGGGCAAAAATAATGAAAAACTTTTGAAAAAAGTTGGTGGAATGTAATGTGGCGGAGAGAGAAAATATTGTGTTTTTCTTTTAGCAAAATGAAAATTATCATAACTATCTACATCGTTATCGGATTTTGGTAAAATTAATATCGTTGAAATACATTTTTAAAGATATTTTCAACCAAATCAATGATCAACACGAGCGCTAAAATTTTAAAAATATATATTCTATAATTAAAAAACATATAAAGTATTTCACGTTTTTAATATTTTTCAAAGCAATGAGACGGGCCGATCATACCAAAAAAATGAGTTGGGCATCTTAATGCACATTTAAACAAAAACTCTAAACTTCATATTTCGGTGAATTCAAAGATTGGGGGAGAACTCATTCTTGATGTTTAAATTTAACTGAGTCTAACTCTAAAATTTATAATATATATATACCTTAAAATAAGCTTACACTTCAATACTGATTCAGAACCAAAAGTGGGATAGTGAAAGAGGTGTTCAGTATAAAATATTTAGCAAAAATTCAACGGCACGGGGCATACTCTAGTCTATATTACAATTCAGAGTGGTGTTTTACTATTCATTGCTGATTGGAACAAAGTCAAATCGAAAGGATTAGAGATAAAAGATGGTCAGAATTGAAAGTTGGGAAATGTATTGAATTTGAGGGTTGAAATTCATTTCCTATGATCACATATTTGTAAATATAAAATATGTAGAAGGGAAAAAATAATGAAAAACTTTTGAAAAAAGTTGGTGGAATGTACATGTGCCGGAGAGAGAAAATATTGTGTTTTCCTTTTAGCAAAATAAAAATTATCATAACTATCTACATCATTGTTGGATTTTGATAAACTTAGTATCGTTGAAATGCATTTTTGAAGATCTTTCGAACAAAATCAATGATTAATATAAGGGCCAAAATATTAAAAATATATATATTTCATAATTAAAAAATGTATTACACGTCTTTAATATTTTTCAATATTTTTAAAAGGAATGAGTCAGATCGATCATACCATAAAAAAGGAGTCGGGCATCTTAATGCATATTTAAACAAAAATATTAAATTTCATGTTTTGGCAAATTCAAAGATTGGGGGAGAACTCATTTTCGGCATTTAAAATTTTCCCTCAACTAATTCAAATTTGACTGAACATGCTTACACTTATAATTGGCTTACACTTCAATATTGATTGAAAGCAAAAATGAGGATAGTAACGGAGATGCTCAGTACAAAATAATTAGCAAAAATAAAATTATGTGGAGTGCCAACGACATGGGGCATATTCTAGTCCTTTACATGTTATTAGTGGTCCGAAACTTTTAATTATTATTTTTTTCCTATTTCAGGCATGGTGGAACTGGTCTTGGTTTAGGCATAGTGCGGATCTTGGTAAGCTTGATGTTTGCATTACATTGCATGTCTGTGTAGCAAGATAGTCACTACAACAATTAAGGCATTTTTCAAGAAAAAATTTCCTTGACAAAAATCAAAATTTTGTTGAAAAAAACTTTTAACAATGAAAAAATTCGTTATTGGGTTCGTGGAGGCATCCTAGTAGCTAAAGGTTTTTACCAAGGAATTGCATTTTTGTTGGTAAAACAATTGATAAGTCATGGAAACACGGTGTTGGTAATACTGACAACTACCAAGTAAATTTGTTCAACAAATTGTTTTGTTGCAAGAAAACTTTTGTTTACCTATGAATTTTTTCCTTGAAAAAACTTAGAATCTTCAAGGAAAATTGTCATGGAAAAATGTAATTACCTTTATCAAAATAAATTTTCATTTGTAAAATGAATGTATATCAATGAAAGTTTTCATAGGAATTGATAGATAACAATTACCAAGGGGAAATTATTTTCAATAAAAAAAATTATATATTAAACCAATCATTCTCGAGGGGGAGGGAGTGACCGCTCATCCCCCTCGAGATGCGCAACAACATGAATCTCGAGGGAGATGAGTGGTAGGTAAAAACCCTCCCCCTCGCTGGTTTCCTCGACAATAACAAATGTTCAATTTATTTTTAGGCTCAACGGAAATCGAACTCCTGACCTATAGTAAAATTTGTTTCAATATTTACCAATTGAGCTATTTGAATAATTGTGTTATGTGAAGCAACTTTATAGCTTATTAAATCAAATTACGCATTTTTTGCAATAAAAAAAATCATTGCTACGTATATAATAGAGACCAATAAATAATATTTTGTCACTATAAATTAGAACTAAATATTTTCACGATTATAAGATTTATGTTAAATATCTACCACTTTTAGCAATGAAAAAAAAATTCACAATAACACCATTATAATTAGCAACAAAATAGTAATAGCATTTCAATGCTATATGTTATTGAAATTGGTTATATCCCCAATGAAATAAAATTAAATTGTTGCAAATAAAAAAACGAGCCTTAATAAGAAAAAAGTTCATGAAAAATTTATCAATATTTAGCAACGAAATAAATTGTTACCATTAATATTATAATTAATAGTAAAATAATGTTGTATTGTTAAATAAATTTTATTTGATTTTTCAGATGAAATAATATCATTGCTACTAATAAAAAATTTCAACGAATTGATATTTTTCCACTATAAAGAGGCTAGGAGCTTTAAATATAAATAAATTTCATGAAAAAATTCATTATAAGTAACCAAATAAATCGTTGCAATAACGTGGTAATTAACTAGAGAAAATTTAGTTTCATTGTTGAAGAGACACGAACAAATGTTATAATGCATTTACTAATAAAATGTTTGTCAATAATATTAATATTTATTAGCAATGAAATAATTTATTGTAAATGCCGTCATTATAACTAACAAACTAAAATTTCATTGAAATATAAATATTTTGTTGCTAAATAATGTTGGAGGAAAATTGGTTTTGGAATGAATATTTTTTGCCACCTTTCTACAAAGAAAAGTTGCCAACAAAATAGATTTTGTTACAAAAAGTGACAACTCTATGGTTTTTTCAATGAAATTTATTTTTGTTATAAATAGTAATATATTAATAAGGAAAATAAATTTGTTAGTAAATGAAATATTTTTTGGAGTGAGTATACCAATTTCCAACAAAATAATGACTTGTCGCTATAAAATAGTTAGTAAGCTTTAATGAGAAACAAATTTTCATGAAAATCATTATCATCTTTTACATAGAAAACATTTTGTTACGAACAAGGTTATAATTACCAACAAAATCTTATTTCATAGCTACAAAGATTTCATTAAAAAAGATATTGTTTCCAACAAAATAAAAACGTTGCCAATAGTGTGACAATTCTCAACGAAATATTACTTTGTTGCTATAAATTAATAAATGAGGTTTAACAAGGAAAAACTTAATGGAAAAAATTTTCTATCATTATCAACAAACCGAATCATTACTAATAATGTGATTACTGTCTAGGAAAACAAATTTCCTTACTAAAGAGAAATGAATAAGATTTAATATTCGTTAACAAGGAAAGTGATTTGTTGTTACAATTAGTCTTCTTTAGCAACACAATATTTCATTCCAGATTATGCCATAATTACCAAGAAACAAGTATTTTGTGGCCATAAAAATAACTTCGTTGTTAAATCAATTTGGCGAGAAATTGATTTGGAGGGAATGTTTCCCGCCACCTATTTAACAAGGAATGTTTCCTACAACTTATATTTTGTTGGAAAATAGTAACAAGTTTATGGTTTTTTTAAGGAAATTTTTTATTCGTTGACAATGCTACAACATTAACAAGGAAATCAATTTTCGTAGCAATAATTTTGTTGGTAAAAGATAAATTTCTTGTAGTGAGTCCTTAAAAGTCATTTTGAAGAATTGGGGCTTAACCATTGTATGTGCCCTATCCTAGTATATTTGTAATTGGAAATCATTGTTCTAAGCCATTATGTCGACTAGAACATTGTTGCACTGTCAGCAACCATTAAACTCAGGTTGGAAGAAACTATTTGTTCTTCATGCCTTCATCATCCAATCTCAGTTGGATCGTTGTATTTTCCTAATTCTACTATTTGTAAATGAAAAGTCATTGTTCTAGGCTTTGCGATCGTTTTCTTTCTTTCAAGTTAATTCTGTCGTACCAAAGAGGAATTCCATCTTTAGCTTTTGTAGTATTCTTTGAGGTAACAAAAATCACTATGTTGAACTTCGTTTTTATTTTTATTTTTAATTTTTTTAAAGGTCTTGGAACATCTTAGACATGATTGGAACTAAAGCTTTGATGAGCTTGATTTCCAGTACTTTGATTATCTCTGAGGACTACCCTGTTTTATGATTCAGAAATTCTAAATGGCGAGGAAAGGGGCGAGGAAACCAGCGAGGGGGAGGGTGTGACCGCTCATCCCCCTCGAGATGCGTGCTTGCACCCTCAAGATGTGCAACATCGCGAATCTCGAGGAGGATGAGTGGTAAAACCCCTCCCCCTCGCTGGTTTCCTCTCCCCTTTCCTCGACAGTAAGAAAGGTTCTTTATGATTGTTGTTGTCTTATTTTGTTGTCATTAATTTATGAGAACATACTAAAGAATAAAGGGATAAAGGAATTAAGGGATTTCGAGAAGTTGCTAGATACATTTCAAAACTACGGGCTCAAATATTTGGTTTCTAGACGTTGTTTGTGTTGAACATGTAAAGCTAATGTATTTTGAAGAAAGACCATGAATGGTGCAATTGTCTTCGGATCAATAATATAAAATGTTTGTTTATTTATTTCAATGTACAATATTTTTGTGGTGAACTGTATAAGGACTAGAGTATGCCCCGTGCCGTTGGTACTCCACATGATTTTATTTTTGCTAATTATTTTGTACTAAGCATCTCCGTCACTATCCTCATTTTCGCTTTCAATCAGTATTGAAGTGTAAGCCAATTATAAGTGTTAGCCTGTTCAGTCAAATTTGAATCAGTTGGGGGAAAATTTTAAATGCCGAGAATGAGTTCTCCCACAATCTTTGAATTCGCCAAAACATGAAATTTAAGAATTTTGTTTAAATGTGCATTAAGATGCCCGACTCATTTTTTCTGGTATGATCAACCCGACTAATTCCTTTTAAAAATATTAATGACGTGGTATACATTATATATATTTTTTAATTATGAAATATATATTTTTAATATTTTGGCTTGTATATTGATCATTGATTTTGTTTGAAAGATCTTCAAAAATGCATTTCAATGATACTAAGTTTATCAAAATTCGACAATGATGTAGATAGTTATGATAATTTTTATTTTGCTAAAAGGAAAACACATTATTTTCTCTCTCCGCCACATTACATTCCACCAACTTTTTTCAAAAGATTTTTCATATATTTTTTCCTTTTTACATATTTTATATTTACAAATATGCCATCACAGGAAATGAATTTCAACCCCCAAATTCAATACATTTCCCAACTTTCAATCCTGACCATCTTTTATCTCTAATCATTTCGATTTGATTTTGTCCCAGTCAGCAATGAGTAGTAAAACACCACTCTGAATTGTAATATAAATATAGATTTCTAGTTTAAGCAGCAGTTTACATGAGATACCACATGGCCATAAAACTTGACATTCTGACAGATGGGCCTTATCTTGCTCTGATGCAAGCCAAGAATTCATTTAAATTACATAAGCATGTACGCCACTCTGGGTTAGCAATATTGAGTACAACAGATGGCCATTTAAACTGTTATTAACTGCTTACTTGCTGAAAACTCTAAAAAATACAGATTCCCATTTGCTTGGATCAATTCTTGTGTTTCATATCCCTCCGTAATCAAGCCTTTAAGGTATCCCTCGACAGTGGAACCGGTCGGACAATTGTGACTGATGCAGTCGATTTTCGTTTCCTGCTTGACCTTGACTTGCTGATCTGCATAAGGAACATAAGTGAGCCATGAACCAACATTGTGGTGGCGGATGACACTCTGATGCTAAAGTCAGACATGGATCTGGAAGGCATAAAGCTATACACATGGAATTTATAACGTACCTTTATTCATCAACCTCCTGTCTTATTTATAGTGCCGAAGTCTTGGTTCGGCCAAGCCATTGGTGGTATAGTTTAGGGAAAATGATCTTTCTGGAGATCCTTCTATAATTAGAAGTCATCTTTTAGAGGAAAGTTTTCCTGCTAGACCTGTGCTCCTGGATACGTAGGAGTAGTTCCCCATCTGAGTATTGTCCATAGGTGGAAGTTTCCATGTATGACGTATACTCTAATATTTGCTTTCTAGTTGGAGACAAAGTACTGTTGGCTTGTCCGTCTGAAGCTGACCCCCGAGATACTTGCCTCAATAATTCTTACGGGTATTGAGGATAGTTGTGAGACGTATGGGCTTAGCAAGACACAGTAATTTGGGTTCGTCTAATGGACTGCACTTCATGGGCTTGATGCCGTTTGGGTCGGATCAATGCTAGACTTATGCTTGGGCCTGTTATTCTTAGAGATCATCATGACACGTGTACGGTGTATATGAAATGACGTTTCGGTATATCATCAGCTGCTCCCTCGAGTTAGTGGGCCACCTAGTCGGTCCACTAAGTCACTTCTTGAAAATATACGACGCTCATAATGATTGAGTTTGAACCGTTACTTGATCGGCGCACTTCATTAATTAAGCATGCGTCGGTTCAGTGAATAAAAGACGGGAAATCAATATCTATGTAGATCCCCCTTTCTATAGAGATTGACTCTTTCATTTTTCCGTTTTTAGAGACTCCGCTCTGTTAAGCTTTTAATTGGAAGTTTGTTCACTTTTCCTATGGCTCGCTAGAATCAACTCGACGATTAGCTTTTTGCTAGGGGCTTTCAATTCTTTGAAAATAGGTCGGCCTCAGAATCAAGCCTAGCTGAGATTCGGAAGATGTGTGGGGTCCTTGAAGACATGAAATTCTTCACATTGGGTGCTGATCAGACTCCAATTTTTCCTACGGAACTATTTGTCTGTTTACACTGTGGCATGCCTCAGACGGGCATCCATTTTTCTGTGATTGATGAGATTTGGAGCTTTCTAGAATTATTTGGTATCCCTCTTGCCCAGTTAGTACCGAATGGATACAAGATTGTTCTCCTTATAATGATCAGGACAAAGGACAAAGGTGTCCGAGTAACTTCGAGGGTGATTCAGTTATTAACTTCTCCCAGACTGAACAATCACGTCGTGTGTGAGATGAAGTCACAGGCTTGCTTCGAAAAACTATCAGATGATTTCAAGTTTTGACAGAAACACTGCTTCCTGGCTCCTTCGAACCCAAAGTATTTTGAGTTCAATGGTCGTCCACTTGTGCGGGAGTTCAGGCTACTTAATAAGTATAATTTCGTCATTTGCGTCCGTTGTGCCGATTGTATGTTGATCTTTATGTGTGTTCTATGTAGGAGTTCTCCACTACTCCTCTTACCTCGGAAGAGGAAGCTGCTATGAAGGCATTCCGAGGCATGCCTCGAATGAAACTGGATGATGTTATCTGCAATTCCAATTTTAGTCGCAGTGGGTTATGGGCCCATTGGCATGTGACTCTCACTATTTTCAGAGTGCCGAAGGTTCAGTCTGAAGGTGGAACTCCTTCTAAGAAGCGGAAGGCCTTGAAAGGTAAGGTTTCCAATTTGTCAGATACAGAGGGGCTTCCGAGACACTTGCTTCCTTCATAGGCTCGAAGAGCTCTCACACTGGGGCTGAGCCTGCTTTCAAACGGTCTGCTCCGTTGAGGAAGGGTCGTGATTCTAACCTATCCGTCAAGGCGAAGGTTGTAGCATCTGATTTGGAGAAGGACCACCTGTGGCTAGTAGGGGTTGATGACGCGTCGAAGCTGAGTACCGAGCAGGCAGAAGCTTTGAATAAGAAACTGATGCTGGATGCTATGGCAGCTTGTACTAAAACTGACCAATCTAGGCCTATTTTTACTGGAATAACTTGATAAAGATTTTTTGTGGCACCACACTCTTTCGTTTTGCTGGTGGATCGTCTAACAGTGGCCATTGCGACATGGTCCCTCCTACTTGCAGTCCGCATTGCCCCCCGTCCCGCTTTAGGCCGTATATCGAGATAACAGAGGGTCTGATAGACAATTTGCTTCATTTTCTCCCTTCAAATTCTACCAAGCCAGCTCGCAATAGAGGGTCGGCTGCTGACGACAAGGGGAAGGCAGTAGATGAGGGCTCGAGTGCGGTTAAGACTGCAAAGGGTGGTGCCGGTGTAGTTTCGTATCTGGGAGAACTTCATCCTGACGCGCGAAGGAGTTTGTTCGCTCTGAATGTAGTAAAAATGAGCAATCAGGCCTGGCACCAAGAGGTTGACTTTGATTATTCTTCGAGGAAGCATATCAGTAGACGTTATACCTGATTTGTGAACCGCACTTTAAAGCCAGAGGAGGATGGGTTGGGAGAGCGTATGGATAAAGGGCTGAAACATCTTATGTTGGGGATGTCGCATTTGAGCCAAGTGGCCGTTGCTAGGGCGAAAGTTGAAGTAATTCGTGAGAGGGTATACACCATGGAGCGCGTCTTCTCTAATATGTAGAAGTTGTATTCTGATGCACTTTTCGAGATCGAATCACTAAGAAAACAGCTTGAAGAGAGGAGGCTGGATTAATCGGTTGTTGATGTTGAGGCGTAGAGGATTCGTTTGGAAGCCCCCTTA
This sequence comes from Berberis vulgaris, assembly GCA_963556465.1. NCBI lineage: Eukaryota > Viridiplantae > Streptophyta > Magnoliopsida > Ranunculales > Berberidaceae > Berberis > Berberis vulgaris. The sequence goes on from OY747135.1 coordinate 62,057,031, forward strand.
GTCTGATTTAGCAGAGGCGGTGTCCGCAAGGGACAGATCCAAAGAAGAGCTGAACCTGGTCCGCCATGGCTTAGAAGTTGCGCAGGAAATTGCGACTAAAGTGCACTCCGAGTTGCGTTATCTTTATGAGGAGAACACCAGGAAAAAAATTGAGTGGGTTCTCCATAGACAACAATTAAAAGCCGGCATTGAATTCAAAGCTCGAGAAGCAAGAAAAGCTGGGGAACAGCTCCTTCTGGTGCAGCATGAACTTACCGCAATTAAAGATAGCTTGAATCCTGAGCGGTCCCAGACTGACGCCCTGACAGACAAGCTAGAGCGTGAACTTGCTGAAGCAAAGGCGCACGAGGAAGAGTTTCTCAAGGCGCAAGGCACGTTTGAATTCCAAATGATCATTCCGGGGAGATTAGAACTGCTAGCGTTGATGAAAGAAGAGCATCCAGACTGAGACCTTTCTTACTACAGGAAGGTGTTTTTTTGTGGATTAAGGATAGATCTTGGAGCTGTCAGAGAAAGAGAGCAACCCAGATAATGGCGCTCAGGCTGAGGCACGCACGGACGCGACTCTTGCTTCTTCTCCTGTTAAGCTTAGTTCCCCTGTACTTGTACCTTCTCCTGATGAGGAGTAACTTTGGTACATCTGTACATTTCGTTTGGACTGTTAATGACACCAAGTTTCTACGTACTCGTGTTCTATTCGGTCCCCCTGTTGCATGTTTTCCATTTTGCCTTGTCGTTTTATTTTGACGTAGGTTTGTTGGGTTAGCGTGGAGCCGCGTGGTCTATCCGCTGTTGAGAGCTCGACGTTTATGCCGCGAGTAATTCTGACATGTACTTCCATGAGGTCTCACAGCCGCCCTCACGTAGTTATGCATAATATTGAGCATTCTGTATGAAGTGAATTGTTTGGTAGTGGGTTACTTTACCTAGGTTTTTGCTCATCTTCAAGGTAAGTCGTCAGAGGCTCAATATATATATTGAACTGTCAGTTGCAGTCGTCGGCATGAGTGAACTGTTATAGTCAAACACATGCATTGTCGTCTGTAGTTAAGCAAGAGTGCTTGGCTCGAGTTAGATTTCGTAAGCTTGGACTGGTGTCCCGTGTAACATTCGTCCGCGCTTAGCGGATTAGTTTCAGGTCGGTTCAAGCGACCATTGCTGATAATGGGGTGTCATCCCATGTGAGCATGAAGATGCTGACTGAGCTGTAATCAGATTCGACAACCACTGTCTTGTGGAAGAGCAGTGGTTCCGTGGTGAGTTGTCGACATTAGTCAGAACTGAATAGGCTCACACCTTCCAAATCATCTAAGCCCATGCGAGGTGAGCTATGGACTTGGGATGAGCTAATTTGGTGACCATGGTCTGTAGAAGAACAGTGGTCCCATTGCAAGTCGTCGACATCAGTTGGAATTGACTAGACTCCTACCTTCCAAACCATTTACATTCGCGTGGAACGAGCTACAGACTTGGGATGAGCAAATTCGGCGACCATGGTCTGTAGAAGAACAGTGGTCCCGTGGCAAGCCGTCGACATCAATTGAAACTGACTAGATTCCCACCTTCCAAACCATTTACACTCGCACAGAGCAAGTTACGGACTTGGGATGAGCAAATTCGTTGACTATGGTCTGTAGAAGAGCTATGGTCCCGTGGCAAGCCGTCGATATCAGATGGAACTGACTAGGCTTCCACCTTCCAAACCATCTACACCCGTGCAGAGCGAGCTACAAATTTGGGAGTTGGAAATTCGGCGACCATGGTCTGTAAAAGAGCAGTGGTGGTGGCAAACCGTCGACATCAGTCAGAACTGACTAGGCTCCCACCTTCCCAACATCTACACCCGTGCGCAGCGAGCTACAGATTTGGGAGTTGAAAATTAGGCGACCATGGTCTGTAAAAGAGCAGTAGTCCCATGGCAAACCTCGACAGCAGTTGGAACTGACTAAGCTCTCAACTTCCAAACCATCTATACCCGCGCGGAGCGAGCTACAAATTTGGAAGCTGACTAAAGCTATTGTCATTAGTCGTCACTGACAAAGCTTACTTGATCGGGTTTGACGATCATCGTCTGTGGAGAGGCGATGATCCCTGGAGAGTCATTGTCATTCGGCGTGAGAGCGCTGACTAGACTCCCACTTCCTATGCCATTGATATTTACGCACATTGAACTAGGCGTTGGGGTGAACCAAAAGTCGTCGTCATCCGTTTTTTTATTAAGCTTACCTTGCTAGGTTGGGGCTCCACCTAATACGGGCGTGTGAGCCCGTTTCCGAAATTGGATCGCATTGTGCGGACTAGTTCCACTAATTTCAATGAAAGTTATTTAAAAAGAGGTACCTTAAATTAGTTGGTGATATGTAGGTGTTTTCCATCTGTCAAGAGTGACTAGGGCCTCTACTGTTTGTGTCAATGCACGTGGTAGAGTGCCGCTTGGATAGTGGGCCGAGCTGGTGAGCCCATATAAGAAAAACTAGGTCTTGTCGCAGGACATGGTGCCACATGTACAATGTAGATTGCAAGACGGTAGTGTACCAGTTACTCCTCCCAATTAATGGGGTTGCGTGCAGTGTGTCATTTATTGATTGATCGTGGACCTATGTGGTTTTCATGGGAATCGCCGCCTCCTTGTTTCCCGTACGGTATTCAATGTCGACATTTAATGCTGACGTGCCTGTTTGGTGAACAATTACGTCTATATAATGGTGTTTCTTCACCGTTGAAGGTACTATCTTTTACAGAGTGTTTTTTTCACATGCTTTTACTCAAAGACTATGATTTGGGTTTTCCAAAAACTTATGAAGTGTTTCTGTTCTTCGAGTCTCTGAATGTTTTGACATTTGTAGCGATGAGTCTTGAGAACACTTGCTATTATGTGTGGTTACTCGCTCTGGGTGAACATCAGATTGGTTCATTGAGACCTTGTAATTTCTTCTCGTATTGCAAAGAAGCAGTACAAACTTCCCTTCAAGGGACTAGTCTATCTTTTATGTGTTGGTGCTCCGTCGACGCTTCGAACCACATAATTTCTAAGATAACACCAGCAGCCAACTTTGGAGCGGTTGCTTTCCTCCCGCCTCAGCTAGCTTGACACGTTATGCTACGCAATAACTTGGAGTTGCAGAGCGGAGTGAAGTTGGACATGGCCTGTCGGAGTGGGCTATTGGCTTCTCATCCCACAACGGGAGGGTGCACTCGATCTGTTTCAACTGATTCTTGTCCCAAGTTTGGCTGATCAGGCGGATTGAGCACGTAAGTTGGCTGTAGCTTCGGATGGCGTGTCATGGGGCCTTTGGTTGCTGATTTTGTACCACCTTAGGTCATCCTTGCAAGGTGGGTCTGACAGAGTATTGAATTGAGTGCACTCTTTCATACTTCTTTTTGTATATTTGCTTTTGCTCGTAAATCATCTTTTCCAGAGCAATCATAGAACGAAATTTTTAGTAGGCACCATATCTGAGCCATCTTCTAAAGTCATCTTTTGTATATTTGCTCGTAAATAATCTTTTGCTGTCATATCTGAGCCATCTTCTAAAGTCGGATTGTTTAAGCGAATCTTTAGTGTACATTGCATCAGATTTGGATGCCTATAGTTTGTAATCTTTTGTACCCGATATCTGGGCAAACATTGTAACATCTTTCCAATAACAATAGAGTGTGTTTGATTAATTCTCTTTTATTTCTTAAATGAGTGCAAATCAAATAAGTTCCTAAGAATTAAACCTCTAAACTGACTAATGAAAGAAAGCTAAACAACTGGATAGATTGGTTGTTAGCAGAGAGAGGCTAATCCAGCCCTGAAGTAAACTCGCATGGCCTTGGCTTGGATCATAAGTACCTTTGGTGAATTGTCAAGTTTCACCGACGCTGTTGAGGTTACTGAAGAGTAAACCTTGTGTGGGAGGGTCCTTCCTCACCTGCTGACAATTTTGGGAATATGCTCCCGTTTGTGATGACTTTTCCACTTGGATAAACGTCCCATCAGGCTAGAGTCTGACCTGCTATCGTTGCGCTTCCATTTGTTCCTATCTTTGTCTTCTTGTATTTTCACTCATTTATGTCTCTAGAATCGGAGGGTTTTTTTTTTTCTTAGTTTCCTTTTTGGTTGTTCTCATTTCCTCCAAGGTGATGTACCTCTGGGCGATTTTCAAGAGCTCTGCCATATCCATTGGAGGTTCCAGGCTGAGGAAGTCGTAAAACTTTCCCTCTCTTAGCCCTGCAGTAAAAGCCGTAATGGAGGTATCATCATTACAGCCGTCAATGAGCGTCAGCTCATCATTGAAGCATGTGACATATTCCCTTAGCGTTTCATTTGACTTCTGCCTCAAGGAGGGTATAGTGCGAGCCCTTCCTGATTCGCTGGTTGTCAACAAAGCATGTAAGGAATGCTTTTGCCAGTGTCTTGAATAAGTCGACTAACTTTGGTAGGAGGCTATGGAACCATGTTATCGCTGACTTCTTCTGGTAGGGAACGTTCTGCACAACAATGATTCAAAACCTTCTTTGAGAGCTATCACATGATGAAAATTTCGCAAGTGAACAAGCGGGTTATCGATCCCGTCATAGAACTCAAAATTTTGGAGTGTTGAACTTCTTTGGCAGAGCTTCGTTCACGATGTGGTCAACGAACGGGGGAACATAAAGTTTGTACATCACATCTGGGTCGTGAGCCCCTCTGCAGAGGGGGTTTTGCGAGGCAGGTTTGTCTACCCTGAAAGTTTGATCTCTGTTAACTGTGCTGCCGCCTCTAGTCCAGTGAGAACTGACGGGGGCTTGACTCTCTTGCGCCTGCTCTCTGTTGTCGTCTAGAGATTGAGGTCTGTGCTGCTCCTGATCAGGTGGATGGTTCTCTTGAGTGAGGATCTCCATTGCTTTTGTGATATGTTGTATCTACTAGCACGGAGGTGCGAGCCTGCTCCCTCTATGTCGTCGATACAGCTGGAAGCGGTGGTATAGCGACAGACTGAGCCTTCGACGTGTCCCCTTGGTCTCCATTGTTACGGGATATGGTGGTCACCATCTTTCCGAACTCTGGAAAGAGATGATGTCAATGTTTTGCTAGGAACTCCATCATCCCACGACACCAAACTGATGCAATCAATTTTTGCTCCCTGTTTGACATGCTGACCAGCACAAGGAACGCACGTGAGCCACAAACCACCATTGTGGTGGTCGATGACACTCCGATACTAAAGTAAGACAAGGATCTGAGAAAGGCTTAAAGCTGTAAACAGGGAATTTGTAGCGTACATTTGTTCACCAACCTCCTGTCTTATTTATAGTGCTAGAGTCCTGATCCGACCAGGTCATTGGTGGCGTAGTTTAGGGAAATAGATCTTCCTGGAAATCCTTATCTAATTTGGGTCTTCTTGTGGAGGAAAGTTTCCCTGCTAGACCTGTACTCCTGGATACGCAGGAGATAGTTCCCCATCTAATTGTTGTCCATAGGTGGAAGTTTCCTCACATGATGTATACTCTAGTATTTGCTTCATACTTGGAGACAAAGTATTGCAGGCTTGCTCGTTTGAAGCTAATCCCTAAGATACTTGCCTCAATAGGTCTTACGGGTATTGAGGATGGATGTGAAACGTATGGGCTTAACAGGACACAATAATTTGGGCCCATCCGACGGAGTATCATCAGTGACCCTCACTGAAGTTCACAGACTGGCTCAAATACGTAGATGTCACCTTCTTCGAGCTTATTGTCACATACAACACTAGTCCAGCCTCCAAAAAAGGCCATAGTCCTACCAGGGATGAAAATCACACTCCAAATGTGTTTTGGCCATCCAGGAGGTCAATCTCTATTTTGCAATTGGGGAGACCACTCTGGCTAACATGATAAGTAAAAAGGTGTACTTACTAAACCACCAAGCAAATGAACAAAATAAGAACATGTTATAGAACTCTACAAATGATCATCAAGGCCAAACTCATATAAGATATCACTATCTTAGCTTGGAGGATACTCAGATGTAGGATGATAAGCAAAGGTAAACATTCAACTAAACTTCGATATCAAAAGATCCAAACTAATAAAGCAAAATAGAAAACATGAAAAGTTTGCAAGGGTTGTCTATTTTGCAACTATGTCCTGTTATTTTGCTTCAGAAAACATAAGCACTTGAAAATTTCCCGGTGGAATGATGGTCCATGTCAAGTGACAGACTCACGTAGCCAGAAAGTCGTGGGCTGAGCTATATTTAGAATCTACGCTTCTTGGTAGAAAGCTCACCACAATCTTGTATAGCGAACACAATTACCAAGTCAGCTGGGTTCAGTCAAAGACCAAACATTACCAGACTGACAACATCCAAAAACCAAGAAACAGAAAGAAAAAAATATGCAAGAGAGAAGAGTAAGTCCCAAAAACATCAAACACCATACCGAAACCCATAATCCCAAGATCCAAAACTAGATTCCCCCCTTTCAACTCCCCCTTGAATGCCCTTAAATGGAACAAACAAGGCAACACAAACCCAAAACACACAACACACTACTTGCTACCAATGACAAGATATCAGCAAAATTAGGTACCAAAAGAGCCAACTAACTGACCCCCAACACCACAATCCATCTCAACCAAACACACTACATCCCATCACAAAGTCTCCTATTGACCACTTCAGAAACTGGGTTCATCATCAATGGAAATGTAAAAAACAATTTAATGCACAATCCAATTTGGAATAAAATGCTAACCACTCCTTTGCCCACATTTGTAGTAATAATATTGACTTTGATCACCAAATGCAAAGTACCCCAAAACACCAAATCCAACATACATCAATGAAATGATCACCATTGACAACCCTGGAGTTATTCCAAACTTCTTGTTACGGCTTCTAAAGGAAAAATCATCCCAATTCCTTCAAAGGAATAACACCCAAACCATAAAGAACCACAGAGAGCCCTCCAAAGGTCTCAATAACAGCCCTCTACTTCATGAAAATGAATACATCTTCGACCATAACAATCCCCATAGCTCTAAGATCAACATCATTAGCAAAATACTCAATGGGGGCCAAATGGGTAAGTGTTGGAATCAAATTCAATCCCAATTGAAATGGAAAACACCCCAAATGTTAAAAAAAAAAAAAAAAAAAAAATTGGGCTTAAACCCTAAAATGGTCGAATTCCCAAAATTTTTTGGAGATGATGAATTGAACACATAAGCTAATCCGTTGGAAAAGACTATGAGATAACTTACGCAAAACCCAACTTGGGAAAGCATGATCATGGCGTCGACTGCAAACAAATCAATAGGGCCGCACAAAGTGAACCTGTCATGAACCAACCAACTCTCCCAAAAGCCCGAGCTGTCCAGGAGGGGAAGGCTCATGACTAGGATCGTGACATTGCCCCACGCTTCCAAAGTCAACGTCCTCGTTGGCCTACTCTATTGACATAGCACGATCATAGCGTCGACTGCAAACCAACCAATAGGACTGAACAAGGCGAACCTGTCATGAACCGACCAACTCTCCCAAAAGCCCGAGCTGTCCAATAGAATAAGGTTCATAACTAGGATCATGACATTGCCCCACGCTTCCAAAGTCGACGTCCTCGTCGGCCTACTCTATTGACACTAGCCCGATGCAGCCTCACTCACCTACCTGTATTCAACAACTTAGCACTATGCCTATACATAATGCTAAATTATTTTAATCCAGTCTATAGGTCACCCATGTCGGGAATCGAACCTTGGATGTGGGGTTTGGCTCTAATACCACTTGTCATGAACCAACCAATTCTCCTAAAAGCCCGAGCTATCCAGGAGGGGAAGATTCATGACTAGGATCAGATAGAACTCCAAATATCCAAAAGAACTAATATTGGAGAAGATTTGATGGAGCCTTGATTTCTCTTAATTATAGAGAATTATAGAGATCAAAACACCAGAATTAGGAAACAAATGGGATAAACTCACTCAATCTCTCGGATTGGAGCCTTGATTTCTCTTAATTGCTTGGAAAACAAGTCTTACAGTGAGCCCCCTTTTAAAGGGGCGATTCTTCTAACAGAAATTGAAATCTACCATTAGTTTTAATGCACGTGTCTGGCTACAATACTATTAATTAACAACTCTTACATTATTACCAAATTACCCTTCTCTCTAATTTGAACTTCATTTTCTCTTCCCGCCTAAATTCTAACAATCAATTCTCCCTTTCCCGCCAGTAACTTCAGTTTGTGCTCGTGACAATACCTTCCCCTTGATAGCATCCTTGTCCTCAATAATGGAAAGAAGGAAACCTTGAAGCAATAAAAGACCAATCCTCCCAAGTTGCCTTTGATGCAGACGAGTTCAACCATTGTATCAAGAGCTGAGTGACTGCCCTATTATTATGTGGAATGAGGCGTCGTGCTAACACTTTGACAGTTTCATCAATGAATTGGCCTTGGTTGTCAACTAAAGTAAGAGTTGGAGAAGGAGTATGAGCTGATCCTAATTTCTGCTTGAGCTGAGAGATGTGGAAGACTGGATGAATTTTGGAGTGAGGAGGAAGTTCCAATCTATAAGCCACAAGACCAATTTTCTCGATTACCTTGAAAGGACCATAATAGCGTGTAGAGAGCTTCAAGTTCTTCCTTACTTGCTCTGATATCTGTCAATAAGGTTGAAGTTTCAAAAAGACCCAATCGCTTAACTCAAAAACAAGTTTTGTTACGTGTTGATCAGCAAAGTACTTCATGCGTTCTTGAGCTTTACTTAGATGTTCTTTCAGAATATTCAACATTTGTTCTCTGTCTGCCATGTATTGCTGGATGTCTGGGATATCAAATGAAGAAATTGGAGGAAGAGCCGAAAGAGGGGGTGTATACCCATATAAGGCCTGAAATGGAAATGTTTTCAGGCTTGAGTGGTAATTGGTATTGAACCAATACTCTGCCAGGTATAACCAATGTGACCACTTGGTTGGAGTATGGCCTGTCACGCAATGCAAGTAAGTCTCCAAGCACGCATTGGTCCGTTCCGTTTGTCTATCAGATTGCGGGTGACATGCGGAGCTCATGTGAAGTGTGGTGCCTAATGCCTTGAATAATTGATGCCAGAATGAGCTGAGGAATATCTTATCTCTGTCCGACACAATAGTGTTTGGCAGTCTATGCAATTTGTAAACAGTTTGGAGGAAGAGATTAGCCATTTTAGATGTAGTGAATGGATGAGCCAAAGCCATGAAGTGGCTGTATTTTTTCAAGCGATCTACTACTACAAATATGATTGTTTTACCTTGGGAGAGTAGCAAGCCTTCAATTAAATCTATGCTTAAATGCTCCCAAGCATGATTTGGTACAGAAAGAGGCTGTAACAGGCCGCCATATCCACTTTGGTCATTTTTGTTTCTCTGGCAGACTTCGCAGGCATAAATGAAATAGGTGACTTGAGTCTTCATAGCAGGCCAGAAGAAATATTTTTTCAACCTCTGAAGAGTAGCCGTGATGCTAGAATGGCCTCCTACAGCTGAGGAGTGTAATGATGTTAAGATTTGTTGCTTTATGTTGCCTGACAATCCAATATACAATCTGTTTTTATACTTGAGCAATCCATTTTCTAACTTGATGTTTTGAACTGCTGAGGGAGAGACCAGCAACCTAGAAATCAGAGTTTGAGCAGTCTGATCATATGTGTAGCTACTGAGAACTTCCTTTAGCCAAATAGAAGATACTTGTGAGATTGCTGAACATTGATAGTCAGTAGGAGTGATCCTTGACAGGGCATCTACTACTATGTTATCTGTCCTTTTTTTGTAAACAATGACATAGTCAAATCCAAGTAGTTTTGTTAACCACTTTTGCTGTAAGGTTGTTGTCAATTTCTGATCCAGGAAGTATTTAATACTCTGATGGTCCGTGAGTATATAGAATCTGGATCCAATCAAATAGGCTCTTCATTTTTGAACGGCTGAAGCAATAGCAAGCAACTCCTTCTCGTAGGTTGATAGACCCAAGTTTTTTGGGCTTAAAGCTTCGGTAAAAAAAACAACTGGGTATCCTTTTTGAGATAGGACAACGCCTAAACTCACTGAACATACATCTGTTTCTACAAAGAAAGGTAAGGAGAAGTTGAGAAGTTGTAATACATGAGTGGTTGTCATAGCAACTTTCAGGGTGTTAAAGGTAGTGGTTGAGTTGTCATCCTAAGCAAATGCATCTTTTTTTAAAAGTTCAGTGAGAGGCTTAACCAATTGGCCATAGTTTTTTACAAATCTCCTATAGTACCCAGTCAAACCAAGGAATCCCCTAAGAGTTTTGAAGTTATGAGGTATGGGCCAATTGATCATCGAGGAAATCTTTGAAGGGTCAGCAAATACACCTTCACAACTGATAATATGGCCTAAATATTCCAGTTTTTGTTGGCCAAAAGAACACTTAGAGAATTTGGCATATAGGCAATTTTGTCTAAGAATGGAAAGAACAATTGTAAGGTGATGGAGATGTAGATCCATGGAGGTGTTATAGACAAGAATATCATCAAAAAAGACAAGGATGAACTTATGTAGATGTGGTTGAAAAACCTGGTTCATGAGAGCTTGGAAAGTGGTTGGGGCATTAGTTAAGCCAAAAGGCATAACTCTAAACTTAAAGTGACCATGGTGGGTCTTAAAAGCCGTTTTGTGTATGTCAATAGGGTGTACCAAAACTTGGTGGTATCCGAACCTAAAATCAATCTTGGAAAAGATGGTGGCACCATGTAATTCATCAATGAGAGGCACAGGGAATTTGTCTTTTATGGTAAGGGCATTCAACCTCCTATAGTCAACACAAAACCTCCAGGAGTTATCCTTTTTTTTTTACTAATAAGATGAGTGCATCATAAAGACTATGGGAAGGTTGGATGAATCCTGTTTCTAACATGTCTTTGACCAAGTTTTTTACAATCCTTTTATGCATATGAAGAACTCTATAGGGTGCTTGAGATGGTGGTGTAGAGTTTGGTTTTAATGGAATGGTGTGGTCTAGAGTTCTAGTGGGTGGTAAGGTAGTTGGTGGTTGAAAGATTTCCTGAAATGAGTCAAGTAAGGTGGTAATAGATGGAGGAACAGTTTCTATGGTAGATACTTGTGTGAGAGAAAAAAAAATGACCCAAGAATGAGTGGGAATGCTTTTTTAGAAACTTGGACAACTTAGAAGGTTGTATGAGGCAAATGGAGGCAATATCAGCTATTCCTTGTAGTTTAACTTGTTGTCCCTGACATTGGAAAGAGAGCTGCAGAGTTTGGAGGTTAATAATGATGTTTCCTAGTGGTTTAAGCCAATCACCACCTAGGACCATGTCATACCCTCCTAAAGGGAGAACTCTAACAGACCATTCGAAGATATTGTTTTGCATGTTCCATTTCAAAGGTTGACAAATAGCATTGCTCACCAAGTGTTCTCCATTAGCCACTTTAACAATCATTTGTGGTGTGAGGATGGTTGGCCAATGGGTTTCTTTGATTATTTTTGGATCAATGAAGGAATGGGTGCTTCCCGTGTCAATAAGGATGGAGATGGGCTTTTTTTTAATCCCTTTTATGAGAATGGTATTAGAGGATTGACTACCCTGGAGTGCATGGATAAAAAGTTCCATGTCTGAGGTCTGCTCAGTAAAGAGGTCTTCAGGCTCTTCTAAGTGAGGTTCAGTGTGACGACCCCCTCCCGCATTGTATCAATACTGTCCGCTTTGGGCTACCATCCGACCCTCACGACTTTAAAACGTGTCGATACAATGTGGAGCTGACCCCGCACATATAAGGATCATCCTCCTCCCCTACCCAAGCGATGTGGGACTATGATTCCCCTTGTAGCTCGTCCAACCTCTCTCGGCCTATTGGGTTCCAACCCTCACCCTCACCCTCACCCTCACCTCAGGTCCGCCCACTCAGGGTCTCAAAATCCACCCCCCTTAAGACCCAACGTCCTCGTTGGCCACACAGGCACAACGTCCACATTGCCCGAGGGCCCACCTCCACGTGGCACACTTCCGGCTGGGTCAGGCTTTGATACCATTTTGTAACGACCCGATCCGCACAGTACGATATTGTCCGCTCTGGGCCTAACCGGCCCGCACGACTTTAAAAGGCCTCGTACTATGGGGATCCAACCTCGCACATATATAGCACATCCCCTTCCCTCACCTAGGCGATGTGGGACTATAATCTCCCCTTGGTAGCTCACCCAACCCCTCTTGGGATCCACGAGCCTATTGGGCTTCGCCATCACGGGCTTCTCCCGCACCCTCCCCCTCAGGTTCGCCCACAAAAGGGTATCACAGTCCACCCCCCTAAGGGAGCCCAACGTCCCCGTTGGCACACTTCTGGCTAGGTCCGGCTTTGATACCAAACTGTGATGACCCCCTCTCGCACTGTATCAATACTGTCCGCTTTGGGCTACCATCCGTCCCTCACGACTTTAAAACGCGTCGATACAATGGGGAGCTGACCCTGCACATATAAGGATCATCCTCCTCCCCTACCCAGGCGATGTGGGACTATGATTCCTCTTGTAGCCCGTCCAACCTCTCTCGGCCTATTGGGTCTGTTGGGCTCCAACCCTCACCCTCACCTCAGGTCCGCCCACTCAGGGTCTCACATTCAGGATCATCTTGGTTCTCATCCTCAGTGATTAGCAAGTATAAATGTTGTTTCTTACAGACATGGTCTGGTTTATAGAGCTCGTCATAGTTATAGCAAAGATCCTTGCCCTTCCTTAATTTCATTTTTATTGGAGTCAGCCTTTTTATGGAAGGGTTAGAGTAAAAAGGTCTACTTTGAGTCACATGGAAGGTTGCATTCTGTTGTGAAGAAGTAGAAGGCTGATGGGTGTTGGTGAGGTGATGAGAAGGCATAGGTGGTTTGGAAAAAGTGCCACTGTAAGGTGTAGTGGTGTAGGTTCTGCGGGTGTTAGGCTGTATAGATGAATTGGTGTTGCAACTCTCCTGCATTATAGCCAGTGAAAAGGCATGGCTAATGGTGGTGGGTTTGAACATTTGGACTACTTTTTAATATCAGATTTCAACCCACTCAGAAAACTAAGAATGAAATAGGACTCAATAAGGGAGGGGTTATGTCGGAGCATTAAAGACTTAAGCTCTTCAAATTTGTCGAAATATTCTTCCACGGATTGGGTTTGAGATAGTTTGTTGAACGAGTTGACTTAGTTATCAGAGATTGGGTCATCAAATCGCATACAAATATCATGAACAAGCTCCAACCAGTGTATAATAGGCTTATTGATTTGGTAGTCAAGAAACCAAATGTCAGCCTTCTGATTTAGATAAATGGAGGCTAGGGAAACTTTAGAATTGCCTAAGACATTATGCAATGCAAAGAAACGTTCACATTTTTCACCCATGACCTAGGGTTTACGCCATTAAAACGTGGAAAATCAACTTTAGAAAATCGAAACAAATTACCTCTATAATCATTGGGCGGGTGGGAGGGTTGTCTCGTTCTATTCGTAGTTGCTCCTGATGCCAGAGACTAGCTGGATTCATTTTCGATGTTCATCGATCTCTGGTTTTGGAACAGATGGATCAACTGCTCCATCTTTGCTTCCAGTCGTTTATCTTGTGATTCACTATTCAGTGCGATTCGTTTGAGTTCTGATTTGATTAACTCAATTTGTCCTATCGTTTCTGATTGGGGCTTCTTCGAATCCTTTGTGAAGCTCTTCAGTTCTCTTGCTCTCGTATCCATTCTAGGGTTAGGATTGAATGCTCTGGTACCAAATGTCAGGATCAGACAACTAGTTGCAGAAGAAATTGAGAATCAGAGAGATCACACCAGAATTAGGAAACAGATGAGATAAACTCTCTCAATCTCTTGGATTGGAGCTTGGATTTCTCTTAATTGCTTGGAAAACAAGTCTTACAGTGAGCCCTTATTTAAAGGGGCGATTCTCCTAACAAAAATTGAAATCTACCGGTAGTGCTAATACACGTGTCTGGCTACAATACTATTAACTAACAACTCTTACATTATTACCAAATTACCTTTCTCTCTAATTTGAACTTCATTTTCTCTTCCCGCCTAAATTCCAACAATCAATTCTCCCTTTCCCGCCAGTAACTTCATCTTGTGCTTGTGACAACTTCCTGTGAGTCAGAGCTTAGTTTTTGCGGGGAACCATACAACGAGCCAAAATGGCTTCTGGCTTAGCAATAAAAACACCCTTGTTGTCAACCATAGGAAGTACGAGAGAGCTAGGATTAGTAGAACCCTACTGTTTCTTGAGCTGAGAAACGTGGAAGACAGGGTGAATCTTGGGCCCTGCTGGCAGCTGAAGTTTGTAGGCAACCTTACCAATATGTTCTAGTATCTGGAATGGTCCATAGAACTTGGCTGAAAGCTTTAAGTTCCTGCGTATTTGGACGGTTGTTTGTCGATAAGGTTAAAGCTTTAGATAAACCCATTCTCCCACCTAGAATTCTCTCTCAGTCCTGTGTCTATCAACATATAGTTTCATCCTTTCCCGAGCCTTATGCAAGTTTTCTTTCAGGATTTGGAGCATATGTTCTCTTTCACTTAAATGTTGCTGAACTGACTGAATAGTAATGGAGGACAGAGGTGGTAAGGCTAACAGGGAAGGAGCATATCCATATAGAGCTTGGAATGGGGTGGCTTATAGGCTAGTATAGAAGGAGGTGTTGTACAAGTGTTCAACCAAGTAGAGCTAGGAAGACCACTTGTTAGGAGAGTGTCCAGTCATGCACCTCAAGTAATTTTTCAAGCATGCGTTGAGCCTCTCTGTCTGGCCATCAGATTGTGGGTGGTAGGCAGTACTCATGGCTAAGGTGGTGCCTAAGGTTGAGAACAAATCCTTCCAGGAGGCACTCAAGAATACCTTGTCCCTATCTGACACTATAGAGGATGGTAATCCATGAAGTTTGTACATGGACTGAAGAAACAAATCAACAACCATGCTTGCAGTGTATGGATGGGAGAGAGCCAAGAAATGGCCATACTTTGTTAACCTGTCAACTACCACAAAGATCACAATCTTACTACTTGAAGAAGGGAGTCCCTCTATAAAATCCATGCTCACATGCTACCAAGCTTGATCTGGGATGGGCTGTGGCTACAATAAGCCCCCATATGAAGTCTGATCAGACTTGTTTCTCTGACAGATATCACATGAAGTGATGAAGGCACTGAGTTGTTTCATTCCAGGCCAATAAAAATAGGGCTTCAGTCTTAGGTATGAAGCTTGAATTCCTGAATGTCCACCGAGTGCAAAAGCATGGATGGCAGTAAAGATATTGGTTCTTAGAGTTCCATATGAACCATGTATAGCCTGGTCTTATGTCTCAATAGACCATTGTTTAAAGAGAAGGAAGGAACAACTTGATTATCTACCAGTAACTTGGTAATAAGTGACTTAACTGCCTTATCCTCACTGTAACTGAGCAAAACCTACTGTAACCACTTAGCCTCTACTGTTGATAGAGCCATGCATTATCCTGCATCTGCCGTGGACAGTGTCACTCCATAGTCTGTGTCAGAATTTCTCCTTAACAATGCATCAACTGCCTTATTTTCTGCCGCAGTTTTGTATGCAATTTCATAGTCATAGCCCATCAACTTTGTAAGCCACATTTTTGTAATAAAGTTGTCACCTTTTGAGCTAGAAAATACTTTATACTTTGATGATCTGTCATTATAAAAAATTTGGACCCTTGAAGGTACGACCTCCATTTATGGATAGACATGACAATTGCCAACGACTCCTTTTCATAGGTGGATAGGCCAAGGTTCCTTGGGCTTAGAGATTTGCTAAAGTAAGCAACATGGTGTCCTTTTTGCATTAGGACAGCTCCTACCCCCTAGAGCTAGCATCAGTTTCAAGGAAGAAGGGAATTGTAAAGTCTGGTAAGGCTAAAACATGAGTATAGGACATGGCTTGTTTGAGTTCTTGAAAAGCAACATCAGCTGAAAGAGACCAATTGAAAGCATTCTTTTTAAGCAAATCAGTCAAGGGTTTGGCAATATGTCCATAATTTCTTACAAACTTCCTATAGTACCCTGTAAGACCCAAAACCCTCTTAGTTGTTTTAATGTCTTGGGAGTCGGCCAAGTTAACATTGCCTCTATCTTTGAAGGGTCAACAACTACTCCCTCAATGGATATGACGTGCCCTAGGTATTCTAGTTGTTGTTAACCAAATGTACATTTAGAAAATTTGGCAAAAAAGTTATGATTTCTTAAGACAAAGAAAGTGAGCTTTAGGTGATGTAGGTGTTGGTCAAATCAATGGCTATAGATGAGGATGTCATCAAAAAATACCAAAATGAATTTCCTAAGGTAAGGTTGAAAATGTTGATTCATAAGAGCTTGAAAAGTGGTAGGGGCATTTGTTAACCCAAAAGGCATAACTCTAAACTTGAAATGCCCATGATGAGTTTTAAAAGCTGTCTAATGGATGTAAGGAGGGTGTACTAATATTTGATGGTACCCTGACATCAAGTCAATTTTAGAAAAAATGGTTGCCTTATGTAGTTCATCTATCAACTCATCAATTAAAGGCATTGAAAATTTGTCTTTGATTGTGATGTCATTCAACCTCCTATAGTCTATACAAAATATCCAAGAGGAATCTTTCTTTTTGACAAGGAGGATTGGGGCTGCAAAAGAACTATGAGAATGTTGGATCAATCCTGATTCTAACATCTCAGTCACTAGTTGCTTTATTATGGTCTTTTGCATATATGGTACTCTATACAGATTTTGAGAAGGAGTAGTTGTGGTCAAGTGACCTATGAGGTGGAAGAGATGTAGGAGTTTGAAATAGGTCTTTGAATTGATCTATGAGGAGGGTAATTTCTACAGGACAACTAATGGTGGGTGTAGGTTCAGTTATAGAAAAACGTTGACCAAAAAACATAAGGGCATGCTTCTTAAAAAACTTGGTAATCCCATTAGGCTCTAAATAATAAAATAAGGCACTATCTTGTACTCCTTGTAAAGTGATTTTAGTATTCTTCCAATGAAGGGTGGGTTGTATTTCTAAAGGTTAATAACAATGTCCCCAAAAGGTTTCAAAAAATCTCCACCTAAGACCATGTCATACCCCCTAGAGGCAAAACTTTCATTGTCCCCATGAATGTATACCCCTGCATTGTCCATTTAAGAGTAGGACAAAAAGTATTGCTGATTATTTGTTGTTCATTGGCCACTTTGACTAGCATTTGTGTTGTCAGTCTAGTTGGCCATTGGGTTTCCTTGTTAACTGAAGAGTCTATGAAAGAATGTGTACTTCCTGTATCAATGAGGATAGATATATGTATCTTCTTAAGGTGTCCCTTGATAAGGATGGTGTTGGAAGATGGACTACCATGAAGGGCATGGAGGGAGACTTCCATTTCTGTAGGTATTTCTACTACCAAATTTTCAGTATATGAATCTTCAGGGCTAGGTTCTTCTGTTGGTTCTTCTTCATGAACCAATAGGAATAGTTGTTGTTTACACTGATGTCCAGGCCGGAATTGTTCATCACAGTTATAACAAAGGCCTTTGTCCCTCCTTACTTTCATTCGAGCTGGAGTCAACCTTGTGATGGGAGGTATAGATGAGTGGTATCTCTGATTTTGTGAAGCATGTGAAGTGAATGGTGGTGGAATGTTAAGATTTCTTGGTGGCAGGGAATGATGAGTAATCTGGATGTTGGTAGGTTGTGGTTTATATCTTGATGTAAAGTAGAATTGATTGCCCAAATTGTTTGAATGGTAGAGATATGAGAAGTTGATTTAGGACTCAATATACTCTGGACAACGTTAGACTCTTGCATTCTAGCTAATTGGAATGCATGTGATAGAGTGGTCGGCTTGAACATCTCAACTACCAGTTTCAGGGATGGTTTCAAACCATTAAGGAAGCTGAGAATGAAATACGTCTCACATAGTTGAGGATTGTGAACTAGCATGACAGATTTAAGTTCTTCAAACCTATCATAGTATTCCTCAACTGATGATTCTTGTGAGAGTTTATTAAATGCATCCACATAGTTGTCCAATTTAGGGTCCTCAAATTGGAGAAAAATACCCCTAATACAATCATCCCAACTGATCACGTTATTGTCCAATTGGTAATCTAAGAACAATGAATCAACTTTACCTTCAAAGCGTATTGAAGCAATTGGAACTATATTATCAGCAATCACACTATGTAAGGTAAAAGATCTCTCAGCCTTCTTAATCCATGATCTAGAGTTGGAGCCATCAAAATGAGGGAAATCAATCTTAGTGTATCGAAATCCATTACCTGATGATTTTCTAGATATGTAGCTTCGAGTAGTGGTGTTGTTTTCCATGTCTGACGAGCTAGCTCCTCTGTCTCCTAGTGTCAGGTTGGCCTCTCCCCGTCCTCCATTGAGTCTGGTATTCTGAATCATCATCGCCAGCTGATCGAATTTGGAATCGAACCTTTTTTCTTGTTCTTCACAAGACTTTGCAATTCTATGGAGTTCCAACTTCAAGATCTCCAATTGACCGGTTACTTCAGCTTGACTCCTCTTAGTCTCCTTCATGAACCCTTCAATTTTTTTTGCCCTCGTCTCCATTGTTGAATCACCACAGGTTAGGTTCGTTCTGCTCTGATACCAAATTTCACAATCTGCTACAATAGATCGCAACAAGAAGAATTTGAACAGAGATGGAACTATTTGATTTCAAAAGAGAAACACACACAACTCTCAAGTTCAACAAGAATTGAGCCTCAATTTCTTCTACACAGTCCCATTCTCTATGTTTCTCCCCTATTTTAAAAGAAAAACTTCTAACAACTTTTCAAATGGAGCAAATGAACACTTAACACATGTTTGACCTTACACATTTGCTCAACTACTTACAGAAAATTACAAAAAGACCACTTATTTAAATTCAACCAAAACTTTATTTCCCCGCCAGTAAATTATCCTTCCCGCCTTAATTGTTTGTTTGATCCATTCATGACAGAAACCCATTACTCTTCGTTACCGGTTTAGGACATGAAATTTGAAGATCCACCTTCTTCTTTTGCGGTTACAATGCCCTAGAGACGATACAGTGAAAGAATATTACATGGAAAGGGCAAATATAAATAGGTTTTGTAAATCCAATTTTGTTGTTTTTGTCTATTTTAAGTTAGGGAAATTTCCCCACTCTTGGATTAGACGATACAGTGAAGAAAGTTTCCCTACTCTTGGATTGGGTTTTGGATGAAATATGACGAGGTATTATTTTTCTCACAAAATGTGTTTCATTTAGGCATTAGTTTTTCTGCTTTCTGTTGTGTGATGATTGTGAAATGTTTATGAAGAACTAAAAACCAAAATTTCGCTTGATGTGAAATGTGTTTCATATGTGACAACTCATCAAAATTTCTCACGAAAACTCAAAAATGGTGACAACTTTCAAAATGTCAATTATTTCACCACCTAATGTCAAATTTCTTGTAGTGAGGGTAGGCACAAAACATCAAGCCAGGTCCAGGTAGAGTGCAGATCCTGCGGGTGAACGATCCAGGGTAAGGTTCCGAACCCTTGCCAAGTAAGTATCCTACAAGTCCGGACGAGGTTAAGTTAGTATGGTGGCTGGGAGGTGTGAGATTTACTCTAAAAAGCTTTGTTTCTCTTAAGGAGTGGACCACATCCTTATAAACCTTCGTGACAACTCTTCTTTACTTGATGTGAGACTATTCAAGCCAATATTATCCCAACAATCTCCACATTTGGCGTGAATCATTGCACATCTTACAATCCACACCCAGTCCACAACATCTCTAGTACACCTCCTCTTTGAGTGTCTTGCACAACCACGATCCTGAGAGTAGTACTCGGTGTAAGAGCTCGACTACTTCTGACGTTGTTGGCTACATCTAGTCGTAGCCGCCAAACTAACTCCACCTCGTCCAGACTTATAGGATACCTACTTGGCAAGAGTTTGGAGCCTTACCCTGGATCATTTACTCGGATGACTTGCATTCCACCTGGACCTGGCTCGATGCCTTACACATACTCTTATCAAACAATGTGTTGTTTGCACCTCCTCTTTGCCAAGTTTCCGACGAATCGTCGGCTCCGATAACACTTGCTAGGGAATCACATATCTATGCACACCCTTTGATCCACTATACATAGCAACTATATTCTTCACAACTTAAACACACAATATTGGGCCTTCCATCCGGGCTTTGGTGGTGTGGGATTTTCTCTAAAAGGTCTCGTTGCTATTAGGAAGTAGACCACTTTCTTATAAACCTTTGTGAAAACTTTTCACTACTTGATGTGGGAGTATCCCAACAATCTCCACATTTGGCGCGAATCATCACACATCCTACAATCCATCCACTTGGTCTCCAACATCTCGAAGTGCACATCTTCCTCGAATGTCTCGTGCAATCACGATTCTGAGAGTAGCACTCAGCATATGGACTCGAATATTCTCGTCGTTGTTGGCTCACCCTGGTCACAACCTCCGCCTTAGCTCTAGTTCGTTTGGACTTGTAGGATACTCTCACTTGGCAAGGGTCTGGAGCCTAACCCTGGATCCTGCTTGGTCCACTATGCATAACTACGATATTGTCGCCAACTTAAACACCACCATATTGGGTCTTCCATATGGGCTATGGTGATGTGGGGTTTTCTCTAAAAGCCCTCGTTTCTATTAGTTAGTGGACCACATCCTTATAAACCTTCGTGACAACTCCTCCTTACTTGATGTGGGACTATGTAAGCCAACACTATCCCAATAATCACCACCTTTGGCGCGAATCGTCACACATCCTACAATCCATCCATCCAGTCCGCAACATCTCGAAGTACACCTCCTCCTCGAGTTTCTTGCGCAACCACGATCCTGAGAGTAGTACTCAGTGTACGGGCTCGACTATTCCCAGTGTTGTTGGCTTCACCTAGTCGCAGCAACCGCACTAGCTCCACCTCGTCTAGACTTGTAGGATACCTACTTGGCTAGGGTCTGGAGCCTTAGCCTGGATCGTTAACCCGAAGAACCTGCGCTCCACCTTAACATGACTTGATGTCTTGCGCCTACTATCCCCAAATGATGTGCTGTCTGCACCTCCTCCTCGCCAGTGTTCTAAAAATCGCTAGGCGCTGGGCGGGCGGCGAGCAGGTGCCTAGCGCCCAGGGGCCTAGGCGGCACCTAGGTGGTCTTAGGTTTTGTATTATTACTTTAATAATTTACAAAAGTTAAGCATAATACATTATCAATTACATCCAATTTAATGCCAATATACATATGCAAAATTTTAAAACATGAAAAATTAACAATCGTGAACAAAATTTATTAAAACTCAAATGACTGAAGTTGGTCATGATGGGTACTTTATATAAATTTGAATTTGTGTACTCTTTTATTTTTCTTCAAATTGCATGAATAACCTCAGTTATGTTTGATAAAATCTACATTAGTAAAATTGGTACCGGCAGATCCTTTGATAATTCCATTAAGTAATCATCATTTGCTACATTTAGACATATATTGAATAAAAAACAATTAAATAGTTTATTTCTAAAAAAATAGGAATACAATCAGCCTTATTAAAAAATTAAAATTAAAATTAAAAATTAAAAAAATTAAAAAAAATTAAATCGCCCAGACCGCCTAGACCCGCCTAGAGTCCGCCTAGATCCCGCCCAGACCCGCCTAGACCCGCCCAGACTGCCCAGAACCGCCCAGACTGCCCAGAACCGCCCAGACAACCCAGAACCGCCCGCCCAACCATTAATCTAGGCGGTTTTCCACCTTCTAGCTCCTAGGCGGCCGCCTAGACCGATTTTTAGAACACTGCTCCTCGCCAAGTCTTTGACAAACTGTCGCCTCTGATGCCACTTTTTATGGCATCGTGCACCCCTTGGTCCATTATACATAGCAATGATATTGTCTCCAACTTAAACACCACAATATTGGGCCTTCCATCTAGCCTTGGTGGTATGAAATTTTCTCTAAAAGGCCTCGTTGCTAATAGGGAGTGGACCACTTCCTTATAAACCTTTGTGACAACTCCTTATTTGACGTGGGACTATTCAAGCCAACATTATTCCAACATTTAATGAACTTTCGCTCGATTATTAGAACCACATGTGCTCTGTCGTTGATAAGACTTCAGGGATTGAATATAGCTGCTTAGATGGACTGGACCGTAGTGAAGTGAAAACAAGTCTTCATAAAAACTGGAGGCGATGGACCAGAGCGAAGTAGGTTTCCATGCGAGATGGAGGCGACGAGGATATTAAGTGGCAACAATATTGGAGCATTTGGGCCTGGTTTGGTTAACCCTGTAGGGTCAATTATGTAGCCTTCGGGCATGGATTAATAAATAAACCCATTAAAAAAGTGAGTCATGCAAAAAAAAAAAAAGTTCAGTGCTTGGTGAAGTAGCGGGATTATTACAATAAATAAATTTAATTCACGAAAGATTTAATTTATTTTCCTCATTTTAGGTAAGTTTTCGCTATCACGTGTTTAACTTTCAAAAGATGGAAAAATAAAAAATAAAAAATAAAAATAAAAGTAAAAGAAGAAAAATAGACTTTTAACTTTCAAAAGTCTTTTTTTTTCATGGATGTAAAGGGAAAACCTATCCACTCCTATAAATTTCTGTTTTAGGCCGACTTTAAGAACAAGCTTCTTCACGTTTTCAGAAGAAGAACAAAAGAGTCAAGTAAACACGTTTAAATGATATTTAGGATGGTTTCAAGAAAAAAACAATTAAAATTTTTTATAACACTTAGTCGATCCTATCAACAATAGTGTAGTTCTTTCGGGACAATTTCTTAGTAGATGTCATGAACTTTTTAGAATGGCTCCTCATTAAGCGTCATTTTATCTTTTGTTTAAAAAACATAATAATTTTGCATTGATAGCTAATAATGAATAGTCCTAAAAGAACTATTTTGTTCTCATGCTTCAAACATCATTTAAAAAAGGAGTTTGGCTATAATGGTCTAATTTCTAGTTTGGCTGCCCATTTAGGATCTCCTAAATTATTTACTTAAAAGGACCCTATTAAATGAAAATAATTTTGAGCTTCATTGGATGGAAAATTTTGACAAAAATTATATTTTCACATTAGAAACAACTAGCTAAAGTTTCATATCATTTTGACATATATGCCTCAAGATACGCTTTATATGTCAGAATTTGATATCTCTTTCATAATCAAGAGCAAGTGAAGCGAGCACAGACTCACCTTGGGTTAGTCAACTTCATCAGAGGTAACAAATTTTGGAGAGGATGCAGTTTTGGAACCCGACAAACTAGCTGACTGGAATGTTCATGCATCTGCCTGCCATAATGTGTTTCTGTGTTCCCTAATTCTTTATGCTGATTAGTATCAAGATTTGCATTTGGAAAGCCTAGAATGTGTGAACAAGTAAGAGTAGCTTGTCTGTAATTGGGGCCTCTGTACATGAATTTAGGCATCTCTCATGTTACATTGATTATGGGTTTCGGGATCTCCCTTGCTTGGCAAGATCATGTTGGCTTCTTATGAGGATTGTGTAGTGTGCTCTAGATGACTTGTTAATCAGAACTTTTAAACAATATTTAAGAAAGGGTTTTTTTGAGTTCGACACTCATTAGTTTACACTTATTAGAGTTTGACTCTCATTTTGAAAACTATTTAAGTCTAACCATCATTTTTTGACAAAACCGTTAAATCCACGTCATTGACCGGTCAAGATTCATTTTCAAACTTTTTTACTTTTACCTTAGGTTAAACTATACTTAAGCCGTAAATCACAAAACAACTTTTGGCTGAACCTCCTATTCCTCTTCCCTGGGTGGGCACTATGTCACTATAAATCATAATTAGTCATACCAAATTTACATTTCTATATCTTATATCAGATTTTCTAGCAAACTAGAAAGCTTCATACATAGATGCTTATATTCAAATACATTCAAAGAAAGCAAAATTGATTGAATGAAGAATAAATCCGTAGTACTTGCTTCTTCTTTTGAGTAAGATGCCAAACACTAATTCTAGGGTTTCTATGCTTTGTTCGTTCGAATTCAAGCTCGCAATTCGTAATCTCATCACTAACTCGACTAGATTGGTCGAATTTCGCTTTCGAACTGCGTACCACTCATCATAACCCCTACATTTGATTTGGCTTACTCCCGTCTAGGGTTTATGAGTTCTTGAAATTGTTGTTTACTAATTTTAGCGTATTCCAGTATTGGTTCTTCAATTGCTGATTGTTTGCAACTTTTGGGTTTCTGGCACAGCAAATCCGCTTGGCATTGTAAAGTTTTCTAGATTTTGCAAACGTAAGGTTGAAATGCGATGATAAAGAATTATGAGATTGTTTGTTGATCGAAACAAACATTTGTAAACAATTTTGATGGATTTTATGAATTTAATATCTGTAGAAGACCATATATTTTTACCGAGTCATTAAGCTATCTAGATTTTTGTTATTGATTGTGCGTTCGAAGAATCCAGAGATATGTAAATCTAACTGATTTTGTATCTGAGTGCACAATGGTAGGAATCCAAATATTTCTTTGGGTATTGTCGTGCATCCGGATGGATAGGCACTACTGTGTAGATTCAGGTGGTGTATGAGTTGTTACATGAAGGTTCTTTTATGCTTGCCAACTTCATCTGATGATCATCAACAATGGTGGTCTGAGGGGGATCAAAATCCCTCCTTTTGAGTACCCTTTTCTCTGTTCACTCTAACTATAATGGAGACAAGTGATTGGCAGAGAGTGCGACTCTTAGGTGTTTGTCATCAACTTATTTTATGTTTGCTTGCTTTCTTTGAATGTGTTTGAATATATGCATCTGAAGTTTTCTCATTTGTTAGAAAATCCGATATAAGAGATAGAAATGTAAATTTAGTATGATTGGTTATGATTTATAGTGATATTGTGCGTCACATGGTTAAGGAGGAGGTTCAAGGAAAAATTGTTTTGGGACTTAGAGCTAAACTATGATTTAACCTAAGGTAAGGGTAAAAAGGTCCAAAAAATAATCTTGACCGGTCAATGATGTGAACTTAACGGTTCGGTCAGTAAATAAGAGTTAGACTCAAATAGTTTTCAAAACGATGGCCAAACTCTAATAAGTATAAACTAATGAATGCCAAACACAAAAAAACCTTTTAAGAAATTACAGTTACCTGGCTCCTAGACTAGTTTTTGCATATCAACTGAGAATCCAATACTGTATTTACTGTCAAAATACCAGTCATGCTCTTACAAATCTATTAATCAAACATGAATATTATGAGATATCTTCAATAATTTTTGTCATAACGTTAACTTTTAGGTATGTTGGTTAGCCGTTGGATGCCTTGTGTAAGTCGTGAGGTAGCGCAGTGGTTAGGGCTAAGTGGTCTCATACTGGTGGTCCAGCTGTAGGTGGTCCCAGTACAGTGTTCCAGACTCTGTAACCTTCTTGTTTACAGCCAAATGTCTTTGCTTTCAAAATTTACCCGAGCTTCTAGCTCCAGACAAAGAAACCCAAATTTAACAAATAGGATGGAATGTAGAATTCCAGAGGTAGAACAAAATTTACAAAAATGGTCTATCCCTGAAGTCCCTTACAAAAAGATTTATGAGATTTCAAAATTAATTTTTTTCTCAAAAATCTGAAGATCTAATAGACATTGTCGAACAGACAGTGCCTCTTGATGGTTATTTAGAATCAAAACAATTGTTTTCTACAAATACTCTTGAATTTCTCAAAAATCAAGAATACAAGTATATCCATATCGGTCGCATCCAAGTAGGTATCAAACCCCTGACTAGGACAAGACTTGATACTTGTGCTCTCATCGCTCTTCGCGATTGTCGGCACAACAAATTTGAGGATTCTCTGCTTGGAATTGCAGAGTCTACTCTTGCCATGGGACCAATCTACTTTGACTGTTTCCCCAACTTCTCAATGTCACTTAAGGATCCAAATGTCCTTGAAACACTAACCCTTAATATTCAGACCTCTGGTTTTGATATGCTACCAGGATCTGAACCCTTGTTCTCATTTACAAAATCGTGTACAAAGCTATGAAGACTCAATTGAGTCCTAAGGCTTTGCTCGAATTTGAAAAAGGATACACCATCCTATTTCAGGCTAACAAAGATAAGACTAGTGTTATTGTCCCAAAGACAATTCACTGGAACCAAGTCACTCTTCCAGTAACTTGGCAAGTTCAATCCCAACCTAGAAGGCCTCCCTCTAGTCATCTCAATCAGATCCTCACTCTTGAGGATGGAAACTAGAAGACGAGAGAGAACAAGACAAGCAATTAAGAGAAAATATATAAAACAAATAAAGCAAAAATAGAGATATCCATTTGAAGAAAAACCCTTACATACGTTTGGATCATTTTCTACAGGCAATCTTTATACATGGAATATAGATGGTTTGACTGAAGAAAATATCATTGAATTAACACAAGAAATGATCATGATGGCTGCTGCTCATCGCAGTGAAAACAAATCTGATCAAAGTATTGTTTCCATTATTATAGCTGATTTTGCTGGTCAATTGAAAGGATGGTGGGATAATTATCTTACTTTTTCTAAACAACAATATATCTTAACATCAATTAAGGGAGATATTGCTGGGAACCCTATAAAATCAGAAACTGGCGAAGACATCCCAGATGCAGTCAATACCCTGATTTTCGTCATTCTCAAACATTTTATAGGCGATCCTTCAAAATTTCAGGATAAAGCTAGAGACCTTCTTATGATCCATAGGTGTCCTACACTTGGTGATTTTAGATGGAACAAAGATGTTTTTATGAAAAAAGTTATGCATAAAAATGAGGCTAATAATCCATTTTGGAAACGAAAGTTTCTTGCTGGATTACCACCTATTTTTGATGAATCAATTCGAACCAAACTTCAAGCTGAGTATCATGGTGACATACCATATGATAAGCTTATGTTTGGTGATTTGATTGCCTATGTCAATGAAGTCGCCTTGCATTTCTACAATGATTTGCGTCTTAAGGCCCAATTGAAAAAACAAAATATTTCAGGTCCTCGTGAACTTGGATCATTTTGTCAACAATATGGGTTTGAAGATTTCAAGGCCCCTTCTCATAAACAAACATCCCGCCAAAAGTATAGGTCCCATCCAGTCCGTGCTTTTAAGTCCAAAAGGGCTTATGGCCCAAAATAACCCAAACAATCCAGTTCCTATTATTCCAAGCCCAAAAGGCATGACACTCATAAGCCCAAACCTTATAAATCATTTTCTAAATCTAAAGGCCCGATAGTTCAAAAACTCAAATGTTTTAAATGTAGTAAACTTGGCCATTATGCAAAAAATTGTAGTACAACCCACAAGATTCAGGAACTCAATGCTCCTGAAGACATTAAAAATATGTTTATCAAAGTCATGGTCAATTTCGATTCAGAAAAATGACTCATCTGATGATCTCCAGGTCTATCAATTACGATATGACACTGACTCAGATCAATCAGAAGATCATTGTGTTAATGCATGCCAATGCCATGCTTTAGCCTGTGTCAATATGCTCTCCAAATCAAAAGAAACCAGTATTCTTTTAGATTTTGTAGATCGTATTGAAGACCCTGATCTTAAAATTGAGTATCTTAAGCATATTAAGACTACTCTTACCAAAAAACCAACTCCTGAGATTGTAAATCCTTTTTACAATCATAAGGACATTATTGACAGATTTAAGGCTCCGACTCATCAATTGGTTACCTTATCTGATTTACAAACTGAAGTAAATATCATGAAAAAAGAGATTCATCAGCTCAAGCAAGGTCAATCTTGGCTTGAACAAAAACTTGTGAATATGCAAAATCATACTCACAATGACCAATCTCCTTCAATATCTGATATTCCTTCGACTTCTGAAGTTGCTGAACCCAATATTCCTCCTTATTTTCTCAATGAAATTACAAAAGTTAAGTTTCATAAATTGTATATCAATGTAACTTTGGTTATCGACCATAGTTATAAAATCAATACCATTGCTCTAGTTGTTTCTGGAACAGATCTTAACTATGTTGCTAAAGGACTAATACCAGTTCCCTACTTCAAACCAACAAAACAAAAATTATACACTACAAACAATAACCAATTGCAGGTTCAATACAAACTTACAAATGCTCATATATGTCAGGATTCTATCTGTATTAAACAGAATTTTATGCTAGTTAAAGACATGGCTCAAAAAATCATTTTAGGCACGCCATTTCTAACTACCGTATATCCGTTTAATGTTACAGAAGCTGGTATTCATACCAAAGTCCTTGGCGGAGATCTTACATTTAAGTTTCTCCTACAAACAAAAATTGTTGAGATTAATTCTTTAAAAACAAAGAATTTCTTCATCAATTTCATTTCAAACAAAATACAACACTAAATTCTCTAAAAAAAGAAATTTCCTATAGGCCAGCGTATTGAAGAATAACTTAAGGATTTCTCCACTCAATCTAGAATTATCCAATTCAAATAAAGATTAGTGTTGGAACTTTGTTCTGATCTACCTAATGCTTTCTGGAATCGCAAACAACATATGGTACGTTTACCATATGACCCTTCTTTTCGTGAAAAACAAATTCTTACCAAGTCTCGTCCAATACAAATGAATTCTGAATTAATGGAATTCTGCAAATAAAAAATTCAAGGTTTGCTTTCCAAACAATTAATTCAGCCTTCCAAATCTCCGTGGAGTTGTGCAACCTTCTATGTTAGAAAAACAGCTGAACTTGAATGTGGAACCCCTCGCTTAGTCATCAACAAACCATTAAACAAGGTTTTACAATGGATTAGGTATCCCATACCTAACAAAAGAGATCTTATTAAGAGAATACACTCAACACGAGTTTTCTCTAAATTTGACCTCAAATTTTAATTTTGGAAAATTCAGATTAATCCTCATGATAGATACAAAACAACGTTTAATGTCCCATTCGGTCATTATGAATGGAATGTTATGCCTTTTGGCCTAAAAAACGCACCCAGTGAGTTTCAAAATATCAAGAATGATATTTTAACTCCTTTTTCCCAATTTTTCATTGTGTATATCGATGATATACTGATATTCTCTGAGTCGTTAGAAGACCATTGGAAACACTTGTATCAATTTTACAAAATTATTAAAGAAAATGGTTTGGTTCTCTTCCTAACTAAAATTGATTTATTTCAAACAAATGTCTGTTTTCTTGATCATAAATTTCAAGAACAAAGTCAATAAAATTTGAGATTCAGACTAAATAAATGACATCAGTGACATTGATGACTAAGAGAGGTCTATTCAATGCGACCTTGAATCCTTCAATTCTCATCAACAATGTTGCTAGGTAAAAACTTCAGTCAATCAAAATAAGAGAGCTGCTCAACTCATTGACTCATTTTTTTAATTGAGTTGTTCATAAACCCTGCAGATTCAAGAATTATAGGCTACAAAGAAAATTATAATGGCTTAGCAGTTGCGGAGAAAGAGGGATAGAACGGAAACTTTCATGTTTTCATTTGGAGGAAGGCGCAATGAATATCTTGACAAAGAAAAATAAATAAAGGACTACTTCCAGTGCTCTACACTTCTGATCTTCTCTCTTTGTTTCCTTTACAATTTTTTATTATTCAATCAGAACGGGGACTATTAATTACTTACAGTTTAAAGGCTGTTCGATTCCAATTTACAACTTTAAACATAGAGACTATCTGATCTCAACCTCGAAAATAGTCTTTCATCTAGTAGTAATTAGGTCAAAAGATCGAAAACCACAATATACATAGTAAGAGTGATTTATTCTAATGGGTTGGTGCATGTTCAGTTGATACTGCTGCTCACATATTCTTGGTTGATGGCTCAGCTTATGATATAGACAATCAATTATGGTATAGCTAACAGCCATCATATATATCACTTCCATCCTACTTAACTTTGGTTGAATATTGGTTCTAAGATACTGTGAAACATTTGAAGATTAAGTTTCATACCTAACATGTCCAATACAGATACATTTAATACTTGAAAACAGGTTTAAACTTCTTTATTTATTTTCAACATTAAATCTTTTTAAAAATAAAAATACCCCTAGACAGCATAGTAGATTATTAGGTCTTGGGTAATATAATTAGGTGTGTCAGAAAACCCATATCCAGCAATATAAGATTTTTCTTTCGGCAGTGTAGTATAGACTATAGATATGATTGAAGTCATTACATAATAAGTAATTGTACTAGTGACATACTTTTGAGGTTAGTTGGGTTTTACTTTGTATATGGTTTAAATTTAATCATTAAGTAAAGTAGTGTAAGTTACTAGCGCAAATATTACTTAATTGCACATTAAATAAGTAATTAGTCCCATATCGAGCAGTGTGCCAAGTGAAGTGAAGTTAATAAGTGGTTGAATATGTCTCAAATAGCGATGATGCCTTTTAGGGACAGTTGAATAGTTTAGCCCCGTTGTCGGGAAACCGACAAACCAGCTGACTGGAGTGTTCGGGCATCTGCCTGCCATAATGTGTTTCTATGCTGATTAGCATCAAGATCTGCATTTGGAAAGTCTAGAATGTGTGAACAAGTAAGATTAGCTTGTCTGTAACTGGGGCCTCTTTACATGAACTTAGGCATCTCTCCTATTACATTGATTATGGGTTTCAGGATCTCCCTTGCTTGGATGACTTGTTGGTGGTTTTTCAGAAGTACCTGGAAAAGCCTCTTGGATCAAATTGGCCTTGTTGAATCATGGAGGCAGACAAGAAAAATAAAAAAATAAAAAAATAAAAAAAATTCTTGTAGACTTCAGTTGGTTTTTCATGTGTGCTTTGTAAATTCTCAGGCCCTTTGTTCATGTGTGACATCTAGATGTTTGCATTGTTCGTCTTGTACACTATGATGCTCGGCCTCAATGGCATATCCTGAGTCCTGACTCCGCCATACGAGCAATCCACCTTATCGAAGATCATCCAGCGGATGGACCACTTGAATACTTCATGGTGACACTGACCTTTTCCTCGCACTAAATGCTCAGCATTGGCTGCATGTCCCTGCCCATCTTACTAGTAATCCATTTTGATCGAGATCAACCAGTGGTACCTTGTTGAATGCTTAATGGGAGCGCCGGACTCTTTTCCTCTATGTCACCCTGTGCAAACTTTCCAGTAATTCTTAAGAAAAATATAATGAGGTCTGAAAATAACTATGAATAAAGTGCACCTTCAAACTGCATCAACACCAATTTCATTAGCAATGTATGTGAAACGGTGAAAGCTTTTTTATAAGGCTCTTCTTATTGCAAACTGGAAATAATGTGGTACTAATATTAATTTTTTCGTTTGGGTGGCTTTTAGGCTCCACACAATGAGAAGTGTGCAGGTTTCTGTGTCAGGACAATCTTGAAGGCATCATATTGGTTTAAATTAATTTACCGTAGCATTGATTCAGTTCATAAAATAAACATTTTTGCTAAACGAATACAAGATTTACTCTAGAGATTTATTGAGATACCCCTCATTATTAATCTTGAACTCAAAGCACCCCAAATAGTTCAAAAACTAGGAATACCCCCCAGATTAACGGTGAGCGCAATCATGTCGTCTTGACTTCTAACATGGGGATCTGCATGGCACGTAAGTGACCAAATAAATCATAATCAGGGGCGGATCTACAGCTAGGGTAACTTAGGTTTAAAAAAAAAATCTATCAAAGTATATACAATTTCAATAATTCGCCCCTTAGAAATTTTATGTCGCCTCTCTTATAAAACCAACAATTACAATCACAGATCACACATCACAATTGAAGAAAAAAATTGAGTCGCCGCCTCTAATCTCCGCCTCCACGCCTTCGGTCCTCAACAATATCTTCTTCTCCATCCCTGCGAAACAAGGTGAATTTGTTTGATTATTGGTTCTAAATGAAATCAACAGGACAAGTGGACAACAACAAAATCACCTTAAGCTTTAACATCTCTTCTTACCTTGGGTCTCTGTCTCCCTCTTTGGCGATCCAAATTCGAAACAACGAATCAACTTTGAGAGATCAACAACTCGAGAGAGATCAGAGAGAGATAAAGAAATATCTCATAGAGAGATCAGAGAGATCTTAGAGAGAGATCAAAGAGAAATCACAGAATCAGAAAATCGAAAGAGATCAGAAACCCGATCTCTTTCTGATGAAACCGAGCTCGATCTCTCCTGGATCCGCCTCAAAGTATGATGAAATTAACAAACTCAAAATCTTTGATAAAAACTCGATCTCTCTGAGTCTCTGTTGAAAACAAACTAGATCTCACTGAGTCTGATGAAAACAAACTCGATCTCAGTCTGAAGAAAACAAACTCAATTTCTCGATCTCTATGAATCCGATGAAAGCAAACTCGAACAAACTCGATCTTGATCTCTCTGAGTCTGATAAAAACAAACTAAGAAAATAGAAAGATATCAGAGTCTCACTATCTCAGAGATGAAGAGTGAGCTGAGTGGAAGACTGGAAGTGGGTTTGGCCTTATGGGGTTAGGTTTGATAAAAAGAGAAAAGAGAGAGAAATGAAAGGACTTCGTTTTATTAAATTTATTCAAAGATATATTCTAATTAATCAAAGAGAGAGAGATAGAGAAATCCATGGGGTAAATTCATTTTTTTGTTCCATATTCGTTTAAGCTTTGGTGAGGTATTTCATGTTTTTTTAAGCATCTAATTTATCATCTTTGTACATGAGAGTTTTATATTTGATTTTTTAATTTAATTTAATCTGTTTAGGCTTTGACAAAGTGGGTATTTAATCCTTGAAGCTTAAGTGAGTATTTAATTTCATATGCTGAAAATGTCATTATCTCAAGTTCTTGCTATTTGGTGAGGTTCCTTCTCTTTCATGTGTTAATTATTGATTTACATTACAAATTTGATAATTTGAGAATTTGGAAATCTGGGATAGCATTTTTTAATATGAATATTGGAATTGTTTGTTGTATTTGTGTAGTTAAATATTTGTGCACTTGTGCTGACGAGTGATGGATAATACTTTAAAAGAATAAATGATGTGAGTTCTAGTTCTACTGCTCAGGCTGTCACTGTTAGGTCTGATAAGGAGCTTCCTAGTTCCAAAAGGAGTTGTATTGAGACTAAGTTTGATCCAAAAACTCTTCAAGCAGATCCTGGATTACGTAAGTCAATCAAGGAGTATCATCCCAACATAAGGGATGAAATTCGAAAAACATACTTGCAATAAGGTCCTTGTCAACCTCGGGCACATAATTTTAAGCAAACTTTGCAAGGAAAAGTATTACGGCGTTTCAATCCTTCTTGGTTTGATGAATTTTCTACATGGTTAGAGTATAACATAGAGAAAGAGGCTGCATACTGCTTGTGTTGCTACCTTTTTAGATCTGAGAGTAAAGAGCATGTGGGTACTTGTGATGCTTTTGTCGTTGAAGGATTTACCAATTGAAAGAAAAAGGATAAGTTACAAACACATGTTGGAGGATCTAACAATGATCAACAACAACATCTTTAAATTGTTGTAAACAAACAAACAAATGAAGCTCGAAATGATTACAAGGTTCGTCTAAATGCTTCTGTCGTTTGTGTTTGATTCTTACTCTGACAGGGATTAACTTTCCGCGGTCATGATGAATCTTGTGATTCAAACAACCGAGGTGATTTTTTGGAAATGTTACATTTTTCTTGGTGACCACAATAAAAACATCAAAAGGGTAATTTTGGATAAATGTCCTAGGAATCTCAAATTAATAGCACCAGAAATTCAAAAAGATATTGTGAATGCTTGTGCAACCAAAACCACAAATGTTATCATTCAAGACCTTGGAGATTCTTTATTTTCCATATTAGTTGATGAAGCTCGTGATGTATCAATTAAAGAGCAAATGGCTTCCGTGATTCGTTATGTGGACAAACACGGGCATGTGATTGAGAGACTTTTAGGTATTGTACATGATTCTGACACTTCTGCTCTATCCCTAAAGGCATCAATTGTCGCTTTATTTTCCAAGCACAAGTTAAGCATTTCAAGACTACGTGGCCAAGGGTACGATGGGGAAAACAATATGCAAGGTGAGTTCAACGGTCTTAAAGCATTAATCTTAAAGGAGAATGGAAGTGCATTCTATATTCACTGTTTTGCACATCAACTTCAATTAGCACTTATTGTCGTTGCAAAGAATGAGGATTCCATTGTTTTATTATTCTCTTTGGTCATGAGTGTTGTGAATGTGGTTGGTGGCTCATGTAAGCGTCATGATATTCTTTTATAAGCAAAATCTATTAACACTTTAAAAGCACTTGAAAGTGGTGAACTTGCAAGTGAAAGTGGCCAAAATCACCAATCAACTCTTAAAAGAGCCGGAGATACACATTGGGGCTCACATTACAATACTTTGATAAGTTTGATTAATTTGTTCAATTCTATCATCGATGTGTTCGAGTGCATTAAGGAGACCTCAAAATATGCTGAGCAAAGAGTTGAAGCATGCACTTTATTAGATTCACTACTATCTTTTGATATTGCATTTGGACTTCATTTGATGAAAAATACATTAGGAATCACAAATGAATTATCACAAGCATTGCAAAGAAATGATCAAGATATTGTGAATGTCATGGGTTTGGTCATAGTAGCTAAGAAACACTTACAGTTGATGCGAGATGATGGATGGAATAATTTGCTAGATGAAGTTTCTTTATTTTGTAGCAAACATGTTATAGAAATGCCCAACCTGGATGAATTTTATGTTGCTCGGGGACGGTCACGACGTAATGTTGAAAAGGTGACAAACATGTATCGTTATCGGGTTCAGTTATTTAATGTTGTTATTGATTTGCAACTTCAAGAGCTCAACAACTATTTCAATGAAGTGAATATTGAATTGCTTTTATGTCTTTCATGGTTGAGTCCAAATGATTCCTTTTCGGATTTTGATAAGGGAAAATTGATTCATTTTGCTCAGTTTTATCCAAATGATTTATCAGAAGTACAACTTGATGCTCTTGATAATCAGTTGGAGACATTTATCATTGATGTGAGGTCGAATAGCGAGTTCTTGAATTTGACAGGAATTAGCAATCTTGCTGAGAAGATGCTAAAGACAAAAAAATAATATTTTGTATCCTTTGATCTATAGGTTTATTACTTTATCCTTAATATTACCAGTTGCAACTGCCAGTGTCGAGAAAACTTTTTCTGCTATGAAGAATGTCAAGAATCGATTACATAGTCGCATGGGAAATCAATGGATAGCAGATAGTTTGATTACATATGTTGAAAAATATTTAATGGCATCGATGATAAGGTGATTATGCAACATTACCAGAACATGAGAACCCGCAGAGAACTTTTACCTAAATCTAATGCGCATCTACATTGACCCATTATGTATGTTTTTCTTGTAGCACTTTTAAAACTCTATTTTAATCATATTTATCTATTTATTTTAAGAATTAAATTATCTATAATTTTTTTGCCCCCCTTTGTCTGCAATCCTAGATCCGCCCCTGATCATAATGCCTTACTAACTCTGGCACACACCTAACACGTGGTATGTTCTTAAGTATAATGTAATTAGATTGAATCAAACCCGATCGGTTGTTCAAAAGTAAATCGCATCTAACCGTTTAAGAAAAGTGGGTGAAAGTGGATGGCCACGATGGACATGTAAGAAGAATTCCGATCAACTTCCCGCCAACCCCTTGGTATACCAATTTACAATCTAATCGGGATTACATTACAACTTGTCCCGAATAAAAACTCAATAAAACAATTCAACAAAACGCATTGTGACTGTCCAATCATCACCCAATTCTGATCATAGCGTTCAATGACGCGCCACCATCCCGATTAAAAGAATATCAAAAGCCAATCAAATTTCCACAAGCAAACATGCCCCTGTTTTGCCAAAGCTCCACTAGCAGGTATTCTGCTTCACGTAACAGATGAATAAGCAAGTGAATCATATCAACTAGCCATTCTTAAAGACCAATCACCGCCCCCTCAATTCTATGGCTGAACAAAAAACCGATCAAACCGACTAAACCGACCGAACCGATCAAAACCGAACCATTCGGTTCGGTTTAAATTCGGTTCGGATCGGTTTCGGTTTTAAAAAATTCAAAACCGAAGTGGTCGGTTCGATTTTCGGTTTCAATGTGATTTTAACCGACCAAACCGAACCGATCGAATATATATAATAAATAATATATTCTTTTATATATAAATAATATAATATGTTTAAAATAGTCGGTCGGTTCGGTTTTATTTCGGTTTTGGTTCGATTTTAGTCGGTTCGGTTCGGTTACGGTTTGCATAAATTAGAATCGGTTCGGTTTCGGATCGGTTTTGTTAATGGTCGGTTCGGTTTCAGTTTGAAAATTTTAAAACCGAACCGATGGTTCGGTTTTCAGCCCTACTCAATTCTGACATCTTCAATCTGAGATTAAACAAATCTGCAAAACAAACGTTTGCATCCAGTGACTCTGCAGGAACTTCTAACTCACCTGATTCAGACTAGAGAAAAAACAGAGTATCAACTGCTCTGTTTTGGCAATTAAACAAGACCATTAATCGCCTACCCCGCCGAGACATTGACGTGTCCCCTTGCTGCCTGCATTCTACACTGTCACACTTTGTTTCAAAACAGGCGAACCTCAAACCAAACTCCATATTCCAACCGCTCATAAAGGCTGCCAAAACCATCGACACACCCCCATTGAAACATCTCCCCAACATCAATCATTTCCGAAAGTAAGTTGTGTGTGATTTATCTAATCAGATCAAACCCAATATTCTAGCTAGAAGAATGTGCACTTCGAATTAACATAAACTCCTTTCCCGCTGCGCTCTTACTGCAAGAGCATTCGCCACTCAATTTACTTCCCTAAAATATGTTTAGAGAAAACAAATTTCCCACTTTTAAGACTATTAATCTCCCTCCAAGAATTTTCTAAGAACTAGGGGACCTTAGAATCACCATGTAACCATCTCCGAACTAAATCTGAATCAGTTTGCACGATCACCTTGTAACTCCTTGTCTTGCACAAAGCCTCAAGCCTTCTAAAACAACCAATGCCTCTGCCCGATTGTTGGTTCCATCGCCAAAAATATCTTGTTAAGCACAATCTGTCGGGGAAAAGAAAGCCAACAACTATAAAGAAATTCTACCTATAAAAGAACCAAGTAATATTGCCAAACAAATATTCAATTCAAGCAAATAATCAATGCAAAATAAAGGACACCAAGATATATGTGGAAAACCTTCAAGGTGAATTTAAAAAACTACGGAGAAAATCCAATCAATCCACTAATCAATAAAAGAAGTACAATATTTTTCAAGCCTTTTGCCCAAGGCTTAAGGAATACAAGGGTTACCTCACAAGAGCTTCAAACAACTCCCAATCAAAGGGAAGAACACACCGAAACAAACAACACCAAAATTTGACAAGAAACGGATCCAAAACAAACTTGTGAGTCTTCAATCAAACCCCAACAATCAGCTCCTCATTCCCTTATTTCTTTTCTCACAATGGAGACACGCGCACGCAACCGTCACACAAAACAAAAATGCAACCCTTTTTTTTCTTTTAATAAATAACCTCAAAGCAACCCTAGCTACTATTTATATTTAGTATATTATCAGGGCTTGGTCCACCCTAATGGGCTGGATCCAACCCAACAAATCTCCCCCTCCAGACCATAAGGGGGAACCATAGCCTAAGTACATTAGGCCATTCCAATGAGCTTTCTACAGAACTCATGTTTCTCTTTAGGAACTACTTTTGTCATCATGTCAAAGGATTTTTGCTAGTGTGAATCATCTCAAGTTGGAAACAATTCTTCTTAAGCACATCACGTATCCAATGGTAATGAGTATCAGTATGCTTGGTACGCCCATGACATATGGCATTCTTGCTAAGTTCTATGGCACTCTGACTGTCACAATGCACAACATATTTATTTTGATTCACACCCAATTCCTTGAGTAATCTTTTCAACCATAATATTTTCTTCCTTGTTTCAGTAATGGCAATGTATTCGGCTCCAGTCGTTGACAAGGCAACACACTTTTGCAATCTAGACTGCAAAGATACATTTCCCCCTGCAAAAGTGAAAACATAACCTGAAGTAGACTTCTTCCTATCAAGATCACCTGCCATATCTGCATCGGTGAACCCTTCCAGTACGACTCCTGAATTACCAAAACATAAACAAAGCTTTGAAGTACCCTTCAAGTACCTCAGAATCCATTTAACAGCGTCCCAATGTTCTTTTCCTGGATTATCAAGATACCGACTCACAACACCAACTGCTTGATCAATATCTGGTCTTGTACTGGTCTTGTACAAACCATCGCATATATCAAACACCCTACAGTAGAGGAGTATGAAATACATGTCATCTCCTTCTTTTCTTTCTCAGTCCTAGGAGACAACTTGGCACTTAACTTGAAGTTATTAGCAAGTGGAGCGCTCACGAGCTTAACATCATTCATGTTGAACCTTTCAAGCACCCGTTCAACATATTTTTCTCGTGACAAGCACACCTTCTTAATTTTTCTGTTACGTACAATCTTCATTCACAAAATGTGTTAAGCTGACCCCAAGTCTTTCATATCAAAAGACATAAACAAATCTTTTTTCAACTTGTCAATCATATCAACGTATTTTCCAACAATTAGCATATCATCAACATAAATCAAGAGAATAATGAAACTACTGGGAGAAAAATATCTGACATAAACACAATGATCTAGAAGTGTTCTCTTGTACCCTTGACCCACCATAAACGAGTCAAACTTCTTATACCACTGTCTTGGAGCTTGTTTCAACCCATAAAGATTTTTCTTCAATCTGTAGACCATATGTTTTTCAATTTCACTTCAAAACCCTATGGTTGTGCCATGTAAATTTCTTCATGCAAGTCTCCATGAAGAAATGCAGTTTTAACATCTAACTGTTCAATCTCAAGATCCAGGGTAGCTGCAAGACTCAACACTAGTCTAATAGAGGTCATCTTCACAACTTGTGAGAATATCTCATCAAAGTCTATCCCCTTCTTTTGCACAAAGCCTTTCACTACTAACCGAGCTTTGTGCTTCACATTTTTTCCATCACCATCCTTTTTCAGCTTGTACACCCATTTGTTCTTCAAAAGTTTTCTACCTTTTGGAATCTCAACTAACTCATAAGTATCATTCTTATGCAGGGAACTCGTCTCATCTTGCATAGCCTTCATCCAACTATTTTTATCTTTATGAGCTAGTACTTCTTACAAATTTTCTAGCCCACCTTCTTCTGTAAGCAAAGCATACTCAGAATCAGGGTACTTCTTTGATAGTCGACTTTCTCTAGTAGACCTTCTTACCTGAGGCTCTACTACTTCTTACTGAAGGGGTTGTTCTTCTTGCTCAGTTTCATCTGTTTGTACATGATCATTACCAACAACTTCATTTTCAGGCATATGGTCACCAACTATATCATCTGACATCTCTTTCCCATTTTCAACATGTGACGAAGGAGAAGGAAGTGGGGTAAGATCTGGTACCTCACTCTTTGTATGCTTGGGCTTCTCAACTTTTTCAATAACTGCAATGGTATGATCTTCATAAAAGACCACATCTCTGCTTCTAACAATCTTCTTATTCTTAGGGTCCCACAATTTGTATCCAAACTGGTCATCTCCATAGCCAATGAAAATAGTTGGAAATGCATTTTCATCAAGCTTTGATCTTTGTTCCTTGGGTACATGAACAAACGCTTTACACCCAAACACCTTTAGATGAAAGTATGAAATATCTTTACCTATCCACACTCTTTCTAGAATATCACCATCCAAAGGAACTGAAGGAGACCTGTTGATAGGATAACAAGCAGTACGAGCAGTTTCAGCCCAAAACACCTTCTGCAACCTAGCCATGTAAAGCATGCATTGGACCCTTTCAACAATAGTCTGATTCATTATCTCTGCCACTCCATTATGTTGTGGAGTGCGAGGAGCTGTCATCTCATGCCGTATACCATGTTCATCACAATAAGTTGTAAATTTTTTTGATGTGTACTCACCCCCATTATCACTGGGGAGACACTTTAAAAGTCTACCTGTTTCTCTTTCAACCTTGGCATGAAATTGCTGAAAGCACTGAAAAACCTGGTATTTAGATCTGATGAATAAATCCACACATTTCTTGATGCATCATCAATAAATGTCAAGAAATATCTACTACCACCAAGAGAATCTATTTCAATGGGACCACAAACATCAGTGTAAACCAAATCTAACAAACCAGTTTTTCCTTTTGATGATCTATGAAATGAAACTCTATGATGCTTACCAAATAAACAATGATCACAGGGGTTAGGAGGGGTATCTTTTAAGGAGGGAATCAATTTCTTCTTTGCTAAGAGCTTCATACCTTTCTCACTCATGTGTGTAAGTCGCTTGTGCCACAAGTTCGGAGAAGTATCACTTTCAATTGCATTCAAACCACCCTTACACAGCTTCATCTGAGTCTTGTATAAGGTGTAACACGCCTTGCCTATGCCACAACAAGTGAACCTTTGGTAAGCTTCCAAGCACCATTACCAAAGTAATTCATATATCCTTGTTTATCCAAAACATGTCCATAAATCAGATTTAGGCGAAGACCAGGAACATGGCATACATCTTTCAAATTCAAAGTGCATCCCATATTAGTTTTGATACATACATCACCTACTCCCACAATTTTGGAGAAACTAGTATTACCCATCTTCACACTGTCAAAGTCTCCTGCTCTGTAAGTAGTGAAGTAGTCTTTCCTTGGAGTAGCGTGAAAAGATGCACCAGTGTCAACAATCCATTCGCTTCATTCGTTTGCAATATGCAAACATTCACATTCGTCACACAAAAAAACAACGGGTTCATCTGAAACAACAACTGTAGCATCTGTACTATCACTTTTCTTCACTTTTCCCTATTTCAAATCATTTATGTGACGAAAACAATATCTTCTCTTGTGACCTAGTTTACCACAATAATGACACTTAACCCTTTTATCACTTGACTTTGATCTCCCTCTTGACTTATCACGGTTTTTATCATAACCATGATATATCTTATTTTTATCTCTCCCCCTGTTTTCAGTTACAAGTGCTTGGGATTGATTAGTACCTGCAGACTTCCTTCTAGTATCTTCATTGAGTAAGCTACTCGTAACCAACTCCATGGTAAGCTGTCCATTCGGTGCCGAATTACTAACAGACACCACCAAAGTTTCCCAACTATCTGGTAACGAGCTGAGAAGTAACAATGCTTGCATTTCATCATCTAACACTATCTTCATGTTTGACAACTGATTTACTATACTTTGCACCTCATTCAAGTGCTCAACAATAGAATTACATTCCTTGAATTTAAGATTCACCAGCTTTCTAATCAAGAAGGCCTTGTTCGCAACGATTTTTCTTTTATACAAATTATGGAGTTTAGTCCAAAGATAATGAGCAGATGTCTCAGCGGACACATGGTGAAATACTGTATCATCTAGCCATTGCCTAATATAGCCAATGACCTTTTTATTTAATTTCTTCCACTCATCTTAAGACATATCTTTGGGTTTGGCGCTATCCCCTTCAATTGGGGCATATAAATCCTTGCAATATAAAATATCTTTCATCTTTGCTTTCCATATCACATAATTAGAGCCATTAAGGCTAATCATTTTTGTGTTGTTATTTTCCATGATTCCAAACATTAACAATATCCCAACAATTGCTCTGATACCACTTTATTGAGGAAACCAAAGCAAACAATTACAAAGAAATTCTACCAATGAAAGAACCAAGTAATATCGCCAAACAAATATTCAATGCAAGTAAATAATCAATGCAAAGTAAAGGACACCAAGATATACGTGGAAAATCCTTCAAGGTGAAGGGTAAAAAACCATGGGGCAAATCCAATCAATCCACTAATCAATAAAAAAAAGTACAATGTTCTTCTCAAGGCTTGAGGAATACAAAGAGCAATACAAGGGTTACCTCACAAGAGCTTCAAACAATTCCCAATCAAAGGAAGAATAAACTGAAACAAACGACACCAAAATCCAACAAGAAATAGATCCAAAACACACTTGTGAGTCTTCAATCAAACCCCAAAAATCAGCTCCTCCTTCCCTTCTTTCTTTTCTCACAATGGAGACACGCGCACGCAGCCGTCGTACAAAACAAAAATGCAGCCCTTTTTTCTTCTTCTAATAAAAAACCTCAAAGCATCCCTAACTACTATTTATATTTAGTATCTTATCAGGGCTTGGTCCACCCTAATGGGCTGGACCCAACCCAACACAATCTCCCCTCTCGTTTTTTATTACTACCCCTCTTGAAGCTCGATTTTTTTTTTCAAAGAGCCATCCACATTTAGAACTACAAAACCAGCTTGTGGAAGCTCCCAATATACAATCCTACTTTCCCTCGTAACCAAAAGCTTGACTGGTAATCCCAAAGCTAGCAATAAAACTGTTGTTTAAACTCTCACGTTTTGGAGTGTAGACTGAATTAAACAAGTGCAGCCATCTTCGAACTATTATAATGGCTGACTTAGCATTCAACCTAGCGCCCGAAAACTCATTTACACATCTGTTTCTAGATTTTCCAAAGGAAAAACATCGGCGTAAGATAATACAACATGCCCACTTGTGAAACTCCATTCGCTCTACGGAACCAAACTAATAACAGAGTCACAATCTCTGCTGGCCTTCTCACATGAACACCGAAAATCAACAAAATGCTTCAAAATCTTCACAGCCAATTCACCCTCAATGAATAAATGTTTCATGAATTCTTGATTGGGATCAACACTACATCTACACCTTGATGTCAGACTAAAACAACATTGTGTCAGCTCCCCCATCATCGGAATGCCTCAATACAAAAGTTTCCACACAAAAACAGAGATTCTTGAAGGCAAAAGTGGTTGTCAATTGTTTTTTAATAGAGTAGTTTCCTCTCCCAAAAACACATTCTTAACTTTCAAAAGTTCTTTCATCAGTAGGGAAGCACCACTCTTCTCTGTCTGTCTACTCAAAGGAACAATAGGTTTCAAATATTTTTTTCTAAAAAAAGTTGCCCATAATGGGTTAGAATTTACCAAATTCCACAATGCTTTTACTTGAAAGGCTTTCACAACCACTGAAAAATTCCTAACTCCTAAACTTCCCTCCCCCACAAGACAATTGATTTTTTTTTCCACGATACTCATTTTCTTTTCAATTTACCTTCACAATCGCCCCCAAAAAAATCCACCATTAATTTCTAAATTCTAGTTAAGACATTCTACAACACGCATATAGCTCTCAATGTATAAACAGGAACCAAGTTGAGCACATACTTGATAATGACCAATATACCTCCCGGCAATAATAGTTTCGTGTTCCATCCCTCAATCCTTTTCCTAAATTTACTGATCTTTAAAATAACTCACTTTACACCTTCTCTGATAAATTGAAGCTCCCAAATATTTTTTCATCACCACAATCCTTTTTGCCTCCGCCTTCTCTTCTACCATGAATGAGCTTTTATCTGAATTAATTTTCTGCCCCGATGTCCTACTATATTTCTCCATAAACTTAATACAACCTAGCACCGAAGTTTCCTTCCATTAAGGAAAATCATAGTATAATCGACATACAATAGGTGGGTGATAGGCGCACAGTCCCTAGGCTTGTAATAATAACCAATATCCCTTTTCTGAAAGGCCCCTTTAAGCCCCCTATTCAGCACCTTAGTTGTAATAATAAATAGGAAAAGGAATAGAGGGTCCCCTTGCCTCATACCTCTGGAGGATTTAAAGTGCCCCTCATACACTCCTTGCAGTAACATGAATTACCCACAATTAGTAATACAATTCGAAATAAGTTCGCTAACTCTATTGGAGAAACCAAAACTTCCAAGAACTTCAAATAAAAAAGCCCATTCTAACTGATCATACGCCTTTTCCATATCAATCTTGAACACAACATTACCACCAAAGACCTTTTTGCCAATATCCCGAATAAGCTCCTTGGCCAGGCCAATATTCTCTACAATGACTCTCACTGACAAAGGCACCGTGCTCCTGGCAACTATCTCTTGAAGTACAGAAACCTATCTATTGCATAGTAATTAGTGAAAATTTTATAAATAACATTTCAAAGACTTATAGGT
Organism: Berberis vulgaris; assembly: GCA_963556465.1. Lineage (NCBI taxonomy): Eukaryota > Viridiplantae > Streptophyta > Magnoliopsida > Ranunculales > Berberidaceae > Berberis > Berberis vulgaris. The sequence goes on from OY747135.1 coordinate 62,101,152, forward strand.
CTGAAATCAAAGAAAGAACATGGGGAATCTGTCTTCAAGATAAGAGCTATTAGATTAGCTGACAATGCCAAAGGTAGAACCTCTCCTTAAAAAAACTGAATAGCCGCTTCCTATACATCAATTCCAACCACATCCCAACAAGACTAGAAAAAACCTGAAGTGAACCCATCTGGACCGGGCACACTATTTTTAGAAATGCTAAAGGTAGCTTGTTTCACCTCTTCTAAAGTGGGGTGCCTAACCAGCTCTTCACAATTATAATTAGTTAGCATCGAAGGAATACAACCAAGTAGCTCTTGATCCATTAACTGACTTCCTTGAGTAGAGAGTAATTCCTGAAAAAAATTATTTGCTTCATGGAGAATCTCACCCGAATCAGAAATATCCCCCTCCGAAGGCAATGCAATCTGCGTAATAGCCCTTCTTTTCTGCTTGGACTTCACATAAGCAAAAAAATAATTTCGTACGTGCATCTCCTTCCTATAAATTCTTCTCCCCTAATTTCTGCAAGTAGTATAACTCCTCCTGTTTCAAAGCTATCCTGTATTTTGCCTGGTATCTATTTAGATTATTACGAGCATTTTTTTAATTAATTATTACGGGCATTAACATCCTAATTGGCATTAGTATTCCATCTAGTGCTTCCATCCTCCTCCCATCCCAAAATCAAAATAGCTTTCCATTGCAGCATTTCATCTTTTAGAGCTCTAATTTTGCTAAATACATTACCAAACACCTCCTTGTTCCAGTGCGAAGTGTTTTTAACTTGATATCAATTCTTTCTATAGCTCTCATACTAATAGTGTTCATGTTCCAAACTGACTCTACCATGGAAACAAAAGAAGGATGAGTTGTGCACATATTTAAAAATCGGAAAGGCGTCGTATCTGATCGTTACCAAAACAGGAGAGTGATCTGAAAAGGCGATGAAAATGTTCCACCTTCGTATTCAAGATCTGACAGCCCTGCTTTGTTCACTAGGACCTTGTCAAGACTAGCCTATATGCGATCTCTACTTGTTTTATTGTTACAGCAAGTAAGTTTCGGCCCGAAAAACCATGATCGTGCAATCCACAATTTTCAGTGGAGTCAGAAAAAATTTCCATGCTAGCCATTGTTGGAATATCTCCTCCTATTTTTTTCTTGGGTATTATTAACCGAATTAAAATCCCTGCCTACTGTCCATGATAAGTCACATTCCATGCAAAATTTTCCATATTCATCCATAACTCTCTTTTCTCTTCAACTACTAAATATTTGGCGCAAACAAAAGAGACCACGAATGATAGAGAGTTAGAATTTGTTACCTTGCAGCGTATAATCTAATCAGAAAAGTCCAGGACTAAAACACTCATATCAACAACCCAAAAATTCAAAATTTATCACCCATTATTTGATTTGTTGCAAATCCTGTAAGCCCAACTTTATTCCCAACTTCTAAATACCTACTAGCCCCAATCATTGGTTCCGCAATCATAAGAATTCTAACATTATGTTCACCTACCATATTTTTTAATCTGCACCGGGTAGCCCTATTCCAACTTCCCGGGCATTCCAAAACATATTGTTTTCAATCATTACTAACCTTGGAGGAAGCAACAACAACCTGTCTGGTCAAACGAATCTCACCTGAGGGAATCGCCATTATGATATTTTTATTTGTTCTGGTCCCCTGTCCTTCCACTAGATGTGTGCCCAAATCCAAGTCACTAATCAATGTCATATGTGGACCCACATCAGATTCTGACCCCGCATCCCAACTGTCATCACTTAAACTCCCAAAGGTATTCACATTCAGTTCTTTTTTCCTGTTTTTTCTGTTTACGACCTTTCAGTAATATCTCACATTTCTTTTCCGTAGTTACACCCATCTCTACACCATACCCAGGATTACTCACCTTGGGATCGTCCCTCTTCTTAAATGATCCAAATTCATCTATCTTTGTACATCCTTCCTTTCCACATCCAAAGGATTCGATCCTGCAATAAAATTCGATTTGCTAGGACCCCCTACCAATGCCTCCTTTTGGATTAAAATTGCGATCACCTCCTTTCCATTCAACCCTGTTGTGTTATTCGAAGAATTTCGTTGAACCCTACCAACGTCTCTTATCCAATTGACTTTTGTTTTGCCAACGCAGATTGAGCCATATCCTCCTCCTGTTTTCATCCCTTGTTATCCTAATATCCCTGAATAGCTTGCTCAATCCCATTGCCTTTATTTTGAAGGTCTTTTTCCAGGCCTATAGGTGTAATATGTGTCTACACGATCTCCTCTGAAATTTTGCATTGGGCCCCTATTCGTTTCTGCATCACCACCGCCCTTTAGAACGAGTTCATCTTGATTTGCATTGGCAAATGAAGTTGGATGTTCCTCGGCTTCAGATGTTTTTTGATCCACATTGCCCTCAACTTCCATTTCCACAAAATGTTGAATGAGTTCGCGATCTCCACTTTCCCATTGTTCATATCAATCTGGCCAGTCATTATCTTAGTAGCCATCAGCAAGCCTGTCTGGCTTGTAATTTCTTCTCCGAATTTTTTTTGCACATCTAAGTCTCACTTCATCGACTCTGACCAGTTGATCTTTAATCACTGGTCGATAAACCTTTTTCACCGCCTGAAAGCCTCCTTGAGGAAGCCTCCTTGCGTTTTCCTCTTTTTTGGAGCCTCCCCTACTTTTCTTATTGTATGCCTTTGTCGTCATAACCTATTTTTTCAGCGCAATCCCATGCTTTATTCGACAATTAATCTCATTGTGGCCAATAAGAGTGCAATAATCACAATATTTAAAGCCTGGAAAATCAGTTTCTATCAAAACCTTTATTCCATGTCCTGTCACTCCCAACACGATTTGGCAAGGCTTCCAATAAATCCATCTTGACACAAATCCAGGTTGTTCTTGACCATGTATCCTCCAAACGAATCTCCAATAGCTTTCAGTAAAGGGGGATGTAAAAATTGTAATAGGAGATCTGGAAGTTCAACCCACAAAGAAACCATACCTGGATCCGTTCTCAAAATGAAATTTGCATGCCAACGAAAGGCTTTAAATCTTACCCCACGAATCATAAAGGAGTCTCTGGAGAGAACATTTTTGCCTCCTGATTGGATTGCAACCTAGCCAACACATGTCTCGGGTTTAGCAAACATATGATCCCTCATGAGTGATGAATCACATTGTGTATGGCTTCCAATGCATATAGGTTTGAAACTGGAAAATTTTAACACAATAACACGCTTTTCCATGGTTAGTGATCCTTTTTTTCGCTACTTTGTTCCTTCCACCGATGGTTCCTCAACTTGTTCTGTGTGGATGTTTCCAAGGATTTGCACCCTTCCTTGGCTAACTAAGGGGGATCTCCCTTGGCCGTCGTAGTCGCGCCATGAACTCTAGGCAACGACCAAGCCTAACAACCTAGATCATACTAGATCTTTCGATTATAATTCCCAAGACAAAAATGAACAACCCTGCCCTTGAAAACCCAATCGCCCAAACTGCCTAGACATCAGAGATTTTGAGTTATTTTCTTTCAAACCCGACTCACTAAAACTTTACAGCAACACATGAGTGGCAAACGTGGATCGAATAGAAGGTGAGTTATCTTCATCTTCTTGGTTGTATTTCTTGTTTATAGGATTTAAAATCTTCACTGAGTGGGATACCATTGATTTTTTTTTCACGGATTAGTGTTTTGGGTTGTATATTTGTAAGAATAGTTGTTAAAAAATTGTTACAGTTGGGAGTTTTGGTTGATTTGTTGTTGTTATTGTGTATCGATGTACATAAGGCTAGCTATTGTTCATCCTAAGGGGAGAATGTATCATCTGGGTCTTGTATTCAGTTTACCTCTCTCGTTAGCCATGGTTACAATAGGCTCCTGATGTTTACGTTTCTTATGTTCAACTTAATTTCGAGTCTTTGAGAATGTGATTCTAAGAAGGTGCTTGTACAAATCAAGAATATTTGTTAGTGTACAAATTAGGAATATTTGTTAGTGAAGTGAAATGTTTTATTTCATTAAATGTGTCCATTTACTTGGTGTTGATTAAGATTATGTTAATCTAATGGACATGCAAAATTCAATATTGTAGATGATAAGGCCATCCAATGGCCTGTCGAAATATTGGTTATATAAGCATATTAGAATTGTTACTGTCATTAGTGACGGTTGTATCCATCACTAAAAGGACTATAAAGGGAATTTAGCGGCGGTTGAAAACTATCGCAGAGTGCCTCATGGATTTTAGCGGCAGTTGAAAATTGTCGCTAAAAGGCAAAAAATTGATGGTTCACCAGGTTTTGCCAACGGTTGAAACCATCGTAGAATGCTATCCACTGTCGTCATTGTCCCTTATTTAGCAACGGTTTGTAACCGTTGCTATATTTTACTAGCGGTTGCTAAAAACCGTCACTGAACGCCCTAGTGACGCCTTATTAGCAACAATTTTGCAACCATCGATGTATTATTTAGTGATGGTTATAACCGTTGCTAAATACCTTTGGCCACCATCGTTAAAATATTGTTTTCTTGCAGTGTGTTTATTTTCCTATTTTGTTGCATATGGACCATGATTATAGCTTTAATTCTTCTGTAAATTAAGTTATTACTCATGTTTTGATTGATTATGGTTCCATAGTGATGTAATATTTTGGGAAATTTTTACTAGTGTAAATCTTAGTGTGTGTATGATAAATAAGTTCTATTGGTGACCCAACATGCACAATTTGTATGTGTATCAACATATTCTTTGTGATGAGGTAGGATTTTGTAAAAATTGCAAGTATGTATGGATTTTGTTAGCCGATAACTATATGTCTTATAGTTGGTAGGTATGCATAAACCTTGTACAATGACTTTGTGGTAGCTATATGGTTTATAAAGCATACCTTGTACAGTGACTTTGTGGTAGCTATATGGTTTATAATTAGTAGGTGTATATGCATGAACATATTAGGGTTACTTCATGGATTTGGAATTATGTTATGAAGTTCAAGATGCTATTATTTGTATGTTTTTAACTTCATTATGCTCCTTGTGTGACTGTTTTTAAGTTGAATATGGTATTACTTGATTGATTTTTAGTTTTGTATTGTTTATACTTAGTAGATATGCAAATTTTATATTAACTTTGGGGTATTAGCTTAGTTGAAAGATTTGCGGACGAATGATATCACAATTTCAAGGTTTGAACCCTAATTAATCTTATTTATAAAAAAAAAATTGGTTTTTATGTAAAATGTGCAAGACACGTGAGACAAATGTGCAGGTGCAGGTAAGTAGTTAGTTGCATCAACCCAGACTAGTCCCCATTGTAGCAGATAAAATAGAAAATTAAAAGAGAAAAAAACAAAAGAGCAAAAATTCTCTGTTTCTCTCCAACATCGATCGATACAGAACAACAACACCAACAACAAAATAATAATGGAGATGGTCGTCTTCACGTAGTCTCTCCGTGTCTCTCTTTGGGTTTCTCGTCATTCGTTCTGTAGCTCACCAACGAAGAAGAAAGAGAGCTCCTCTCTTCACCACCTGTAAGTCCCACAATAACCCTCTCTTTCTTTTATACTTTAATGATTGATTTATGTTACTTTTTAAAGGATCTTCCATTTGAATCCCAAAATGACTTCTTTCTTATAGTGTTATTGATGGGTTTTTGTCAAAATGTGGAAATTTGGATTCTTTTTGGTTTTTGATTGATGGGGTTTCTTGATTGAGCTAAAGAATAATAAGATAACAGGAGAGAAGAATGGTGAGTCCTCTTCGCATTCCTTTGGACCCAAATTTCCCAAAGAATAAAAAGTAGGTTCAAATGAAACAACACCCTGCCCTGCGAATTAACTGAAGCTCTTTGGAACCAGATTCTTAGCAAGGAGTAAACCTATAGCTCTCACTGCTTCAAAAGCATATTTCACTGGGAACACACCATCTACACTGAGCTTCCAAACTCAAACATCCAATGATGTTGAGTTTATTCGCAATCTATTGTTATACGTTTCCAAAACGCGTGACCAGCTCAATGAATCCAAGCCCCCTTCCATTAAAAATGACCTCCTTAATGCTAGGCCAATCCTGATCATGAGAATGTATAATCTGCTTCTTGAAGGCACCTCCCTCCGACCAGTTTTCTTCAAAGAAATTATATATTCTAGAACCAACTTGCAAAGTAGGCAATTGCCACATCTCCAAATGCAACTGCAGTAATTCCCTGATAAAAATCAAGGAAACGCTTTTCACATCGTAGACCCAAATTGGTTGCTTCCCATGAAAAAATGTACGCCTCATGTACACAACCCATAAAGACTTCGCATCAATTAGATTCCAAAGTGCTTTCAATCTTAAAACCTTAACAACCTGCACCATACGCCTCACTATGCTCTTATTTTATTGATTTTAAATTCAACCTGCTATTAATTGATTGATTTTTAGTTTCATATTGTTTACACTTAGTAGATATTCATGAACATAGTAGGGTAACTTAATTGTTTTCAAGTTCTATTATGAAGCTCAATATCCTATTGTTTGTATGTTTTTAAGGTCACTTGCTCTTAGTTGATTGATTTTATGTTCAATATGTTAATATTTGATTGTTTTTACGTTATTTGTTTTGAAGATCAATATGGTTTACTTTATAGTTTGAATTATTGTCCTTAAGTTTAGTATAGCAAGTTCATTTATTGTATACCTATGTCAGTATAGGAAGTTCAATATAGCAAGTATACCTTTTTAGTCATCATTTCATGTATGTTTATTTCTTAAATTTGATTTAGTATTCATTTTATGTCTTTCATTTTAGGTATTTTCTAGAATTGTGAATTTCATTCATTCATGTGTTATGTTTTGTAATGTTGACATAGATTTGTTGCTAATTTTGTTTATATATAATTTACGTTGAATCCAAAAGCAATGTGTTTGAAGTGAGAAGAAACATTAGAATTCACTATTGTGGGAAGTGGAACACTAAAAGACCCCAGAATTTTGGAACACATGAAGAATACCATGGCAATGTAGAACTTGATATCTTGAGGTTGGATTCATAGGTTGCTAGTGTCTAGGAGTTAAAAAGTTGTGTGCTTAATGCATAACCAAATCTCGAGGCACGATATTTGAAGTATTCTAGGTAAGAAAAAAGAGAAGGGTGCCTATTCATAATGAGAAACGGTTCAAAGAAATGTGGTGTCTTTGCAAAGTTGATGGAGATGGGTTCATGCATATTTTTATTGAGATGGCTCAAATCAATGTTTGGCCAGTAAGACTTGGTGTGAGTACTCTAGATAACCAAGCTCCAGAGGTAGTTGTTATTGATCCTTCATAGCCTAATCCTTCACAAGATGGTTCTTTACAGCCTCGTCCTTTACGTACAAGCTAATTCCTTCACAATTCTCACCAAGGAAGTTACCCAAGGCAAAGAAGAACTTGTTTTCTACTCCCAACACAATAAGTTCTGGTAAAAGAAAGTTGTAAGAGGTTTTGAAGATTAATATTCATGAAACAAGGGGGTCCAAGGGAGTTTCCTCATAGTCCAATAGCTGACGACACACATGTTGCTATGGATGTTGCACTAGTAGAAAAGTTGAAGGGTGCTCAATCTCGAAGACTCTTCCTTTTCATTGTAACTTCCTATATCAACAATCCTTAACATGCAAACATCTTATAATCACTTAACAAGTAAGAGGCTGGGTTTAAGGTTCATTCGTCTAGGAATAACCACTACAAGAAAACTGTATTTTAGCGACGGTCGCCAAAGGTATACAGCGACGGTTATGACTGTCGCTAAATAAAACAGCGACGGTTACAAAACCGCCGCTAATAAAGGCGTCACTAGGTCATTCAGCGACGGTTTTAAGCAACTGCTGGCATAACCGTCGCTAAATACTATACATCGACGGTTTAATGTAGCGACGTTTATAATCGTCGCTAAATTGTATTTAGCGACGTTTATAAACCGTCGACAAAATTCAATGAACAATCCAACTTTTTGCCTTTTAGCGACGATTTGCAACCGCCGCTAAATTCCCTTTGATAATTCAAATTTTTTTTACCATATAAAAATCATATTTTTCAACCTGTAGTGTTTTCTTTTCATTGGGTGCAGATAATTTATCCAACATATGCACTACAACTTTTAGACTCAAATCAAATATAAACAACGACACTAAACTAAACTCATATGATATCATCATCATACATTAAGAACTTTAATTTCATTTCAAAATCAATATTATACATGGTCTAGAAGAAAATTACAAATTAAAATTGTTACAAATTGTCAATGGACATAACCAAATTTTCAAAAAAACAATATTACAATCACAACAAAGCCAGTCCGATCTCACTCTGTTTTTGTTCCACCTTCCCCGTCTTTGAGGTGCTATTTAAGTGTATGAACTTTGATTTCCCATTATTCACCATCCCATGCTGGATTCATTTCTGGCAAATTGTAGTCCTCGGGTCTCAATGACAACTGGAAATCTGGGAGGTCAGGCAATGAATTGATAGCTCTGCAGAAAACCATGCAATTGAGAGTCCAGTTACTAAATATCCATGCATTTTCAAGTAGGAGAAAACAAAGTCTGCTTATTTCTCTTGCTCTAACAGGTAACCATACTTTTGAGATTTCTTCGATGCAATGTCTGGAATTTTGTGATACAAGTGCTTCATAATACCCCATAGTGGAGCAGCCCTGCAAAACAAGTAAACAAAGAACATAACAAAAACAATATAACAACCAAAGCTATTCAAGTAGAATGTTAGGGTGAGAAAAGAGAACTGAAATTGATTGCAACCTAATCACTGGACTTGCAACGCAAAAGGATATTCAAAGCAAAAAGATGTTATACATATATACCTGTAAATCTAAGATAAGCTAATATTCAAAGCAGAGAAAATGCAAAGCACAGAAAAAGCAAAAAGATGTTATACATATGTACCTGTAAATTGATTGCAAAATTCAAAGTAGAGGAAAGGCAAAAAGATAAGCTAATATTCAAAGCAGAGAAAATGATAATCATAGTTGAACAAAGGAAGGTGTTATACATATGTACGTGTAAATCTAAGACATTAAGTCAACCAAAATAGTCAAAATCAACATACCCGTCTGTGCTTCTCAATGATTGATTCCCACCACTGCAAAATCCCAAACTATTCCAAAGTTCCTTGAACATATCAGTCTTCCTACATACCAATGAACACAAGAAACATAAACAGCTCAGGAAATCATAGTTTGTTAACTAAGGAGACAATTCCACTATCATAGTTTGTTAACTCAGGAAATCATAGTTTGTAAATCTTCTCATATCAGCTGATTTCTGCAGTTTCTTTCCAATATGAGCATTTTGTTTATCTACTTTAGGTTGAATTCATCTCAGAATATACACAAACATGTTATAATACTTATCTAGGCTTTGTTTCACACACACAAAGAAGAAGGCAGTCATCGATATCTTTGATTTGAACGCACTTCTTAAAGAAAACACACAGCCTTATTAACCTGCTAGCTAGTTATTGTATCACTAGCTACCTAGTTTACCAATTAATTAAGAAGATCAAACTTACACTTTCTTGGATATTTCACTTGCATCTCCAACCAGCTTTTCTTCCTGCCTGTCCTTCTTACTCTTCCCTGAATCTTCTTCAGCAGCCACCTCCGCAGAAGATGAAGACATCGAAGAGTTTGGGGTGGCTGGAATGTGATCAATGCCAAAAGGTCTTGTTCCTTGACATTTTGCTAAAGCTTAAGAGCTATATTTTCTCTGTCAATCAAGACTGTGTAAACACTAATATCATCATGAGACAGAGGCTTCCATGCATAAAAGATAGAAACAAAAGTAGGTTTGCTGTTAAAGAACAGAAAAAAAAAAGGAAGATTTAATGTTAAATATCACATCCCACTCAGTGATGTTAGTAGTCTGGAATGAACTCTGCAAGGGGTTCAAGTGGAATGATTGAATTTCTACTTGTGTTTCTTACCATTGTTTGCAACACATCACAATAAGCTCCGCGAGTATGCCGCAATGACACTCTTATGGTCAATGTGTTTGGACCACTGGACTACTGTAGTACTCAATAACACCATGTTGCCTTTCCACAATGTGGTTTTTTTTTAACAAGTGCCACATTTTTCACCGATCAAGTGATCATTGTCAAACTTAGTTAATTTTGGCAGATTTATTCTCAAGTCCTTGACAATCCGTCAGACTTTAGTGAACAATCCAGTGCACTACCTATAATTGCAGCTTCATAAAACTTTACAAATATTAAACCACAGATGGTGCCATTATGCAAGTTTCCACTGCTCTAATACAGCTCGTTTGCAGATGTAATGCCCATTTCTTCCCCTCCAGCCCCCAGGCTTCACAACCCTCTTAAATCAAATAAAACCTTTATACCCAAATTCTCAATTGGTCTCACTAAACCTAGACACACAATCTGTAATTTATATGGTTTATACCCCAACTGAATTCAAACCAATAAAATAATGTCAATGCAGAGAACGAATTCTTGTCACAAAAAAAATCAAAACCAGAAATATACTACAACCAAAACCCAGATTAAAATTTCATTTATGAAACATGAACGCAACATCCTAATAACTTAAACTTGTCATACCAACACAGACTTGCAAAATTTAAACCCAAATGGAACTCAAAAGCTTAAGATAGTAAACCATACAACAATCCAACATATCTAACTCAATTTCATAGATTGACCTAAGCAAAAAAAAAAATTAAAAAAAAAATACATACACATATATAAGTGGATAAAAAAAACTCACCCAAATCGAGATTTGAAATCCGAAAATCCCCTTGAACAACTCCTTATTCCTCTTCACCTCAATTGGACACACAGTCCCTTCTCGCCAGCCACGACCACAACGCTCGCCTAATCGCATGCCCAACACCACATCTCCAGCAGCCTCGCCTTCCATTTCTTCTTCGCACAATCTTCATCTCTCTTTCGCCTGACCTCTCTTTGTCACCGTCGCCAATAGGTCGTCGCCCTTTCTCTCTCGTCATGCACACAGTCGAAGCAGCTTGCACAACAGAAGCAGAGATCGTGAGGAGGAAGGAGGACGCCAGAGCAGGTGGAGGACGCACATAGGGGACGCCAGAGCAGGTGGAGGACGCACGCAGAAGAAGAAGTTGAACCAGATGGGTTTCATTGACTAACTGATGAGTGATGATTTCGATTGCTGATTGTGTTGAGGGACTAATCAATTGATCAATAACTTGTAGCAGGGGTTGCGATCGATCGAGGGAGGAGAGGGGCTGGGGACGATCGAACGAGGAAGTGAGCTTCTTGTCCCTGGACCCAAGAGCATCGGCAATGGCGATATCCTTAAGATCCAAATCGAGAGTGGTGGGCATAGATCGGGACTTCTTTGCAGTCTTCTTGGCCGAGTCTTGCGAATCATCTTTTTTGGGTACTCTGAGATCCCAGCCACCATTTTTAGTTTGCCTCTCCTTCCTCCACTTCTCTTCTCCCTTACTCCTCTAAATTACTTAGGTTTAGGGTTGAAACCTCATCCATTGGATGGTATCAAGATCTAAAATTTAATCAAGATTTATTAATTGCACCTCATTTGCCCCTTTTCCCACCACGCCGAATCTAGACCAAGCATATAACGACGGTCAGCACAGCCGCAATTAACCACAACCGTCGTTAACCAATATAATTTAACGACGGTCAAAGAAACGTCGTTAAATAAAGCATTTAGTGGCGGTTTTTGCGAACAGTCGCTAAATACCCGCCGCTAAATTCCCATTTTCTTGTAGTGAACCTTCATCTTCACTTAGGACCATGCTCATACCCATATTTAGAATTAAGTGATAACACAACACACACCCTATTTACCAAAAAAAAAAAACCTATCTTATTCTTGCAAGCTAAACACATTGGTCTTGGATAGCTTCCCTACGCGTTAAGAAAACAATGCTCTGATACCATGTTAAATTGTCAACTTCTCTAATAGCTTAAGCTGATAGAGAGGGCATATCTGACATATATCAAGGTCAAGGTTGGGGTCTACGGAATGGGTGAAGTGGACTTCTAGTTTCAATACTCCCCCTTAGTGCAATGGCTGAAAAATACCTCAGCAATTATGTTAGGCGAGAATTGAACCTCCGAAATTTTCCAACCAGTGCTCTGATAGCATGTTAAATTGCCAACTTCTCTAAAAACTTAAGCTTATAGAGAGGACATATCTAGCATATATCAAGGTCAGGATCTATGGAACGGGTGGAGTAGACTTATAGTCTCAATAATGTATGTCTTTAATGTAGTGGTTGTAGGGTTTGAAATTGCAGGTCATTGTATTAACTTAAAAGCTAGCTTTTGTTATGCTTACACATAGTATCGCTATATCGCAGATCATCATTTATAGCATGCCAAAATTGCTATAACTAGATAAGATAGCATTGTCAAACACGCTGTGTTAGCCCACTTTATTAAAAATCTGGCTCTAAATGTGCTCTTTCAATAGCGTTTTTGGAATACTGTGGTAAATCCTGTAATAGCATTTATAAAATGTAGTTATATACTTTTTTACGCTATTGTAACCCCTTTAGTAGCGTCTAGAAAATGTTGTTATATAGTTTGTCACTGTTGTAATTTCTTTCATAGCATTTAAAAAATGTTGTGACAGTTATCTACCACAATTTTAGAAAGCTGTTAATTAATTACTCAAGACTTTAAAAATGCTATTAAAAGTCTACGCGAATTTTTTTTGCTCATTTGTTTTTAGCTTTACGTATCATTTGCAATTTGTATCTGCTTTAAAATGCAGCAGCAAATAAAATCCAACTATATAAAAGTGTAATAGTAAATAGAATCCAAACAAAATAAATCTCATTAGTTCTTACATAACATATAAACATAGATCAAAACGTATTCTTCTAATAGATGTATTCAATTTGAGATAACTAAACAACTATACTCCCAACATCTCTCACATGCTCCTCATCAGCAAAATAATGCAACTCCTTAACAATGGAAACTTAAAGCAATTCCATCAAGCATCCCACCTCCACAGTCCCTGGATGGCAAAAGACATTCAATTTAATGACAAAAGGGTGAACTTTACAATGGAATGCAGCTTAGAAACTATTGTTCATATAGGTAAAAATGCATATTGTTCGAAATTATTGTTCAATAAGCAGCTGATTAGGATGTAAATAGACTGCTCCCACATTACCAATATTTTCAAAGCAGATCAAACATAAATGGCAAAGCCTGTGATAGAGAATTAATTACTCACTTTCTTCTTCTTCATCCTTCTTCATTTTGCCAAATAAAGATAAAGATATATCAAAACTCTTGCAAGTATAATTTCTTAATGAGTGGTTGAATTTAACCATTTATAACCTCATATAAGTCATCTATTAACAAAAAATCACTACACCACAATAGTTTCTTAATGAGTGTGATAATAGTAGCAAATGAAAAGGTTAACATACCCCAACCAACGCTGCAGTCGACACTGAATAAACTTGATTGATTAGCTTGGCATTCATTGCGTAATCAAAACTAATTGAATGGTCAGGGAGCAGTGAGAGATGTCCATGCCAAACTATATGCACCTTATCATTGATTAAAAGAAGGTTCGTCAAGTATTGATCATTGACTCTTGAGACGGTATTCACAAAATTTATGAAATGGAGAGTAGCTTTGGCATATCATCATGAACATGGATTACAACCAAGATGATCAAACCAAGACCAAATCCAGGGAATTTGTAAGCATTATTTGACTGAAGCAACAATAGGGAAAATCAAAATATCTGTATGGTTGAGGCAACAGTTTTCGCCTTCAATTACAAATAGAGAATCAGTATGAGGAAGAGAATTTTCTTCTCCACAAAATAAATATGAATGATGAAGCAAGGTTCCCGGATTTTACCCATGGAAGTAGTCATCAAATCAAAGCAGTCGACATCTGGTTTCTTGCAGAGAACTTTCACAAATTAAGCTTCAAAAAACACTTGGCTCTGTATTTTCTAACGATAACATGACAGCCAAATGGTAATTCACACTTACCATGAGCACTCAATGTTGTAGCAAAACTGAGGGCCTGTCCTCTGTTGACACACCTGACCGCCCCATGGGAATTCTCTGCACGCCCAAAATGTAGCCATCTTGCTTGTAACCTAAAACCATGTAATGACAGTCATGAGCCATGTAATTAAGTCAAGAAAAAAAAAACAGATATAATAAGAAGGGTGTAGGCACAATATTGTATGCTCTTCACAGGCATATCCATATATCTCTACCATTTCCTCAATTTGCAAAGGCCATTATCAGCAGTAGATGGGGCTGGAGCATAGCCTGGAGACCATTGTTTGAGAAGATTTTGGTTCTTGCTCCAAGAGCCATCCCTCAGGAAAGAAACACTAGAAAGGCACGTACTAGTGTGTTGGCCATGTCTTACTAATTGTTTCTTTCTCTCTGCAGCAACCTTTGCGCGCCTCCTATTTAACATTGAGAAAATCATTAACTTACAAACTCAAGCATACCCATATCAAGAAGTCTTGAGACCAGTTATTGTTTAACAATTCTACAAAAAACCAAATGAAGGTATATTAAACAACCTAGACAACAATAAGTATATAAAACAACCCAGATAATGAGTTATTATTATTGAACTAGCTGGTTATTAAGGATAATCAAATAGTTTTTCATTCCATTGAAGTGGATGAGAATTCTTGTAATTGGCTATTTTGTCTCCTACCTACAAGCACAATACTACAATTGATATATGACATGAAACATAGCGTCTATGGCATTTGCAGACATCATTAACCTTTCTTGCCCTTATCTTGTTCTTTAGCCATCGCAAGAAGCTCACTTATGTCTTCCATGTAACACTAGTCATGTCCTAAAAGATATACAAATAATAAGAAATCAATGGCACATTAATTTTCAGGTCATGGTCTGTTTTCATACTTACAAAAAATAAAAATGTCATTCCGGAAGAGGGAACTGTGGAGATTCTAGGTATGCACAACTCTTTGTGCCCACGTGCTTTGCCACTTCTGCCCAATTCTCCAGTTCATACATTTCAATTAATCCCCTATTAGCAGAGTAGAACAAAAGTTTTGGAAATAATAAGTGCATTGTCACAGATAGACATCGAAAAATTAAATAAAAATAATTCGCATAGGGTTACAAGTACAATACCTCCAAGAGTAGAATCTCTTCATCAGCGTTCCAGTTTGGAAAAAGAAAAGGAAATGACAAGTTGTCCTGTTGAACAAAATAAAGAAAAAATAATCAACAATCCGAGAAAAATATTATGACCTGTACATCTTAAAGAGAAGCAAAATATCTTGTAATAGTTCATTACGGCAGACAAATGAAATAGATTGTAAACGCCACACACCATGACCTTGTATGGGTGGTTGATTTTGTGAGGTGCAACCTCAACCCTAAAGGAGAAGCATTCCACACATAGGTCAAAATCAGGGCATTGGGCGCACTTAATTCGAATCTTGCCTGTTATATCTTTATTGCAGTAGTTGCAATGGTACATTACCGTTTTCCCTACATTTTTTTCATATAAAATACACTATAAATATAAGTATATGAAAAGGAAGTTACAACTGAGAAGATTGAAAACTAAATAACGTCGAGAAAAAACAAGTAGGTCACATTGGAGAAATATACCTGTAGTTGCACACTTTCTATTTGATGTAGATCTTGATCTCATTCCCCTAAATAATAGAAATCTGAATAATAGAAATGAAATGTTATAGTCAGCATAGAAAGAGATAAAATAAAGAAGATACCATGACAAAATGTTACCGTCAATGTACAACAACCAATACAGGCATTGGTCAAAATGTTTATCCTGTTAAGACAAATGAAAGGTTTTTCAAACGAAATAATCAGAACTTTCTTAGAACAAGTAGTAATGATAATCTGACTTGATATCCTCATTAACCACTCCCTGCAAAGACTCCACCCTTCTCGAGCAAAACTCCTCGAGTCTTTCAAAATCAGTAAAGTCTCTTCATAAACCACATCATAACAAATAAACTCCCTTCATTTTCAAAGTAAAAAAATGGCAGTACATAAATCGAATTCCAAATGAACGGAGTGTCATTAAAACTACGAAATTATCAAACTTTCGAAATCATCAAACTTTCTTGAACAAAAAATTGAGATTAAGAATGATAATTAAACTTTAAACACAAACAAGTATAATATCTTCCTTGCAAAGATCAAACCTTTTGAGGCAAGACCCTTTACTATATTAAAAACAGTAAACTTCGAATGAATTCCTCTCGAAATCAAAATGTAGACATGTAAACTCCAATAGTTGAACATGTTTTACAGATACCCAAACACCCAAACAACATCATAAACAAGCAAGAGCTCGCAAAATGAAGAATTTCATCAAATTCAGAGCAAAAGAAGAAATGTAGAAGAAAAGCAGTAAAGGGTATACAAAGCACAAACCTTTGGCTTGAATCACCATCTGTAGGACGCAAGAAACCACTAGAATGCCCCACTCAAATTCGCCCCAAGGTGGCACTCACGGGTGACCCGACAACGGAAAGCAAACTCCCTTGAGCGACATCATCTTCATGAAGAAACAAATCCTCTATATTCCAAAATGCCCCATGTAAGCAAACAAGAAGAACCACAATCAAAATGGAGACGAGAACATTCAAACTCACATGAGTGAAAGCCAAGGCAACAATTGTAACAATCCAAAGAACCCTAAAGCCACTCGATCATCTAAAGTTGTATAGAAAAGAACGATAGGTTCATCGAGAAAGCAGTAAATAAAGAACCATCTGATGAAGACGATCAAGAAAACAATCATGGAAATAGGTGCCATAGGAGACTCAGGAAGAGTATAAGCAAGATTCCGTTTGATTCGATAGATAGTAAGGGCGGTTAAAGGAGGAAGGATAATAGACCTTGACTTTATGGTTTGACTTTATGATTGAATATCAAACCACCTAGATTTTTTTATTGGGGATCAACCACCAATAAACTAAAATAAAAACTTGTATTACTTGCCTAAACTCTATTACATCATATGTATTTATAACTGAAAGTAAAAAATAATACTTCCTAATTGAATTCAAACCTAATTCTAATCAAACAATAATTCCTAATTCAAAACAAGCTAATATTCCCTAAAATAGAATATTGTTTTAACTAAGACATTCTAATCTCAAGTAAATACTAAATAGGATTGGCATCCTAACATCCCACGCCGCTTGAAACAAGGCTTGTCCTCAAGCCTGAAAATCTGGAACATGTACACGAAACTACTCATAGTCTTCCCAAGTAGCTTCCTCCACAGGACGGCCGATCCACTTGATAAGCCAGCGTGTAACGGGCTTATTATTACGTTCAAATAATCCTCGATCAAGTAGTTTCTTCGGGGCCAAAGGTGTGATGGCTCAGTGGCGGATGGTATCACTAGGTTACAGGGTCGAACCCAGCCGGCGACATCTGGGGTGGGAAGGGATAAAAAAAAAGTAGTTTCTCCGGGACCCATGAGGGTTCATTGACAAGAGTAGGTAAAGTTGGGTTCGGAGTAATACCATTACCTAACTTCTTCTTTAAAAGAGAAACATGGAAAACGGGGTGGATACGAGACGCAGCCAGAAGATCAAGTTGGTAAGCCACATAACCGATCTTTTTAAGGATTTGAAAAGGCCCATGAAACTTAGGAGAGAGCTTAGAGTAATTATGAGATGCAATAGTGGATTGTCGATATGGCTGCAGTCGTAAGAAAACCCAATCATTAACTTCAAAATGGCGCTCATTGCGCTTACCATCAGCATATATTTTTATACGGTCCTGAGCCTGATGAAGGTTATCCTTGTGAACTTGCAGAGTGCAATCACAGTCCCATAAAGCAAGGTCAACGGCATGAACCGCGGTGCTACCAAGTATATTGGTTGAGATCTTCGGAGGTGGCCGACTATAAACAACTTCAAAGGGAGTCATTTTGATTGCACTATGATATGTAGTATTGTATCACCATTTTGCCCAAGGTAACCATTTTGTCCAACGGCTAGGATGATGACTAGCAAAACATCGAAGATAACACTCTAATGTACGATTGATAACTTCAATCTGACCATCAGTTTGGGGATGATAGGCTGAACTACGACATAATTAAATATCTTGCATCTCAAAATTTACTTAAGAAAACTGGATCACGATCGCTCACAATAGAACGAGGCATACCATGGAGGCGAGTAATATCCCGCACAAAGACTTCGGCAACTAAGGCCGTGGTGTGAGGATGAGCCAAAGAACTGAAGTGCGCATACTTGGATAGGCGATCAATAATGACCAAAATCGTAGATTTGCGATTGGACATTAGTAATCCATCAATAAAATCCATAGAAATATCTAACTAAATATCATCGGGTATTGGTAAGGGATTAAGCAACCCAGGAGGAAAAAGAGCTTCACTTTTATTCTGTTGGCAGATATCACAATGAGAAATAAACAACTTTACAGTAGCTTTCATTCCAGGCCAGTAAAAATTATGCTGAAGACGTTTATATGTGCGGAGAAAACCGGAATGGCCCCCAGTAGGCAAGGAATGGAACTCATGTAAAAGTTTAGAATACTAAGATGATGATGGAACTACCACAAGTCGACCTTTATAGCAAAGAATACCATGCTCATATGAATAATGTGGTCGAGGAAATGATTGTTGACAACTATCAATAATAGTATGCATGGAAGGATCCAGATGACACTCCCAGCTAATTTCATCAACACTGAAAAATGTCGGGGAAGATAGAGCCAACAAAGAACTGTTGGAAGGCAAGCGAGAAAGTGCATCTGCAGCTTGATTGACGGAACCAGAGCGATAAATAATTTCATAGTCATTTCCAAGTAATTTAGAGAGCCACTTTTGTTGTTCAACAGAGGAAAGTCGTTGGTCCATAAAATATTTGAGACTACGATGATCTGTAAAGATTTTGAAGTGCCGACCCAGGAGATAAGGCTGCCATTTCTGTACTGCAGCAACAATAGCTAACATTTCCTTATCATAGATGAACATGTTCAAATTGCGTCCAGAAAGACCTTTACTGAAATATGCAAGGGGACGACCACTTTGCATAAGTACCGCACCAATGCCACCATGAGACGCGTCACATTCAATATAAAATTCAGCATTAAAATCAGGAAGAGCCAGTACGGGGGTAGAAGTTAAGGCCGTTTTAAGAGTAGAAAAAGACTTGGAGGCATCATCATTCCAGATAAAAGAATCTTTCTTTAATAACTGGGTCAAGGGAGCACTAATCTTACCATAATCGCGAACAAATTTACGGTAATACCCGGTGAGTCCAAAAAACCCACGAAGATCCGTCAAAGAAGAAGGACACGGCTAGGAGACAACACTCATAATTTTATCATCGTCAACTGCAACACCAAGCCCTGAAATAGTATGCCCAAGAAATCCAATAGAGGATTGAGCAAAAGAACACTTGAACGCTTTCGCAAAAAGCTTATGAATGCGCAATAGCCCAAAAACAATAGAAAGATAGTGAAGGTGTCAGAGAGTGAGGTGCTATACACCAATACATCATCGAAGAAAACTAGGACAAAGTTATGCAAGTGAGGACGAAAAATGTCATTCATCAAACTTTGAAAAGTGGCTGGGGCATTGCTCAACCCGAAGGGCATAACCAAAAACTCATAGTGACCATCAAGTGTGAGAAAAGCCGTCTTGGAAATATTCGGTTCATGAACCCGAATTTGGTGATAACCTGAGCGTAAATCGAGCTTAGAAAACACTGATGCGCCATGCAGTTCGTCCAATAATTCATCCACAATCGGAATTGGAAAGCGGCCCTTAATAGTGATTTTATTAAGGGCTCGATAGTCAACACACATGCGCCAAGAACCATCCTTCTTTTTAACCAAGAGAACCGGTGAAGAATAAGGACTGGTACTTAAATTCAGATACAACTTTATCAATTTCGGCCTTTTGAAAGTGAGGATAACGATATGGCCGAACATTTACTGGAGAAGCATCTGGTAAAATTGGAATATGGTGATCATTTGCTCGGGCGGGGGGAAGGGTGTTGGGATTGCCAAAGACATCCGAAAATTCAGCGATAAGTGGCTGAAAGACAGTTGGAATGGAAGCGCCCAGGTCAACTTCCTGAGTTAACTGTAAAAGAATGCCATGATGTTCCTGTCGTAAAGAACGATGGACCGATGTACTATCCATGAACATGACCATTGGAGAATTGTCGCCAATTAATGTATAAGTATGATTTGCCACCGAGAAGGTCATAATTAGCTTTGAAAAGTCCCAAGTAATAACACCCAAAGAGCGAAGCCATTCAGCACCTAGAACCACATCACATCCTATGATACCCAGTAGGAAGAAGTGGTCGTGGAACTCATAATCCTGTAATTTAAGGGAAACATCCCGACAAGAGCTTGGACTATGCAATTGGCCACCATTTGCAATTATGACGAGTAAAGCATCATCTTTGTGGATTGGAAACCCAAATTGTTTGGCAAACTATTGGTGCAAAAAACTATGAGTTGAACCAGAGTCAACAAGGACAGTGACAGTCCTGTGTTTTAATTGTCCAGTGATACTCATGGTTTCATGCCGTGGGGACCCGAGAAGAGCATGAAGAGAAATTTCTAGAGGAGGCTCAGATAAAATATGATTCGGAATAGGAGGCTCAACCTCAGAATCGTGTTCTTCTTCCTCATTACCCTTGAGGAAAAAAACGTGGGGCTGAGGACAACGATGGCCACACTTATATACTTCATCGCAGTTAAGTCAAAGTCCTTTGGCACGACGTTCTTGTTTTTCAACCCATGACAGACGTTTCACACTTGGTGGTATACTAGTAACAGGCTTTGAAGAATTTGCAGCAGTCACAGGGTTAGAAATATTTCGAATAGGCTCTTTAGATCGAGTAGCATTAATGGCATCTTCTTGACATAAAGCCAACTCAAAAGCATGTGTAATACTAGTAGGGTGTAGCATCCTAACTCCTTGAATATCAACACACAAACCCGATAGAAAAATGCTAATTTGATGAGATTCAGACAAACTTGGCACCAAATTAGAGAGCTTCTCAAACTCGGTAATAAATGAGAGAACTGTGCCTCGTTGTACTAACTTGGAAAGAAAACTAAACGAATCGATATGTTCGCGAGAGCCAAAGCGAGAGCAAAGAGCTTTCAAAAACTGTTGCCAAGTTAATGTGCCCAGTGATTGGCGAATCCATCGGTACCAAGAGTTGGCATCACCCTGAAGGTGAAGAGCTGCAATGGGAAGCATCTATTCGCTGGAAAGGTCGTTGAGTTCCTAGTACTGCTCGGCCTGAAATAACCAATCATACGGATCAGTTCCATCGAAACGGGGCAAATCGATACGGAGGCCCTTGCCAGAAATAAGAATAATTGGTCGTTGTTGTTCCGGTTGAACGTACGGTGTCGGGCGATATGGCTGGAGATTCCTTAATGCCTCTAGAATAGTGGCATTAGTGGTCTCAAGTGTGTGGAGGTGGGATGAGATCCCGACAACTTGAGCAGTAAGCTCATCGACTTTCTCTTTTAATTCAGCAACATTCATTATAAAGAAAAGGGTTGTTGGTGTGGTGTGAATATTCGAAAGAAAATTAAGGGACGGACTGGGGTCACCAAACAATACTGTGTGGTGTGAATATCCAAAGGAGTTAATATCAGAAAGTCCTTCTTTCTCCACGCGTTTTGCTAGTGTGCGGTGATGCGCTCGGGCTGGTTGCTGATATTGGTGTGGAAGGTTGCTGATCTGTGCATGAAAGGTTGTTGATCTGTGTGTGGAAGGGAGGTTGTTGTGATGATGTTGAGGTGGGGTTTTTGTTGTGGATTAAGATTTGTGAGGTGGGAAGGTGAGAAAACGGTGTTGTTGAAGGTGTTTGTAATTACGATGATGGAAGGGAACTATTGCGATGAAGGTGATTGTGATGAAGGTAGGGAACTGTTGCCGGTGCGTTGAAGGTTGGTTGTTATGGAGTTGTTGGTGATGCGCGAGGAAGGTGATGGCCGGTGAAGAACGAAGTAACAAGAATTTTTTTTGGCTCAGAATTGATGATGCTCTGATACCAGATAATAGAGACCTTGACCTTTTGATTGGAGATCAAACCACCTAGATCCTTTGATTGGGGATCAGCCACCAATAAACTAAAATAAAAACTTGTATTGTTTGCCTAAGCTCTATTACATCATATGTATTTATAACTGAAAGCAAAATTAATACTTCCTAATTGAATTCAAACCTAATTCTAATCAAACAATAACTCCTAATTCAAAACAAGCTAATATTCCCTAAAATAGAATATTGTTCTAACTAAGACATTCAAATCTCAAGTAAATACTAAATATAATTGGCATCCTAACAAAGGATCTGCAAGCTTCCGCCCTATTGTTGTTGTTCTTTTCTCTCTCGATTTCTCTGTGTCTCGATCTCTCTGTTTCCCTCGCTTTCTCCCCTATTTATCTCTCTCTCCCTTGATCGAGTGAGGGGCGAATCGAGAGCGAAAGTGAGGAGAATTGAGAATGAGAGGTGACGGCGATAGTGAGAGGAGAGGCGGGGCTAAGGCAGTGCTTTGTGGTGAGGGAGATGGGTTTACGTCTTAGGTTAGAGACTTAAGCGCGATTCTAAAATTTTAGTGGCCAAAAAAGTAGTCTAAAATTTTCACTCTCCTGCTCATTTTTCCATAGCATTTTAATGTAGTCATGTGATTAAAATTTGGGTTTTTCATAGCACAAGTTTAAAAATGCTATGAACAATTGCTATTAATAGGCAATTGTGGTGTAGTGTATGATTCAAAGTATAATGTTGTTGTTGATATGTTGTGCCTATGAATGAAAGTTGTATATCACTTGCTTGTAGCAGTGGGTGCTATGGTTGTTGTAGGGTTTCATAGCTATGATATGATTGTTGCAAGGTGCAAATGTTGAAATTGGTTGCTATATAGTCCCTAGTTGGTATAATTGTGACAGGGTGTAAATATTTTGGTTTGTTTAGCTTGTGATTCTATTGCAGGTTCAAGTGCTTTGTTTGGAAAGTGCTTGGTAGATTGAAGTTGTAACGGTTGCTTTGTAAGCTACAGTGTGCAAGTACTTATTTTGTAGGCATGTAATAAAAGGGCAGAAACACTGAATATATAATGTAAATATATTAGATATGCTTCCTCGCTATAAATATATAAACTAGACATAGCCTCCCTTATTAAAAGATAAATTAGTGGTACCCCCAATTTATACACAAAATGAAAATTTGCTATCAAACTTGAATATAAGCTAGCCAACTCATATCAAACAAAGTTAGAACATTACCTTTGCACAAGTGCTTGAATTGTCACCTCCTCCCATCTTCAATCAATCTAGGGTTTTCAACTATAATGAATGTAGACAATGTGAATGATAAAGAAAAGCTAAGGGTTTAAGTAGGGGTAATCGAAAGGCATTGAAATTGATGATCGATGGTCAAATTTGAAATAGCTGTTGGGGGTAAAGTGGAGTGAGTTTGGTCAAGCAGTGGGGAGCATTAAATTTGTTTGGTCACTCACGTGCCATGCACATGCCTCTGTTAGAGGTCAAGGCGACATGGCTTGCATTGACCACTTGGGGGTAATTTGAGTTGAAATTAACAATGGGGATATCTCAATAAATCCCTTTAACATAGTTAGTTGAGTGTCGAAATCTATTCTTCTCGAGACCTGAACTGCAAAACAGGTTAGATTGCCAGAGACCACCTTGGTGGTGGCCAAAGGCACTCCGATGCTTAAGTCAGTAAACTGAAAAAGAAGATGATGAATTTGGACAGAGTATAATTGTAGGGTTTTTCGTATGTATCTTCCTCTTATTTCTTCTTTACCTTATATAATAAGAGCAATTAACTATGTAAGTGACTTAAGCATGTATGGCGCAATGAATGAGGACGTTTCTCATAACGGTCTCCTCATTTATTGAGATACATCATTGTGGGAGAGATTCACGCCATGGCTTGTCTCCTTTGTAACATCTCTATTTTCTTATGGAGATGTTCATTTGGGCCTTTAGCTTGTGTCGAGGTCCATCATTAATGCCTTTGTGAGCTTTAGTGATCAAACCTTTTAATTGTCCCTAATGAGAGATTATTTATGTCACATGTTCAGTCATGATCGAATGGTTGTTTGATGTATCATAAACTACTCCCCCTAGTTAGTGGGCTTGCTTGCATGGCCACTAACTTCGTGGCGGTTGGTATTTGAGGTTCATAATCATTTCTCTATGGAACATTTAATGTCGTTAACAACTGTCGACTCAATGGCCACGATTTAACTGCTACTCCACTACGCCATCAATAAGCTCGTTTTGGCATGATTTTAGGGTTTCGTCTAGCCATCATGTCCTGAACGATCTCCAATTGGATGTTTTTTGTTGTCCAGTCCTATATAAGGGCGTTAGAGAGCTGTGTTATCTTTTTGTACACCTTATTTCATTTGCAGAGCTAGTTTTGTTATTTTTCCTCTTGTTTTCTAAGTTAACAAGCTTTTTCACCATGAATCCCAGAGATCTCTGAGTGACATTCATTTGGCTAGTTGTGTGGAGTTATTTGATTCTATGCTGGCAACCCAAGCCACCTTGAATGACTTCCGTCATAAATATTCTATTCTGTTTGACTTGCATTTTGTTTTGCCATAAGATGGTGACAACCCTATCCAGCCAAGGGTTGGTTACACAGCCTCGTACCCTAGAATGTTCAGGGCTAGTCTCCTTTCCTAGTTTTGAATATGGGTTAATCTGGATTTTATTGGCATTCCTCCGGCTCAGTTAGGTCCTAATGGCTGGAGGGTTTTGGTTGATACTTTGGTGAAGGCTCTGCAGGCTCGGGATCCGTATGAACGAGAATGTGCTGCATTATCTGATGACGTTGAAGGTAAACAAATTTTTTGTCTACTATCTGTTTTCTCCTGCTTTTCTGGGCAAGCTGAAAGATGATTTCAAGTTCTAGAAGAGGACCCGGTTCTATTCTTCTATGGAATCTGGATATTTCAATCTTGACCGTAAACTCATTGTCAGGTTGTTCAGGACTTCCAAGAACCTGAACAACTTGCAGCTGACTTCAGAAGAGAAGGAGACGAAGACTCAATTCCTTTCCCTTCTTTGGATGGCTCTCGATGATGTGCTCGAGTTGGAGATCATTGACCAAAGTGGTCACTATGGCTTTAGTGCTTAGGAACGATCGTTGGTTGTTTATGAACATGACTCTGGTGTCACTGTTGCTACATCTGATCCTCTTGTTAGCGTTCGTGGTCAGGGTGCGGATCTGACCACGAGGGAGAGGAATCCTCCTATTAGCGTTTGTGATGCTGATCTGACCTTGAGGAGGGGGAATCCTCCTTTTAGTGTCGGTGGTCGGAAACTGGGCTTGACCTAAAGGAAGAGGAGTGCTCCGAGGCCCCATAGCCCTTCCAAAGGGAAGGTCATAAGTGGTTTGGTAATCTTCAAAACAGAAGAAGTATGTTGGGTTGGGTTCTACTGCTGGAGTCGTTAATGCGATGAGGGGTGTTTCGATTGCCCTTCCTATTGTGGTTTCAGAGAAGAGCCATGAGGATGACTCATGTCTTGCTGCTCAGGAAGATGAGAAGATGCAACAGGCTATGGCGAGGAGTCGGGAGGTAGTTTCCCATCCTCATGCTCCGCTTAGTAAATATGCAAAGGACCTCCTTGCTACTAGTGGTGTGACAGACCTCAGCAAGGTGTCAGATGAGGAAGCTCGTTTCATTTCGAATAAGATGACATAGCTTGCACTGAAGAAGTGTATTTGGGAAACTTTGAATATGATCCTGCTTTTGACTAGGTTGCTGCTGATAAAGGTCATAGCTCCAAGTCTCCTCCTCCTCCTCCTCATATAATTGATCCAAGTATGAAGGAGTTGTCTGATTCTCTTCCTTTCTGTCCAATACCTTTTAATGTCTTCCTGACAAAAATGGGAAAGGAGACGAGTGTCATCACTAGTATTCCGATCACTGATGGATCGACCAAGGGTGTATCCTCTATCATCCACAAGTCAGTTGGAAGGAGCCTATTCCTGGGGTTATCCATATCAATACGGATGGTGGGTTCTCTTGACATTCGGATATTGACATGTAGGAGAGTGTACATAATCATATCAACTCATGGCATAAATGGTTGATGAATAAAGCCCCAATGCCTGTTAGTGTTGTTGGAAATCACCTTGACAAATAAGTGAAGCAAATAATGGAGGTAAATAGTTTAACCTTTTTTTTTTATAACTTTTTTTTTTGCTTTGAACAAGAAATGTCCCATCTCATTTATGTTGGGATGATGGGTTCTGAGTATCAGGCTGCCTGTGAACAGGTGTAGTCCTTGGAGAAGAACTACGCGTAGTAGCTGTTGCGACTTTATAATGCTCAGACTTAGGTGGATAAGTTGAAGGAGGAGTATGTTTATCACTAAAGACGATTAATGCTTATCAGGATACTCTGAACGAGGTGGAGGCCATCAGGGATAAGTATGCTTCTTAAGTGACTGTTGTGGATAAGAAGATGAACCGTCTTTGTGAGCAGGTTTTAGAGCTATAGTCTTGTTATTTGCCACAGAAAGTGAGTTGACTGTTGTGAAGGAAGCTCATGATCAAGTAGTGACTTTTGCAGGTTCTTAGCCTACTCTCTGCGAGGCTATTGAGAAGCAAATGGAACATATTATTGCGGAGTCTCTTCCTTGTGAGGAAAGGAGCCTAAAAGAACAGGTATCTCAGAATTTCTCGAGAATTGCCAGAGGATTTTGCTCGGCCCAAACATAAATTGTCTAAACTTGCTGAGCAATCTAAGGCTGATGCAACTGACGTAGAGTTCAACAAGGTTGTCTCTGGCAGAATTGATCTCCTTGACTATATAAAAGAAGAGGACGGCTGGGACCTTAGCAAGTATCGTGCAAAAGTTAACCACGTATTTGAAGATGTGTCCACTCCTTCCATGGACAACGGAGATCCTGTTCCACTTCCTCCATTTGACCCTGCCGATGATGATAATCTACCTCCAAATGACCTGCTAATGATAATGCTTCCTGTAGCACCCCGTAATTTTTGTACTTACTGAAATTTTATATTTTTGTGTGATTGTCTTCATTAAGTTATGGGCATACGTATGAGCTATTTGTTTGTCCATGTGATGTGTAGTTTGTTTATTTAAGAATTAATTTCCTACTTACCTTCCTCTACCGAATCTCGGGACAAAATTCTTTTGAGTTGTATATATTGTAATACCCGCCTAATTAAATAAATATAAAAATTTCTTATTTATTAATTGGGACATATATGGTAATCTCATTTATTGGGAAAAAGATTTGTTTTGTTTGCCATGGCAAAATAAAATAAAGTGTGTGTGTATATTTAGCCAAAAATTTGTAAACCCTAATGTTGATGAGTTGTTACCTAATTATATTTGGGCTTGGTTTTGGGCTTTCATTAAAATAATGATTAGGGTTTTCTTTTGTGAAGCTAAAGGGCGGGTGCTCTCAAAATTTTAGTGGGGGCAAATAGCCACCCACACTATATAAAGAAAAACCCTTCCTCTCTTCTCCCTCCCTTCTATGGCCGTTTCCTCCCTTCTCTGGCCTTCTTCCTCTAGAAAACTCTCTTATCTGCTTCAACACCTCAAAGGTTACTTTGTAGATCGTCCATCCGTCGAAGAAGAAGACCTCCCTCCTTCAACGCCTCTAGGGTTCTACCAAGAGGGTAGTCTCTAATTTGAATCAACTTAGCGCGGATCGTTCGCTCAGCTTATCTCGCTTCGTCTTTGACGTCATTCTCTGCTGATACTTTGACAAAGGATACAAAAGTGGTGAAATCAGTAACCGATTCAGGGATCCCTGATTTGATTTATGTGATTTGGCCATTCCTCTTCTCGCCCTGTTGATATTGTTTCAATTGTTTTGCTTTGTTGTTAGTTAGGTTTCTTGCTCTAGTAGGCAACATGACGGTGGTGATGGACATAACAACAATTCATCCATTTAAAAGGGGAAATTTGCACCAAGATTTGATTTTCTCAGATTCATCGAGACCAACATAGGAAACCTGGCTAAGCATCATCCATAATTGATTATGTGCAGGAAGCAGTTGTGTGAGAAGTGTGATGGGAAGTGTCTTTTGTGACTCATATGTTTGCCTTTG
This sequence comes from Berberis vulgaris, assembly GCA_963556465.1. Classification (NCBI taxonomy): domain Eukaryota; kingdom Viridiplantae; phylum Streptophyta; class Magnoliopsida; order Ranunculales; family Berberidaceae; genus Berberis; species Berberis vulgaris. The sequence goes on from OY747135.1 coordinate 62,129,333, forward strand.
TACGCTTGTACGAGTTTGCGATGAATGTAATTGTGGATCTTTCTAGGGCCGATGCGAGTGGATCTTTCCAGGGTTAGTGCGTTATCTGTGGAGGGGTGGGTATCGCTGATGCATATTATTGCAAAGAGCCAATGTTTTTCTGTCAGAAGGATGTTTAGTATTCTCAGTAATGGTGCTGTCCAGGAGCTTACAAACACTTTTATTACTGATTATTGGACGAAGATATGGGTGAAACGGTGCCCTCCCAAGCTCAACTTCTTCCTTGGGACAGTGATCCAAGGGAGAAATCTCATTGTGGATAACTTGATCAAAAAGGGAATGCAAAATTCCCAACCACTGTTATTTGTAAGCTCCGTTGATCACGTTCTTTTCAACTATCCCTATGTCTATGTCTATTGCTAAGAGAGTGGAAAAGATGATAACTTTGTTAAGAGACTTCCTTTGCGATTCTAGTAATGATAAGAAGGTTGCTCACTTGCTGAAGTTGGAGGAAGTTTGCGTGCCTAAAGACAAGGGTAGTCTTGGTATTAGAAGAATTAAAGCTTTCACTGAAGCCTTGCTAAGCATATGGTTGTAGAGGTTGGAGAAGAAGTGGCGATTTGGTTGCTGGAGACTGGGCTACTAACTAGTGAGTTTTCTTCATTTCTTTCTCTTTTACTGTGAGTTTTCTTCTCTTTTCTCTTATATTTCTTGTCAATTGTGAATCGATTTCAAGTCAATTATGCATTATAGGGTGTTCAGTGGTCATCACTAATTCGTTTTAGAGAAAAAAAAATATGGTTAATTTTGTTATTTCAAACTCTTGCGTCTGAAATGTTTGTTTAAATGTTGCACTGCTTATGTTGCTGGTTGCCAAACAAGTATTTTGATATCTACCTGTTTGGGTATTCTTGGTTTTCTTACATTGGTAATTAGGTTATGAAGTTTTAGCATGGAATCTGAGATAAGTCCGACTTATGAAGGTAGATCATGATTTGGATTGAGTTGGGTTTAAGTTGTTAAAGTTTAGTGTTGTTGAAGTGAATTCATGGAGAGGTTGGGAACATTTCCTTGTACTGGCGAGATTGATCCTAATTGCATAACACAAATTAGAAGAAAATTTTCTAGTAATAGATATTGGTTGAAATTTAACTGAGCACTTGTTTTAGCTTGAGTATTTGTATTGTTATGCGAATTGGTATGCATATTGTTTTTCATATGATGCAAATAGATGAGATATGTGAATTGACAATGTGTCAAATATTACTTGTTCCCCGAAAGAACGGTGGATACTGTGGTTGATTTACTTATGGTTGACAAAGTGTCACCATAAAAGAGTTTTGAGTTTTAGTTGATATTTTTTATGCTCTTTTCTACAACTCCGAAGAAAAAAAATGTGAAAAGAAAAGAAATTTTTGTATACAGACTTGCTTGTATACGTGTGATATTATTATGGGTATGCAAACTTGCTTGCATATCGGTGCATCGTTCCATGTGCGTTCGGTTGTACGTGTAGATTTAGGAAGAATACTTGCCAGTGATCGAACTTCGGGTGAGATGACATGTTCCTCGAGGTGGCACCCCACTTGGAACATGTACCCTCCGAGTGGTTTCGATGGCAAGGGAGACACACTTGGGTGAGGTGTGTTCTGCACAAGGAGGAAGATGCGATTGTGGAAAAGAAGCTAGATTTTTTTTTTTTATGTGCATGATTTCCTTAAAGGAAGAAACTAAATGCTCATTCAACCATTGAATGAGAACTACATGTCTTCCTAAAGTTAGAAAAATGTGTTTTGTTAATATTTCAATAATAGTCTAATATGATTATGAATTGTATTATTGTTGCATTTATGATGATTGATAACTCATAAATTTTATTTATTAGTAATAAATAATGCATATTTATTTATTAGGATGATGACACATTTGCCTCATTGAGGAACTACCTGATGATGTGGTTGTTTATTTTGATGTTGTTATGTGCGGATTTATTGACTTTGGGAGAATTCTCACACCAGCTTTATTGCTGACCCAAGTGAGCTTTTGTTTCTTGGGTATATTCCTTTTGGAATGTAGCCGATTAGCCTTTCAGGTTTAGAGATTTTGAGTTGCGTTACTGGAGTTCTGCTAGTGAACTAGCCACACCAGTCCTTTCCGAGTTAGAGTTTTATATGTTTCAGTAATTAAATCATGTTTAGTTGTTGCTGCTATTTGTTTCTGTTATTGAATTTTCACGTCCCGAGTTTTGGGGGAAACGGATAATCCTACGTGGATTATAGGATTTTCGTTTTCTTCGAAAATCGGGGCGTGACAGTTTGGTATCAGAGCATTTGGTTAGCCTAGGCTGGGGTAGAGTCTAGGTGATCCTCGGAATGTGGATATGGGAGAGTAGTAGTGTGAATGTCTAGAGACAAAGTGACAAGGGTGAACCTTGAACTTTTATTATTGTTTCTTTTTCTACGTGAATTTCGCGATGAGATTCCTTTGACCTATGTATTCGGGACTAATCATAACTTATTTTAATGTCAATAGTGGATGACATTATTCCGTGTCATTTTCTTGTAGCGGTTTGTTATCTTGAATCTTTAGTTAACCCTTTTCGCGAATCTCGGGACGAGATTCTTTTGAGTTGAATATATTGTAACACCCCTACTTTTTCAATGGCAATAAAAATTTATGCAACTAAAATTCAATTGAAATTTTTATTTTAAAATCTTCTTTCGTTTGACAAGTTGTATTTTTTCGAAATTCGCTTAACTTTCTTTCCTCTACCGAATCTCGGGACGAGATTATTTTGAGTTGTATATATTGTAGCACCTCGTAATTTTTGTACTTACTGAATTTTTATATTTTTGTGTGATTGTCTTCATTAAGTTATGGGCATACGTATGAGCTATTTGTTTGTCCATGTAATGTGTAGTTTGTTTATTTAAGAATTAATTTTCTACTTACCTTCCTCTACCGAATCTCGGGACGAAGTTCTTTTGAGTTGTATATATTGTAATAACCGCCTAATTAAATAAATATAAAAATTTCTTATTTATTAATTGGGACGTATATGGTAATCTCATTTATTGGGAAAGAGATTTGTTTTGTTTGCCATGACTAAATAAAATAAAGTGTGTGTGTATTTAGCCAAAAATTTGAAAACCCTAATGTTGATAAGTTGTTACCTAATTATATTTGGGCTTGGTTTTGGGCTTTCATTAAAATAATGATTAGGGTTTTCTTTTGTGAAGCTAAAGGGCGGGTGCTCTCAAAATTTTAGTGGGGGCGAATAGCCACCCACACTATATAAAGAAAAACCCTTCCTCTCTTCTCCCTCCCTTCTATTTTGTATTTTGAAAACACTATATAAATAAAGTGTGTGTGTGTATTTTGAGCTGCGTTACTGGAGTTCTGCTAGCGAGCTAGCCACGTCAGTCCTTTCCGGGTTAGAGGTTTATATGTTTCAGTTATTAAATCATGTTTAGTTTTAGCTGCTATTTGTTTCTGTTATTGAATTTTCACGTCCCGAGTTTTGGGGGAAACGGATAATCCTACGTGGATTATAGGATTTTCGTTTTCTTCGAAAATCGGGGCGTGACACTTCCTTACCTCCAACTGTTCCTCCTGTAACCCCCTTCGATGATATAACCAATTGAATCATGAATAGAATTTCTATTTTTTCGGCTCAATTGTACTTGTTTGTCTCTTTGCAGTATGTCTTCCTCGATTTTTTTGGATCATTGTTCATTCTGTAGAGTAGTCTAACTTTGAAGTCCGGACTTTGTAGATGCACTAGTCTAAATTGATATCTTAGACTTAGAAAATAAATGTAGCCTGACTTTGAGGTCTGGGCTTTGTAGATACACTTCATTGTCTAAATTGGCACTTTAGACTTGGAAGATTTTTAAATAGTTAATCTGACTTTGTGGACCTAACTAGCTGCATACATTTGTTGTTCGACTTCGTGATCAGACAAGGAGATTTGTTAAGTAAATGTCTAGTCTGACTTGGTGGTTCTGACTAGCTTAATACACTTCGTTGTCCAACTTGGTATTCGGACAAGAAGATTTTTTGAAGCAAATGTCTAGTCTGACATGTTGGTCTTGACTAGCTAAATACACTTCGGTGTCCAACTTGGTGATCGGACAAGATGATTTGTTTAAGTAAATGTCTAGTCTGACTTGTTGGTCCTGCCTAGTTGAATACACTTCGTTGTCCGACATGGTGATCGGACAATGATAGTTTTTAATAAAAGTCTAGTCTGACTTGAACGTTCTGACTAGCTTAATACACTTCATTGTCCGACTTGGTGATCGGACAAGAAGATTTGTTAAGTAAATGTCTAGTTTGACTTTTTGGTCCTGACTAGCTGAATACACTTCGTTGTCCGATGTGGTGATCGGACAAGAAGATTTTTTAAGTAAATGTCTAGTCTAACTTGTTGGTCCTGACTAGGTGAATTCACTTTGTTGGCTGATGTGGTGATCGGAAAAGGTAATTTTTTTTAATAAATGTATAATCGTACTTGTTGGTCCTGACCAACTTAATACATTTTGTTGTGCGACTTGGTGATCGGACAAGAAGATTTGTTAAGTAAATGTCAAGTCTGACTTGTTGGTCCTGTCTGACTGTTGTCTGACTTGGTTATCGGACAAGAATATTTTTAAATAAATGTCTAGTCTAATTTGTTGGTCCTGATTTGCTGGATACACTTCATTGTCCAACTTGGTGATTGGACAAGAAAATTTTTAAATAAATGTCTAGTCTGACATGATGGTTCTGACTAGCTGAAATTGTTGGAATGAGAAATGAATACTTGTTGGAATGTGATAGTTTATTTATAATATTTTTTCAGGTGTTCTACATTTCATGGCCTCTTGAGTTGTTCTCTGTTTGAATTTTTCAACCAGTATGTTCCTATTCTATTCATTTTCACCACTTTGTATGGCCCTTCCCAATTTAGGTTTAATTTCCCCGCGTCTGGTTCCTTCGTATTTAGCTGGATCTTTATTAGTACCCAGTCACCAATTTTGAATGCATGAGGTTTGACTTTTTTTATTGTAATCATTGGTCATTCTCTGTTGTTAGGTCGTCATTTTGATTGAATCTTTGTCCATTTTTTCTTCGAGGATATCTAGTCTGACCCGTAGTGCTTCCAAATAGAATTGTTTAGCTCTGAAGGTGGGCATGCTAATCTCAACTGGTACCATTACATCAGACCCATAAGTTATTGCGAATGGTGTTTCTCTAACTGGAGTTCTTTTTGTTGTCCTATAGGCCTAGAGAATGCCCGACAATTCAGTTAACCATAATCCTTTTGCTGCTTCAAGTTTTTTCTTGATGGCCTCGAGGATTGTTCGGTTGGTGAATTCTATTTGTCCATTAGCTTGTGGATCAGCATATGCTGAGAAGTGGTGATTGATGCTCAAGTTCTCACATAAGTTCTCGATCTTTTTGCCATCGAATTAAGACTTATTGTTGGTGAAAATTGTTCTAGGGATTCCAAATCTGCATATTATTTCTTTCCATAAGAAGTTTTCTATCTTTCTAACCATTTGGTGAAGTTGTCGACTGCTACAACGAGGTACTTCTTCCTCTTGGAGAGTGGGAGCGAACCTACAATATTCATTCCCCATTGTGCAAATGGCCACAGACTACTCATCGGGGTCGTGTTTTTACCTGGCATGTGTGTGTATGGAGCAAATCGTTGGCATTTATCACACAATCGAACAAGTTCAATTGCATCCTTTTGCATTGTTGGCCAATAATACCCTAATGCTAGGGCTTTGTGAGCAGTATTCTGCCTCCCGGATGATTCTTGCATACGCTAAAATAAATTTCTCGAATAAACATAGCTGGCGTCGCTGGGTGATAGGCATCTTAGTAGCGAACCTATGGTCGATTTCTTGTACAGCCTATCACTTATCAGCATGTACTATGCTGTTATGTTTCGTAGCTACAGGCCTCCATCTTGCTTGTTGGCAGATTTCGATTATTATGTACGCCAGAATTGGAGTCGTCTAATTGTTTTCCTGATCTGTTGTACATACTTCATGTCCGTCGTTCTCTAAGATTGAACTTTCTTACACTGTGATAAGGGGACTGTCAACTTCTTTTGAACATGATGCTTTTTTCGCTAAGTTGTTTGCTCTGTGGTTGTCTTCCCTTGCACAACGTCGAACAATGACTTAGTTGAAGCTTTCAATTAGGTGACTTGCCTTTTGATGGTATGCTTTCATTCGTGCGTCTGTTACTTGGAATTTGTCGTTCAATTTATTAATCACTGATGCATTCATTTTTCGTTCCTTGCTTTGACCTAGTCCCGCTGACCTACACAAGTAACGTACGTGAGCCACGAACCACCGTTGTGGTGGCCGATAGCATTTCGATGCTAAAGTCAAACAGAGATCTGAGGAAGGCGTAATGCTGTAAATAGGGAATTTGTAGCGTACCTTAGCTTACCAACCTCATGTCTTATTTATAGTACTGGAGTCTTGATTCTACCAGGCCATCGTAGGCGTAATTTAGGAAGGAGATCTTTGTGAAGATCCTTTTTTTAATTAGAAGGCGTGTTGTATGAGGGAAGTTCCCTGTTAGCCCCATGCTCCTAAATACGCGGGAGATAGTTCCCAATCTAAGAGCAATCCGTAGAAGGGAGTTTCGCTATGTGGAATGTATTCTGGTATTTGCTTCGTAGTTTGAAGCAAAGAGGTGCTGTAGTTGTCTGTCCGAAGCTGATCCTCGAAATACTTGCCTTAGTAGGACTTACGGGTATTGAGGATAGTTGTGAGATGTGTGGGCTTGGGTCGGATCAGTGTTGGGCTAATGCTGGATCCTGTATTTCCGCAAGATTATCATGACATGCGTATGGCTTAAGGATGTGACCATTTTTATGTATCATCAGCTACTCCCCCCGAGTTAGTGAAGCGATAAGTCGATCCACTGATTCTTTGAAAAAGTGATAGTACCATCATGATGATTGAATTCGAAGCGTTTGCCTCGAGCGGCGCATAGCATTAATGGGTACGCGACTGCTCAATGAGGACAGTGCAATTTGTCTTCCCTATAAATATTTGTAGCTTTGATGCATATTTTCTTATTCTTATCTGCACTATTCTTTCGAGTCAGTATTGCTGTAAAATTTGATTATTTTTTCAACCAATGGTTGACAATACTAAACTTTCTCCCAATGACTTATTATCCCTCACTTGCATCAAGCTCTTAGAAGGTAGCTTGCTTAATGAAACTGAGTTGATCAAGTTTCGAGTTTTTACTGTATCTTGGGAGATTTGGAAATTGTTCCCGCGTTCTGAGGTTTGGGTTCGATTGTACCTTCTCTAGGGTACATAAGTTTGCACCGAGGTATGTTTGATTCGGGGCTTCGGTTTCCAGTATCAGATGACCTCTGGCGCTTCTTCATCCACTTCTGTATGCCTCCCGCTCAAATGGTTTCCAGCGGGTTCAAAGTTCTGCTAGCTATTCTTCTGAGGGCACATGACGTTGGCCTCCGTTTAACCTCGTCGGTGATCCATTACATGACCGCTGCTTGATTGGATCCCAGGGGTGTCTGCATATTAAACTGTCCTTCTTGTCTGTGCTTGGCGGTGGACAGGGTTGAATCTTGGGAAAAACATTGGTTATTGACTTCGGTGGATTCTGGGTACTTCAAGCTTGGGAGTCGTAAAGTGTCCCGATACTTTCAGTGATCTTGATGAGTTTCTACGTTGTCGGCGTATGCATATTTTTCTATATCCCTTATGCGATGCTGGCTCTGACGTTATTCCTTCGTTTCAGGGTAGTTTGTTATTCCATATCTTAGCAAGGAAGAGAAACGGATAGAAAGGGAGTTTCTCAAACTCCTTTTGACATCCATTGAGGAGGTTATAATGCTAGGCATTGTTGTGCGCAGCAGGTTGCTGCAATGTTCTCATGGTGCTCGCCCCGTGCAAGGTTCACCGGCTAAAGGGGGTGGTTGCTCGTCGCACGAGGAAGAGAAGTGTGGCTCTGCCTAGTCCGTCTAGGCTTGTTGACTTGGAGGCAAATGTTGCTCCTATTGTTGTTCCAAGGAAGAGGAAACCCTCTAACAGGGCAGCTTCTCCCCTTGGGATGTCGCGATCTGCACAGGCGGCACCCTTTGGGAATCGTGGCTTCACTCCAGATGCTTCCACTTCCCTTGCTGACTTAGAGGGGAGGAAGTTGGACCGCGATTTGATGTTTTCACGTCATCGTGGTCCCGAAGTGATCACTCGTGCCCTGGAGTCGCAGAGTCACGTTGGCTACACCCCGAGGCTCACTGGAGAGTTGGAGAAGGCCTTTGCAGACTTGCGGATGTCATATTTGGATGCTCTCTGTCGGGTGGATTTCGTGAATGGTTAGTTGCAGAATTCCTATACTGTCGTGAACCTTGGGGCCATGGAGGCCATGACCTCTGTCACCGAAACAAAATTTGCTGGTATGAAGTCTCAACTGAGGGCGGCCAAGTCTGACTTGGCATCAACTCGTGTTGAACTGATGCAGACCAGGGCCGAACTAGAGTGCCTGGATGTGGCCGTGGACAGGTGGTCTTTTGATCTTGATGCCCAAGAATCTAAGAAGAGGCGGGCAGAGGCAGAATGGGTCATTGAACGACAACAGTTGGAGTCCACAATTGATGAGAGGCTTCGTCATGTTCGTGAGGCAAAACGATTGTTGGCGGAGGAGCGTTCGCACTACACAGCCCGGGTCGATGCAATGGATTCGACGTGTCGGGCAGGAGGCCATTAATCTCATCTGAGGTTATCCGGGGCAAGTTGGAGCTTCTGGAATTGATCAGAGAAGAACATCCCGACGTCGACCTTGATTTTGCTTGCTACAAGAGGGCTGCTTTTGGATTGATCAATCGAAATGAGCGTTCTGGCTCCGCGTGACTACCTGCCGAGGAGGATGCTTCTCTTTAAAATGGTTGTAACATCCTTTCCTGGACAGACAAATATTCTTTTTTTTTAATGAAAGTGTTGTTTTGTCCTGTATTGTCGTATTTACTTTTAGATGCTTCAAAGATTATAGAGTTTGTACTACTAGGTGGATTGCTGCTTCGGATTGTTGTCGTTTACCATGTGATAGAAATCGTTGTTGTTCGAGGGTTGACCAGGCTCCTTGATCATTGTCTATAGTGACTTATTGGCAAGTCGTCGGCGGCGGCGAACAAGCGCTGACTAGACTCCCACTTCTTTAGCTGTTGTGATCCGCGAGCAGTGGACTAGGCTTTGGCCACAAGAAGTCGTTGTCATCAGTCACGAACTGACTAAGCTTAACTGGTAAGTATGTCGATCATTGTCTATTGGAGAGCAATGATCCTTTGGCGAGTCATTGTCATCAGCGGACAAGCGCTGACTAGACTCCCACTTCCTCAGTCGTCGTGGTCCACATGCAGTAGACTAGGCTTCGGGCACCAGAAGTCGACGTCTTCAGTCGCGAACTAACTAAGTTTACCTGGTAAGTTCGGCGATCATTGTCTATTGAAGTGCAATGATCCCTTGGCGAGTCGTCGTCATCAACGGACAAGCGCTGACTAGACACCCACTTCATCGGCTGTCGTTGTCCGCGCGCAGCAGACTAGTCTTTGGGCTGGTATTTGAGTCTGGCCATAGCCGGGCTTATCGAGGGTTGTAACGGACAGCAGTGGAAGTTTTGGTAAAAGCAAATATTTCACTGATAATATTTTTTGAGATGTTCTACATTCCTTGTTCGTTTAAGGTCGTCGCCGTCTGTATCTTCTAGCTAGTATGTTCCCGGCTTGTTGACCTTGGTGACTCTGTAAGGTCCATCCTAGTTTGGGTTTACCTTTCCCACGTCGACTTCTTTGGTGCTTTGTTGGGTCTTCCTGAGCACCCAATCTCCCACCTTAAACTCGCGTGGTTTGACCTTCTTGTTGTAATATTGCGCCATTCAATGTTGGTAGGCGGCTATTTTGACGGAGGCTAGATCTTGCTATTCGCCGAGGTCTAGCACTACGCACAAGGCTTCGTCATTATCGTCTAGTCTGAACTCCTCTGTTCAGAAGGTTGGCACCTCGATTTCTACCAGAACCATAGCTTTGACTCGTAAGCTAGGGCAAAAGGTGTTTCTTCGGTAGGGACTCTTTTGGTGGTCCAATATGCCCATAGTATTCCTGGTAGCTCTGGAACTCATTTGCCTTTGAATGCATTGAGCTTTCTTTTGATGGCCTCTAGGATCGTCCGACTGGCGACCTCCGCTTGGCCGTTGGCTAGGGGTGCCTTAGCGAGGAGAAATGGTGATCGATACTCAAACTTTTGTACTGTTTCTTGACCTTGCTACCTTCAAATTGGGTTATGTTGTCACTAACCAATATTCTGGGAATGCCAAATCTACAGACGATGGTAGTCCATAGGAACTTTTCGATCTCGACCAGCCTGATTTTGGATAATGGCTCGGCTTCGACCCACTTGGTGAAGTAGTCGACGGCCAAAAGCAGGAACTTTTTATCGGCTGATGCCGGAAGCGATCCGACGATGTTCATTCCCATTACGCAAATGGCCATGGACTAATCATCAGAGTTAGTGGCTAGGCCGAAATATGCATGTATGGTGTGAATCTCTGACAATTGTCGCATTTGCATACAATATCTTTGGCATCTCGATACATGGTTGACCAATTGTACCTTAGAGTTAGGATTTTATGGGAGAGGGTTCTCCCACCCAAGTGATTCTCGCATATACCGTTGTGGATTCTACCCAAAACCTGGCTTGCCTCTGAAGGTGATAGACATCGGAGCGGGGGCCATGTCACTGATCTCTTGTATAACTTGTCCTTTAGCAGAGTGTACTTTGCTGCTCTGTTTTTTAGTCTTCTCGCTTTGACCATCTCGGTTGGTAGGGATTCGGTTGCTATGTATTCCAATATCGGAGTCATCCAATTTGGTTGTGTTTCCGTGGCACAAATATTTCGATGTTCTTCTTCGTCGAGGCTTTATTGCTTGATATTCAACGATGGCCGCCGGAGACTTCGTCGGAGGCTGAGGCTTCTTTGGCTAGCGTGTCGGCTCTTTTTTTGTCATCACGGGGGCACTGCGTGAGTTCGCAACTCTTTGAACCTGCCCATTATGCCAAGTAACTTATTGCGGTAGGCTATCATGCAGGGGTCCTTACTGTTGAAATCTCCTTTGACCTGGTTGACTACCAGCGGGGAAGCCGAATCTGACTGCTTTTTCGAGCGTGAAGCCACTAGGGGAGCGGAGCGTGATTCCGGCTCTGCTTGCCTTCCCAATGGATGACCCGTCGCAATGCAAGATCCATGCTTGGAGACTCGAATTTGACGGCTGGTGGTCTATCTTCAGTTCTCTTCCACCGGTAAACTCAACAATGAAATATGCCAGTGCCTGGGCTTTGATGGCTGTTATAGGAGCGTAGTTTATGTCAAACCGTCCGAGCTTTACTGACCATTTCACCATCATACCTAACAGCTCGGGTTTATGCAATACTGAGCGGAGTGGATGCTTGGTTAGGACCTTTATGAAGTGGGCCTAAAAATAGGGCCTCAGTTTCCTAGAGGATACGACTAGTGCCAGAACCAACTTTTCTAGGTCCAGATAGTGTGCTTCCGCTTATACAAAGGTTTTGCTGATGTAATATACTAGTATTTGGGTCCCTCGGTCGACTCGTACGAGGGTTGATTTGATAGCGTGCTTGGAAACAAATAAGTACAAGTAGAGTGTTCCCCTTGTCGCAGGCTTTGAGAATAGCCTTTGACTCCCCACGTATGCTTTCAGGCTCTGAAAAGCTTGTTCGCACTCTTCGTTCCAAGAAAATTCTTTGCTCCCTCTTAGTATCTTAAATGATGGGAGGCATTTGTCGGACGACTTTGATATAAATCTATTGAGTGCTGCTACCCTCCCAAGCAGGCTCTAAACGTCTCTGATATTGGTCGGAGCTTTCATGCCGAGCAGGGCATGAATCTGTTTTGGGTCGGCCTCGATTCCTCTTTTGTCCACTATATAGCCTAGGAATTTCCCAGACTCGACTTCGAACGTTCATATTTGTGGGTTGAGCTTCATCCGATATTTCCTGAGTTAGTTGAATGCTTCGGCGAGATCTTGTATGTGGTCGAGGCTGCGGAGGCTCTTGACCAACATGTCCTCTATGTATAGTTCCATGTTTCTTCCAGTCTGTTGTTTTTTGAACATTCAATTGACCAGTTGTTGGTACATAACACCTGCATTCTTTAAGTCGAATGGCATCACCTTATAGCAGTATATTTCCCTTTCCATCGCGAAAGAGGTTTTCTCTTGATCGGGGGGGATGCATCAATATTTGATTGTAACCTGAATATGCGTCAATAAAGCTGAGTAAGATGTGCCTGGAAGTAGCAACCACAATCTGATCGATGCGGGGGAGTGGAAGTTGTCCTTGGAAAGGCTTTGTTTAGGTCAGTGTAATCCACACATACTCTCCATTTCCCATTTTTCTTCTTTACAAGAACAATGTTCGCCAGCCAGTCGGGGTATCGTTCTTTCTTTATCATGCCCGCGTTGAGTAAACGTTGTGCCTCTTCATTTAAGATCGCGTTCCTTTCGGGCGCTATAGGCCTCTTCTTCTGCCTAACGGTTTCCTCGAGGAGTCCACTTCTAGGCGATGGGTGATTATTGATAGGTCACCATGTTCTGCATGGTCCATGCAAAGATGTCTCGGTTACGTTGTAACAGCTTCGTGAGATGCTTCACCAATTGTTTGTTCAAGTGGGAACCGACTTGGATGGCCTTGCTGTTGCGAGGGCTATCAATAAAGACCGTAACGGTTTCTTTATCTGGTTGTCCGGCATTGGGCCTGCCCTGAGGGCTTACTGGTGCCTCGTTGTCTGGGATCGGTTGTTCTCCTCTTATACTTTGGATAGAATAGAGGGTCATCTTAGCCATTGATTGAGAATCGTCAGGCGGAGGGGTCGTCATGTACTGGCACTCCCTGGCAGCTATCTGGTCGCTTCTTAATGTACCAACCGCTCGGTTTGTTGGATACTTACGCACTGGTGCAAGGTGGAGACCGCTGCTTCCACCTGGTGTATCCAAGGTCTCCCTAGAACCGCATTATACGCCAAAGGTGCGTCAATCATTATGATCTCTTGAAACAGGGTTTTCTGAGCTGACTGCTCTCCTGCTGTTGCAGTCAGCTCTATCTTTTCCACAGGGAACCGTCTTTTGCCACTGAAGTTGATTACCGGACGACCATCAGGGGTTAACACTGTCTCTTCTAGCTGCATGTTGCAAAATGTATAGAGAAATTGGACATTCATAGAGCTCCCTGTGTCTACTAAGGACCTCCTTATCTCCCAGCCCGTCAGAAAAATTGTTACCACCAGGGCATCATTGTGCGGGAGCTGAATGCCCTGGAGGTCTATTTTCGTAAATACTAGCGGTGCGGAGGGGCCTTCCTTCCGATCGTGGGGTATACGTTGTTTGTCGTGTATCGCATGGATCCTCATATCTCGTAGAGCCCTATTCATGGACCTGTTGGATAGTTCGGACTCGGAATGGGCTCCAAGTAGCACGTATATTCTATTGACCAATTGCTCATTGGATTCAGTTTCTCTTTGGGCTCCCGTTCTTCTCCTAGGGTGATGAAGCTTTGCGCTTCCTTTGTCAGGTTTTCCATGCTTTCCAGAGGGTCCAGTGTTAGAAATTTGTAGAACTTTCCTTTCCGCAGTCCGTTAATGAAAGTTGAAACGGCCGTTGTGTCGTTGCACACATGGACGGTGATTAACTTCCTGTTAAAGCGGGTTAAATAAGCTTTTATCGTCTCGTTAGTCCCTTACTTCATTGATACGAGCGTCTTAATCATTGACAAAGGCTGGTGTATGAAAAGAGATCGTACATCCGACTCGGGGTTCATTGGGGTTGTTGCTATTCCAGGAGCACCAACTTCATGTTTGCGCGTTATTCACATTATCAAGGGTGGTGAAGCAGTGCCAGGCTGAACGCCCAACATTTCCCTTCGTTTTCCCTTCTCGCGTGGACTAGTCACCATCTCTTTGTTTCGAAGGGAGACGATACTAGTGAAAAGTTAGGAACTTTGTCGTTCCCACGGATGGCGCCAAACTGATGCAGTCGTTTTTCGCTCCCTGCTTTGACCTAGTCCCGCTGACCTGCACAAGTAACGCACGTAAGCCACGGACCACCGTTGTTGTGGGCAATAGCATTCCGATGCTAAAGTCAGATAGAGATCTGAAGAAGACTTAATGCTGTAAACAGAGAATTTGTAGCGTACCTTAGCTTACCAACCTCATGTCTTATTTATAGTGCAGGAGTCTTGTAACTACCAGGCCATCGTAGGCGTAGTTTAGGAAGGAGGTCTTCATGAAGATCATTTTCTAATTAGGAGTCGTGTTTTAAGAGGGAAGTTCCATGTTAGCCATGTGCTCCTAGATCCGCCAGAGATAGTTCTCAATCCAAGAGCAATCCGTAGAAGGGAGTTTCCCTGTGTGGAATGTACTCTGGTATTTGCTTCTTAGTTGGAAGCAAAGAGTTAATGTAGTTTCCCGTCCAAAGCTGATCCTCAAGATACTTGCCTTAATAGGACTTACAGGTATTGAAGATAGTTGTGAGACGTGTGGGCCTAACATTCTGTAAGAGTTCGGGTCCGTCTGGTAGACTGAACTAGGTGTGCTTGGACCTGCTTGGGCTGGATCAGTGTTGGGCTGACACTGGGGCCATATTTCCTCGAGATCATCATGACACGTATATGGCTTAAGGATGTGACCATTTTTATGTATCATCAATCACCAATTTGGAGTCAATGAAAACACTAATTTCTTTTACTCTGAGGTGTTTAGCTAATTATAGTCCGGCTATTAGCGCTTCATATTCAGCTTCGTTGTTGGAGGCGTTGAAACTGAATTTGATGGCATTTTCCAAAGTCATCTCGTCTGGGGTGTATAGAATTATTCCAGCTCCGCTTTCCTTCTCGTTGGATGTTCCATCACAGTGCAGATCAATCCTTGAGTGTGGGGTTTAGTTGTTTCTTGTTCCTAATCATTGTCCGACTGATACTTGCTACCGCCTGTGAATTTGGCAATGAAATATGCCAATGCTTAAGCTTTTATTGATGTTGATGTAATCGATTTCTGCTTTCCTTCTTCGCCTTTACCTAAACCTGTACAAGGAGCACACGTGAGCCAAATACCATCGTGTTGCGGTCGATGGCGCTCCGATGCTTAAGTTAGATAAGGCTTAGGAGAGGCTTAAAGCTGTAAATTGGGTTTTTGTAGCGTACCTTTGTTCATCGACCGTATCTCCCTTTTATAGTGTGAAAGTCCTTGTTCGGCTCGGCCTTTGGTGGTGTAGTTTAGTAAAAGAGATCTTCCTGGAGATTCTTTCCTTATTGTGAGCTGTCTATGTAGAGGAGTTTTCCTACACGATTTGTGCTCCTAGATCTGTGGGAGAGGTTTCCCTTTCTGAGTGTTGTCCATGCAAGGAAGTTTCCTTGCCCGACTTATACTTCAGTATTTGTTTCCACGCCGGAACCAAAGTATTCCTGGCTTGCCTGTTTTGGATCGATCCCCTAGGCACTTGCCTTATCAGGGCTTACAAGTATTGGGCTTGACTACATGACGTATGGGCTTAGTGGCACGTTGCAAGTTGGGTCCAACCTTATGGATCCTGCCAATCATGGGTTTAGTGTTGTTTGAGCCTTGCTGGATTTAGCATGCAATCAGGCTTGTTATGTTCTGTTTGACGAGATTATCATGACACGCGTACGGTGCTGATCAGATGACGGTTTGATGTATCATCAGCTATTCCCCCTAGTTGGTGGGCCAATCCATCAAGTCATTTCATGAAGCAACTGTGAAGTCTTGATGGTTGAGTCTGAGTCATTTCCTCTAGCGGCGAGCTTCATTAATTTGGCGTGCGTCTGCTCAAAAGGGAAAAAGGAGAGAGTTATGTTTTCTATATAGATCTCATCTATGCGAAGTTTGGCTTTTTTACTCTTTCGATCTCAGACACTCTGTTTTTTTGTACCGCTTTCGTGTTTTAGACTTTGCTCATCCTTCGTAATCAAAAGCTTGTACGATATCTTATGGCGGCTTAATCTTTTGATGAACTGTTCGCTAAAGGCTGCAAGTTGAACCTAGAAGTCCTTCGTAAAACATATGGAGTTCCTAAAGTTCTGGTGATTTTCACTCTGGGCGCCGATCTATTATCGTTGTCCCCTCAAAAGGGTTTCATCTGTCTTCACCGACGTATGCTTCAATCGAATGTCCGTTTTCTTGTTATCAAAGAAATTTGAGAGTTCTTGGCATACCTCAGCATTGCGCCCGCTCAACTGGTGTCGAACGGGTATAGGATTGTGATTGCTACTCTGATTAGGGCGAAGGATGTTGTTGTCCGAGTATCCTTGCGGGCAATTCAACTACTTACTTCCCCTCGGCTAAACGAGCACATTGTGGGCGTGCTGACATCGCTAGACTGCTTTAGCAATCTGCTTGATGATTTTAAATTCTGGCAGAAATTCTACTTCATGGCCTCCGCGGACTCGAAGTATTTCGAGCTTGTTGGACGTTCGATCTAGCAGGAATTTAGGCAACCGAGTAAGTTCAATTATGTTTATGATTTTGCTTGTGTTAAATGCATATCAGATTGACCTTTGCGCTTTACATAGGGAAACTTTCAACTTCATCTCTTTTTACTGAGGACAAAGCGACTCTGAACGCGTTTCGCAACATGCCTCGTCTGCGGATAGAGGATGTCGTTAAGTCTTCTAATATCAAGCACATCGGACAGTGGGCTCATTAGCATGTGGCACCCACTCTTTTTAAGGTTTTGAAGCCAAAGCCCGAAGGCTTATCTTCCTAGAATAAGAAGAAGTTCCCGAAGATTAAAATCCCGATGCCTTTCAAGGAGGGCAGAACTAAGTGAGACACTTCCTTTTCCTGTTCGTCTAAAAAGGCCTCGTGCTATGTCTACGCCGGCTCATGGCGTTCAGCTTCGTCTAAAGGGCGAGCTGTCAGACAGGTTTTTGACTCGTTCGTTGGGGTGGAGACCATTGTATTCGAGGGGCGTGATGCTCAGGCAAAGGTTCCCATTTCCCTTCCTGAATTGGAGAGGGAGTATCTGCAAATGGTTGAGGTTGAAGATGTAACAAAGCTGAGTACAGAGCAGATAAACAAAGCGTTGTTGCAAGCGGGCATGGAAGCATCATCTGGTGTGGGACTAGGTCGTCCCTTTTTGTTGGAAGACTTTGTTTGTGACCCTGTTAGGCCTGCTGAATAGTCATTTGACCATCATCCTTATGGTGAAAGGTCCCCTCCGCGTCACCCATACTATTCTTCGTTTTGCTCCCATCCTCATATTGAGGTGACGACGAGTCCAAAGAATAACTCGTTTCCTTCTTCCCTGTCAATTGATTCTAAGTCAACATGTGAAAGAGAGTCGATCATTGCAAGTAAGGGGAAACTTGTAGATGAGGGCCCTGATGTAGTGAAGACAGTGAAGTGTGGTGCTGGAGTGATTCTGGTCCCGAAGGACCTCCATTTGGATGCGCGGACCAGTTTGTTCGCTCTGAACGTGGTAAAGATGAGTAACCAAGGTTGGCATCAAGATGTCGACATTTCTTATGCTTTCAGGAAGCATATTAGCATGTGGAATGACTGGCTGGCGAACTGCGCTACGAAGCCAGAAGGAGAGACGCTGGGAAAACTTGTGGATAAAAAGAAAAAGCATCTCGTGTTGGGGATGTCATACCTGATTCAAGTGGCCGCAGCTGGAACTGAAGTTGAGGCCGCTCGTGAGAGATTGTACTCAATGAGGCGAGTCATTGCAAACTTGCAGAAGTCATATTCAGATGCTCTCCATGAGATTGAATCGTTGAGTAAGCAACTCGAAGCTCACACAGATGCTCGAGCGGAGTCTTGGCTCACAAGATCGAAAACTCAGAGAGTTCGCTTAGAAATGCTTGAGTCTGACCTAACGGGGGTAGTGTTCGCGAGGGATCAGTTTGAGAATGAACTGAACCTTGCATGTCGTGACTTAAATTTGCCCGGGAAACTGTGGTTAGAGTGCAGGCTAAGATACAAGCTTTGAATGTTGAGAAAGCCAAGAAGGAGTACTAATGGGTTGTTTGATGTCAGCAGTTGGAGGCTGATGTTGATTTTAATGCCAAAAGCGTGCGGACAGCGGAAGAGCAGCCCGTTCTAGGACATAATGAGCTAATTGTTGTTAATGATAAGTTGGGCGTCGAGCAGTCAAAGACTGACATGCATGTTGGGCAAGCTGGAGCGTGAGCTTTCTAAATCAAAGATGCGTGAGGAGAAGCTTCTTAAGTCCCAGGGCACGTTTGAATTCAGCAGAATCATGCATGGAAGGTTGAAGCTGTTGCAGCTTATGAAGGAGGAACGTCCTGATTGGGATCTCTCCAATTATGAAGTGGTGGCATATGTAGAGTTTGGAGTGGTCTTCGATTCGTCTGAAGATGAAGGTGGCCCTGATGAGGAAAATCGAGAGGCAATACGTACCGATGTGTCTCCATCTTCCTCTCTTGCTAAGTCCGACTTTGTTGTATATGATTCTTCACCTGATGAGGAGTGAACCTTGTATTTTTTGGCTTGCAAATGAATAACATTTTGTACTTGTGCATTTTTCTTTTACTTTCCCTACTAGCTTTTATTTGCTTTATCTTATCGCGACATTATTTGTTAGACAAAAGGCTTTGCTAGGTCAGGAAGCCGTATGTAGATCTGCTGGTAAGCGTTCTGACTGCTTGTGATGTGATAGTTCGTGCAATCGTGGTCAAATTTTTCTTATAAATTGGGGAGTGTAAT
Source organism: Berberis vulgaris (assembly GCA_963556465.1). NCBI lineage: Eukaryota > Viridiplantae > Streptophyta > Magnoliopsida > Ranunculales > Berberidaceae > Berberis > Berberis vulgaris. Next base: position 62,148,104 of record OY747135.1, read on the forward strand.
TCACCCTTTGTTTGGCGCCCTGGTTGTATATCGGACCAGCAGTTTTTGTTTCTATAGTAAGTGAACTAGTCAAACTATGGTCCTAGTGCGTTCACCATCGTGGATGGTCGGAAAATAGTCCTCATGAGTCCTCAAGGTCGTGCTTCCAAAGCTCTAACCGGACTCTCCAGGTCGCGTTTCCAAAGCTCTGACCGGACTCTCAACTCGTCTTTACCTGCTATTGGCGGAATAGACTTAGTTAGACCAGAGGTTGTTATCGCCAGTTATAACTGACTAAACAGGGATCGGTTTGGCAAACATCGTTTGTGATTTAATTGTAGTCTCTGACAAGCAAACTTAATCAGGCGGTGATGGCACTGACTAGACTCCCACTTTCCAACATATTTTAATCCGCTTTTGGCGGACTAGGAATTGGAGCGAGCCAGAAGTTATCTTCATCAGTGTTCTAAAAATCGCTAGGTGCTGGGCGGGCGGCGAGCAGGTGCCTAACGCCCAGGGGCCTAGGCGGGTGCCTAGGCAGTCTTAGGTTTTGTATTATTACTTTAATAATTTACAAAAGTTAAGCATAATACATTATCAATTACATCCAATTTAATGCCAATATACATATGCAAAATTTAAAAACATGAAAAATTAACAATCGTGAACAAAATTTATTAAAACTCAAATGACTGAAGTTGGTCATGATGGGTACTTTATATAAATTTGAATTTGTGTACTCTTTTATTTTTCTTCAAATTGCATGAATAACCTCAGTTATGTTTGATAAAATCTACATTAGTAAAATTGGTACCGGCAGATCCTTTGAGAATTCCATTAAGTAATCATCATTTGCTACATTTAGACATATATTGAATAAAAAAAATTTAAATAGTTTATTTCTAAAAAAATAGGAACACAATCAACCTTATTAAAAAATAAAATAAAAAAATAATAATAAAAAATATAAAAAAAAAAAAAAAAAAAAATCGCCCAGACCGCCTAGACCCGCCTAGAGTCTGCCTAGACCCCGCCTAGATTCAGCCCAGACCCGCCCAGACTGCCCAGAACCGCCCAGACAGCCCGCCCAGCCATTAATCTGGGCGGTTTTCCACCTTCTAGCGCCTAGGCGGCCGATTTTTAGAACACTGATCTTCATCGGTCATTCTGACTAAACTTTAGAAAGGTTCGGCGATCATTGTCTGTAGTTGCCCAACAATCTCTAGCAAGCCATCACGGTCAGGCGTCATAGCACTGACTAGGCTTAGAGAAGACCAGAAGCTATCATCATCAGTGGCCATTGACTAAGCTTTGGTTGGGTTCGACAATCATTGTCTGTGTAAGAACGGTGATCCCTGGCAAGCCGTCTTAATCAGGTGTCGAGAAAGCTGACTAGACTCCCACTTTCTAAGTCGTCGAAATTGTTATTGGCGGACTAGGCTTCGAGCGGACCAGAAGCTATCGTCATCGGTCGTCACCGACTAAGTTTTTTGTTCTCAATCAAATAAACAATGATCCCCGACAAACTCTCTCAATTAGTTATCAGAGCGCTGACTAAGCTGCCACTCTCTAAACTGTTGGCACCCGTTTAACAAACTGAGCATTAAAGCGGACCAGAAGCTATTGTCATAGGTCAAAACCGACTGAGCTTTAGTTAAGTTCGGCGACCATTATTTATAGTTGGACAATGGTCCCTGGGAAGCCATCGTGGTCAAGTGTCACAAACGCTAACTAAGCTCCCACTTTCTAACCCATTGTTGTTCGCTTTTGGCGGGCTAGGCGTTAGAGCAGACCGGAAGCTATTGTAATCAGTCGGGTCTAACTAAGCTTTGGTCAGAATAAGATTTTGGGCGTGCAAGTCTGACTTTGGTGTCCCGACTTACTTAATTTGCCCTACGGTCTGATTTCGGAGCCTGATCGATTGATCGAACTAATAATAGTTTGACCAGCTTTAATGAACAACAACGGAATAATAGTAGGGCGGACGCCTTGGATTTTTTTGTAGGTGCACTTCTTATTCCATGGGCGATCAAGGCCTTCGCTGTTTGTACATTTGCACATGAGAGAGAGAAAAATCTTTATAGATGTGCCCCGTATACGACACAGATTGCGAGACAGTTCAGTATTGGTTACTCCCCCAATTAATGGGGTAGTGTGCAGGGTCATTAATTCGATGAATGTGGACTCATGTTGTTGTAATTGGAACCATCGTTTCCCTTTTTCCCATACGGCATTTAATGTTGACATGACTGTTGGCCGACACTGCTTCGTAAACCTCTTCGCCTATATATAGGCTAGTAGTTCCCCATTTCTTGTATGCAATGAGCGTTGTAGAGTATGTTGATCAAATATATCTTATCAGAAAAGATGTTTTGGATTTTCCAAAGGCTGAAGGAAGATCCATGTTATTAGAGTCTTTGAATGTTCTTACTTTTATAGCGACGAGTCTTAGTAAGACCTGTTATTATGCGATGCCACCTAATCTAGGTGAGCATGCAATTGATTCCATGAGATCTTGTAATATCTACTTACATTGCGAAGAAGAGTTACGAACTTCCCATCAAGGATCAGGTCTGTCTTCCATCTTTCGATGCCCCCACGACCCTTCACGCCATCTAATTTGGGAAATTATGCCCGCAGTTGGTTTTGGAGCAAACGTTCCCATTGTATCTACTGGGCTTCACGCCTGACGTCACAACCGAAAAGCAGGTTGGCGGAGCTGAGTTGTGTTGAATGCAACATTCTTTCTAGGGACATTAACTCCGCAACACCCCAAGCACTCCTCTTTTTAGGGTCATCCTCCTCTACCTTCTTCTGCTCTGGCAGATTATCAGCTCATTGTTGATTATCAGCTCTTGGAGTAGGCACTCGTTTGCTGAAGTATCATTACTTAGCTCTATATTTATCTGGATTGGGTCTCCAGTTCTGAATTTTGGCTCTCTGCATAGCTGCGCTTCGGCTGTCGGGTCTTTCTCTCCATCCACGAAGATTGATTCTCCCCTTCTGTCTAGGCCCGATGCATAACATGTCTGTTCCGTGGACCCGAGCTGCAATTGGTAGAAATTCAGTTGTTTTAGTGTCGCATAATGCAATCTCTTGCTGCAGTTTTATCTCCTCAGATAGTTCCTTGGGTCTGGTTGGTTGTGTATTTGATGCATTGGTGCAAGGTGGAAACTACTACCTCCATATGATGAAGCCAAAACCTTCCTAAAATAATGGTGTAGGTGGATGGAGCATTGTGGCTCTCCCACCACCACCATTAGATTGATTTTCCCGATGGAAAAACATTTATATCCACTGAATTCGACCATGGGGTGAGTGACAGGGGTTAAGTCTTTCTCCTGGAGTTGCATTTTTCAGAATGCGCTAAGAAACATGACATTAAGTGAGCTTCAGTATCCACCAAGGCCCTTTTCACTTTCCACTTCGCAATGAGAACGAAGATGACTAGGGTGTCATTGTGAGGAGAATGTATACCCTGGAGATCCTTATTTGTAAACGTCAATGGTAGGATTGGGCTCTGAACTCGTGCATACTGCATTTGTCGATCCTCGCACTGGAGTGGCGTCCGTTTCTCGGTCAGCTTCCTCTTGCGGGACCTGTTGAATTGCTCTCCCTCAAGACCGACCCCATGAAGGGCATAGATGATGCCAGGAGCCTCCTTTTCAATCTTCTTGACATCGTCCTCCCTTTCCTTTGCCCGTTCCTGCCTCATGTCCAAGCTCATGAACTCCTTGATCTTATCTTTCATGATCTAGTAATCGACTTTTTCTTTGAGGTTTCTATAATCGTCAGTATCGTATTCGCCTTCCTTATGGAAGGCCCAATATTTGTTGTTGTCACATCGAGCGGGGTCTCCTCACTGTTTGGAAAGCCACTTCAATTCTTCCCAATTCTTCATATAATCGAGGATATCGAACAGACTGTTGTTGAGAGGGATGACAAATTTGGATCCAAAATAATTGGAAGTCTTGTCCTGCCTTGTGCTGCCGTAGTCGGTCTTACTGTCATTGTGTTTCCTCATGTTCCCATTGTTGTCCTCCTTCTTCTTCCCATATTTCTTGTCCCTGGGGACAGAGGGTTTCTTCTTGGATTCTACCTCCTTCTTGAAGGTTAGCATCTCGTCTAGAGTGATATATTTTTGGGCATCCTTCAGCAGGTTTGCCATATCGGCTGGGCGTCTAAAGTAAGGAAGTCATAGAATTTTCTTTGCTTTATACCCTAGGTGAAGGCAGTGATGGCAGTGTCATCACTACAGTCATCGATGAGAGTCAACTCATCGTTGAAACGCTTGACGCATTCCCTCAATGTCTCTTTTTGCTTCTGTTTCAGGATCAGTAGTTAGTGCAAGCCATTCCTGATTCGTTGGCTACCCACAAAGTGTGAGGAAAATTGTCGCCAATATTCGGAATGAGTCGATGGACTTCGAAGGGAGGCTATGGAACCAGGTCAGCGTTGACTTGGTAGGGAATGATCAACACATTATCGCATCAGACCCTTCCTTGAGTGTCATTACATCTTGGAAGTGGTGCAAGTGATCGGACAGGTTTCCCGTCCCGTCGTAAAACTTCAGCTTTGGTGGGGTGTACTTTTTCGGCAGCGGTTCTTTCATGATATGATCCATAAACAAAGGAATGGTGAGATTGAATAGTACGTCTAGATTTGTAGCCTCTTACCAAATGGGGATGTGCAAAACGTACTTGTCAGCTCAGGGAGCTGGGTCCCTGTTGGCCGCTCCTCCACCTTTGGTCCACTAGGAAGCTATAGGGGCAATGCAACTCTCCTGAAGTTGTTATCTGGAGCCTTCTGGGGACTGGGTTCTCCGCTGCTCATGGTCTCCTCTTGCAGGTGGATGATTTTGTTGATTGAGTATCTCCACTGCTCATGCGATTTGTTGCATCTGGGTTGATAATAGATCCACCCTTGGGTCTGCCGCGAAGGTCTGAAAGGGTTCCTCCCGCAGCGGTGGTGGCACCAGAGCTAGCGGTGTTATGCTAGTTTGAGCATTCAAGGGTTCTGCAATGTCTCCATTGTTGCGAGACCTTGTCGTCACCATCTTTTTGGCTTTATGGCAAAGGTGACACTATTGTTTCTTCTGAGGAACTCTGTCATCATTCCCCACGGATGGTGCCAAATTGATGTGGTCGATTTCTGCTATCCTTTTTAGCTTTTACCTGAACTTGCACAAGGAACACACGTGAGCCAAAGACCACCGTGTGGCGGCCGATAACACTCTGATGCTTAAGTTAGATAAGGCATAGGAAAGGCTTAAAGTTGTAAATTAGGTTTATGCAGTGTATCTTTGTTCAACGACATTATCTCCCTTTTATAGTGTGAGAGTCCTTGTTCTTCTTCCTTTTGGTGGCATAGTTTAGGAAAAGAGATCTTGTTGGAGATCCTTTTCTTATTTGGAGCTGTCCATGTAAAGGATTTTCCCTACACAACTTGTGCTCCTAGATCTGCAGGAGAGGTTTATTTTTCTAAGTGTTTTCCATGCAAGAAAGTTTCATTGTCCGAATTATACTTCAGTATTTGTTTCCTAGTCGGAATCAAAGTATTGTTGCCCTACTTATCTTGGGTCGATCCCCTAGATACTTGCCTTATCAAGGCTTACTCTTGCCTTATCGGAGATTACGAGTATTGGGCTTGACTGCGTGACGTATGAGCTTAGTAACGTGTTGCAATTTGGGTCCGACCTTCTGGATCCTGCCAATTGTGTACTTACTGTTGTCTGGGCCTTGCTATATTGAGCGTGAAATTAGGCTTGATATGTTCTGTATGACAAGATTATCATAATACGCATACGATGTTGATCAGAGGACGTCTTTTGAGCATAGTTGATGTCGAACTGACCGAGCTCTATCGCCCATTTCACCATTTTGTCGAACAGCTTAGATTTATGCAGTACTGACCGAAGTGGATGTTCGGTCATTACAGTGATGGAGTGGGACTAGAAGTAGGGCACAACTTTCTGGAAGATATGACCAGTGCCACTGCTAATTTCTCCAAGGCTGGATAGTTAGCTTTTGCATTCGCAAATGTTTTGTTGACATAGTAGATTGGCTTCTATATAACCTTCTCCTCATGTATCAGGGCGGAACTAACTGCGTGTTTCGATACAGATAAATACAATTATAACATCTTCTCTGGTTTTGGTTTTGAAAGTAATTATATAGTCCCCATGTATGTCTTTAGGTTTTGGAAAGTTTGTTCCCATTTCTCTTTCCATTTAAATGTCTTGTTCCCTTTCAGAATCTTGAAAATGATAAGCATTTGTCTGACCATTTGGAAATGAATCTATTCAGGGTTGCTACCCTACCGTTAAGGCTCTGTACACCTTTGATGTTGGTGAGCGATTGCATGTTTAAAAGGATCAGCTTTGATTCCTTTTTGGTAGACCATGTACCCAAGGAATTTTCCTGACTCTACTCGGAATGTACACTTTTCTGGATTGAGCTTCATTTTGTACTTGCGAACTTGGGAAAAAGCTTGTTGTAGGTCTTTGGTGTGGTCATCTTTGTGTAGGTTTTTTACTAGAATATCATTAATGTATACTTCCATGCTATTGTCAATCTGATCTTTGAACATTCTGTTGACCAGGCATTGGTACGTTGCTCCCACGTTCTTTAATCCGAATGACATCACCTGGTAGCAGTACGTACCTTTTTATGTTATGAAGGATGCCTTCTCCTGGACTGGTGGATGCATCTGTATTTGGCTGTAACTAGAATATGCATCTATGAAGTTGAGGAGTCCATGTCTGTAGGTAGCGTCCACTATCTGATTTATACGCGAAAGTGGAAAGTTGTCTTTTGGGCAGGCTCTTTTGAGGTCCATGCAATCCACGCAGACCCTCTACTTCCTGTTTTTCTTTTTAACCATAAATGTATTGGTCAGCCAGTCTTGATAGTGGAACCCTTTGATCATTCCAGCATTCAATAAGTGGTGCACCTCCTAATTAATTGCCTAATTGCGCTCTAGGGCGACTAGCCTTCTTTTTTTGTCCGACTGGCTTTTTGTCTTTGTCTTGGTTGACTTACAGCCTATGTGTAATGACGGAGGGGTCAACACCCACGATGTTCTTCATTGTCCTGACAAATACGTCCTGGTTGTCTTTTAGCAATTGGATTAGTTGTTTGGTCGGCTCCAGTTGAAGTTTTGTCCCGATTCGAATGGTTTTTCTGCCTTTCAAACCATCAAGGTGTATGGATTGGTGTTGTATCTTTCTCTAGTTGGCCAGTGTTCGGTCGTCCCTGTGGACTGGTTGGAGCTTCATTGTTGTTTGGGAAGGACTAATCCACCTGCAGTTGATTGTTGCTATTTGTTGGGAGTCTTCTTTATTGCATGATGGCATTCACGTGCAGTTAGTTGATCACCTCCGAGGACCCCAACATCATCACTGATGTGATACTTGAAGCATCGGTGCATGGTGAAGGATACTACACCCATATCCTGTAGCTAGGGTCTCCCTAGAAGCATGTTGTAAGTTGACAGGGCGTCAACAAAAAAAGTCCACAATTCTCTGACAGATCATTTCCGTGATCAATTTGACTGTCTCTGATCTCTGGCCGTGCCATGCAAGATGTATATTAACCCTCCAGCTTGTCCATCGGGTCCTGCTGCGGGGTCCAACTTTTCTTTTCCCTTGGACTATTTTTCGTTTAATCCGACGAACTCACCGAGTCGTCCCCTCTGGACCCAATATTCGATTTCATTCTTCAGATTGTGTTAATCTTCGATATCGTGTCCATAGTTTTTTTGAAAAGAACAATATTTGTTCTTATCTCATTTTGACGGCTCTCGCCTCAGTTTGGGTGGCCACTTGACGTCTTCCAAGCTCGTCATGGTCTTCATAACTGTTGCCATGTTTGTTTTTAAAGTGGTGTACAACTTGAAATATGTTTCAACTGAGTGAGTTGACCGTTTGGGCTTTACTCCACCCAATTGCAGCTTCCTGAACTATTGTTGGCCATTTTCGGACCAACTACTGGTCTGATGCCTTTTGGGATGACCGATTTCTTTTTGTGGCCTATCATTTCGCCTTCTATATTTTATTATTTCCCAGTTTGTTGGGAAAGACCTTCTGTCGGACTCTTAGTTCTTCTTGTCAACCCACATTTCTTCAAAAGTGATGTATTTTTGTGCACTCTTTAATAGGGCTACCATACTCTTTAGAGGCTCCAGAATTAGAAAGTTGTATAATTCTCATCTCTTGAGTCCGAAAGTGAAGGTGGTCAAAGCCGTGTTGTCATTGCATCTGTAAATCATGGTCAATTCATCAGTGAATCGTGTAACATATTCCCTAAGAGTCTTGTCAGGTTTTTGCTTGATGTGAAGCAAATAGTGTTGATCTTTTATAATTCGTTGACTGCCAATCAGGCATGGAGCCACATAGGGCCAAGTGGGGGCAACTGCCCCCATTTACATTTATGAAAAAAACATAAAAATTTAAATTTTGGCCCTAATTTTACATACAATTTTGATTTGCTCCCATATAGATTTTCTCTTCTCTACCAGACCCTTTTCATCAAACCCCTCAACAGTTTAACAGTTCAAACTCCCAAAATCTCTCAAATAATCTGTCATAACTCATAACTTATGACTACTCCGGGAAAGAAGCTTCGAAAGTACGGTGAGATTTATTGTGTTCGTCTTCACAAGATGAGCAATCTTGCATTTCATCACCATTATTTTTTAATTTGCATGTTAAACATTGTTTTCCACAAGCACAAATTTGACTACATTGAATATATGATTTTGGTTTTATTCATTTAAAGTTTTAGGATATGTAAATATATTTAATACAGTCTTATACAATCATAATTTTATTTTAGTTATAGATAAGTTTTTAAAAAGAAAGTCAGTGAGTGATCTACCACTTCCAACCTAAAATAAAGGATGGCCATAATTTGCCATAAACAATCTCAAAGAAAAGTCATGTAGATGTTGACCTATCAAATCTTCCAACAGATCCTGGTTTAAGACTTCGTATTTTCGATTGCCATCTAAATGATCAAAAAGTTATTAGAAGAGCTTATTTGTGAGTGGGCCCTTTTCAGCCGATGAATTACACATTTCCACAAAAACAAATCAAATGTGATGTACGACAATGTAATGTAGTTTGATTCACTGAGTATAAGAGTTAGCTAGAGTATAACATAGCAAAGGATGTCATATTTTGTATCCATTGCTATCTTTCTAAAAGTGTCAGTGAGTAAGGAGGTGGTGATTGTTTTGTTGTTGAAGGATTCAAAAACTGGAAGAAAAAAAGGCTTGAAACTCACTAGGAAAGCCTAATAGTTTGCACACTCAAATATATATGAAAATTCGAAGTTTAATGAATCAAAAAATCATATCCAAACATTTTTTTTCCTAGTAATTTGATGCGGAGAAAACGAAATATTGGATTCTTTTATCGGCTTCAGTTGATTGCAGTCAGTGTTTTGTATAATAATTCATGTATTGTTCAAATTAAAAAAATATGTTAAAACAATTAATTATTATATTATCTTGAATTACCTATGATTAATCACTCCGCCCCCTTTAACAAAAATCTTGGCAGTCACTGCTACTAATGAATCTAGTGATGAAGGTTGTGGCCAGTGCCTGAAATGAATCTCTCGATCATGGCGGAAGGTTGTTAAACCAATATACCATCATTGACGTGAGGCTGGTTGGGGAGGTTTTACACATGGTAGAGTCGGAGCTTTCTTTTAGCGTCATCATGTGATGAAAGTAGCGAAGATGATCTAATGGATCGGTGGAGTAATCATAAGATTCAAACTTTGGCTGGATGAACTTCTTGGGCAAATAGGTGTTCATAATTCGGTCAAAGAAGGGTGGCATAGAAAGTTCATACAACATATTTGGATCTGTGACTCCAATCCTGAATGGGATTTGTGGAGGAAGTCCACCAGTTCCGGATTCGCCATCTTGAGGTTCATTTATTTCAAGATTGAATTTTCGAAGCTCTACAGGGGCTTTTTGGTTCTCCCGAAGACGATTGGCGAAGTTCTGTTGAGGTGGATCTTTGATGTGCTCAACAGGTTGAGCGTGTTTTTGTGTAAGCCTTTCGACCACTTTGGTGAGTTGGGCCATATGGGCTAAAATCCGATCCACACGAAGATCCATTATCATTCTGCAAGTGTAAGGGCTTGTTGGGGTTCCAGTTGAGTGGTATGGGCCACCATATCTCACGGTGGCAATTCACTGCTTTGCACAACTAGTCCTCCTAATGCTGGATTAGGGATGTGTTCACTTAGCAGTTGAGTTTCACCAATGGAAAGGTTATCCTGAGTTTTGCTAACATGAGAGTTTGTCGGGGGTTCCATTTGCACTATATCTTTAATTGTTGATTATTTCTAAGGAAACTACCAACTTTGTTTTTTAAGGAAATTGTCGTTTCCCACAAACGACGCCAAACTGATGTGTCCAAATCTGTTCTCCTCGAGATTTGACCTGCAAAACAGTGTTAGATTGTCAAAGACCACCTTGTTGGTGGTTGATGACACTCCGATGCTTAAGTCAGTAAACTGAGGAAAAAGATGACTTTAGACAGAGTACAATTGTAAGGTTTTTTTTTTTATATATCTTCTTCTTCTTTCTCTTTTACCTTATATAATAAGAGCAATTAACTCGGTATGCGACTTAAGCATGCATGGCGCAATGAAGGGGGGCGTTTCTCATAATGGTCTCTTCTTATATAATGTCTTGGATCGATCCCCCAGATACTTGCATTATTAGGGCTTACTCTTACCTTATCCAGGATTACGAGTATTGGGCTTGACCGCGTGACGTGTGGGCTTAGTAGCGCGTTGCAATTTGGGTCCGACCTTCTGGATCATATCAATAGTAGGCTTAATGTTGTATGGGCCTTGCTGAATTGAGTGTGCAATCATACTTGCTTTGTTCTATTTGACGAGATTATCATGACACGTGTACGGTGCTGATTAGATTTTGCAGTTTCAGGCTTTAACACTTGTTAATAACTATTTCGTTGATTACATGAAAGGCCAAGGACCAATCTCTACTACTATAACTCATCTTTTCCAAATAAATAGTGAAAAGTGTATGTCTTCAACTCTAACTTTATTTCCAATTTTTCCATCTTCGGTTCTTAATAATTACATGTAAAATCAAAGACCAATAAATAGTTTCAGGGGTATTTATGCATTTTAATTGAAAAAATACTATTACAATTTTTTTACACTTTTTTGCCCTTTCAAATTCAGATTATTTATAATCACACTCAGCCACTCTCAATATTCATTAATTACATTCTCAATATTAATTTAAAAAATATTATTACACATTTTTTAAAATTGTTAAATATCGCGCACGTAGAACACATTTACACCATAATTCAAGTAATACAATGATCAATATGTTTGGTAATTTATGAGGTCATTTCACAGCTTTTGGTCAGTCCAATAATTTCACACACTTCTTTGAAACTGTCTGCGTCGCTTTTATCTCATTGGATGTAGTGCTGAATTTTATCTTCTTCAAGGGTTCAGACCATTGCTTTCAAAAGTCATTTTCAGCATTTTGGTTCATTAATGCACCACTCCATTTGATTGTGTTGTTAGCTAACATCAATATCAATAATGTCTTGCATTTGTGGTTATCTAAATGTTAAATTATCAGGACTTCACAACTGTACAGTGAAACAATTGACTAGTAAAAGTTCATTGAGTGATTCTGGCTAGCGAGGAAACCAGCGAGGAAATGGGCGAGGAAAGGAGAGAGGGAGAGTGTGAGCCGCCCATCCCCTTTGGGGTGCGTGTCGGTATTTTTTATGTGCACATCCCGAAAGGGATGGACGATCCCCACCTTCCCTCTCTTCAAACCTCGCTGATTTCCTCGCTGGCTTCCTCGACATTTAGAATTCCTGAAGTTCATTTGCATTGTACACAATATAATTAAATACCCATCTGCATCTTACCCATGGAATTAGAGATCCTGTAGACTGGCTCCCACAACCTAAATATGAGTCTTAAAGCATGTTATGTGTTCGACCTCACCGACAGCCAGCTACCCGTAAGACCTTAAGAAAATCAATGCACTTCTTGCATATTCTTGACAAGGGCGGACCTACTAAGGGGCGAGTGGGGCGGCTGCCCCCTCAATTTTTAAAATAATTTTATTATACCTAGCTTTACATCTTTCTATTGTTGTAGTGATTGGAAGTTTGTAAATTTTTGTAAACAACTCGAGTTCGATACTCATTGAGCGCATATTTTTTTATGGTTATTCACTATACATTTTGATGGTTATTGATAATTATTATTTTTATCATTATTACTCGCCTAATTTTTTATTTTCAATACAATTTTATAGTAATTGCAAACATTAAAAAAATTATTTAGTTTAATAAAAATTTATTTTTGGTCCTCTCGGAGCATATGATTTCTTTATGTCTATACAATTTTGTCATTGTGTCATTCCCCTACTTTTTTGTTTTCAACTCAATTTTATATGTAATTGGAAACATTAAAGCAATGAATTACTTGTTCACAAATGGAGTAAAACCTTCAACCAAAAAAATATTTGAAATTAATATCTAAAATAATAACTAAAGAATTCAATGAAATATATGCCACTAGCCAACTCGTACAAAATTTGAGCCTCATGTAAACATTTTTCAATGAAATGTATCAGGATCTTATTATGTTCGTAAATTTTTGATTTTTTTTAGCTTCAATTTGATATTTATCCATTATTTTGTGATTTTAGTTATATATTCTAGTTATTACGCTCATTTGCCCCTTGCTAAGGTTATTGATATTGTAACTTTATTTTGTTTAAATTGGATTATACTTAATTCAATTTGATATATACAATGTATTTTTATAGTTGTATTTTTCTTATTTTACTAATTCAAATAGATTTTTTTTTTTTTTTTGGCTTGCCATTTTGCCCCCCTTGACTAAAATTCTGGATCCGTCACTAGTTTTGAATCAGAGTGTATTGCTTTGTTTTGAAAAGGGTAAATTATATATACGGTGTAAAAATAGGGCATAAAATGGGTTAGATACAGTTTTAGATCCAACTAAGATCCCACCTGACTAAAGCCTAATGTGGATTCAAACCCTGATTTTTTTTTTAAATAACTTAGGCTCCGTTTGATACACAGTAAAATAATGCATTTTGCAAATTAATGTAGATGCATTAATTTGTATTGCATTAGTTTGTAATACAATACTTTACAGATGCTTGGTAGTCATTATAGAAAATCAAGGCAAATCAGACAAATGATTGTGGGTGGTGTTGATGAAGATAGTAGTTGTAACTGTGACATGGTCATGGTGGCAATGATTGTGATTGTGGTGATGGTGATTGCAAATGTGGACAATGATGGTGGTGGCAGCGGCAATGGCGGTGGTTGTTAAATTGTGGTGGTTGTGCCGGCGGTCATGGTGGTTATAGTGGTGATTGTGATGGTTGCAGTGCTATGGTGGTTGTGGCGGTGGTAGTAGAAAAGGTGGTGGTAGTTGTGGTGATTATGTTATGGTAGTTGTGATGGTAGTTTTTCGGACCCAAAATTTACTTGGTCCAACAACAGAACTGGTAGAGGTCGTATATGGGTGAGACTGGACAAAATTTTGGTGAACTCAGAGTGGTTGGCGCCAATACCGAATACTAAGGTGGAACATTTTTATTGTACTTTCTCTAATCATTCTCCTATCGTGGCTTCCTTGCCATCTCCTTTTCGATTCCTTTAAATGTGGATGATGCATCCGTCCTTTACTCCTTTGGTAGTCAGTTTGGATTATGAATATTTCTAATATGAGGGCGGTTGATAGAATTGATATAAAATTGAAAACGCTAATAAAAGCACTTATTAGATGGAACAGGGAAGTTTTTGGGAATGTCTTTAGCAAAATTAGAGCTTTGGAAGATGAAATATAGTAATGGAAAACTATACTTGTTTCGAGGTGAACGGTGAATGAGAGTAATGTTTTGAACCCGAATGTTGTTTAGGATGTTAATGCTAGTTGTAATCTTAATAGATGTCAGGCAGAATATAGGCTTGCATTGAAACAGGAGGAGTTATATTGGCTTCATAAATCAAGCGAGAAAATTTTGCAGGAGGGGGATGCTTATACAAAAAAAAAATTTGCATCGGTTAAATCCAAACAGAAGAGAAGGGTTATAAATTAAATTCTGCAAGAAGCCAATAATTTTTTTCAAGAGTTACTCTATTCTCATGGTAATAATGTTTTGGACCATGATTTGTTAGACTGTATTCCTGCTTTGTTGAACAATTTTAATTGTGAAAATCTAGTCAGGCACCCAACGTTGGAGGAGGTGAAACATGCAACCTTGAGCATTCCAAAAATAGTGCGCCGGGTCTGGATGGTTTTACTTCGGGAATCTTTCAGACTTGCAATACGCAAAAAATCATCATTTATAACATCCCAAAAATGCTATAACTGGATATGATAGTGTTAAATGACATGTTATGACAGCCCTCGTTATTAAAAGTCAGTGCTCTATAATAGTGTTTTTGGAAAGCTATTAAAAGTGATTTTTTAATAGCATTTGTGACAAGCTGTTGTAATTCTTTTCATAGCGTTTAAAAAATGTTGTTACATAATTTCTACAACATTTTCAAAATGCTATTAAATTAATTACTCATGACACTTTAAAAATGCTATTAAAAATATTCTTATTTTTTTGCCCATTTGTTTTTAGCTATGTTGATATTATTTGCAATGTTCTACCTGCTATTAAAAGTGCAACAGTAAACATAATCCAACCATGTAAGAAAATTTAATTTCTTGATAATCATAATTGTTTAATACATGGTAGAAACATAAGTACAATGTCATACAAAATAAGTCTCATTAGTTCTTACATAACATGTAAACATAATATGAAAATGTCATTTTTTCAAAGTAAATAGAATCCTCTTTCCCGTCACTTTCTTCTTCCACATCTTCATATTCCTCATCATCAGCTTCCATATAAACATAAAAGTGTTGAAAATATGGCTTTTTAAAAATAAAAGAAAATGGGTATGAACCTGGTTTTGATCTCTGGATTTCTCTCTAATTTAGTCTCACATCTTCTATACAACTCATTGTAGAAGAGTTTATAAGGAGAGTATTTGGGACTTGAGTTTGGACTCATTGGGGTACCACACTTTTGTGAGGAGGGGAGAGATAGACTCTCGCGCGAGCCGCCGTCCGTCCGTCCGTCGGGTCATTTAGAGAGCAACCCATTCTTTTTTGCTGAAAATTTATTTAAATGAAAATAAAATTTTGAATTGCTGCAGAGAGACTGAGTCAGATGCATCTAGACGGTTTTTGTATTTGTTGTCCTCTCTCACACGTTTTCCACGCCGCAGTTTTCACACCATACGTTGCGCCCACGTTTTCCATGCGATTATTTGTCCATGCATTTAGACGAGATGTTGTATCTCAAATGTATTCTTCTCCCTATAAATACAAAGACAATCTCATAGCTAAGAAATAAGAAATAAGAAACAAAAAACCAATTTCGTTTTAGTATTTCAATCAGAGAAGATTCTCTAGTTCTGCAGTTTTGTTCTTGTGAAATTCTTTCAAAGAGATTTCAACAGTTCTGTTTGAAAGGAACTCTTTCTCTTCGTATTTCAGAGTTTTCTTTTTTGTTTGATTTTTATACATTGTATTGGTGATTCCGAGCAAACAAGAGATTAAGGGTGGATAGTATTCTGTTCATCAACAGTGCATTTGTTTGAACGAGACAGATAAGATTCTGGGTTGTTTTATCCTGGGGACGACGGGGCTACTATACTGTTTGCACACTTTTGGGCAGAGCCGCGAAACGTCTTAAAGAGAGCGACCTAGTCCGCGACTCAACCCAAGAACAATTGGTAACCTCGTTCCTGTCTTTTAATTTGAATTACTGCATTTACAACAATTTTAAGACGTGTTCTATTTCTGCCATGACCACGATTACTGAACTTGCTGCAAAAGACCTTAACAGGCCCTTTCGTTTTGAGGGCCAACATTTTAAAAGATGGAGACAAAAGATGTTTTTCTTAACAACACAAAAGGTCGCATATATTTGTAATACTGTAAAACCAAAATTGCCTGCTGAACCTAATGAAACCCACACCAAAGAATTAGATCGTTGGATTGAAGATGATTTTTTGTGTAAATTTTTTATCTTGAATGGTCTTTCTGGTGATCTATATGATTATTATTGTTCTGAAAAAACCGCTAAGGATATTTGGGAAGCCCTTAGGAAAAAATATGACACAGAGGAGGCTGGCACAAAGAAATGTGTTGTTAGTCGTTATTTGAAATTCCAAATGACTGATGATAAGTCTATGGAAACCCATTCACACGAGCTTCAAAAAATTGCTCATGAAATTATATCTGAGAGAATGATCTTAGATGAGCAATTTCAAGTAGCTGTTGTGATAGATAAATTTCCCCCTAGCTGGAAAGATTTTAAGAATGTCCTTAGGCATAAAACCAAAGAGTTTTCCCTAGAAAGTCTGATTACCCGACTTCGAATTGAGGAGGAAGCCCGAAAACAAGATCAAAAAGATGAAGTTCTGATTATTTCAAACCCGAAGAAATCTACCCCTGTGGCTCTGAAACCCAATGGAAAGACTATGTAAAATCAGAGTCATAATAAAAATCGGAACTATCAGAATCGGAACAATCAGAACCGGAATAACCAGAACCGCAACCATCAGAATCAGAATCAGAATCCTCCGCGAAATCAGAATGGACAAAAACATCCCTCAAGGACTGAATCAGCACAGTTCCTATGCTACACTTGTGGTAGGCCAAGGCATATGGCCAGGAACTACCGGAACGGATCTCGTCCTGCACCACATGCGAACCTAACCGAAGACCAACTTATTGCCATGATCTTTGAGATCAACTTTGTTGGTGGATCCGAGGGATGGTGGGTTGACACTGGTGCTTCTCGACATGTATGCTATGATCGAGAAATGTTCAAGTCCTATTCTGAAGCTGAGGACAATAAAGTGTTGTTGGGTGATTCCCACTCCACTACCGTTGCTGGAACTGGAGTAGTAGAACTGAAGTTTTCCTTTGAAAAGACTGTTATCCTGAAGGATGTCTTGCATACTCCAGAGATGAGGAAGAACTTAGTCTCTGGTTACCTTCTGAACAAGGCTGAGTTTACTCAAATTATAGGGGTTGATTTGTATACTATAACGAAGAATAATGTATTTGTGGGGAAAGGGAATGCCACTGATGGAATGTTTAAGTTAAATGTTGATGCTAATAAAATTTCTAGTTCTGCTTACATGTTGTGTACTTTTAATATTTGGCATGCTAGACTCTGTCATGTTAATAAGCGTATTATTAAAAACATGAGTAACTTAGGACTAATTCTAAAATTATCCTTAAATGATTTTGAAAAGTGCAACTTTTGTAGCCAAACTAAGATAACCAAAACACCACATAAATCTGTTCTTAGAGAATCTAAACCCTTAGATTTGATACACTCAGATATATGTGAACTTGATGGTGTTTTGACTAGAAATGGAAAACGTTATTTTATTACTTTTATTGATGATTGTTCTGATTATACCTTCGTCTACTTAATGAAAAATAAGAGTGAAGCCTTTGACATGTTTAAATTATTTTTGACTGAAGTTGAAAATCAATATAATATAAAGATTAAGAGACTTAGGAGTGATAGAGGCACTGAATATGATAGCATTACTTTCATAGAGTCTTATAACTCTCAAGGAATTATTCATGAAAAAACTGCACCGTATTCTCCTGAGATGAATGACAAAGCTAAAAGAAAAAATAGAACTCTTACTGAGTTAGTAGTTGCCATTCTACTTAACTCCGGTGTTGCATCGCACTGGTGGGGAGAAATTATTTTGACGGTATGTTACGTGCTAAATAGAGTCCCTAAATCGAAAAGTAAAACCTCTCCTTATGAGATTTTGAAAAATAGACAACCAAACTTGTCATATTTGAAAACTTGGGGTTGTTTAGCTTATGTTAGAATTCCTGATCCTAAAAGGAATAAGCTTGCCAGTAGGGCATATGAATGTGTATTCATAGGATATGCCATGAACAACAAAGCTTATAGATTCTATAATCTTAAAGATCACGTTATTATAAAATCAAACGACGTTGATTTCTATGAAGATAAATTTCCTTTTATTTCGAGGAATAGTGGGGGTACATCCTCAAATAACGTGCCTTTGATCAGGATGAATGAAACCGATAAAGCCACAGAATCTGAGCCTAGGAAAAGTAAACGAAAACGAACCTCTAAAACTATGGCCCCGATTATTATGTCTTTACAGTTGAGGAGGATCCCCTTAGTTTTCAAGAAGCCTTATCCTCTATAGATGCCAATTTTTGGGAAGAGGCTATTGATGATGAAATGTACTCTCTTGAGTCTAATAGAACCTGGCATTTAGTTGATTTGCCACCAGGTTGCAAGACAATAGGATGTAAATGGGTATTTTAGAAGAAATTGAAACCCGATGGTAATGTTGAAAAGTTTAAGGCTCGTCTTATAGCCAAAGGGTATAGACAGAGAGAAAATGTTGACTTCTTTGACACATATTCTCCTGTTACCAGGATTACATCTATTCGAGTGTTAATTTCTCTTGTTGCAATACATAATCTAGTATTGCATCAAATGGACGTTAAGACTGCGTTTCTTAAATGGCGATTTGGAAGAAGAAATTTACATGGACCAACCTGAAGGTTTTGTTATTCCAGGGCAAGAACATAAAATTTGCAAACTTGATAAATCACTTTACGGTTTGAAATAAGCTCCAAAACAATGGCATGAAAAATTTGATAATCTTGTTATCGCACATGACTTTAAAGTGAACGAAAGTGACAAATGCATTTACTGAAAATGGCATTTGCACTATTATATGTCTATATGTGGATGACTTGCTTATCTTTGGTTCTAATATCCATGCCTTGAATAAAGTGAAAGATTTATTGTGTGCGAACTTTGATATGAAAGACCTTGGAGAAGCAAGTGTAATCCTTGGTATCAAGATTACTAGGTCTGAAAAGAAAATTTCTTTGGATCAATCACACTATATAGAGAAGATCCTAAATAAATATAATTACTCTGACTGTAAACCTGCATGTACTCATCTTTAATTCCAAATCATCACGATGCATTTCCAAACAAGAAATAAGTTGGGTAAGATATTTCATCCACTTCTTTCCTATAGAAGAACACGATTCATGCATTTAAAGTTGAAAGCGATTTTAAAATGGAAACATAATGGGCAAGTATTATTATTATAAACTCTACTTCTCACCCATTTTCTAGAAGTTGACACAAAATATATTAGAAAATATTTCACGAGCAGATACACTTGACAATGAGTCATCATTTTTATAGGCATTTGAGTGTATACTTTAGCATTTCTCAATTGACCCTCATAAGCCATGATACACGAGGACAAATTTATAACTTACAAAAATGACTTATAATTACCACTCTCTGGCCTGCTTTAAAAAAAATATTATATATATTACAATTTATAGTAGTGTTTTACTATTTATTGTTGACTCGTTTTTTTCTAAATGACGAGGGAAAGTGCGAGGAAATGGGCGAGGGAGGTGGTTGTGACCCTTCATCCCCCTCGAGATGCGTTGTAACACTCGCCCTTGCCCATTTTCTCACGCGTTCCCTCGACGCGTAGAAGGGCTCTTGCTGACTGGGACAAAGTCAAATCGAAAGAATTAGAGATAAAAGATGGTTATGATTAAAAGTTGGGAAATATATTGAATTTGAGGGTTGAGATTCATTTTCCATAATGACATATTTGTAAATATAAAACATGTAGAAGGGCAAAAATAATGAAAAACTTTTAAAAAAAGTTGGTAGAATGTACATGTGGCGGAGAGAGAAAATTTTGTGTTTTGTTTTTAACAAAATGAAAATTATCATAACTATCTACATCATTATCGGATTTTAGTAAAATTAATATCGTTGAAATACATTTTTTTTAAGATTTTTCTAACAAAATCAATGATCAACACGAGTGCTAAAATTTTAAAAATATATATTCTATAATTAAAAATATATAAAGTATTTCACGTTTTTAATAATTTTCAAAATAATGAGACAGATCGATCATACCAGAAAAAATGAGTTGGGTATCTTAATGCACATTTAAACAAAAACTCTAAACTTCATATTTTGGTGAGAGAACTCATTCTTGGTGTTTAAAATTTTTTTCCAACTGATTCAAATTTGTCTGAGTCTAACTCTAAAATTTATAATGTATATTTTTACCTTAAAATAAGCTTACATTTCAATACTGATTAAGAATCAAAATGAGGATAGTGAAAGAGATATTCAGTACAAAATATTTAGTAAAAATAAAATTATATAAAGTCCCAATGACACGAAACATACTCTAATATAGTTATAAATGGATCTAACTAGACAAATGTAAAAGAAGCCAACTTTTCCAATTCTTTGCAAAATCAATAGAAAACAAGCATACCTACTTTCTCACTTTCTCCTCAACCCCCAAATGGCCAACCAAATCATTTAATCTTGGCCTTTTGGTCAAGATCAAGTAATGACACTTATATGAAATAATTAATTAGTTGCATAGTGTACAGCATGGATTGGATGACAGATGTTGTATCCATATTTGAAAGATAAGTAAAAATACGGACTCCTCTAACAAATGATAAAGAATATGCACATAAGTAACATGACCACCTTTATAATAACGTGTATACTTGGAAATGTCACACTTATAACTTATTCAAATTGGACACTAATTAAAAAATTAGAAAAAGAATAAAATAATCACATTACAGGGAGAATGCCTTCAATTCTTCCTCTTCAAAAATTTTTGTTGTACTACCACTCCCTTTCTTTCTTTGACTCGGATTCAGCTGAAACAAGTAAAACCCACAGAAGGTAGTTTTTCCAACGGTTTAGAAGGTAATTTTTCTCCTACTTCCCTTCCCCACATCATATTTCTTAACATGGTTTCATCTGACAAACCATTTTTCTCTTTACAGATTATAAGCAAGACAAGAACCGATAAAAAGTGAATCAACTAAATTGGTTCATGTTTAGCTGGTTCAATTTCAATTTAAAGAAAATGCAAATCAAACATTTCAATTTGGTCAGTGATTTACTATAAAAGCTGATTCAAACCGAACCGTAAACAACCCTATCAGCTATTTTTCCCATTAAAGAATTGGACCAAACATTGTGGGTCTATGAACTATCATTGGTGCAGGTGGTGCTCTTTATGTATTAAGACAGATTAGCCAAGTGTGAGTGAGCTAAGGGATGAAGTCAGCACTCAGCAGCTAAGCCGCAATAATAACTTTTATAAGACGAAAACTCTTCAAATCAATTATGATCACTTCTTCCTTTTGTCCTTATATGTAAGCCAACTTTGAATGAAAACTTCTAGCACAAAAAAAAACAAAAACACATAAACTAATATATAGAAATGAAATTTGTGATAACTATGAAAGTTTTATTATTTCATTTTGACTTGATCGATCGACAGAAATTAGTGAGTACCCTTACTGGAGGAACATCACAACATGTATAGTTGTCTATGTTTAGAAAATGGTTTGTGACTAGTTAGAAGGATATCCTAAGCCATTTTACCCATGATGTGATTATGGTAAGCAACTGCAATCTCGTGAAATCAATTTCTAATGATTAGCATAGAGTGATTTTACACAATGGGCTTCAAGCTTTGAAGGTACTATAGTGACTTTTTGTGTGACTTTATGAAGAACATGCGTGAGGATATTAGTTCTCTATTAGAATGTCGTTTGTACTGTGATAGAGTTGAGATGCATAAGGAACTTACTTCATTGTAAACCCAACAATTATCATCATTTTTCCTAATTTTAGGAAATTTAATGCGAAAAAAAAATTCACACGGTGCTCCATTTCTAATCATTTCACAAAGAGAACTCGAATTTGTAAACTGAGTTAAATTCGTCAAATTGTTAGACTTGGGACTGGTGAATCTGATGAACATGGTCAGTATAAACTAAAAAGATAAAAATAAATCTACTGGTGTACCATGTTACAGTAACCAGGAAGGAATAGAAACAGAAATATAATACACATCGTACATTTACTTCCCTCTATAAAAAGAACATCGTGTAACCCCATGTTTCCATTCACCTTGAGACAGGTTTCCCATTCATTTATAAATCTTCCATCTGTGTAGCCTTTCTCCTCATCAGCTCATCACTTCACTCACCACCACCACCACCATGAATAGCACTCAAGCTGAAGAAGAGCTAAAACAACATCTATTAGATGGAAAGCAGCAGCCGCAGCCAGATCCATCAATACCTCCCCAATCATCATCAGCCATCGAAGACCATCGCATGAGCCATGAACTAGAAAGCATCCTAACCAACACAGAACTGAGTACGCTTGAAAGATATAAGGCAGCCACCTGCATCGAAATGAAGCTCCTTGTAAAGCTTGCCGCACCGGCAGTGCTAGTTTACATGATCAATTACCTCATGTCCATGTCCACGCAGATCTTCTCTGGTCATCTTGGTAATCTTGAACTTGCTGCTGCTTCCCTTGGAAACACTGGCATTCAAGTCTTCGCCTATGGTCTTATGGTACTTACTGTTCCATCTAATATTTCCTAGCCTCATCATCTTTATCTTCATCTATCTCTCTCCTCAAAGCCATTATTATTTCCTACAAAATTAATTAAATGAATATTTTCTTTATTAAAACTTTATTCTAATAAAAAAAAAAGTCTCTATTCTATTTATTCCAAGATATAAGTATTCATTCTCCCTTTTTGTTTTTCCAGTGAAACATAATAATATCAGATATATACCACTCTCAATGGACCATGATTACTAGTATTCTCTTTACTAGTGTATTACTTTTTAAAAGTTTTAGATTGACATAATTATATCATTAAATGCCATTTCACTTTGAAACAAAATCTAAAGTTTTTACATTATTTTACTGATATTTACATTTCTGTATCGTAGACATTCTAGAGCATGTTTTTATTTTAAAACTTGGTAAAGTATTTTCATGGTGGATTTTAAAGAACCCTTCTAGGCGTCGAGGAAAGGGCGAGGGGGTGGGGTTTTACCACTCATCCCTCTCGAGATTCGTGAAGTTGTACATCTTGAAGATGTAGGTGTGCATCTAAAGGGGATGAGCGGTCACACCCAACCCCTCGCCCATTTCCTCGCCATTTAGAATTTTCTAAATTCTAAATGAAGAAGAAAATTGCATTTATAGTATGATGGTGACGTGTCAAATTTTTATGGCACAGAGAGAGGAAGTTTGGTAGGATGGGACGCACTCATTTTAAAGTTTTTCCTTTTATGATATTAACATGAGTTTTTCTAGCTGGCTTGGGGTGAAAATACATTTTTGCCTCTACTCTTTAAACACACAGCTCCAAAAAGTGTTCAAGGAGGAGGGGCAAAAATGTATTTTCGCCCCCACCCCCCCCCCCCCCCCCCGCAGGAAACCAGGCCGATTTTCTCAGGCCAGCTAGAATTTCTGTATTAACATTGATAGGGTTTTATAACAAATGCTAATTAATTTGTAGCAATACTTTTCTTTACAAATTTCATGAAACTATTTCTCATAAATTAGATTTTTTTTATTTTTTTATCCTTAATCCCCTTCCGCCCCAGATGTGGCTGACTGAGTTCGACCCAGTGACCTATGATATCCCAGATGTGGCTGACTGAGTTTGACCCAGTGACCTATTGACATAGGTCGTCACTGTTCAACCATTGAGTCATCACACCTTTGCCTTATTTTATTTTATTTTTTAATTATTATTTTTTTAACCTTAACCCTCCCCACCCAATGCCGCCGCTAGTCGGGTTTAAACTCATGAAATCTGATTCCATCTGTCACACCTCTACCAACTCATCTGATACACTTTTGGCTATTAGATTACAACAACAATATAAAAGGACCAAAAGAAAAAGAAACAGTACCGTTCAAAAATATTTTTGTATCACTATGCACAACATCACATATTTGTTATTCGGTTAGGGATGCAGTACGATCGTACCAGTATTTATTCTTAAGAATTAAACATAGAAATTGACACCAACATGATTGAGAAACAGACTCATCAATCACATTTACCCTTCATTTTCTCATTACCAATCTAAAGCATTACATGAGAATATGCAGTTCATTATTAGATTATTTTCTCTTATGAATTTACTATGCTTTCCAATTTTTTTGCTAGCTTGGCATGGGAAGTGCAGTTGAGACACTCTGCGGGCAAGCTTATGGGGCACACAAATATGATATGTTGGGAGTTTATTTACAAAGATCGACAATCCTCCTTATGGCAACCGGGATCCCGTTAGCCATAATCTACGTCTTCTCCAAGCCCCTCTTGATATTACTTGGTGAATCAGCAGCCATTGCTGAAGCTGCCTCAGTATTTGTATTCGGATTGATCCCACAGATTTTCGCTTATGCAGCTAACTTCCCTATACAGAAATTCCTGCAAGCTCAGAGCATCGTAGCACCCAGCGCCTACATATCATTGGCCACGCTTGTATTGCATTTGTTGTTAAGTTGGATTGTGGTTTACAAGATCGGTCTAGGGTTATTGGGTGCTTCATTGGTCTTGAGTCTGTCTTGGTGGATCATCGTTGGGGCTCAGTTTTTGTACATTTTGATGAGTGAACGGTGCAAGTACACGTGGACTGGGTTTAGTACAATGGCCTTCTCTGGACTCCCACAGTTCTTGAAGTTGTCTGCTGCTTCAGCTGTGATGTTGTGTTTGGAGACTTGGTATTTTCAGATTCTAGTTTTGATTGCCGGATTGCTCAAGAACCCTGAGTTGGCATTGGACTCCCTCTCAGTATGGTAAGAAAAAACTCCTAACCTTATTACAAATAAATAATAATATAACATGTATATGTGTAGCATATTTTATATGGTTCGTGTTAGGTGGTAATGATGCACCCCGCACTAGCTAAGTGTGATTCATTTCACATCAAGGTAAACTACTCAGGTGTAGGCGTAGCAATTTATAACCCAATGGCTTAAAGAGGCAGTTCATCAAAATAAAACCCCATCAATAAACGTTGTTTTTTTTTTTTATATGAACCATGTGTTTGACCCCTTTTGTTGGTACTTATTTTCATTTGCAGCATGACAATATCTGGGTACGTCTTTATGATATCAGTCGGGTTCAATGCAGCTGCAAGGTATCAGTTAGTGATCAACATAACATGTGCTTCTTTAAATTTGTGATTAGGATTATGACATCATTAGTTACTCTGATGCAGTGTGAGGGTAAGCAATGAGCTCGGGGCAAGAAATCCTAAGTCAGCACAATTCTCGGTTGTGGTTGTTACTTCAATCTCCTTTCTGATATCAGTGATTGCAGCCATCATCATCCTGGCACTGCGCCATGTCGTCAGCTACATTTTCACCGAGGGTGAAACTGTTGCCAATGCTGTCTCAGATCTTTGCCCCCTCTTAGCAATTACCCTGATTCTCAATGGGATTCAGCCTGTGTTATCAGGTATATAAATACGAGTTTGATATAATTTACTAGTTTACTTACCATTTTGTTAGGCAAAAATTTTATATCATCCAGAAATGGTCATCAAATTGAAAGACTTCCATTTAGATTCAGATGTGAAGTCCATCAAAATTAAATCATTCTTTGCAACAAAACTATTCAGAAGTAATCCCCCACATTTGAAAGGATCAGTATTTTTTATGTCATAATATTGAGTAGGTAGGAATGCTAGTAATATGTTTCGTCGAGTAAGTCTAGGGAGAGAGGGAGACGGCGGGAGGGCAGCCCCCACCATTGCACCTATCCCTCGCTCCCTTCCCTTCCCTCGCTCATTCCCTCCCTCCCTAGAAGGGCTCATCCCATATACGTGGAGTGAAAGACAATCATAAATTTGTCTGACTGTATCTGAATGACCGTATCTTCAACCAAATGAATAAAAAATAGCCACGATTTGGTCATGCAGGGCACCCACCCTCATCTGTCAATTATTTATTTATTTAGTTTTGACCCACAGATAGCACTCATAGATCGCATTGCGATAATAATTTAATCAAACACCTGGTGTGTAATATTTTAGACGTCTCCTCCTTTCTCAGCGTCATTATTACATGTTTTGTTGATGTATTATTTGATTGACATGACATATGATTGAAATTGTGATTGAAGGTGTTGCTGTTGGGTGCGGTTGGCAAGCATTTGTCGCCTATGTAAATGTGGGGTGTTACTATGTTGTTGGTGTCCCCTTGGGCTGTTTACTTGGCTTCGCATTTGATCTAGGAGCTAAGGTATAGAAAATCAAATAATCCCATTCCTAGAAATCTGATTTAGCTTAATCTAATCAATTAAGTGCTCCCTAGAAATCATATGACATACCTCTGTAGAGATAATGTTGTCATTTTTCACGCAGGGAATATGGTCAGGGATGATTGGTGGTACCGCGATTCAGACCCTTATTTTATTATGGGTCACATATAGAACTGATTGGAATAAAGAGGTAATTATCTCAATTTTCTTTTATGAATTAAAGCTAAACATAGTCTACAACATAAAATACCATTCTATTTATTGATGATTCGATGTTAAGTACAAATGAGGTGGAGCTATCAGTGTCTGAAATCTTAACCATTAAAGATTAGCAAAAATGGTGGTACATCATTTTCTACAATTTGATGAGTGAAAGTGGAGGGTAAACTAAAATCACTTTGTTTCACCATTTAAAATCACTCACAGTCATGGAATGAGTTTTCACGAAATCTCACTGAAATTTTTAATTTTTTTGAATTATGAAAATAAAAAAGGTGAAATATAAATTTACATTTTGTCAAGGTTTTTCTGAAATTATTTCAGATTTTTTCAAATAAATGTCAAGTTTTTTTCTTCGTCAAATTCAATTTTTTCGTCTAAAACACAAAACTCTGTGACCAAATTTTCATTTTTCGAAAGTTTTTTTGATAAGATTTTGGAACTTTTTTCGTAAATTTTGAGTTTTTGTAATTATCATTTCTTCTTATTAATTATTGATTTTTAAAACAACCCTTTGATTTTCTAATTATATATTGATTTAATGTTTGTTTCATTTCTTGGTATTTAGGTTTTATTTAATGTGTTTAATAAATTTATTTTCTTGCATTTCTTTCACATATTTTAAATACCCTCAAAATGCATTATATATAATCGAATTTTGTACGCTTTTTCTTTAACCACCAAAATATTTCTTAAAATCAGGAGATCAAAATTAATTCAAAAAAACAAAATCACATCCTTGGCTCAGAGTCAGAGTGGACAAAACCATGATTAGAGGAGTCACCAAAGTATATGAGGAGACAAAGTTGTTGCATTCGGGTTGATGGATAAATTTTTCTTGCTAGCTAGGCAGGGCAGACAGATAGTCTATCAATGTTAAATACAAAAAAAATACAAAAAAAGCAAACACTCGAACCAAGAAAAGAAAAACAAAGTTTTTCGTGTCATACTTGTTTAGATTCTCCTAGTACAATTCAGAGCTTGATAAACCCGTATGAGTAATCATTCTACCTTTTTTTTTTGGACCCGGGGTGGTTCATGTGCACAAAGCGCAGGAGGGGGTCATGCACACAGATCTGGACCGTTAGATCTATTGGACGGTTCAGATCTGTGGATTTGAATTTTTTTTATTTCACAGTTTTTAGCAAAGGGATTGAATGCTTCAGGAACTTGGTAAATGCTTCATGGAAGTCAGAGATTGAATCCTCTAATTCGAATATGCATTCGGCAGCTAGAGCAGTAGCTCATCTTGATCTAGATTTTGAAATTTGTTTCTATTGAAATTTTTAAGGAGCAAGCTGAGTTATTGAACAATTTTGCTTGGATTTCAGCATCAGAAACTTAGCAAGGGATATATAGTGAAAGGAGCTCCCTCTGATTTCAACAATTTTGAAAAGCTCCCTCTGATTCGAATGGAGCCTAGCAAGGGATATATACCTCCCCAAGTTGTTCTCATCTTGATTAGGGAATGAGTCAGAGTCCACATCTTGGGATTTCACTAGAGACCCTTCTTCTGAAGCCTCCTCTAGAGCCTCTCTGAGCTTGTTTTCTTGCAATTGGCGAATAATCGAAGGCTTTCTCCGGCTTTCCTCTTCAAACCACCAGACCGATCTCTTCTTCTGCCCTTTTTCTCCATGATTAAGGCAGCACAGTGGGATATAGGCTTCCATAGTGAAAAATGCATGAATGCTTCCACTCCACACAACACAATCAATCAGAGTGAAATGGATAAAGAAAACAAATAGGTTTTTTAACCCAAGCTAAGCTACTACAGAAAAAACCCACACTTCAGCCCATCCAAACAAATCCAAGCAGCAAAGCAAATTCAGTTGAAGACAAAGCAAAAGAGAATTTGAGCTTTTGCAAAATCAAAAACCAAAATCCACAGATCCCTTTGCTAAAAACTGTGAAATAAAAAATTCAAATCCACAGATCTGGACCGTCCAATAGATCTAACAGTCCAGATCTGTGTGCATGACCCTCTCCTGCGCTTTGTGCGCATGAGCCCCCCTCGGGTCCTTTTTTTTCAAGGAAGCAATCATGGGAGACCCCACGTGATGTCTTTAATTACATTTTTTTTTATTGATTGTCAAGTTAAATGGTTTAAATTTACAAAACGCTAAACCCATACCGGACTAGTTGCCATCGCTATGTAGAACTTCCATTCCAAACGCACCCGCAGAATCTTTAACACCACTTTTGAACATCTCAAATGCCCTCCTCACAAAAATATAATTACAAAGCAATTCTTTTTGGCATTTAACAGTGAGAACAAAACTTTAAATCTTTTCTAATCACTTTAACCTCCTCAAATAATAATAATTTATAGAGAGTCCTTAATAATAATTACAAGTAGTTCCTCTATACATATACAATAATATTCTCAAGTAAATTTTGTTATAAAATTTAAAAAAACTAAAATAATTAATTTTAAAAAATTTTATTTTGTATAAAATTGATGAATTTTTCAATTAACATTTTTTTCAATTATTATGTCATTCACAAATGATAAATGGCTTTTATACGTGTATGTGTTTTTTTTTCATGACTACTATTTAAAAAAGGAGTTGCTACGTGTACCTGACTGTTTGGCTCGATGCCCCTAACTTTATCTTTTCAAATTCACTTTTAAAAATTGCTTGGTGTACTCAACCAAATTTTGTGAATGTTAAAACGTAGAAAATATATTACTCGTATTGTTGATTGGGGACTTTGTATAAATAATTCTTAATGTAAATGTTTGGATTTCAATTTTTTCTAGTTTTTTAATGCAATTTTTTTGAATTTGATAGAATAGTTGCAACAATTTTGAAAATTATTTGTTGATTTATATTTTTATTTTTAATACGTATTGGTTTTGTCAACCCATATATAGTTAATAAACACAATGAAATTTAACGAATGCTTGACTTAATTTTAGTTTTATAGTGTATAGATGATGGTTACTATTGTTCTTTCATTCAATAGTCAATTAACGCTCCTAAGCGAGAAAATTTCACACCAAATAATTGTTATTATTAAAAAAAATGATAAGTCGGTGTTACATATATAAGTCGGTACAATAAAGTTGAAACATCCCAAACTACCGATGCAACAAAGAGTTGGTGCAACGGAGCCAAATAATTGGGTACATGTAACAACTCCCTTTAAAAAACACTTAAAATAAAAAAAGTGAACATGTACGCACATAGAGCATGTCGACGACAAATGTATTTATGATGTTGTGTACTTGGAGTATTTATGATGTTGTGTACTTGGAGCAAGAAATATTGAAGATGTATATGAATGTGATACCAGGTGGAGGAAGCTTCAAAAAGGTTGGACAATTGGGAGAAGAAAACTGAACCTCTTCTCGAAAGCTGATAGAAAAGGATATACAGATGAGTACGATGGGGAAAAGAATAAATTCAGATTGGTGAGATTGACACGTTAATTTGAAGATTTTGCATTACACAATAAGTCACTCTTGGTTAGGGCAGAAATGGGCGAATCTGAGCCAAAACATGTACGTAGCTGGCAAGATTATGTTGGAATGGGACAATAAGGCAAATGGGAGCAATTCATTCGTAGTATGTATGGTCAACTTTTGGAGTCTCATTTCTCTTATTCTTCTTCTAGAGTGACTTGAATTAGTGGAGGCAAAAAATTCATTACTGTGCATGTGAATGTCCATCGAATATTATTGAATATGAGTTATTATTTTAGTTTGTTTCCTTACATTTCAACGATTTACAGATGATTTTGGATTTTATACTTTGCGACATACACTGTTACTTTCCATGGTGAGATCAAATTCTTATGTCCTGGTGACCTTCAACAGTTGTTCTAACACAAGTCAAAAATGCAGTTCACCGAAAAGTTTTAGGAGAGGGATAAGAAAATAGAACAGTTTTATTATTATTATTATTATTATTATTATTATTATTATTATTATTATTATTATTTATTTTTAATTTTATTTCTAGTTTGACCCTCATTAGT
Organism: Berberis vulgaris; assembly: GCA_963556465.1. Classification (NCBI taxonomy): domain Eukaryota; kingdom Viridiplantae; phylum Streptophyta; class Magnoliopsida; order Ranunculales; family Berberidaceae; genus Berberis; species Berberis vulgaris. Next base: position 62,178,615 of record OY747135.1, read on the forward strand.
TTATATCCAATTGAGTCTAATCTTCATTTTCTAACATATCAGTTAGGTCGTTGACTAATTAATATTAATTTAATGACTAATTTACCTACCCTGAATGCATGTGCAAACTCAACCAAATTCATCAAAATCATCAATGGATTAGATATTTTATGCTAATCTCGAGATTATATCAAAATTAAAGGAACAAACAACCTTAAAACCACCCTCCCATCTTCTCCACCTCTTTACTCTCCTGCAAACCCACGATTAAATTTGAATCATTACATTATTTTTGAGATGCGTGCACAATTAAATTTTACTGATTAGATTTACCTCGAGTGAGCAATTAAATTAAATGTCCAACGTAAAGTTTCTCGAGTGCGTGCATAATTAAATCTGAACAGTTAGATTGACCTCGAGATACGTGTACAATTAATTTGAATTGTTAGATTTACCTTGAGATGCATTCATGATTAAATTTAGACCATTGAATTTTTTTGAGATGCAGGAACGATAAAATTTTGAATTGTTAGAATATTTTTGAGATGCGTGCTTGATTAAATTCGAACAGTTAGGTTTACCTCGAGATGTGGGTACGTTTATTTTTTACTGTTAGATTTACCTCGAGATGCATGCACAATTAATCTGAAATGTTAGATTTACCTCGAGATGCATTCACGATTAAATTTGGTCTGATTAAATTTAGACTGATGTATTTTCCTCGAGATGTGGGCACGATTAAATTTTGAACCGTTGAATTTACATCCAGATGAGTTGTTTGAGATATAAAAAATTTGAACCGTTGAATTTACATCTAGATGAGTTGTTTGGATTTTTCTCGAGATGCGATGTTTGAAAAATCAAAATTTCCTCGAGATGTGTTTTTTGGGATATAAAATTTTCATCGAGATGAGTTGTTTGAGATATAAATTTTAAATTCAACCGTTGGATTTTCCTCAAGATACGATTAAGGTTTTAGTTCACCCTTAGGATTTTCCTCGAGATGAGATGTTCGATATACGAAAGATTTAATCTCAGCTTTTGATTTCTCAGGGGCATTTTGGTCATTTAATTTGAAAATATACGGTCAATAGACGTTGACCGCTAGTCAAGGGAGTAATTGTAATAGTGATTAATGATGGGTCTACTTATTAATTAGCTAAGTATAATAGGGGGCAAATTGCAAATTACCTAAAAAAGTCGGTTTTTTCCCATAGAACACCACCATCGCTTCCTTTTTTTTTTCGTTGCAACTTCAATGAAGAATCAATCATCGAGAACCCACGACTTCGGTTGATCGTAAGTCTCGGATGAATTTGGACGATCCCCTCCTCATGCAGATGATTTCGGTGGTGATTCCTTCTTCTTGCGGCATTGTTGGTCGGATTTCTCAACGATTTGATTCCCCAAATCTCTCCCTTTCTTTCTTTGGTGGTGCTTCGTCTTCCTACATCCATTGATACCCACTCTTCTTCGATCAATCTACAAATGATATCTTTCAACGTGTTGATTGGTTTTGTATAGGTGGAGAAAAGCTTAGAAGAAAAAGATTTCGGGTTTGGGTGATTGTGGATTGGATTAGTAATAATCTACCTTGGAAAATTTTTTGTTAAGATTGGTGATCTCATAAGCTTGATGTAGCTTTGGAGCAAGTTGAATCCAAGTGTTTGATAATCAATGTGAGGAAATGATATACAAAATATGTATCTTGAAATCAGTGTTCTAAAAAGTGCTAGGCGGTGGGCGGCCAGCGAGCAGGTGCCTAGGTTACACATAGGCGGTCTTAAGTTTTGTATTATAACTTTAATAATTTACAAAAGTTAAGCATAATACCTTATCAATTACATCCAATTTAATGCCAAAATACATATGCAAAATTTAAAAACATGAAAAATTAACAATCATGAACAAAATTTATTAAAACTCAAATTACTGAAGTTGGTCATGATGGGTACTTTATACAAAGTTGAGTTTTTGGACAAATATCCAAACCTACTTTTTTATTTTTTCTTCAAATTGCATGAATGACCTCAATCATGTTTGATAAAATCTACATTACTAAAATTGGTACAGACAGATCCTTTGAGAATTCCATTAAGTAATCATCTTTTGCTACATTCAGACATACACTGAATAAAAAAATTAAATTGTTTATTTCCAAAAAGAGGAAAGAAAAATAAAATAAGAACACAATCAGCCTTATTAAAAAAAAAAAACTCGCCCATACCGCCCAGACCCTGCCAAGACCCGCCTAGACCGCCCAAGCATTAATCTGGGCGTTTTTTCTAACGCCTAGCGCCTAGGCCGATTTTTAGAACACTTCTTGAAATATATTTGTATATATAAAAATTCACCTCTAACCACGATAGATAAGATGATTTTTGTCGTGATGATGTGTTGAGCATGTAAAACCTACATAGATTTCAACTAGCATGGGAGATTGTACATGGCTACACAAGTTAAAGAATGGTAAACCATTCAATGCCATCATTAATTGGATAAAGAATTTACTGGAATTAGTGATTTCAATTCACGGACATGGACTCCATGACTGGATTTGGATTGTGTTTTCATTTTTGGTTTCTTTTTCTGTTCATGTTTTTGTGATGACACGAGGAGAGTGAGGGGATTTTGAGTGATTGTGTTGTATTTTTATAGAGAGAGAAATATGTTTCCTTTCGTTTGCACGAGAGGCATCACGGGTGTAATGGAGATGGAGATAGAGATATTAGAGAAAAGGTGATTATATTTGATGGTGGTAGGAGGAGAAAGAGTAGTGACAATGAGGAGAAGAAGGGTGGATAGATTGGGGAGGGTGGTTTTGCATGAGAGTGAAGATGTGGAAAAGGATAAGATTTTAAGGTTTTATGTGGAAAGAGGATGATCTAGAGATTAATATGAAATATCAAAGCCATTGATGCATTTTGGTGAATTTGGTTGAGTTTACACATGCAAGACACATGCATTTAGTGTGGGTAAATTAGTCATTAAATCAATATTAAACAGTCACCTAACAGATTTGTAGAAAATTTGGGCTTGACTCAATTAAAATATAAAATAAGGGTTAATGTCACGCCCCGACCCGCCACGGGAATCGCAGCGTGCCGATGCGTGAACTAACACCTACACAGGCGGATCGTAACCGGCCACAACATCATAATATAACACATTCTTGATACGATAAACAAACGAAAATAAAACTACGCTAAATTTTTGAACAAAATAAATATATATTTTTGATTCGCCCCGCCAGAGTCATAGCGACCAAACAGTATACAAACATCTAGTTTAACAATATAGTACATCTGAAACACAGAGGAAGCAAAACATACCCGTACAGGGCGGACACAACCAAAAAGCTCAAAACACGCCTACAACGGAAATCGAGGCCTACGCGCCACGATCAGCAGGAACGCCAACACTGCCTGCACTCCAATAGAAGCACACCCCTTGCGGGGTCAGCAAAGCACAAAGCTAGCTGGTGCGAGCGAACTAAATACAAATAACGGAATAATAAACAAGGAAAATTCATGCCACACAACAATGAATAAGCAACAAGTTCTAAAGTCTAAATCACACCGTGTCTCTAAAGATATGTTTCTAAGTTCAAGCAACAACACAAACATTTCAGATTCAACAATAACTACTAGTTTATTATATGTTGATCATTACACACGATTCAAACATGGTAAATATCAAACAATGGAAATACAGACAACCTCATAATTCTTCCTAGCCTCCTAGGTATAGCAATCAAGTTGAAATCAGAAATTCTGTAAAATCCTGTATAAGTGTCTCATATCGTAGGTATCCGCATACCCTACGAATGTGTCTCACCCAGACACATCCCACAACGTGCACCAGTACCACTTCGGGCTTGTTTGTATCCTAATGGGGTGTCATCTGCCAGGATACAAACTCAAACATCCCAAACGACTGGCCTAACACGGCCAACCTAACATAATCAAAATCAAGCGCGCTGGGAGGGAAAGCGAGTAATCTCCAAAGCACGTCCTCCGGGACCCGTCCTACTGCACTCTATAGTGGCAAGTGCGTGCGGGAGCTCACCGCACCTCAGCAAGCTTGCCACATGCAATAGCGTCCACAATGTCAGGTGCGAGTCATCTCAAGCACCGTCCAACTCACGATGCGAGCAAGCTCCTAAGCATCGGCACAACAGGCATTATAGCGGGGTAAAGACACTTATACTACTATCCACATGCACAAATGACAAGTCTGTACATAACCAAAAGTAACAGACGTGCAGTCATAAACAATTCGGCAATTTTTATAAAATCACGACTATGCCAGGGTCCCAACATGACCCAATCACCACAATAAATTTATTTGAGTCGATTATCATACATGCTCAAGACTCGAAAATCCACGGTAAAACATGATATGCTATGCAAACTCGAAAACAAAGCATACAAGTCTCATGTCATTACACCAAAGCCTAATCACACCAAAATTACCATTCGACTTCATTCAAGTATAACATGTTTTCCGAAAATTCAAGGCATAATTCATTCACACATAACTAACACAACCCTCGAAATATCTGAAAACTACGAATTTCGGATTTTGATACAATTACACCCAATTGACGGTATAATGTAAAAATTCAATTTAGATTTTCAAATAATTATTTTCTCAAAATAAACATTATAATTCTACTCACCTGGCGGAATGGATTTTCAAAACCCAATTCCTACCGGTCGAAGCTCCAAACACGCAATACCACGAATGCGGGGCCACGAAAATTCTAAAACTGCAAGGCGGACTCGGAAATGAGTAAACTAGCCGAAAACTGAAATAAATAAATAAATACAAGCGGCGCGTGACTGAAAGGAAAACTTACAGGCACGAAAAAATTCGGCAACCACTCCGCCGAAACCCAAAGTAGGGCGAAAACGCGCCGAAACCCTCCCTACACCGGTCTGATCGCTACCAAACTGCACAACAGCACGCAAAAGGGTCTAAGGACACTCAGAGTCACGAAATTGAGGCTCACCCACGCACCCAAAGCCCGGATTCACGCCAAGGAACCCTCCAAACAAACATGCACCCTGATTTTTTGAAAAACTTTTGGCCAACCCCAAAACAGTCTTGCATGTCGGTTCTAAGGGCTCCCAAGGACGCCACCAAGGCCCTAACACGGCTGATCGGAGTTATGAACACCGATCAAACCCCAATCCAAATGAAAACTGATTTTTTTTTTTTTTTTGAAAAAAAACAACTGAGAAATAAATAGGGGGAAAGGGGAGAGGACGAACCTAGGAGGAGGAGGTGAGCTTGGGGGACGAAAATCCACCAAAAACCGTCGAGAATTGGTTGGAGGAGGCGACAATGTCGCAGCTCGCTCGCTGCGTCGCTCGCTGGATGAAAAGAAACGAAAGAAAAAGAGGGAAAAGAGAGAAGAAGAAAAAAGGGGGGAGGGGAGGGGTCATTTTGTTTTAAAGGGGTGGGTGGCTATGTGCCCCCACCACCTTTGCTAAGTACAACCCGCCTTAAAAAACTTTTTTTTTTTTTTAAAACTTGCAGGTCTCACAGTTAAACTCAATTGGATATAAACTAATGAGGGCCAAACTAAAAAAAAAACCCAAAATAAAATCAAAACTTTTAGTGTGGCAATGTGGCATGGCTACAATTTAGTTCAGGGCTTTGGGCCCGTCGCATTTGGGAATTCTTAAAAAAAAAGGGTCATTTGCATTTCCCCCTAGAATAAATAGCTAATTCAGGGCCACCTCTGGAATAAATCGGTATTGCACTTTGCCCCTAAGACAAGTAGTCAACGTGCCTTGACCGTCTGTTTTCAAAACAAATTACCAAAATACCCTTGACAAATCAAAGGCGGAGATTGAATGTTTTGTACTTCGAACATCTCATCTCGAAAAAAAATCAAATGTGTCCAATTTAAATGATAAACTTATCTCGTGAAAAATCTAACAATTGTTAAAAAAAAAAACCATCATCTTCTTCCCCACCCACCCTTTGTTCCTCCCTCATCCTCCTTGATTCGAAGCCCCTCCCCCACCCATGTTTCTTTTTTCATCCTCCCTGATTCGCAGACCCTCCCCCACCCCTGCTTCCTCCCTCCAAAACAGATAAATCCCATAACAAGAACACCCAATCAAAATCTCATTTTATTCAATCAAATCATAAGTAATACTAATCATAAGTAATACTGGAATTTCAAATCCCAATCCGCCAAGTAGAACTCAGAAAATGCAATTCACACATCTTCATTAATTCTTTCGTCATTAGGGATGCCCCAATTTTCACCACCTGACTCATTAAGGAAACATTCGACTTCCAATACTTCTTTCTCATAAAGATTGCCCACAAAGATTTAGAGTTAAGCAGGTTCCATAAAGCTTTCAAACGGAACGCTTGGATCACTTCCAAAAAATTTCTTACCCCTAAAACCTCCTTCTCTCATAGGGAAATTAAAGTGACTCCATGACACCCACTTTTTCCTGACTTACCTTCGCAGTCTCCCCAGAAGAAGTCCCCCGTCATCTTTTTGATTTTACTTAACACCTATTTCGGGACACACATAACACTCAAAGGATACACTGATATCGACTCAACATATGCCTGATTAAAATTAATCTTCCTCCTGGCAATGATAATTTGGCTTTCCAACCCACTACTCTGTTCTGCATTTTATTAAGAAGACTTTAAAAATAAATAATCTTGCAATGTCCTTTATAAATAGGAACACCCAAGTATTTCATCAACGATCCTTTGTACTGAAACCCATTGTTTGATTTAACAGCCAGTACTATTTCTGTAGAAGCCTTTTCCTCCACCATAAATGAACTCTTCTCAACATTGACCTTCTGTCCCGACATCGTGCAATATCTCTCAAAACATTTCATACAACCAAACACAGACAACTTCCTACCATTTAGAAAGATAAGCGTATCATCTGCATATAATAGGTGAGTGATAGGAGTACACTCCCTATGCTTGTAGTAATAACCAATATCACCCTTTAGAAAAGCTTTGGTGAGTCTTCTATTCGAAACCTCCGCAGCCAAAATAAAAGCATTGGCGAAAGCAAATCTTCTTGTCTCGGTCAATAGGAAGATTTGAAAATCCCTTATACACACCTTAATTAGAGATCACATGACATACTCAATTATTAAAATTGAACCTACATAGGATCGAATGCAGGAAGCTCCACTCTATGTGGTCATAGGCATTTTCTATGTCAATTTTAAGGATCAATTACCCCCAAAAGCTCGTTTACTAATATCTCTAACCAACTCCTAGGCCATTCCTATGTTTTCCACAATAGACCTGCTTCTAACAAAAGCGCCTTGCTCTTGAGATACACTATCTGGCAACAAAATGGCTAATCCACTACACAAAACCTTGCTGAGGATTTAGTAGATGACATTATAGAGATTAATAGGCCTAAATTTTGAAAATATGTTTGGAGTATCTACTTTAGGAATCAAGACTATCAAATTTGCATTAAACGCCGCCAAGCGCTTCCCCACGAAAAAAATTTGTAGTCGCCTCTCATATAGCTAAACCAATAATCTCCCAGCTGGTCTGAAAGAAACCAGATGTAAAACCATCTGGCCCTAGAACACAATTCATTGAATGCTAAAAACCACATGTCTAACCTCTTCTAGTGTATGGGCCCTTACTGAACCATCACATTCTGAAGCAAAGATTATATTTGGAATACAATCTATAAACTCATCATCTTCCTGAATCCCCTGAGAAGCAGAGCCTGGAGAAAATTATTTGCTTCATAAAGGATATATTATGAGTCCAAAATTTGTGAAGTATTATCAATTACTCTGTTTTTTTTGTTTGGATTTCACAGACGCAAAAAATATTTAGTGTAAGCATCGTTTTCCTTATATTCCTTTCCCCTAGATTGTTGTCTCCAATACATTTTCTCTTGGTGTAAAACAATTTTGTACTCCGCCTGACACCTGTTAAGATTACATACCGCATTTACATCCCAATTGGAATCAACATTTATACTATTTCTAGCATCATCTTCCTAGCCCGATAACATCATCGACAACATTTCGTCATCCAAAGCTCCAATTATACTAAATACATTATCAAAAGTTTCCCTATTGCACATTTTGATGGCGCCCCGGAGCGGTTTCATCTTCACATCTACCATGTCAAGCACTCTCATGTTACTGATCTCAACATTCCACACGCACGCCACTAGATCATCAAAAGAAGTGTGAGAACTAAGAAGTCCACATGTTTAAAAATCTAAAATGAGACGTCTGAATAGGTAAGAAAACCATCATAGGTGAATGATCAGAACAAATCTTATGAAGATGTTCCACCTTGGTATTAGGCATTTGTGCTAGCTAGTCAGCGTTAACTATTATTTTGTCCAATCTTAACCAAATTTGATCCATGCCCCTTCTCTTGTTGCACCAAGTAAAAGTAGGCCCAGAAAAGACACAATCAACTAATCCATGGTTCTAAAAAACGACGAGCATTCCGACATACTAGTCCTCGAAAGTGAAATGCTTCCCAACTTTTCATGCGCAATAACTAATGTATTAAAGTCTCCACCTACCATCCAAGGAGACACACAATTCAATGCAAACGGCTCCAACTTATCCCATAATTCTCTTATCTCCTTAATTGAATATGGCATAAACAAAGGACACCATAAATGCCTGATTCATCTGAGGCTCATCTCCAAGTTTCACCACTCTTATCGCCTTATCAATTCCATTGTTAAAATATCCAAGCTCCAAACGATCCTCCTTGAATTTGTTGAAAAGGTCTTCCTTTGTGCCACTCTCGAAACATATTTCTTTCTCATTGTTCCCATCACCATCACGACCCACTCGATTCAGTTATTCTTCCACGAAAATCTTGTTCATGCATTCAATATCAACTGAGAGTTTGGTGTCTAAGAGCTCATCGTCATCCACCGCATCAGCCAACGCACCTAACAAAATAGACACTTTGCAAACATTTGGTTGTTGCAAATCATTCACCTCCTCTTCCCCTTTTGTTTGACTCAGAATTTCTTCTCCCTTCTCATTTTTTGCATAATTGACTCTCGCATCCTCCGCTATCTTCGTAGGCTCCTTAACCACCAGTCCAACTCCTTATTTTTCACTCAAGGGACTAACTTTCACAATGGGTTAATACACCTGTTTTGTTTCCTGAACATTCTTTTTTTTTTTCTTCAAATCGGCCAATTCCATTTTCTTCTAGGGTTCCACCTTGGTAACACCTTTACCTTTCCCCCATCAATTGGATTATTTTTCTAATTCAACCCGCAAATTAATACATCATGTCCTAGTCGCTTGGTTCACTGTAAAATGATGCATTTTGCAAAGTAATGCAAATGCATCACTTTGCAATGCATTACTTTGTGGTTGCTTGGTATTAGCCAAAGAAAAACAATGCTAATTTCACAATTTTTAGTTTTTTTTTTCAATTGGTGTGCATTTTACATACCTTATTTTCTCCCATATATTACATATATTTTCTTCAAACATGTAACTGAATAATATGTAAGAAAAATAAAGACTCTTTGAAAGAGTTTTAACTATAATAAACTCTTGTAAATGTGGATTCTATTGAATTCCATATAATAATAAGAACTCTTAGAAATATGGACTCTATTAAGAAGAATAGTCCAACATGTGCACGTGAGAGTTCTCTGCAAAAGAATTCAAGACGTTTTATCCCGTAAAATAATGTAGGATCTCATAACATGAAGATGTGGAGTTTATGCATTTTAATTCTATAACCGCTTTATATAAATCTTACCAAGCACATTTTTGTTATAACTGCCCGTAAAGGAATGCATTTGCATTATTTTATGAGATACCAAGCGGAGCCTAAGAAGCAAACCTCACAATACTTGAAACCTCGATGGTGATACATCAAACCGTCATCTGATCAGCACCGTACACGTGTCATGATAATCTCGCCGATAGAACAAAACAGGCCTGATTGCATGCTCAATCAAGCGAGGCCCATACAACATTAAGCCTATCAATGGCAGGATCCAAAAGGTCGGACCCAAATTGCAACGTGCCACAAAGCCCACACGTTATGCGGTCAAGCCCAATACTCATAAGCCCTGATAAGGCAAGAGTAAGCCCTAATAAGGCAAGTATCAGGGGATCGACCCAAGACAGGCAAGCCAGCAATACTTTGGTTCCGACTAGGAAACAATACTGAAGTATAAGTCAGATAAGGAAACTTCCTTGCATGGATAACACTCAGAAAGGGAAACCTCTCCCAAAGATCTAGGAGCAGAAGTCGTGTAGGGAAATTACACTACATGGATATGTCCCAACTAGGATAAGATCTCTAGCAAGATCTTTTTCCCTAAACTACGCCACCAAAGGCCTAGCCGAACAAGGACTCTCACACTATAAAAGGGAGATAAGGTCGATAAACTAAGGTACACTACAGAAACCCCATTTACAATTTTAAGCCTCTCCTAAACCTTATCTAACTTAAGCATCAGAGTGTCATCGGCCGCCACACAGTGGTCTTTGGTTCACACGTGTGCTACTTGTGCAAGTGTAGGTCAAGGCGAGGAAGGAGTGCAGAAATCGACTACATCAGTTTGGCGCCATCTATGGGGAACAACAAAGTTCCTCAGAAGAAATAGTAGTACCACATTTCTCAGAGAACCAGAAATATGGTGACAACAAGGTCTCTCAACAATGGAGATGATGTAGAACCCTCAAACGTTCGAACCAGTACTGCGTCGCTTGCTTTGGTGCCACCACTACTGCGGAAGGAACCCTCTCAAACCCTCGTGCCAATGGCAGCCGCGCCGGACCCAAGGGTGGATCTACTGTCAACCCCCAAGGGTGGATCTACTGTCAACCCAGATGTAGCAAATCGCACAAGCGGTGGAGACATTCAAACAACGGAACCCTCCACTCGCGTAAGGAGACCGCGAGCAGCGAAAAGCCCAGTCCCCATAGAGTTCTAGGAAGCACGTTTAGGAGAGGCGTGCTACCCCAGCAACTTCTAAATGGACCAGAGATGGAGGAGCGACCAACAAAGATCCAATGTCCAGAGTCTACAGGCGCATCTCGCACAACCCCATCTGGAACGAGGCCACAAACCTAGATGTATTGTTCAACCTCACTGTCCCTCCGTTCATGGATCATATCATGGACAAACCGCTACCAAAGAAGTACACCCCGTCAAAGCTGAAGTTTTACAACAGGACGGGAGACTCATCTGGCCACTCGCGCCTCTTCCAACACGTAATGGCACTCCGGGAAGGGTTCGATGCAATAATGTGTCGATCATTACCTACGAAGGTCTATCGATTCATTGCAGACATTGGCGGCGACATTCCTCACACGCTTTGTGGGTAGCCAACGAATCAGGAAGGGCCTGCACTATCTGCTGACCTTAAAACAAAAGCAAAACGAGACGTTAAGGGAATACGTCACTCGTTTCAATGATGAGTTGACCCTCAACGACGGCTGTTGTGATGACACTGTCATTACAACCTTCACTTCGGGTATGAGGAGAGGCAAGTTCTATGACTTCCTTACTTTGGACCCCCAACCAATATGGCAGACCTGCTAAAGGATGTCGATAGATATATCACCCTAGAAGAGATGCTGACCGCCAAAAAAGAGGCAAAATCAGAGAAGAAACCCTTTGTCCTTAGGGACAAGAAAGAAGGGAAGAAGAAAGAGGACGATGACGGAAACAAAAAGAAGCGCACTGACAACAAGGCCGACTCGGGCCACACAAGGCATGACAAGGCCTCTAATAATGTCGGGTCCAAATTTGTCACCTCTCTCAACTCCAGTTTGTACGAAATCCTCGATTTTATGAAGAAATGGGAAGAACTGAAGTGGCCCCCCAAGCAGCGAGGAATTCCTGCTCGACGTGACAACGGTAAATACTGCGCCTTCCATAAGGAAGACGGACATGACATTGAGGATTGCAGAAACTTCAGCAGAGAAGTCGAGTACTGGATCAGGAAAGGCAAGCTCAAAGAGTTCTTGGGCTCAAACAGGAAGCAGGGACGAGCAAAGGAAATAAAAGACGTTGTCAAAGAGATTGAAAAAAAACCTCATGGCATCATTTATGTACTTCATGGGGTCAGGGAGCTATCAAACAGGTCTTGCAAGAAGACGCTGACCGAGATGCAGACACCATCTCAGTGCGAGGACTGACAAGTGCAGAATGCAAGAGTTCAAAGCCTGATCCCACCACTGATGTTTAGGGAAAGGGATCTCCAGGAAGAACATTCCCCTCACAATGACACCTTGGTCATCTCAGTTTTAATCGCAAAGTGGGAGGTAAAGAGAGCCTTGGTGCATACAAGAAGCTCAATCAATGTCTTGTTTCTCAGCGCATTCCACAATATGCAACTCCAAGAAAAAGACTTAACCCCTGCCACCCACCCTATGGTCGGATTCAGTGGAGAGAAGTGATTCCCCATTGGGAAGATCAATCCAATGGTGGAGGCGGGAGAGTCACAATTGCGGAAGTACCTTGTCCAAGATTTTATGGTGGTTGACACTCCGTCCACCGACAACATTATTCGGGAAAATTCGTGGCTTCATCACATGGAGATAGTAGTTTCCACTCTGCACCAGTGCATAAAATATACGACCAACCAGGCCCAAGGAACTATCCGAGGAGATCAACCAACAGCAAGAAACTACCATTATGCGGCCCTGAAACAACTGAATTGCTACCGATTGCAGCTCGGGCCTGCGAAACAGACATGTCAGGCACCAGGCCTAGACAAAAAAGAAGAATCATTCTGCGTGGGTGGAGGAGCCCCGACAACCGAAGTACAACTATGCACAGAGCCAGAATTCAGAGTTGGAAGCACAATCCAGACCAATATAGAGTTAAATAACGATACTTCAGCAAATGGGCACATACTCCAAGAATTGATAATCAACAAGGAACCGCCCTCCCGCACGAAGTCCACTATTCAGTAACTTCGCTATCTTTGGCAAAACAAGACACTTTGCTAGAGGGATTATGAAATCCGAGCCAGGACCATACACACCTCCTTCGGGGGCGGATTAGCTTCGTCCCCGCTCGAAGTTAAAATATTTTGTTGCTTTGATTTTATTTTTTGTTTTCTGTTTTTTTTTCAGTTTAGGAAAATTATTCGTACTAGACATATTCCAGAAATAAAATAGATTTTATTGATTGCAATGAAAGTTATTTCAAAGCTTGTCGACCAACTAGTATAAAAGTTTATATACTACAAGTATCTAAGTCTGACACAAGTATCTATCCGCTGAAACAAGCATAAAGATTTTCTCCATCAATTCGCCTCCAGAAGAGGTGGTGAAAGTAGAGTGTTTGAAAAAAAAACCGAAAGAGCACGCCCAATTCATTGTTCCTTCGAATCACCTCACAAGGATGATTTGAAAATAGCAACATGAACCTCAAAACGAAATGTAAACATCTTCGATCTGCCAATCTGCCTGGCAAAGAGAATTTGGAACTATAACAGAAGAAGGAAGAGGAGGATGACCCTCAAGAGGGGAGTGCCTGGGGTGTTGCTAAGTTAACGTTCCTGGAAAGAAGGTTGCATTCATCAGAGCTCCGCTCCACCAACCTGCCCTCCAGTTGTGGCGTCACGCGTGAAACTCAATAGATACAGTGGGAACGACCGACCCAAAACTAGCCGCGGGCCTAATTTCCAAGACTAGATGGCGCGAAAGGCCCTTGGAGCACCGAAAGGTGGAAGACAGACTTGACCCTCGGGGGGAGTATCTAACTCTTCTTCGCAATATAAGAAGATGTTACAAGATCTCATGAAATCAATCGTATGCTCTCCTAGATTAGGTGTCATCGCATAATAGTAGGTCTTATAAAGACTCATCGCTGTAAATGTCAAATCATTGGAAGATTCCAATAACAAAGATCTTCTTTCAGCCTTTGGAAAACCTAAAGCATATTCTATGGTAAGATGAATTTTATCAACATGCTATACAACGCTCATCGTAATGCTTGAAACAGATAACGACTAGCCTATATATAGGTGCGGTGATTTACGAAGCAGCGTCAGCCAACGGGTACATCAACATTAAATGTCGTACGAGAAATCAGGAAATGACGATTCCAATTGCAACTGCACGAGTCCAGATTCATCAAATTAATGAACCTGCACACTACCCCATTAACTGTGGGAGTAACCGGTACTGATTTGTCTCGCAATATGCACCATACACATGGCAAGTTGATCTACAAAGTTTTTTTTTCCAATTGGGCCTCGCCAACTAATGGGCCCAGCTTATGCTTTGCCATATCCGATTCAGCACATGTAAAGGTATGAACAACAAGGACCTTGAGTGCCCTTGGAATAAGGAGTGGCCCTACAAAGTATTATTAGCAAGGCATCGACCCTATTATTCTTCCGTCGTCGTTCATTAAAGTTGGTCAATTTATTACAAGTCCGATCAATCGATTGGACTCCAGAATTAAAGCGCTAGGTGAACTAAGTAAGTTAGGACACCCAAGTCATACTTGCATGCCCAAAATCTTATTCTGACCAAAGCTCAGTTAGCTCTGACTGATTACAATAGCTTTTGGTCCGCTCTAACACCTAGCCAGTTAAAAGCGGACGACGAAGGATTAGAAAGTGGGAGCTTAGTCAGCGTTTTCAACACCTTACTACGATGGCTTGCCAGGGACCATTGTCCAACTACAAATAATGGTCACCGAACTTAACCAAAGCTTAGTCGATTTCGACCTATGACGATAGCTTCTGGTTCGCTCTAACTCCCAGTCCGTTAAATAGGTGTCAATGGTTTAGAGAGTGGCAGCTTAGTTAACGCTCTAATGCCTGATCAAGACAACTTTCCAGGGATCATTGTCCAAACATGGGCAATAGTGACTGAACCTGACCAAAGCTTAGTCGGTGATGATCGATGATGATGGCTTTTGATCCGCTCGAAACCTAATCCGCCAATAACAGATTTCGACGGCTTAGAAAGTGGAGTCCAGTCAGTGCTTTCGACACCTCATTAAGATGGCTTGTCAGGGATCACCCTCTTACTCAGATGGGGATCGCCGAACTCAACCAAAGCTTTGTCAGTGGCTGTTGATGTCGATGACTTTTGGTCTGCTCAAAGCCTAGTTCGCTGAGCATGGATTCTGACGGCTTAGAAAGTTGGAGCTTAGTCAGCGTGATGATGCCTGATCACGATGGCTTTCCAGGGATCGTTAGCCAACTACAGGCAATGATCGTCGAACCCTGCCAAAGTTTAGTCAGAACGACTGACGATGATAACTTCTGGTTCGATCCAATTCCTAGCTTGCCAAATATGGACGACGATGGGTTGGAAAGTGGGAGTCTAGTTAGTGCCATCGACGCCTAATTAAGATGACTTGCCAGAGACCACCGTTCAATCACAAACGATGGTCGCCGAACCAGACCTCGATTTAGTCATTTATAACTGGCGATAACCACTTGTGGTCCAACTAAGCCTATTTCACCAATAGTAAGTAAAGACGAGTCGAAAGTCGGGTCGAAGCTCTAGACGCTCAACCCAGAGGACTCGCAAGGACTATTATTCGATCATGTATAACGGTGCATGTGCTAGAACCACAGTTTGACTAGTTCGCTTACAATAGCAACAAAAGCTGTTGGTTCAACATACAGCTAAGCTACCAAGCAAAGGGTGAATTATGCTCCCCGGTTTTTAAAAGAATTTTAACCAGAATTGCACGAACTATTGAAGCATAAGCAGTCAAAACTTTTACCAGCAGATCAATCATACGCTTCCTGACCTAGCAGAGCCTCCCGTCTGACAATTAATGTCATGGTAAGACAAAGCATATAAAAGCTAGCAAGGAAGTAAAAGAAAAATGTACAAGTACAGAGTATTATTCATTTGCAAGCCAAAAAATACAAGGTTTACTCCTCATCAGAAGGAGAATCAGATATAACATAGTCGGACTTAATAGAAACAAAAGACATTTTTGCACGTGCTACCTCTCTATCACCCTCGTCGAGTCGCCTTCTTCTTCGGACGAGTCAAAGGCCACTCCAAACAACGCATATGCAACGTCTTTATAATATGAGAGATCCCAATCGAGATGCTCCTCCTTCATAAGCTGCAACAGCTCCAGCCTTCCATGCACAATTCTGCTGAACTCAAACGTGCCCTGAGCTTTAAAAAGCTTTTCCTCGCGTACCCTTGATTCAGCAAACTCATGCTCCGGCTTTCCCGACAACATGTCAGTCTTGGACCGTTTGACGCCCAGCTTATCATAAACAACACTTAGCTCATTTTGTGCCAAAAGGAGCTGCTCATCAGCGGTCTGCACGCTCTTGGCATTAAAGTAAACATCAACCTCCCACTACTGACATCAGACAACCCATTCAAACTCCTTTTGGACCCTCTCAGCATACAGAGCCTGCATTTCAACCCGCACTCTAGCCACAATCTCTCGAGCAAATTGTAAGTCATGATGGACAAGGTTCAATTCATTCTCGAACCGATCCCTCGTGGACACTGCCCCTGCCAGTTCGGACTCAACCATTTCCTAGCGAACCTTCTGAGCCTCCGATCTTGTGCGATAGTACTCCGCTCCAGTATCTGAGTAAGTTTCAAGTTGCTTTCTCAATGACTCAATCTCATAGAGAGCGGCATAGTATGACTTCTGTAAGTTTGCAAAAACCCGCTCCATAGTATACACTCTCTCATGAACGACCTCAACTTCAGTTCCAGCTGCGACCACTTGATTCAGGTATGACATCCCCAGCACGAGATGCTTCTGCCCTTTATCCATCTGCTCTCCCAGCATATCTCCTTCTAGCTCTGAGCATAGTTCACCAGCCAGTCATTCCATTTGTTAATGTGCTTCTTGGAAGCATAAGAAATGTCAACCTCTTGATGCTAAGCTTAGTTGTTCATTTTTACCACATCCGGAGCAAATTGACTGATTCGCGCATCCGGATGAAGGTCCTTCGGGATCGAAATCACTCCAGTACCACCTTTCACTGTCTTTACTGCATCAAGGCCCTCATATACATCTTTCCCCTTTCTCACACCTATCAGCTCCCTTTCACGAGCCAACTCAGAATCAGTTGACGGAGAATAAGGGAGCGAGTTATTCCTCGGACCCGTCGTCACCTCAATATGAGGATGGGAGCGAGATCGATGACAGTACGAGCGACGCAGAGGGAACATTCGCCGTAAGGACGACGGTCAAAAGACTGTTCAGCAGGCCTAACAGGGTTGTAAACAAAGTCTTTCAATGAAAAAGGACGACTTGGTCCCATACCAGACAAAGCTTCCACTCCCATCTGCAACAATGCTTTGTTTAAAACCTCTGCCTGCTCTGTGTATACTCATTTTTGTTACGTCTTCAACTCCAACCATTTGCAGATACTCCCTCTCCAAGTCGAAAAGGGAAATGGAGCCTTTGCCCAAGCGTCATACCCCTCGGATAATGAAACTCGCCACTCAAAGAAACAACTCAGACTCAATTAATGAAACTCGTCACTCGAGGAAACAACTCTGACTCAACCATCATGACTGCACAGTTGCTTCATGAAATGACTTTGTGGACCGATGAGATGGCCCACCAATTCGGGGGGAGTAGCTGATGATACATCAAACCGTATTTTGATCAGCTTCGTACACGTTTCATGATAATCTCGTCAACAGAACAAAGCAGGCTCAATTGCATGCTCAATCCAGCGAGGCCCAGACAACATTAAGCCCACTATTGGCAGGATTCAGAAGGTCAGACCCAAATTGAAATGTGCCACTAAGCCCACACGTCATGCTGTCAAGCGCAATACTCGTAAGCCCTGATAAGGCAAGAGTAAGCACTGATAAGGCAAGTATCGGTGGATCAACCCAAGACAGGAAAGCTAGTAATACTTTGGTTCCATATAGGAAACAAATACTTAAGTATTAGTCGGGCAAGGAAATTTTCTTACATGGACAACACTAAGAAAGGGAAACCTTTCCCGCAGATCTAAGAGCACAAGTCGTGTAGGGAAACTACCCTACATGGACAGCTCCCAACTAGGAAATAATCTCCAGCAAGATCTCTTTACCTAAACTATGCCACCAAAGGCCTAGTCAAATAAGGACTCTCACACTATAAAAGGGAGATAATGTCGATGAACTAAGATACACTACATAAACCCAATTTATAGCTTTAAGCCACTCCAAAGCCTTATCTAACTTAAGCATCAGAGTGCCATTGGCCACCGCATGTTGGTCTTTGGTTCACGTGTGCTACTTGTGCAGGTGTAGGTCAAGGCGAGGAAGGAGAGCAAAAATCGACTACATCACTAGGCATACTAGTCGTTGCCAGAAACCTTTATACCTCGATCTGTCTATCCAAACTCTTGTTGGTAGAGGATCATAAAGATTCATCTCCACACACATCCGCGCAACCGTTGGCATCGTCAAACATTTTATACTATCATCAATTCGCAGAAAACCTTCGAATGAGTTCCCAACAACCTTCAATATCGGATGGTGAAAATCTGAAATGGGAGATTTGGAAGTTCAACCCACAATGAAACAACGACCGAATTTACTTGCAAACTGAACTTTACATGCCACCTAAAAGCTTTAAATCACACTCCGCGAATCATAAAATAGTCACGTGATAAAACCTTTTTCGCCTCCTCTTCCGATATCAATCGTACCAAAACGTGTATGAGATCCAACAAAACCCATAAAAAATCACCTGTAATCCCCCAAGACCTATGAATAGAGTCACGAATAGCTTTAAGGGTAGGTTTATAACTCAAAATTTTAAGGGTAAGTTTATAACTCGAAAATGTTAACACTATTACGTGTTTCTCCATGAAAGCTACCCCATTGGTTTCGTCAGCATCCGTCAGAGCTATAACTGGTGAACCTTCCTTCCTAAATCTTGTCACCTCAATGTTGGGCCTCTTCCATCTTCGCCACATGAAAACTACCAAGAATTTGAGCAAAGGAGCGAGTCGGCTGAGGCGCTAAGACACCGCCCATCCCAAACGAGCTCCCTCCACCATGACCAGCTGGAGAAGCCGCCATGGGAGAGACAAGATCGACCTAAAACGACGCTCCAAATTAGAGGGGAATAGAATCTTACGTCCCAAAATCCCTGCAAAGAACAAATTACTAGAAAGCCCCTAAAAACTAAATTCACCTTAGTCAGAGCGATTTCTTACCAAGCTATTGGGGTGGCATTCTTGCAGATGAGCATATCTCGTAAGTTGTTGTTCTACACAAGATTCAACCCTGTCTCACATCCTTAAATTTTTATAGTCACTATGAAATCCCGAGTTGATGACCCAATAACAGTTGTGATCATGTTGTCTAACAGTCTTATATGGAATATGAAACTGTCACATTCCCACATGTATTGATTATAAAGCTGCCCTCTATGGCTCTAACCATTTACATACTTTGGTTGATTCTGAAGTACTTGACCATGTTGCTCCAATTTTTCCAGAAAATTCTTTGTTTCTAAAGAGTCTTGGAAACCCTATGCTTGTGCTTCCATTTACTATCTATAATTAATCCCACATTTTCTATCCTCTTAGATATGAAAAATGATAGCATCAAAAGCAAGTTTCTCAATAGTAGCAACGAAATCTTTTCATTTAAACTTCTTTGTACACCATTTTGTTTCAAGCTCCCAAAGCTAACCTTGATGGTTTACTTAAGGTATGATAGCAAGTTATTCTATAAAGCTTGGTATATTAGTAATCTAAGAATAGGCTATTTACGTCTTCCCCATCAGTGTGGCAGAATTCACAAAATTACATTTTTTCTTAGAGCCCTGTCACCAAGTATTGTGATTTCGTTTTTCGAGTTAATTTCAGTATTCTGATTTTAAGAAAGATTTCAAGTTAATTTAAAAAAAAATTATTGTAATTTCGCAATTTAACAATATAAGTTATGTATATTAAATTCTTTAATACTACATCAAAAGTCTCAGACGACTCATAATTACATATTATATATGAATCACTCACATAACAAACTTTTGAAACCTGAATAACATTATAGCAGGTTAGTATATAGGAAAATTGAAATATTCCATGAAATTTTGAAATATTTCGAGAAATCACATTCTTTTAGGGGTGGGCACGGTTCGGGTCAATTGGATTGGGCTTGTCTCGGTCCGATGAAATAGAACCAGAACGGTTCGGGATAATAAATTTTCCTGGATAAACCCGATTGGTACCGGACCTGTTTGAACTGGAAAGGTCCGGGACAGGACCATGACATCCCTGACAAAAAAAAACCCAACCCAAGCCCTCCCGACCTGATCTTGAGTAGAAAGAGTTGAGATCTTAGCTTGAGAAACAACAAGATCTTCAACAAACTTATTATTCTGTGACTCAAGTTCCACATTCAAGCATTGCAAATTCTCTAACTGGGACTTCAACCCCCATATCTCATCCTGTAAACTCTTGACCAAATTTTCACTAATACTAAGCTTTTCTTGCAATTCCTTCTTTTCCACCCCATTTTGGTCATCCTCAGTTCTTTTAAAACTTGGATCAAATCTTTGCCTTGCCCTAGCAAATTGTTCCACAACAACTTGCCTACTAGTACCTATTTCAGACCCCACCACAACAACATCTTTACTACTAGATTTAAGCTTGTTCAACCCAAGTGACATTCTAACATTTTGAGTGTTGTTGTCTGAGTCTAAACGAAGTGATCTAGGCCTTGTGTTGAGACTAGTGGAGAGCTCATTTACTGGTTCTGATCTTGAGGGGTCTTTTGTAGTAGTAGCTCTTGGGGTGGCTCTAAATTTGGATGGGGTAGTTGAAGTAGAACTACTTGAACTAGTTCTTGATGGAATATTTTCTTCCATGGCTTTTAACTTTCTTGGGACTTCATAGTTTCCGCAAACACAGTCCAAGAAGGAATGCCTGGACCCTCCTATACACGTGCGCGTGGAGGGTCTTGGGCACGTGGTTGGAGCATGTTGTTTGAGTGAGAGAAAAATAGATCTAGGCATAAAACAGAGATATTTGTTTTGGCTTGGAAACAAAACAAAGAGTTTCAACCAAAGCAACATTTTCGACCAAAGAGTTTCGACGAAGATCCGACCAAAGAGTTTCGACCAAGATCCGACCAAGGCAAACATAGAGTTTCAACCAAGATCCCACCAAGGCAAACAAAGATCTAGCCAAGATCTGACCAAGGAAAACAGAGATCCGACCAAGGCAAACAGAGATCTAGCCAAGATCCGACCAAGGCGGAGACCTCGACCTCGATGATGATCCGACCAAGGCGGAGTTTCGACCTCGACCTGAGTTCAGAGATCTGAGTTTTGAACACCACTTTGAAATTTTCTCATTTTTCCAGCCATAAAGCAAGAGTCCCAAAGGTATGAGTTTTGAACACCACTTTGAACACCACTATGCTTTCTTGGTGTTGGGTCTGTTCAAATGGAACAGGAGAAACAAGCCCTTATGTTTTACCTTTTCCCTTTATTTTATCTGGTTGTTGGGTGCTTTGGGGTTTTTTTTTCTTTAAAAAAAATTGTATTTTTGATGAAGTTTGGATGGTTTGGGGGTGATTTTGAAGCAAAACTGTGAAAATGAATGATGAAGAGTGCCTCCTATCTTTGCTGGAGAGCACATGAAACCCATTTTCAGATTGAAAATTATTTTGGGCTTCATCCTTATTTCTCATTTTTGTTGCTGGATTTGATTTGGTACTATTTTGATTGAAAAAATAAACAAGTTTATGGGGTATTTATGGATGATTGGTGGAATGTTGTGTAGATGATATCCATCTGAAGTTATTGTTAAGTTGGATTAGTCGATTTTAGGGTGTTATAATTTTGGAATTTCATTTTATTTTTGGATATACATGAAAATCTGTCCATTACACAAAATGCATGAACATTTGTTTTTGGACATACATGAGCATCGAGTTCATACTAAAACTTTACCCTCACTAACTTTTTGCTTTGTTGCTTTGCTTTTCTGAATTTTGTTGCTTTGCTAAATTTTCTAAATTCTGCTTAGTAAATGAACATCCTTCTTTGTTGCTTTGCTTTTCTGAATTTTCAAAAAAATATTTCTTCTTTGTTGCATTGCTTTTCTGAATTTTTTTTAAATGCAGGGATGAGATTCAAAGCATACATTGTGTATCGTGGTCGTAAACCCGGAGTATACCTGAACTGGCAAGGATGTTTATCTGAGGTATCAAGGTATAGCGGTGCTTTCTATAAGGGGTTTATGTCAGCCGCCGAAGCATACGAATCATGAGTTGTGGGTTCGCTCAGAAGTGGCGAGAAAAGATCGGGAGGCATTAAACAACAATGAAGATGTGAAAGTTAACGATCGTGTTTTTGACGATCAGGCCGATAAAGTAAATGATCAAAGAAATGACACCCAAGGGAACAACGATCCTTGGGCTTTTACGAGGGACTTAATCAATGCTTTATTAGTAGTAATTATTATGATACTTGTACTATTTTTTTCTTAAGCTCTTGGCCGAATGATGTGTAATGTAATATGTACATAAATCTATATTTTTCAACATGAAGTTCTGTTGCGCAGTGGTTGCGGTGCAATTAAGTGTTTTTTCTGTACCAGTTTGAATTTTATTAATTAGCCATTGAATGGCTTAAGCAATGGTTTCTAACTGGAGAACCATCTGCAATGACGTCTTACAAAACGGGATCAACTTCTTCCAATTTTAAACACTCCCAGCAAACCTCTTGCCAAATGACTTTGAAAGTTTGTGTTGTAAGTCATTCAAGTCATTGGACATTGTCAACTATTAAGGAGGTGTAGTGAGAAGTAAGAAACGTGGCTGCTTAACTGGTTATAAGTTCCGATGTAAGCATTTTGGTCATGCTTACTGTGTACAAGTTTTGACTAAAAAGCAAGAACAAATGTTTGCTTCTACAAACAAAATGCACCGCCATCTCTAGACCATACCCTGCTAACATAAGATGTGCAAACCCAAAATCAGCAGCAAATTTACACCATCTTTTTTTTTAAAGGCAAGCATGGTTTTTATAGGATGCTAGAACCCATAAAGATGCCGCAAGTTGGGTTTGAACCCATGACCTAGTGGTACCATCCGCCAAGCTCTAACCGTTGAATTGTCATACCGTTGAACTATAATTCACTGATTCTATAACAAAATCACTGATTCAATATGCCATCCAGGTCCTTGCAATCAGACAAAAAACCACAGCTTTCATCCCCCTTTCCTGCAACCATATGCAAGCCTGCTCGATGGCCTCTAGCTCTGTAACATAGAAGCCAGGGTTTCACTCTTCATCAAACCCACCACTAGTACAACTTCTCTATCCCAAAAGCTTTCTACTCATTTCATTCTCCATTCTACCACCTTCTCCACCACCACCACCACTACCCTGCAACAAAAAGTCAAAGTGATAAAACCATTGACTATCCAAAGGTACACAAATTCAAAGTGATAAAACCAATGGATCACGATGCATGTTATGATGAAGATCATTCATGTATACTATCCAATTTCAATATAGCATCCCATATGAGTGTAGAAAATGTGAAGGGAGACTTGTCCATTCTTCACCCATGTGATGCATGAATTGTTTCTTTCCAACCAATGAAAAAGAAAAGAGGACGACTTATAATTATGAGAGGACTACCACTTAATTAAGGACATCAAGGACTAAAGATTGGGGCTCTTTTTATTAATGAACTCCCACCACTATTTTACGCATTCAACCAGTAACTTCCAGTGTATCTGCAACATGTATGAACTAAAAAAAAAGTGTGATCTAACAGGATGGGACTGAAATATGTATTTTTAAAAACTTACAGTCGTCAACTCTATGTCGTTGTTTGAAGCTGGTGGCTGCAAAAATAAATTAATAAAGAATTGCACTGCAAAAATAAAATAAGTATTACGAAATAGTGTGACCCCTTTGTTTATATACCTGTGAGAGCAACGAATAAATATGATCAATTCCTTGGATTGGAATACCAGATTGTGACCCATTGTTTTATCCTTCAAGTCGAAAAATATACAAATCATAAGTGATAGTTACGCAACTGTAAAAATATTAAAAACAAACCTGTGTATTTGGATTTAATGAATGAGGTGTCATATATTCTTAACCTTCAATTCCAATTTGGGAACAACCCTACAAATGACATGTGTACATAAAATTTAATATTCTAGACTTAAGAAATTAAATATTCATAAAACACATATTGCAAAACATACCACATTCTTTTCAATGGGCTGCTCTTTATTTGCTTGTTTATTTTTTTTTCGTTGTATTTTTTTACAAACTTTTTCAACGGTGGATTGCATCCTTGAATTAGAGCGTTGGCCTTTGCTACGAACCGGTAATGGACTATGAATGTTGATCCCAAAACTAGTAGTATTGGAGCAAAATTCCAAAAACCCATGTGAATCAACACGCTCATCACCATCATCAAATTTAAGTTGCTCCATTTTCACCGTGATCCATTCTTGAACTTGGCATGTCTTCTTTTCATCCTCAATGGCGTAGTCGGCCATTTTATAGAAGGCATTGCACATCTTGTCAAACCGTTGATTTTGAGGCTTCATTCCCCAATCTGAATAAACAATCTTAACCTTTGTATGAGCCCTATTCACATCTTTCCTCCACTTCCGAATAACATATTTATCTGGTACAACATGAATATCTCTTTCAAACAAGACTTTCAATACATGTTTGCATAAGATCCCCTTGAACTCAAACAATTGGCAATTACATTTGATATTGAAGTCGGCAATGTTAAAATATACATTAAAATTGACTGAGTGTTGTCTATCTCCTATCACCAAGTCTTGTCTAACATTGTATACCTCAAAGCCACTCTCATCTATAACTTCACTACGACTTTTACAACATATATTCCCTGTTATCTCTTCTTGGAACTCCTTAAATTTATTTGTAGTGTTGGCAGTTTGAAAAGTTTTCTCTATTGCATAAGGAGTAATGCAAGGAATCTTTCGGTTGAACGATTTAAAGTCCTCTTCAGCTTCCTTTTGAACCTTACTTCGTAGTGCATTCTCATATTGTTCTACGAATTGCTTCAAAGTGGTCTTTAAATTTACATAACCATCAAAAAAAGCATTCATGCTTTCACTCCTTTTAGTTGAAGACATCCCCACCCAAAAAGTACATCTTTGATATGTTGGCACCCAACGCATTCTTTCAAGATATAATCCTCTCAACCAATCATTTTCTTACAGACAGTATTTCTCAATGAAACCATGCCAATTTACTTCAAACTCTTCATGAGATAGGGAATCGTAAATTTCTCTTTGCATTGCAAACTTGATTGCCTCATATGGATTGCAATCGGACAACTTTTCAGGCAACTTCTTCATAATATGCCACAAACATCATCTGTGTCGTGTGTTGGAAAATACAATTTCAATGGCCTTCTTCATTGCGCTATCTTGATCAGTGATTATAGCCATCGGAGCATTGCCATTCATACACACAAGCCAAGTTTGGAAAAGCCAAACAAATTCTTCAATGGT
Source organism: Berberis vulgaris (assembly GCA_963556465.1). NCBI lineage: Eukaryota > Viridiplantae > Streptophyta > Magnoliopsida > Ranunculales > Berberidaceae > Berberis > Berberis vulgaris. The sequence goes on from OY747135.1 coordinate 62,204,090, forward strand.
CTCACCACATATCAATCCACATCCCAAAAGAATTGACTGGTCGTGATGATTCACCCCAACAAAATAAGCAAATGGCATCTCATACTTATTTGTTAAGTATGTGGTGTCAAAAGTAACATCATCTCCAAACTCCTTGTAAGCTGCTCTGCTCCATGCGTCAACCCAAAGACATTTCTCAACCTCCCTTTATCGTCCAAATCCATCATATAAAAGAAATCAACATTGTTAGCTTGCATTTTTTGGAAGTAGTTATGAAGGGCCGCCGCATCTCCTTCCCCAAGTCTCAACATCCTCATTCTATCAAGATAATTGTAACAATCTTTCTGGGAAAATGACAGAATATCATGACCACCAGCTTCAACTACACATGAAGAAAAACTCTTACTTGGCTTAATACCCGCCCTATCATTATAATCCAGCTTCTTCTTGACATACGAGCTCATAACTCTATTTTTCGGATAAAATCTTGATTTTTCGGGGCTCAATTCATGATTGTGATCAAGTGTTATTCTTGTCACTAACACTGTTCCATCATAGCGTATTTGACCTCTAACTTTAGCCAAACATCCACATTTAGTTGTACCCCGCAATTTTACAACACTTTTATGTGTCCCAGACCGACCACATGCAAGCGTAATGTATTTAGGTTTTCCATATTCATCTCTTTCTGTATTCCTTACTTTCACTGGAAATCCTATTTTATTACCATAATCATGATAATAACATTGGTACTCATTAATGCTGTTGAATTCCATCCCTTCTGTAGAATCCCTTATCTCTTCTAAATTTTCTTAGTTCTCCATCAATTCGTTATCTTCTATACTATCCATTCCTGAAATATGTGTTATAATGTACAACAACTGTTATAATATAAATGCATAGCTAATAGCCCTAGCACTATTACCTTCTATAGTATCTTTTACGGAACAATGCTGCAACTAAGGATCCACCAAAGTTGTTATACAGGTAGTTCTGGCAAAATAGACTACAATAGAATAACTATACAATACAAGCTAATGACAAACAAAAATTACTAATGTATCCCTAAACAATACAAAAATTACTAATGACAAACAAAAATTACTAATGATAAAGCTAATGTATCCCTAAACACAAAAAATCGGTGAAATATTTTGTGTTCTAAAACTCAAAACAGATGTTCATGCATTTTGTGTAATGGACATATGTTCATGTATGTCCAAAAATAAAATGAAATTCCAAAATTATAACACCCTAAAATCGACTAATCCAACTTAATAATCGCTTCAGATGGATATCATCTACACAACATTCCACCAATCATCCATAAATACCCCATAAACTTGTTTATTTTTTCAATCAAAACAATACCAAATCAAATCCAGCAACAAAAATGAGAAATAAGGATGAAGCCCAAAATAATTTTAAATCTGAAAATGGGTTTCGTGTGCTCTCCAGCAAAGATAGGATGCACTCTTCATCATTCATTCTCACAGCTTTGCTTCAAAATCACCCCAAAACCATCCAAACTTCATCAAAAATAAAAAAATTTAAAGAAAAAAAAAACCCAAAGCACCCAACAACCAGATAAAATAAAGTAAAAAGGTAAAACATAAGGTCTTGTTTCTCCTGTTCCATTTGAATGTATCGTACACCAAGAAAGCATAGTGGTGTTCAAAACTCATACCTTTGGGACTCTTGCTTGATGGCTGGAAAAATGAGAAAATTTCAAAGTGGTGTTCAAAACTCAGATCTCTGAACTCAGGTCGAGGTTGAAACTCCGCCTTGGCGGATCTTGGTCGAGGTTGAGGTCTCCGCCTTGGTCGGATCTTGGCTAGATCTTTGTTTGCCTTGGTCGTATCTCTGTTTGCCTTGGTCAGATCTCTGTTTGCCTTGGTTGGATCTTGGTCGAAACAAGATCTGAGTTTGCTTTCTAGTTTTTGCTTTTTGGAGCCAACAAGATCGAGCATCTTTAATTTTTTCTTTTTGGAGCCAAAACCAACTCACGTGCCCAAGACCCTCCACGAGCATGTGCCCACGAGGGTCCAAGCAGAGATAGGGCGCCAATACGAGGCTGGCTAGAATTTTTGTATAAAGAGATAATCTATGAAAATTGTAGAAAGATGGGGGTGGTGGTGGGTGCCTTGATTCGAGTGAAAAATGCTCCTTTTCTCGAAGAATGAGAGCTTTAGTGGTGGCGCGAAAACTTCAGTTGTGGAGAACCGAGAATTTCCTGAATAGATTTCTGTTGGGCTTTGGTTAGGTCAGGTTTTGTATATGATACAGTAACCGGGACTAAATTTCTTGTAATCGGGATCAGGATCGGGATAAAAACAATAGAAACCAGTTTGAACCGGTTTGGGACCATATCGGTCCGGGTCGGGACCGAAATTATTGCCCATCCCTACATTCTTTGCTTATCACCAACTTGTCTTAGGGGTTTAATGTGTTCCTCACCGCTAACCAAGATATAAAGCTATGTTTAGGCACATTATTCGATAATCGGGTTAGTTTCGCCCATGACATTCTACCTCTTAAATGTCTAAATGCATTGCAGGTTAGTTTCAAAGAAATACTCCCTTTGGATTAGCTGTGTTCACGCAATGGTGTCTTCATTAGGGATGACAATGGGCGGATTTAGAAGGATATTCGCCCTGCCTCGCCCTGAATGGGTGGATTTGGGTTTGGCTTAATGGATTTCGGGGCGAATTCGTGGATTCAAATTTTATGCGTCATGGATTCGAGGTAGATACAGATTTGGTCATATCCTCCCCGCGGATATCTGTTTATATTTGGTTCAAGGGCTTTGCTTAAAATCTAAAATTTGGACTCGCCTAAACCCTTTTGGCCCAAATATTATTTTTGTTTAGATATACTAAAGCCCTACTTGAATAAATATCTTTCCAGATTCTTCTCTATCTTCTTATTTTTCCCGCCTATATTCTTCTTCACACTCTCTTCATCAACCTTCATCACATATCTCGAGAATGGGGCAAGATAGTGAAGCCACTGGCACGAGTCGGCCACAAGCAGCAGAAGCAAAAGGGCTCAGAAGTCGCGGCTTAGCTGTAGTGGCGGACTCGGGAATTTAGTCAAGGGGGCGAAATGACAAATAATTATTAGTTGATAATAGTAGTTATCAAGGGTGGAGCCAAAAAAAATTTATACCTGCACTAGTAATTAATAAAAAAATACAACTATAAAAAATACATTGCATATACCAAATTGAATATAGTAAAAAAATACAACTATCAAAAATACATTGCATATACAAAATTGAATCTAGTGTAGCCCAATTTTAAGTCAAAATAGGGTCGCAATATCGATAACCTTTGCAAGGGGCAAACGAGCATAATAACTAAAATCACAAAATAATTAGGATGATTATCTATTGAAGCTAAAAAATTTGAAATTTGCGAATAATATGATCCTAATATAATTTCATAGAAAAAATAGTTTATATAAGGCTAAAATTTTGTACGAGTTTGCTAATGATATATATTTTCACTGAATTTTATAGTTATTATTTTAGATATTAATTTCAAATATTTTTTTTGTTGGAGGTTTTATACCACTTGTGAACAAGCAATTCATTTATTTACTATTTGCAGTTACATAAAATTGGGTTAAAAACAAAAAAGTAGGGGCGGGTCAAAATGACAAAAGTAGTAATTGTAAATAGCCATAAAGAAATCATATCACCAAGATGACCAAAAATAAGTTTGTATTAAACTAAACAATTTTTAATGTTTGCAAATACTAATAAAGTTGCGTTGAAAAAAAGAAAGAAAATATTGCGCTCAAAGAGTATAGAACTAGAGTTGTTTACTAAAACTAATAACCTTCCAACCACTACACCAACAAAGATATGATCAAAAAGTTGAATGAACAGTTTTGATATTGTATTATACATTATATAATTAATTTTTTTTGTAAGATTAATATATAGTAAAAATATTTTGAAAGTTCAGGAGGGCAGCTGCCCCCTTCGCCCCTTAGTAGATCCGCCCCTGCTCAACTGCCAGTCATGACATCGCTGATGTAGTGCAAGTTGTGGATTCTGAAGTTGGAGCGGATTAAAAATTGGCTTTTGACACCCACTGTGGAAACACCACCATGAGTCCCAACCAAGGTTTCACCTTCAATTGGTGATGTTGCAAGTTGCAGCATTGAATTGGTCACCACCACCATCGAATTACCACCACTAACCAGCGGACTTTGCTTTTCTTACCCTTATCAATTTCTTCTTCTCTCGCTGATCTTCCACTCCCTACCACCACAACTGAATTACCCTCCACCCCCCCCCCCCCCCAAAAAAAAAAAAAAAAAAAAAAAAAAACACCACCCTACCAAGGGAAGTAGAAAAAGGTGGGGAAGAATAACATAGTTGATTTGGTAGTAGGCTTAAGATGGTGGTTCGACAGTATAGGAGGGTGTTTTTGGTTCATGGCGGGGCTCCGTTATTCACCAGAACGCAGATAATAAACCATTAATCGGGGCAAAGCGGATATTTCATGTGTGTGTGGATGTTTTGTATTTCTTAATAGTTACACTTTTGTGTGTGTGTGTGTGTAATTTTGAACCTAACCTAGGATCAGATCGTCATTATCTAAACAAACTCGAAACATACCATTGCGAAGTGATTCCTCTACAAGTCCTTCTAAGATCCATTTTTCATCTTTCATTCTAGATAAACCTCTTTAAGTATCAACTAAAGCTAAAAAAATAAGAATGATATTAGACAACCCGTCCTTTCTCTTTCCTTCACAAAACAAATATGAAGTTGCAGGTTCAATTTAAATTCGGATACTAGGAGGGGTGTGTCTAGGTACTTAATTGTTTGACAATATCCTTTCAGTGATGGTGCTTGAATCCATACATTATTGGGAAGCCTCTTTGAGACGTCCATAAGTATGGAAACCTTTGCTACCAATGGCCTCAATGTCCATGTCCAAATAACTCCTCAGTGCTTCTACCACTACTTTTGAGGAGTTTTGGTGGCACAGTATGAGGGTATAGTTCAATCCAAGCAGGTTTGAGGGGTGAATACCTATTGGGATCCCATCTAGCAAGTCTGTATGGCCCCTTGTTCTCACGCCATTGCTTGGATCATGGCCTGCTATGTTCGAAAGTTTATTGTTGTGGTTAATTTAGCTTTATTTATTTGTTTGTCAATATGATGATCAAATGGGTAATGCAATCTATTTAACTTGGCAATGTTAGACATTTTGAGAATATTGACTATTTGAGTATGAGAATTATATGACATTAAAAAATATAACATCTTATCAAGTTAAAATTTGTATTCAAACAAAAGAAATTAACTCTATATTGTAATTTGACAAAAATAAAAATTACATAGGGTTGGGAGCTCTAAAATTTCCTTATGCAAAGACGGCAAATGTTCCTTCTATCTAACCATATAAGAGTACGATAAATGTGAAACTCACATTGATAGTGGACATAGAAATGGTTTGCCCATTCTTGTACTCATTTAGACAAACCGCGAAATTTCTCTTTCACTAGACTCTCACTCACTCATTCACATTGCCTAAGCTCATATTATCAAGTTTAATGATGATACATAAAAATGGTCACACCCCAAAACCATACACGTGTCATGATGATCTCGAGGAATTACAGCCTCAAGCATCATCCCAACACTGATCCGGCCCAAGCGGTTCTAAGCCTACCCAACTGCAGTTCGCTAGGCAGACCTGAACTCTCACAGCATGCTAAGCCCGTAGTAGCTGATGATACATAAAAACAGTCACACCCCAGAGTCGTACACGTGTCATGATGATCTCGAGGAATTACGACCTCAAGCGTCAGCCCAACAGTATCCGGTCCAAGCGGTTCTAAGCCCGCCCAACTGCAGTTCGCTAGGCGGACCCGAACTCTCACTGTATGCTAAGCCCACACGTCTTACAACTATCCTCAATACCCATAAGTCCTCTTCAGACAAGTATCTTGATGATCAGCTTCGGACAGGCAACTACAGTGGCTCTCTGCTTCCAACTAGGAAGCACACACTAGAGTATCTTCCACACAGGGAAACTCCCTTCTACGGATTGCTCTTGGATTGTGAACTATCTCCCGCATATCTAAGATCACTGGGCTAACAGGTAACTTCCCTCCTACAACACGACTCCTAATTAGGGAGGGATCTCCACGAAGATCTCCTTCCTAAACTACGCCTACGATGGCCTGGTAAAACCAAGACTCTTTGCACTATAAATAAGACATGAGGTTGGTAAGCAAATGTACGCTACAAATTCTCTGTTACACCATTACACCTTCCTCAGAGTCATGTCTGACTTTAGCATCGGAGTGTCATCGGCCACCCCATGGTGGTATGTGGCTCACGTGCGTTACTTGTGCAAGTTAGCAAGACTAGGTCAAAGCAGGGAGAGAAAAAAAACTACATCAGTTTGGCGCCATCCGTGGGGAAGACATAGTTCTTAACTTTACACTAAGTGTCGTCTCCTTTCAAAACCTAGAGAGATGGTGACCACTAGGTCACGCAACAACAGAAAACTATCCGAGTCCGAACTATCCAACAGGTCCAGAAAGAGGGCTCTACTAGTAATGATTCAAGCGATTTGTGGCGAGCAGCCGCCGCAACATGGTCGGAGGCAAGGCTCATCCGCGTCGCTGGTATTTACACAGAAGGATCTCTAGGGCATACAAATCTCGCACGACGGTGCCCTGGTGGTGACGATTTCCATGGCGGGCTAGGATGTAGAAGGTCCTTGGTTGATACTGAAAGCTCCATGAACGTATTGTTCATCCGCACGCTCCGCAGCATGCAACGAAACAGCATTGACCCTGATAGTCGTCTAGTGACCGACTTTAGTGGCGAAAAATACCTCACCATGGGAAAGATACAGCTGACAATAATAGCGGGAGAGCAGCCGACTCATAAAACCATGTTTCAAGAGTTCATAGTAATCAACACGCCTTTGGTGTACAATGTTGTTCTAGGAAGACTCTGGATACATCATATGGGAGCGGCGATCTCCACCCTGTACCAGTGCCTCAAGTAACCTACGAACCAAGCAGTCGATACATTGAGAGGATATCAATTGGTGGCCAGGGAATCCCAATACATGGCGACTTTGCCTCCCAGTAGTTCTCAACAAGCAACAAATCCAACGGCCAATACTACCCTCCAAACAGCCCGAAGCACAGGAGAAGAGCAACACGCATCGGGTAACGAGGCACCAGTAAGCCCTCGAAGAAGTCCCAATGCCGGACAGCCAGAGGAAGAAACCATCACGGTCTACCTTGATAGCCCTCGAAACAGCAAGGTCATTCAGATCGATTCCTGCCTAAGCAAGGTAGTGGCGAAACAGCTTACAGAGCAGCTGCAGCATAACCAGGACATCTTCGACTCGACCATGCAGGATATAGTGGGGATCAATCCGTTGATAATCACTCATCGCCTCGATGTCGACCCCTCGAAGAAAATCATCAGGCAGAAGAGGCATGTGGCACCTGAAAGGAATGCGGTCATAAATGAAGAGGTACAACGTTTACTCGACGTGGACATGATCAAGGAAGCACGATACCCCAATTGGCTGGCAAACACCGTTCTCGTAAAAATAAAAACAAGAAGTGGAGAATGTACATAGACTACATTGACCTAAACAATGCCTGCCCAGAGGACAACTTCCCACTCCCCCGCATCGATTAGATCGTAGATGCCACTTCGGGACACAGCCTACTCAGCTTTATGGACGCCTATTCAGGCTACAATCAAATTAATGCACCCCTAGATCAAAAGAAAACATCTTTCGTAACGGAAAGAGGAATATACTGCTATAGGGTAATGTCATTCGGCTTGAAGAATGCAGGGGCTACTTACAAACAATTGGTCAACCGAATGTTCAAAAAGCATATCGGTAGAAATATTGAAGTATATATCGACGACATGTTGGTCAGGAGCCTTCGCAGCTCCGACCACATATGAGATCTTGCCGAAGCATTTGACCAACTCAGAAAATACCAGATGAAACTCAACCCACAAAAGTGCACGTTCGGAATGGAGTCGAGGAAATTCCTAGGCTACATAGTTAACGAAAAATAAATCGAAGCCGATCCAAAACAGATTCAGGCTCTTCTTGACATGAAATCTCCGACCAATATCAGAGACGTTCAGAGCCTTACTGGGAGAGTAGCAGCACTCAACATATTTATACCAAAGTCGTCCGACAAATTCCTCCCATTCTTCAAGCTACTAAGAGGGAACAAAGGATTCTCGTGGAACGAGGAATGCCAACAAGCATTTAGGAACTTGAAAGCATACATGGGGAGTCTAGAACTACTCTCGAAGCCCGCGATAGGTGAATCATTATACATGTACTTGTCTGTTTCCAAACACGCTGTCAGTTCAGCCCTCGTACGAGATGACCAAGGAACCTAGAAGCCAGTATACTACACCAACAATACCTTCGTAGAAACAGAAGCACACTATCCAGACCTAGAAAAGTTGGCTCTGGCACTGAGCATATTCTCTAGGAAAGTGAGGCCCTATTTTCAGGCCCACTCCATAACGGTCCTGACCAAATATTCACTCCGCTCTGTATTGCATAAACCCGAGTTGTCTGACAGGATGGTGAAATGGTCGATAGAGCTCGGGCAGTTCGACATAAGCTACGCTCCAAGAACCGCCATTAAAGCCCAGGCGCTAGCAAATTTCATCGCTGAATTTACTGGCGAAGAAGAGTCGAGGGTAGACTTTCAACCCTCTGAATCAGATGTCCAAGAATGGACCCTACGCTATGACGGATCTTCAACAGATAGGGCGAGCGAAGCAAGGATCACATTTCGTTCCCCCGGCGGCTACACCCTCGAAAATGTCATTAGATTTGGCTTCCCCACTTCAAATAATGAGGTCGAATACGAAACACTTTTGTCCAGCCTGAAGCTAGCTTTCGGGATCGGCATAGATCACCTAACAACATACAACGACTCAAGACTAGTGGTCAACCAGGTCAAAGGAGATTTCAATAGCTTACCGCAACAAGGTACTTGACGTAATGGGCAAGTTCAAGAGCTGCCAACTCACACAGTGCCCCCGAGATGATAACCAAAGAGATGACGAGCTAGCAAAAGAAGCCTCAGCCTCCAACAAAATCTCCAGTGGCCTCATCGAGTATCAAGAGAAGTCAAGCCTCGGCAAGGATGAGCACAGAGATATCTGTGCCGCTCAAAGCACAACCAAAGTCGATGACTCTGATACTAGAATATATAGCGTCGGGAGCGCCCTATCGACCGAGAAGGTCAAAGCACGAAGACTTAAAAACAGAGCAACAATGTACACTCTCCTAAACAACAAGTTATACAGGAGATCGGTGACAAGGCCCCTGCTTCGATGCCTATCGCCTTCAGATGCAAGCCAAGTCTTGGAAACTATCCATTGCGGTATTTGCGAGAATCACCCAGGCGGGAGAGCCCTCACCCATAAGGCTCTGACTCTAGCGTATTATTGGCCAATCATGCTGCAAGACACCAAAGATACCATTTGCAGCTACGACAAATGTCAAAGGTTCGCGCCATATACTCATATGTCGGCCCAACCACTAACTCCAATTACTAGTCCATGGTCGTTCGCACAATGGGGAATGAATAACGTCTGGCCGCTCCCGGCATCAGCTGGTAAAAACTTCCTTCTTGTCACCGTCGACTATTTCACCAAGTGGGTCAAGGCAGAGCCCCTATCCAAAATAGGGCAGTTCCAGATCAAAAATTCATATGGGCCACCATCGTCTACAGATTTGGCATCCCTAAAGTATTGGTCAGTGACAACGAAACTCAGTTCGAAGGTAGCAAGGTCAAATAACTGTGCAAAAGTCTGGGAGTCAAGCACCACTTCTCCTTGCCAGGACACCCCCAGGTCAACGGCCAAACAGAAGTTACCAACCGGATGATCCTAAAGGCCATCAAGAGAAAACTCAATGCAGCCAAAGGAAAATGAGTTCCAGATCTACCAGGAATACTCTGGACGTGTCAAACGACTAAAAGAATCCCTACCGAAAAGACACCCTTCGCCTTAGCATTCGTGTCGGAAGCTATGGTTTTGGTAGAACTAGAAGTGCCAACCTTTCGGATTGAAGAGTCCAGACCAGAAGGTAACGATGAGGCCTTACGCGTGGGACTATACCTCCTTGACGAAAAAGGGATCTAGCTTCCACCAAGATAGCCACCTACCAACAGCGGATGGTGCAGTACTATAACAAGAAGGTCAAGCCACACGAATTTAGGGTACTCGGAAAGACCCAGCAGAACACCAAAAAAGCCGGAGCGGGAAAGCTAAATCTGAATTAGGAAGGACCTTACAGGGTTGCCAAGGTCAATAGACCAGGAACGTACTGGCTGGATGACGCAGATGGTGACAAGCTTAAGCGACCATGGAATGTATAGCACTTCAAAAAAGATTATCAATCAAATATTTTGCTTTTACTAAAACTTCTATTGTCGTATGTTACAGCTATCGACCAACCCGATTGTGACCAAACTTGAATATCTTCCTGAAGCCAAATCCGCTCTGCGCGGGTCACAACGGCTGAGGAAGTGGGAGTCTAGTCAACGTTTGTCCGCTGATGACAACTACTTGCCAAGGGATCATTGTTTTCAATCCATACAAGGGTCGCCGAACTTACCAGATAAGCTTAGTTAGTTTGTGGCTAATGACGACTTCTTCTGGTGCCCAAAGCCTAATCAGCTCCGCACGGGTCACAACGACTGAGGAAGTGGGAGTCTAGTTAACGCTTGTCCGCATGACGATGACTCGCCAAGGGATCATTTCTCTCGACACAGACAATGGTTGCCGAACTGACCCGGTAAGCTCAGTCAGTTCGCAGCTAATGACAACGACTTCTGGTGCCCAAAGCCTAATCTGCTCTGCGTGGGTCACGACGGCTGAGGAAATGAGAGTTTAGTCAGTGCTTGTCCGCTGATGACGACGACTCGCCAAGGGATCATTGCTCTCGATACAGACAATAATCGCCGAACTTACTAGGTAAGCTTAGTCAGTTCGCGACTGATGACGACGACTTCTGGTGCCCAAAGCCTAATTCGCTCTGCACGGGCCACAATGAATGAGGAAGTGGGAGTCTAATCAGCGCTTGTCCGCTGATGACGACGACTCGCCAAGGGATCATTGCTCTTGATACAGACAATGATCGCCGAACTTACCAGGCAAACTTAGTCAGTTCACGACTGATGACAACAGCTTCTAGTGCCCAAAGCCTAATTCGCTCCTCGCGGGTCACGACGGCTGAGGGAGTGGGAGTCTAGTTAGCGCTTGTTCGCTGATGACGACAACTCGCCAAGAGATCATTGCTCTCAATACAGACAATGATCGCCGAACATACCAGGTAAGCTTAGTCAATTCATGACTGATGACGACAGCTTCTGGTACCCAAAGCCTAATCCACTCCGCACGGGTCACGACGACTGAGGAAGTGGAAGTCTAGTCAGCGCTTGTCCGCTGATGACGACGACTCGCCAAGGGATCATTCCTCTCGATACAGACCATGATCGTCGAACTTATCAGGCAAGCTCAGTCAGTTCGCGACTGATGACGACAGCTTCTGAGCACAAAGTCTAATCCGCTTCGCGCGGGTCACGACGGCTGAGAAAGTAGGAGTCTAGTCAGCGTTTTTCCGCTGATGAGGATGACTCTCCACGGGATCAATTCTCTCAATACAAACAATGATCCTCAAACTTAACAGGCAAGCTTAGTCAGTTCACGACTAATGACGACGGCTTTCGGTGCCCAAAGCCTAATCCGCTCTGCACGGGTCACGACGGCTGAGGAAGTGGGAATCTAGTCAGCGCTTGTCCACTGATGAGGGCGACTTGCCAAGGGATCATTGCTCTCGATACAGACAATGATCGCCGAACTTACCAGGTAAGCTTAGTCAGTTCGTGACTGATGACGACGACTTCTGGTGCCCAAAGCCTAATTCGCTCCGTGCGGGTCACGACGGCTGAGGAAGTGGAAGTCTAGTCAGTGTTTGTCCGCTGATGACGGCTACTCGCCAAGGGATCATTGCTCTCGATACAGACAATGATCATCGAAACTAGGTAAGCTTAGTCAGTTCACGACTGATGACGACGATTCTTGTGCCCAAAGCCTAATACGCTACGTGCGGGTCACGACGGCTGAGGAAGTGGGAGTCTTGTTAGCGCTTGTCCGCTGATGATGACGACTCACCATGGGATCATTGTTCTCGATACAGACAATGATCGCCGAACTTACCAGGAAAGCTTAGTCAGTACGCGATTGATGACGACGGCTTCTGCTGCCCAAAAATTAATCCGCTCTGCGCGGGTCACGACGACTGAGGAAGTGAGATTCTAGTCAGCGTTTGTCCGCTGATGATGACGACTCGCCTAGGGACCATTGCTATCAATACAGACAATGATCGCCGAACTTACCAAGTAAGCTTAGTTAGTTCACGACTGATGACGTGGGCTTTTGGTGCCTAAAGCCTAATCCGCTCAGCGCGGGTCACAACGGCTCATAAATGGGAGTCTAGTCAGCGTTTGTCCGCTGATGGCGACAACTCGCCAAAGGATCAGGGCTCTCAATACAGATGATGTTCATCGAACTTATCAGGTAAGCTTAGTTAGTTCGTGGATGATGACAGTAGCTTCTGGTACGCCAAACCTAATCCGCCCCGCGCTGGTCAAGATGGCCGAACAAATGGAAGTAGAAGTCATCGCTAGTCTGCCAACACTGAAAAAGTCATTACAGACAATGACTGAAGGAATCTGGTCAACCCCTGGCCAACAACAACTTCTGCTGGTTAACTCCCAATCTGTCACAATAGCAATATAGTTTGACCGAAAAAGATAAGCATTCCGCATAGCAGTACAAACTCTACGGTCTACAAAGCAACCAAAGAAAATACCACAATACAGGGCAAAAACAACACTATCATTCAAAAAACATGTCTATATAATATCCACCAAATAAAGGACATTACAATCAATCTAAGGATAAGCATCATCCTCATCTGTTAGCCTCGCAGTACCAGAGCCCTCCTCTCGATTGATTGGCCCAAAAGCAGCCTTCCTATAGTGGGCAAAGTCAAGACCGATATCGGGGTGTTCTCTTCTAATCAGTTCCAAAAGCTCCAGTCAGCCTAGAATGACCTCAGACGAGATCAGCGGTCTCTTGCTGGACACGTCAAAGTTCACCTCGCCCAACAAGGCCTCATAGTGCGAGTGTTCCTCCGCCTCCAGAGCACGGCGAAGCCCCTCGTCAACCACGACCTCCAACTGTTGCCTTTCAATGGCCCATTCTGCCTCCGCTCGCTTTCTCTCGGCTTCCTAAGCTTCTCGTTCAGAAGACCACCTGTCCACAACCGCATCCAGGCACTCTAGTTCAACCCTGGTCCTCCTCAGCTTAGCACGGGTTGACGTCAAATTGAATTCGGTAGCCCTCAGCTGAGCCCTCACATCAGCAACTATTGCATCGGCAACGAGGGTTGTGACCTCCTCGCCCTTGCGGTTCACAACAATGCCAGAACCATCCGCCTGATAGAAAGCGTTCGAATACGACATCTGAATATCAGCGAAGGTCTTCTCCAAAGCAAGGACCCTCCCACAGACTTCAGAGTGCAGCAAGACAAGACTATACGACTTTGGGGCGCGAGTAAAAGGGGAGAAGCCGTCCTGACAGAAGTCAGCCTCATCGGGACTACAATCAGAGGTACATTTGCCTTAAATTTGGCAAGCTTGGAAGGGTTGGGCGGGGTTAGGCTTTTCTTCCTCATACGACGAGCAACCACCCCCTCAGCTGGTGAACCTGACACGAGGTGAGCACCATAAGTGCACTACAGCAATCTGCTGCGCGCGACATTGCCCAACATTACAACCTCCTCAACAGAAATCAAAGTGAGCTCGAGAAACTCCTTCTCTATCCGCATCTCTTCCTTGCTAAGAGATGGAATAACAAACTTCCCTGAAACAAAGAAACAACGTCAGAACCCGTGTCGCAGAAGGAACATACGAAGATATACATGCACCAACGACCAAGGGACTCACCGATGTCAAACTGAAAGTATCGAGACACCCTGCAACTCCCGAGCCTAAAGTAACAAGAATATGCCGAAGCCAATAACCATTGCTTCTCCCAAGATTCGGTGTTGTTAGCCATCAGTCGCAATCAAGATACCTCTAGAATCCAGCCGAGCATTGGTAAAGTGATGAATCACTGGCAAAGTCAAGTGAAGGTCAGCGTCATGAGCCCTCAGGAGAATTGCGAGCAGTATCTTGAACCCGCTCGGCGCCATTTGAGCGGGAGGCATGCGAAAATGGGTAAAGAAGCGCCAGACGTCATCCAGCACCAGAAATTGGAGCCCAGACTCGAACATACCTCGGTGCAAGCCTATAAACCCATGAGGGGGCACAGTCAGACCTAAAAATCCAAACGCAGCAATAGTTTGCAATTCTCCAGGGATACAGTACAGACTACGAAGCCTAATCAACTCAGTTTCGTCAACCAAGCTACCATCAAAATTCTTGCAGGCAAGGGATAACAAATCCTTGGAAGTAAGTTTAACGTTATCAGCCATTGAAAAGGAAAACAAGTACTATGGTTCTAAAAGATAGTGCAGATAACAATGGGAAAATCTTCCTCAGAGCAGTAAATATTTATAAGGGAGGCAAACCGAACTTTCCCTCTTCGAACTGTCACATACCCATTAAATGTCATGCTCCACTCAAAACCAACGCTTCGAGTCCAATCATCACGACGATACAGTTGTCTTTTCAAAGAGTTAGTGGACCGACTTAACACCACTAACTCAAAGGAGTTGTTGATGATACATAAAAAGGTCACACCCCGGAGTCGTACACGTGTCATGACGATCTCGAGGAATTACAGCCTCAACCATCAGTCCAATATTGATCCCGCCCAAGCGATTCTAACCCTCCCAACTGCAGTCTGCTAGGCGAACCCGAACTCTCACAACATGCTAGGCCTGGAGTAGCTGATGATACATAAAAATGATCACACACCGGAGTCGTACACGTGTCATGATGATCTCGAGAAATTACGACCTCAAGTGTCAGGCCAACACTAATCCGGTCCAAGCGGTTCTAAGCCCGTCCAACTACAGTCGTCTGGTGGACCCAAACTCTCACAGTATGCTAAGCCCACAAGTCTCACAGCTATCCTCAACCCGTAAGTCCTCTTCAGGCAAGTATCTTGAAGAAGCTAACACCAGAGTATCTTCCACACATGGAAACTCCCTTTTACGGATTGCAACTATAGCTGCTCTCTGCTTCCAACTAGGAAGCTAACACCAGAGTATCTTCCACACAGGGAAACTCATTTTTACGGATTGCTCTTGGATTGGGAACTATCTCCCACATATCTAGGAGCACAGAGCTAACAGAGAACTTCCCTCCTACCGCACGACTCCTAATTAGGGAGGGATCTCCACGAATATCTCCTTCTTAAACTATGCCTACGACGGCTTGGTAGAACCAGGACTCCTTGAACTATAAATAAGACATGAGGTTGGTAAGCTAAGGTACGCTACAAATTCCCTGTTACAACATTACACCTTCCTCAGAGCCCTGTCTGACTTTAGCGTCGGAGTGCCATCGGCCACCCCACGGTGGTCTGTGGCTTATGTGCATTACTTATACAGGTCAGCAAAACTAGGTCAAAGCAGGGAGCGAAAAAAGACTACATCATTTATCATCAAATTATTTCATTTATTTGGTTATACAATAAAATCTATTATTTTGTCTTTTGTTGTCACAGCCACTACCCTACCACTGTAACATAACTGCCACCACCTTCACAACCATTGCCACCACCATTTTACACCCACTGGCACCACCACAACATAATCACCACCACCATCGGCACGTCGTGCAACCACCATAGCATTGACATAACTACTTTCACAACCATAACTACTAACACCTAATCACTACCGCTTCATCAAAAAAAAAACACCCAATCACTACCACCTCCACATTCACCTACACCATATTATAACCACTTTCACAACCATAACCACCAACACTTTCGCACTCATCGCAACCACCATAAGATAACCGTCACCAACACCTTCATAGCCATAGTGACCACTCGCACTGAGAACACCTTCATAAATCACAACTAATGCCACAAGCACCATAGCAAAATTTTAACTACCGATACAACCCCTATAGTCATAGCAATTGTCACCATGATACCAAAATCTCCCACCTCATCTGTCACCCACAACAACAAGTACTATTACAACAACTACCACCCTACGACAACCACAACCATTTTTATCATCTTCACTACCCACACTCAATCCACAATCACCACCACCACCATGATACTAAAATCACAACCACTACTAGTACCAACGAAATAGAGTAAGATCAAATAAAGAATTTTTAAGCAAAATACTAAATAAACAGCCACAACCATTGTTATCATCACCGCCATCAACAAAAACAATCATCATAATCACCACCAACATATTAATGATACCACAACCAACACCAATGAGATAGAGTAAGGTTCAACAAGGAATCTCCAAACCAAATACTAAATACACAAGTACCACCATACAACAAATACAACCATTGCCATTATTTCCACCACCTACAACTATATCCACAATCACAACGACACCACCACCAACGAGATAGAATAAGGTTCAACAAGGAATCTCCAAGGCAAGTACTAAATACAAACACTATAACACAACCACAACCATAACCATTGTCACCATCTCCACCACCCACAACCATGTCTATAATTACTACCACCACCTCCATAATATTAGATCCATAATCACTATCATCATCACCACCATCACTACCAACTAATGAGAAATTGTAAGGTTCAACAACAAATTTCCAAGTCAAATATTAAGTATAATCCAAATTAAGTTTCCTACCTTTAAGTTGTTTATTCACAAATTATAGTCCTACGTCACATAAAAGTCAAGTTTCATGTTGTTTAGCAAAATCCCAAATTTCATATTACAATTATAATCCAACATTACCCAAAAGCCAACCATGTGTGTGTATGATCTGAGAAATCTTAACCCAATTATTTTTAACAGTTTTTTTTTTCTTTTCAAATTATAAAGGCACCCAATTTGACTAATGTTATTTAAGTCATTTTACTAATAATTAATTACTAAGATTTTTTTCCTCAATAGTAATTGTTTCTTCTTCTTCTTTTCTCATCTTTCTGCATCATATTCTTCCTTTTCTTTTTTTTCCATTTCCTACCAAAATCAAACATAAAGGAAGAACGTCAACATCCAATTAATTTTTCTTTAGGTTTTTTTTAGTTTGACACTCATTAGTTTATACCTATTAGAGTTTTGCATTCGTTTTGAAAACTATTTGAGTCTAACCCTTATTTTCTGACAGAACCGTTAAGTTCACGTCATTGACTGATCAATGTTAATTTTTGGACCATTTTTCCCATACCTTAGGTTAAACCATAGTTAAGCCCAAAATATTTTTTGGAGAAGATGTGTACTAAACACTAATTATTTGAAAAAAAATTGTAAAGCTCAAACTTGGGCCCATAGAAACATTCAGAAAGTGGTTGCTTTTCATGATGGTCGAGTTTGTTCAAACAACATCTCTACATTTATGTAGAAGAAAAAATTTGAGAGACTTTCCCATGTGGTTTGGTAGTTTTATATCTATCGTCGGTTCACCAAACTATCAATTGGTGGTGGCTGGTGTGTTAGCATTCAACTCTTGGTCATGGATCAACAAGGAGTTGACAAAAACCTTAGGAAGCAACACAAATTAGTGAACAACAAGTGTCTTTATACATGTATTTATAATACTTTGTTATTTTACTTCTAAATTTGAGTGCAACCTACTGTGTTCCCCATTTGTTCCTGCCCTTCAACCCCTATTTTCCATCAAATTTGTTGGTTGACAACGGTAGATGCTCAGATACTGGATTTTACTCATTCCTAAGTTAATTATGTGAGACAATTACAAGGACTCAAACACAAGAGTCCTCGTGGGACTCAGAGTCCTTGTGTGATGGAGTGTTTGGTTCACAATTCATCTGGGACTCAATGTCCTTTTCTTTCTCCAATTAAAGCAAGCATACAACAACTACTTGTATAAAAAGTAAATATAAGGCAGCTATGAAAAAAAGACAGCATAACAATCAGAGCATACAACTGAAACGCAACAGCAATACGGCAGCAACATTGCAGCAATACGATAGCAAAATTGCAGCAACATCGCAGCAGCAACGCAGCGTCAGATTGGCTGCAAATACATCGCTGAAACAGAGCAGCAATGTGGTGTGAGTGCGACGTGAAACGGGCTGCGATAAGGGAGTGAAACAGGCTGCGATAAGGGCGTGATTCGGTGTGTGTGCAGCGTGAAACAATAGCCAAAAAGAAGGATTGGAATCGAGTGATTTCGGGTGTTTTTTGTTTGCGAGTTTCGTCAAACTTTTGGCGGTATTGTTGGCTTGAGATTGGGTAATCTAAAGGATTGTTGCCTGACAACGTTGTAATCTTCAAGTAAGTGTTTCCATATTAATAAGAAATTTATAGAGTCGTCGTCCGTGGAGTAGGCAAAGTCGAACCACGTAAATCTCGGTGTCATCTTTATTTTCTGCACATTGTTTGTTCTTTGCTATTACTTGCATAACAATTTTAGCCATTCACTATCACCAACTAGGTCTAGGACTTGTGTTGGGATTATTTGCATTAGCTAGTATTTTCCCTTACAAGTGGTATCAGAGCGCCAGTTAGTTGGTGTTTGTGTTTTGAAAGTGTCAATTAAAATGGCTGAAATGTCTTCTTCATCACGTGATGATGGCTATGTGAAAGTTCATGGGTTCGATATTGTTCGATTCAATGGTAGGAACAATTTTAAAGCTTGGCAGATGGATTGTAAAGATATTCTGGTTAGTTTGGATCAGATTGATGCACTTGATGAGATGACGGCTAAGGGTATTTGGGATAAGCTTTAGGCTATGTATCTTCAGAATGATCAGATGAGTGTGATGTACCTACAGAAAAAGTTATTCACTTTCAGATTGCAGCCAGGTAAATTCATGACTGATCACATAAATGAATTTGAATGTTTATATTCAGATTGTGTTAGCTTGGGAGCTAAATTTGAAGATAGTCAGAAAGCATTATTTTTGTTAATTTCTTTGTTACCGGAATGGGAACCGTTTGTTGATCAGATGACAACATTGAAGAAAGAGAAATTTGTGTATAGTGATATTGTTCAAGCTGTACTTACAAAGGCTTCCAGAAAGAGTGCTTCGAATGAGGAGATTCAAGCACATGGCCTGTCAGTGACAAGGGGAAGAAATTACAAAAGGAACAACTACAGAAGAAACCGGTCTAAATCAAAAGGCAGAGATATGTCTAAGGTTGAATGTCACAAATGTAAGCGCAAAGGCCATTACATAAGGAATTGTCCAGACTTGAAGGATAATCACAATAAGCAAGAGAATGAGAGTAACGGCGTAGTGAATATTGTTGAGACACCGAACGTGGTAGAAGATATTCTAATCGGGGGTGACTTAGCACATGCACTGATGGCAAAATCTTATGACCATTTGTATGACGGTTGGATGTTGGATACAGGAGCTTCGTATCATATGTGTCCCGTAAGGGAATGGTTCAACACTTATCGCAAGGTTAAGGGCAGTTCAGTTAAAATGGGTGACTCTCGGCCTTACAAGACAATGGGTGTTGGTACAGTCAAATTTCAGTTGGCAGATGGGTCATGTAGACAGCTTACCGAGGTACGTCATGTTCCAGCTCTTTCAAATGTGTTGATTTCTCTTGGGGTGCTTGAAGCTCAGGGCTACAAGTATATTGGTGAGAATGGATATGGCAGTGTTTATTTTGGTGACAGGTTGCTTATGACAGTGGTTAGGCATGCCAATTTGTATTTGTATTTCCTTCAAGGAAGTATAGTTGAAGGTGGAGCTATGGTTTCTACAGTTGTTGATGAGAAAAGCTTAACGCGTACACAGTTATGGCACATGCGATTAGGGCATGTAGGTGAGAATGGACTAAAAACTTTAAGCAAGCGAGGCTTGCTTGGCGGTGATAAAATGGCAAAAATGGATTTCTGTGAACATTGCATTTATGGGAAGCAGTGCAGAGTCAATTTTACTGATACTACTCATAACACCGCAGGGATTGTGGATTACATCCACACTGATGTTTGGGGACCCTCTAGAGTCGCATCCAAGGGGGGGTTTCAGGTATTTTGTGTCTTTTATCGATGACTTCAGCTGGAGAGTATGGGTGTATACCATGAAACATAAAAATGAAGTCACTGATATCTTCAAGAAGTGGAAAGCCATGATTGAAAAATAAACAGGAAGGGTTATCAAAGTAGTGAGATCTGACAATGGCGGTGAGTATACCGAGGATCCCTTGAAGCAGTTTTGTTTGGAATATGGCATTAGAAGACGCTTCACAGTGAAGTCGACACCACGGCAGAACGGGGTAGCGGAGCGGATGAACCGTACCCTGTTGGAGAAAGCACGGTGCATGTTGTCCAATGCAGGTTTGGGCAGAATATGGTGGGCTGAAGCAGTAAACACGGCGTGCTATCTCATTAACCGCTCTCCTTCATCAGCTATTGAGTCTCAGATTCCTATGGAGGTATGGTCTAGTATTTCTTCAGATTATTCTAACTTGAAAGTATTTGGTTGTCCAGCATATTTTCATGTTAGGGAAGATAAAATTGGAGTAAGGGCCAGGAAAGCTATTTTTCTCGGTTATCCAGATAATGTGAAAGGGTATAGATTATGGTGCCCTGACTTGCAGAAGTTTGTGATTAGTCGAGATGTGAAGTTCCATGAGGAGGCTTTGTTACAGGCAAAATGTGAGATATGCAAAGATGGTTCCCCTATTTGGAGGGGTGATAGCTATGATGAAGATGAGGATGTTGGAGATTCCCTGCAGGTGGAGCTTGAAGCTCTTAGATCTCATACAGAGCATGATGTTCCTTCTACTGAGGAAATGGGCGATACAAATATGATGTCTGATGAGATAGTGGGAGAAGATGAGGTTCCTACTGATGGGGACATGGATCCTACACAACAACAGGATCAACAGTTACAAACACCGTCTTTAGCAGCAGGCAGAGAACCTAGAGTCAGACATGCGCCACTTAGATTTGGTTATGAGGATGGCGCAGCTTGCGCATTCTCAGTTCTTGATGGGTATGATGATGTTCCTACCACATATACGCAGGCTTTGCGAAGTGTTCAGAAAGAGGAGTGGAAGGAAGCTTTGGATGAGGAGATGTTATCTCTTCAGAAGAATCATACATGGGAGCTTGTGACACTCCCTAAAGGGAAGAGACCAATTGGGTGTAAGTGGGTTTTCACAGTGAAAGACGGGATTCCAGATTCCAGGGGTACTTGTACAGGTATACGATACAAGGCAAGATTGGTGGCTAAAGGATATACATTGGGGTTGAAATTTTCTCATTTAGGAGCGTCAGTAAATAAATTATAAGAAATGTAAGTGGTTGCAACTATTAAAAAAAATGTATTCAAACCCAAAAATTCTACATCTAAAAACTTATACGACCATAGTGTTTTGGTGTTGAAATTTGGGTTTTAATACGTATTTATCAACCCCTGTGTGTTTGATGAACACATTATACTCTTCTGCATTTTTGAATTTTTTTTTACACAACCAACCATAATGTTTGATATTTATTGTAGAACTTGTGATGATGGTTAATGTATCTTTGATGTTTGTGCGCAAATTTGAAAGTTAAGAATTCGTGGCTAAAGTTTAGTTTTGTTGATTACATTTATTTTTATTTTTTATCAAGAACAAACTAATGTTCACAGATGAGAAAAAATTGACCACCTATTTTATTGATAAAAATGAAAGTCAGTGTTACATATTTTAGATTGGTCCAGCAAAGCCGAAACATCCTAAAATGTTGGTGCAACCAAGTCAAATAGTTGGGTACACGTAACAACTGCCTAAACTAATAAGTGCCAAACTCAAAATAACATTTTTTCTTTCTTCAAATGATATGAATGCTTATACCCAAAATAGTTAATTTAGAATGGAAGTTGCTACGTGTACCTGACTATTTTGCTCGGTTGCACCGGCTTTTTGGAATGTCTCGCTTTGTTGCACCAACTTAAAATGTGTAGCACTAACTTACCTTTTTTTGTGAAAATGATTTTATTGGGTGCCCTTATTTATTTGAGCAATAAACAACTTAATGACATTTGAAATTGGGTTCATACATATACGTTGAATATGTGTTAGATTTGGAGATTTTTTATTTACAACTATTGCAATGCTCTTTGAACGTACAATTACATCTAATTTTTTTATTCAATGACTTTTTTATTTCAATAATTGGAGTTGTAAATCCATTGTATGGTTGCTCAAAAGAATAACCACCAAGCCAATGAAGGTGGAAGATGGGGAGGAGGCTAGGAGTCATTATCTTGCTCCTAGTAATTAAATATTGTGGTTTTAAGGTTAACAAATAGTGGTTGGGTACACTAAGTAACTTTTATAAGTTAAATATGTAAACTAAAGTTAGTGCAACTGAGCCAAAACGATCGAATTCACATAGCAACTCCCTTTAGAATAGACTAAAAACCTGTAATTTCTTGTGATAGTTAAGTTACCCAAAACGAGACCCTTAACCTCTCTTTCAGATTTGCTAAGCAAGAGGGAAAATTCTAGGGGTCGAGGGAGGGGACGAGGGAGGGAGTGAGGGATGGGTGGTAGCCACCCATCCGCCCCGAGATAAGCTCCATCACGCATCTCCAATCCGATGCGCTTATCTCGAGGCGGATGGGTGGTTACCACCCATCCCTCGCCCCTTTCCCTCGCTCCCTCCCTCGCTCTGTAGTAAATGATTGAGTGTAACATTATTAATGGAGACAAAACTGGAAGGCGATTAATCTACTACACGTCTCTTAATCTGACCTTCCACAAAATACCTAATGCTTTCTCTCATCTCCACTTCATCAAAGGAAAAAAACAAAAACAAAAAATCTATCCAAAAAATATTTTTATAAGTAAAACTTGATTAAATCGAGAATAATTTTTTTCCATTTGAGAGGGAGGATGAAGCATTGGTGAGAACACAAATAACCAATGAATATAAGATGAATACGGCAGGAAGATGGAACCTGTAGATCCTTATCTTTCTTGACACTTTATTTTTGTTTCCAAAATAATTTTGTCTCTGATTTGCCTTTTTTGAAAGGAACTTGTACACAACAAAAACTTTGATGATGAGGGCACCCACCTCGTTTTTTGGGTTCCCTCATCATTCGATTAGTACAGAAAAGATTTCCTTTATAAAATTAGCCTTTAACACTAGAAGTTTTCATTTTTTGAGCTCTTAGCCAATTAAGCCTTATTGGGCTGGTAAAATAATCATTTGCCATAATGATCGAGCAAGCTTGTTAGTTGTTGCTAAAATAGTACTTAATTTAAACCCAATCGGGATTCTTTTAGGGCGAGGCGGGGATCTCCAATCCCTTAGAAGCCGCGGGGATAAACAGAGAGAGGTGGGGATACGTAATCCGTAACGGGGCAAGGATGAATATGAAAAAATCCGCCCTGTTCCCAACCCTATTCCTCCATTAGTTTTGAATGAAATGGGCCGAGGTATGTTATTATTTGTTTAGCTAAACTAACTTCTTTGATCGACTTCGTTCACAATGGAGGTGTTGGCACTCTTTCGGGTTGAACTAGTTAGTGGAGTACCACCTAATTGTTGCTGAAGTTGATCATCTTGATACCTCATAGTCAAGGAAAAATACCAAAATGTTCTATCATTTAGTTACATATTATATAATAGTAAAGGTATAAAGTGAATAGTTAGGGGTATAAAGTAATCTCAATGAAATAATAAAACAAAAAAAAAAAAATTTAAGCCGAGTCTTATAAGTCATTTCACTTAGCTGAGCCGTTTACATGAAGGCCTACTGGCTCATTTATTTTACAATTATGTCGTTTTGTTTGTATTCTAGGATAAGAAATATATAATTTTCTTTTTCTTACACATTGGAAGAGAAAATAATCCAAAAGAGATGAAACATTATTTTCAAATTAAAAATGATAATCATTGACAAAATATATAATTTTATTTTGTTATTTGATTTCAACTTCTTTTTTTTTTAATTTCAAGCATTCTTATATGTACATATAATATAATTTTTTGTACAATGAATTTTTAATTAGTATTTTTTTAATTAAAGATTGTAATTTAATTTAGTTTGTGTTTTTATTGTGTCATTATTGTATTTAAAAATTACACAAGAATTGAACATCATTCTAGTGCATCCTAGTTTTTTTTTTTCTTAACCTGATAACTCTTCCATTCTATTTTAGCAAAAGAGGTTCTAGAAATGGTAAAGGACAACTCAAAAAATGAACGCGCAGAAATTTGCATCACACTTCAAACTTTGAGAAATTGCTGAGCTAGTATGAGTTAAATAGATCCACAGTTCTTGCATTTGAAACAATATTGGCCAAGCTAAGGTCCTCTGAGATTAGCACTAGTTGGACCCTCCCAAAAAAGTATCCAAGGGGTTCTTATTCCCCAAGTGCATGATACTTGCGAGTTGCAATGAAATATAACCCTTTGGCACTATTGAAGTGATAATCAATTAGTTTTTTACAAAATAATCGATTTCACATTCTCATATTTTTCTTTAAATATGAGAAATAAATTTTTGGGAGAGCGAAGAAGTATCTACTCTCTCATACACCTACATTCCATTGAGTAAAATTTCATGCAACCAAACATAGCCCTAGTTTGTTATTACAACTCCTTCCATCCAAGTTGAATTTGCAGTGTAGAATCTTGTAAAGTTGGACTTGGTCCTTGTACATTCATTAACCAAAACTAGTTTTTACAATCACGAGTACACAACTGATATACTGAATCACCACATGCTTTAGTACAAGGGGCCTAGTATTCAGCCATCAAAGATCACCAATCAATGCTTGGAATACCACGTGGAAGTCAAAAAAGAACTTACATCACGAAGAGTTTAGATTCAAGTTCTTATACATTGAACGGGTGAACATATTGTTACATACAACAAAAAGAATACCAGTGTTTTCTTTCTAATAGATGTTAAGTAACAAAAACAAAACCGAGACTAGAAAACCTAACTACCATGCCAATTCCAACAGCAGATAACAAAAAGGTAAAAAAGGGCTTCAGGGTTGGATTAAGTGCATATGACGCCTTGACTGGAAAAACATGCCGAAATTGGGAAATAGTCATGTGGATCTGAGGAGCTTGTTTATAAACGGGCAATCAAAGACGTCAAGGCATAAACGAAATGTAAATTTGTCAGACAAACAAAAAGAATTTACTCCTGTGTTGCACACCACCAAAGTGAAATCTCACATGTTGTTGGATCTACTTGGCTGGGTCGACCCGACATTGTTCTCATGACTTGGAGGAGAAGCCATAGGTCTCAAAATATGTTTGCATGTCCTGAAAAGTGTAATGAAACAAAATAAGTACAGATACACCAGTTATTAAAAATGCAATATGGTCGTAGATTATCTAGGTGCCATTAACAGTTTGAGAACAGTACATGTCTAGCGTTTCCATCTTCTTCTTGATATCACTTGAACATAGTATTGGGTCAGTGTTTTTGGGTAATGAATCCTGCTGTTGTGATTTTTCCCGTAACCACTGCTCAGCTTTATAACACTCACTAAGTACCTGCTCAAATAAAAAGTGTAGCTGTTAGTTGTACAAATATCACTTGTACTGAATCGATAAAGTGGAGTTCATACCGCATTTTGTTCATTGGAAGAAAGTGATTGTACAGCCATTCGGTAATCCACAATGCACTTCAATAAATCTCTTGTTGCTTCCACTCTTGCCTCTTCATCTTTATATCGGCTTTCAATAGGATCAACCAACTGTGGGCAACCAAAAGGAAGTTTCAAGACATGATATTAAAAACACAATAAGAGGACAGTGTGCAGCTTTCTTGGACTTGTGAAACTACATACCTTCTTAAGGTCGTCCAGCTTTCCAATGTAAACTGTTTCTGTCTCATCGTCCCCATCCTCATAAAGCCACTCCTCTGTCTGTTGTAGGCTTCTGGAGATGCCCTCCCTCTCTGAATCCGTTCCGAAGCTCCGATATGAATCAAGCAACTATTCAAAGTTTCACATTACTCCATAGCACAAAACACACAGAACTGGTAATCTAAATGAATCAGCTGAGTCAACATTATGGGGCAGCTGATTGCCATTAATAAGAACAATGAAATGTAAATTCACACTATGGAAGGCCTCTCCAATAGAAAATATAATATTGACTTCAGAAATTCAAATTTTGTAGAAATGGGAAAAATTTGTCGTGAAACAAAAGTTGTGGGTTGCTATTAAAGTGAAGGAAAACCATTACTTTCAATGCAAATCCTCATGTTTAGTTTCCACCATTGAGTTTGAAATCCTGAACAAACTTAGCAACAATAAGCCAGAGGAAGGTGAGGATGACGTGACGTGGTTGCAATCCCATAAGGGTGAGATAGCCCCAAAAATCAAGTTCTAACTGGAATCAGACAATTAGTATCTCTGATCCAACCAAAATGAGAATAGGCCGGGTAATGAAGTTGTATCATGGTATCGACTTGATGCCAAGATTGTAAGTTCATTCCATGCTGGAATAGGGTAATGTGCAATCTCACATCCTCTACTGGAGTGGAGTTTTTATGGAGAGCCAGAAGCATTGTCGTTCCTCCCCATAAATAGATTGAATCCTCAGACTTGAGTTTCAATCTATGACCTGGGTCGAAAGGGAAGAGAAGAAAAGACGAGATACCTCTGCCCATCCCACTTTCTTTGCAAAATCAAGTTGCTAAAATAACATATTATATGCAATAGGAATATCCCTTGCAAATGTTCAATTAGCCATCAAATAGAAGAAACACTATTTTGTATAGATAATAAAACAGACATGCACTCCATACCACTTTATTCTTAGAAAGCAATATCATAAAAAAAAATAACTACTTTATTCAGACTTATAATTACCTTGTTGCGCATCTCGTAAACATAGGCTTCAAGTGCATTCTTTTTATCTTTAGTTTGTTCCATGATTCTATCCTGCTGAGCCAACTTAAGTTCCCTCTCTCGAGCCTCTGAGACCTCAGACTCAATCATGCCTCCATACAAGGTCTGGCAAACTGGTATATCAGGCCTCCTGTTTAACCTGTTCCTCCTTGTTCCTTCACCCTTCATGTTGTACAATAGGAGATGATCAGCCGAAGTTTAGTGAGAATGATCCACATGACTCAGGCCTTAACTCATCTCCACATGGGTTCATGTTAATCTCAAATAGTTCTATCCAAGTTACAAATGTAGCAAAGTACTTGTACTCTGACCTTTCTAAAAATTTCACTTGAACCTCTAGATACAGAGATAAGCACATCTTAGCAATTGTGAATAACATTTGCATCGCTCAAATGGGTGGATGCACCATATATCAACAAATATGAAATGCCAAAATGGAATTGATGTTCATATCTCCGTTTTGTTGTTGATAAAAAATTCAGAGAGAACCAAGAGAATGCAAAAAATATTTTAGAGATCTTACAGCAGTCGCGGTTGAGGAATCCTGTTGTGCACTATTTGCTGCCCTATCAGATGAATACTCAGTCTCAACCTGGTCCGAATTTGAAAGGGCAACACCTCTTGTAACTTTATCATCTACTCGATCTTCTAACAGCTGAAATAATTTAATTTTCAATTTAAGATCTATAATATCTTTCGAGAACATCAAGATGTTACATTGGTATAAGATTCTGGATTTGAACTCTAATTGGATCATAACAAAAAGGATAACTATATCCAATGAATGAATAATATAAGGAAGAGATACGAAATAATGTATCTATATCAAAATCTAACATATTCAATTTTTTTCCAGTGGTCCACTGTGCGTACACCGCTAAATATATGACAAACAACAAGACCTGATCACAGAAAAAACAAAGGCCATTTAGAAAAGATTAAATTGTGCTAGTATAAAACGCACAGAAGTGGATGGTCAGAGGTTCACAAGCAAAAAAATGAATGCAGCCATTTTGCCTTGGTAATTCAAAGAAATATTCAAAAAAGATGAACAATCAAAACATAAATCCATAGGCAAGAATCTATTATATTTTACTTGTAACTTCATTTAAATGCAAACACGGATGAGGTGAAAGACAGGGAATGTTGTAAAAATTTTAAGGAACTTTAAAGCATGAGGAGAAAACAAAGGGTTAAGGGAAAGAAAAAAAAAAAAAAAAAAACGAGGTCACTTGTGTGAATATCCCAAATGAAATCATCTTGTTCTTGATTAAGTGAAGATATCAAAAATTATGTTGTACTTCTGGAAATTGTATAGTAGTTTTAGATTCCGAGGATATCTTTTCACAGCTAAAAGAAATTCCTTCCCTTTCCACCATTCAATGTTTAAATCCGCATTTTAATATGATTCCTTGCACCAGGATTGTAGATCTCAATTCATTCTAATGGCAGCCCTCAAAATGTTCTTAATTACTTTACGTTGTACTTACTGAAGCTGACTCTACAAAAGTAATCCCATGAAGATTCAGGTGAACTTTCACTTTCACTTTGGCCTTTTCAGGATTCAAAGCTTCAATAGGGCCAATCTGCAGAAACAATAAGTGACCAACTTTAAAGTCATTGCACTAAATTATCAAGGAAATAAACATGTTTGTGAAGATGCACATTGTAAAGTATACTTTAATTGTCTTAAAAAAGGAAGAAAAGTTTAAAAGAATATTCAAGCAGATTGAATCACAACAATTTGGTGCCTCGAGAGCCTTCAAAAGAATAGAATTTGTTTAAGAAATTAAATTATGCCTTCTCATGCAACAGGAATAAATACGACATTCAATGTCATGATCAGTTGGGCTTTCTAATAAGCCTGACAGTTTAAGGATATTAAAAGGGTAGTTTAAAGTTATAAGTAGACTTGAAGAAAAATCAAAGTACAGGAGATCCTCCATACATATCTCAAACCTTTAGGTTTTTTTTTTCCCCTTGAGAAACAGTAAAATACATATTACAAAAGTAATGGACAAAAGATGCATACGTCTCCCAGTTTGCTTTGTGCAATTAAAAAAAAGATCCACCTGCATTTTAACTCCATGACCAGTAAATTGAGATCCCAGCCTACCTACTTTGTAAAGAAGGGGAAATAGTAACTTTTTAAACTTATGCAGACTCATTTGCTGTATTTTATGAGAATTCAACTTTTGATTGCAAGAAATTCAGGAAATGCTTTGGCCTTTGAAACTGAAATGGGAATCATATGACATTGTCTTGCAACTATTTAAATGATACATGACAAATTTGACCGAAGAGTCACAATACGAGTTAGAAAATTGTTTGCATTATCATGGAAGTGACTGTGCTGTCTTATTGATGTGCAACTCGGGGACAAGTTGTTGGTAAATAGGAGGTTGTTGTAGGACATATACATAATTTTCAATTTTAGATTTTTCTATGTTTATTTTTTTTAAAGGCAAACAAGGTTTTTTTTCTATCCCAGAACCATTAAACGCCTCCGGCAGGATTTGAACCCTGAACTTGTGATACCATCTGCCACAGGTCTAGTACCCTGTTGGCAGATCTATTTTTATTACAACTAAATGATCAATCTTCATCAATTCGTTTTCTCTCTTTCTGCCTATTAGAGATTTCCATAGTTTATTGTTTCAAACTTTTGTCGCAACAAGATATGCTGTGTCCGGATATGAGAAGATTGTGGTTAGCAATGTGTTTAAGTTGTTGATCGAAAGTTCTAATTCAGTTTGTAACTTTGGAATACAAGTTTTCATAGGTTGGTCATACAAGTAGAAAAGAATAGAAGCTGCAAGGGTCAGCTACTGCCTGAAGACACAAAGTGGACATATGTTCATTTGGCATTTTTTTGTAATTGAAGAGCATGGTCCACTGAGAATAAGAAGAGGTAACTAATTAGAGTTAATTAGACAAGTAGAAGTATTTTTTTCAAGCTCCGTTCTTTCTTTCTTTTTTATTCTTTTTTTTTAATCCACGAGACAGGGTGTTGTATCTATCCAGAGTATTCTTTCCTTCCTTTTTTTTCATACTTAGTTACTTTGTAGAATTCAATAATGTTGAGGGCCATATTGTACACTGTATAAGGATGACAATGCAAAGAAGGTCATTAAAATAAAAAGAGGTGGTATCGTCTCAAGCCCTTCAGGAAATTGTAGAAACTCAAGTAAAGGGAATGAAGAAGCCAGGAAGTCATGAGATTCAGATAAAAACTTGGATGGTGACAATGACAACAGCTACTTACAATTTGAAAGTTTATACTTGATAGTCAAGCTTTCTACGTTTTTAAAATGGTTATAATTTCAGGATGAAACTAGCTAAGTAGGCAATAATAAATATTTTTCAGTACCTAAGGGGTATACATCGGTAATAAGTTTTCCTTTTGAAGATACAAGTCTAGGTGACGAAATGAATAGCAAATTTCAATGGCTTGGATGTATATATTCCACAAGCGATAGATTAATGGAAGTTTTTTTACATATTAGTAAGAGATTTGCTTAATTAAAATTATTTGTCATATATATGCTTATGACACCTAATATTATATTTACATTTGCATATATGAATTTTTGCACCATAGCATGTGATACAAGGTACTGTACATATCTTAAAATTTTGGTTTCCAATATAAACTACAAAATGAGTCTTGAGAAACCGTGATTGCAGGTAGCATACATGTTTAGATGGACATTAGTTCATGGAATACCAGCATGAAGGATAAAGTTCATTTTATCTTAACATCCACTTAATACTTTATCAAGCTTTTTAGCATGTCAACAAGGTGAAAGCAATATTTGATTCACAAGTTCAAGAACTCAAAAAAAAGCAGAAGATAACCTGGAAGGCAGGCGTACCGTGAAACAGCTAATTTTTGTTGAAATGCCAGGAGGCAATTCACTTTGATCAGCATAATTTGCTTCCAGAAGAAATGTATTAGTCCTATGGAGCGTAAGAACTTTCAAGCTTGGAATTGGTTGACCTCTCGGAAACAAGATTCCATTAGATAAAGTGCAGATGGGACCATCCTCTGTTAAAAACCCTACAGCAAAAGGAAATGAATCTTGAACCTGCAAATATATCCAAGAGTTAATTTGAAATACATGAATAAGAACTAGGAATAAAATGTCCAGTGAGAATAGAGCATGCAATTGATGATAGCCAAATATGCTAGGTTTGTAGTTATTACAAGGTTATTTTGGCTTCTAGTTGTAAAAACATCATCAAAGATTCGTCCCACCAAAGTTCTTAAATTAATTAATCATGTCCATTTATCTATAGCATTACTCTGGGTAACTCTAGCATCTTTACATCTTATCTATTGCATAGCTCATGTCTTTCTGCCAATGCATTCTCAGCCGGACTTTCATTTATCTTCAAGAAACATGAGCCAACCTCGGTAATATTACCTATCGTCCTCACCCACCAATAACTGGTGCAACTTCCTCATTTCCGTTGTCCTGATAATTCTTTATCTTTCTTAGAAATTCCATGCAAGGATCTCATAAACCAAGACCGCAGATAATTGCCCTATATTACGAAGGATTAATGTAATACTGCAGAAAGAGAACCGACACTTCTGACGAATATGCTCTGTATTCTGTAACAACAGGAGCACGTGTTTAACGGTTGGACATATCAACATAATCCAAAAAAATGGGGCCATCTCATATCATTATAGTGTTATTATGATATCTATAAATATAGTAATTATCAATTTCATCAAGTTAGTCTTGCTTTTTTAGTTATAGATCAATATTATTTAAATATTACCATAATAAACTCATATCAAGCATGTTTAAATTTCAAACTTCAAAAAGATATGTGAATAAGAACAAGGTGTTGAGTATCCAATTGAGTGTCATAATGACCCAAAATGAATGTATGGACACATATGATTCGTTAATCCTTGGTTGCAATTTGATTAATGAATGATTTAAGACTAGGGTTTCTTGATTAAAAGCCTCAATTTCCTATTTGTCATTACTGAGTGAACTATTTATAGTATTCAACTTTTCTTCCTCTTGGCATTAACTTCTATCCAAATACAATTAGTGGAGTCGAACCACTTCTATTCCCCCCCTCCCCCCACCTAATTTTCCCGATGTTCATATTCATGGGAAAAAGTATACCGCCAGTAGACTACTGGCATCATGTCCGAACGATGTCGCGAGTCAACTGCTAGCTTCAAATGCCCATTAGGGTTGTGACTTTGGGCAAATCAAACACCCAAAACTAGCCCTTCAGCCCTGCGTCTTTGGGCAAATCCATCCTTTTGTCTAACCAAATTTCAAAGCCACCCAATAGCTCCAAAACTGCTCCGAATGGCCATCCATCTCACAGTTAGCAATAAAATTCGTTACATGGAAAGGTGGGCCGAATCCAATCCATCAAGGATTCGTGGTGGGGCCAGATACGGCCAAATCTGCCCTGATTACATATCATTATCATCATCATCAGCTCATTTCCGATACTCTCGATGTCGGCTACACGTATTTTGGTTCTCCAAGCAATGTGGACAAGACCTAGACCAAGCTGATTTACGGAACCATATATATATATGGAAAATATAACGCCCAAAGGGGCGGATGAACAGTAACGTGTTCTTGTGAAGTTACGAACAAGACCAAGCTGCCCTAATTGAAGTTACTTATTTGCATAATTAAATAACTTAACCCCTTACACGTGCCTCCACTACTCTTGTACTCTACTCTAAAGTGAAGCCCAATGGACCCATGTGAACCCACTAAAATAACATTGTACTTTAACAAAGTAAAATATTCAAGTCTATTTTATTATACTTTAATTTTACAAAGTGTAATGTTCCAAATATAGTGTTCCCCATTACATTTGTATTTCTATAGTATAATATAAATAGATTTTATTTATGTTATATACTTGAATAATTTTCCCTCCTTAATTAACTGAAATTTTCAATGTTTAATTTTTAGTTTTAAATTCATAAGTTCGATATTGGAGAAATCATAACCATTGAGACGCTTAAGTTAAACTTATAAAATAAAATACAAATATTTCACATAATAAAAACGATGAACAAATAAAAACTAAATGCACGCACATGCGTCGCGGGCGCTGGTGTACTAGTATATATAATACAAAAAAAACTTAAAATAAGTAAATAACCAAAATACAAAACCCTGCTTATTCTCAGCCCCCAAACATTCTCTCCCTCAGGTGTTACAAGAGGGAGAGATCCATTGCTGCTCACTGTCGTGAGCCTCCGCCTGAAGCAACCTTCTTTTGCCTTAGGTTAGTTCTTCAACTCTTTTCTTCTCTTCTTGAACTTCTTCTCTCTTCAACAGTTCAACTCTTTTCTTCAGTTTCTTCTCAACAATATTCAACAGTTCAACTTAAAGCCAAAAATCTCACCCACATGAAATTACTGGGGCAGGTACTTTATATAAAAAAAAATCGGTAAATGGCAGGGGAATGGGAGGGGGGGGGGGGGGGAGGGGGGGGTGGTGCGAGAGGATTTAGGAAGGAGGTGGAGACCTATTCACCACCTAAAATCACCCAACGCCCACCTTCATTCCCTATCAAACTCCTTTATTCAGAATAAACCCTTCACAATCACCGCAGCCCATGATGGCAGCCCCACAACCAGCCCGTGTCGACTGTTTTGGCTCCAATTTCAGACTCTAATCCCCAACATTCATACCCAGGCTGGAAAATCAGTAATGAGGGGATCATGGATGTACCCTGTAAACATTTGAAGGAAGCGTACATGAATGTACCCTGTAATGAGGGGATGATGGGTGGTCATGGATGTAACCTGTAATGAGGGGATGATGAGTGGTCATGGATGTACTGAGCAATAACGAGGCAATGTTGCACCATCGTAAAATCTTCCCTCTAACATAAATTGAAGGAAGCATACATCCATAAAAACATACTGCAACACAAATACCATAGAAAACCCATAACACCATGCTCACTTGGTCTCTAGATAAAAATATAACTTTCGGGACCCGGCTATTACTTTCATTGTCAAATAACACACAAGGGATCAAGGGCCAAACAACCCCTCACTTTCTTTGGAGAAAGCTTGACACCTCCACCTGTTAAACAAATCAAAATAGAACGTAGCATAATTCAATCAAACCAGCAAACATGAATAAAGTGGTGCCAAACACAACTCGCAATGTCACAAGGAATTAGAAGATACTCCCAACCCAAGATCCTGTCATGATCACACTTTGGACACTTTTGGCTCCACCTCATTGATCTTGACAAAGTATGCTCAGTGGCAATACGATTCCATAAGAACTCTCATACAAATAAGTAAACTTCCAGAGACATATACTTTCTCCATCCAAACAAGGATGGCCTCCACATTGACCAAGTGGTCATGGAATAAAGAGATCGAAAAGGACTCACTCGCACCATCTCCACTTCCAGCCATCTCACTGCGGTCATTCTCAAATGAAGATTCTCCTCACTGCCACTAGTTTACCCGACTAACTCCTAAACTGGTATAGATTAAGGCTATTAAAAAAACCAAACCAAGCCGACTAATTCAGCTAAGCTTGTAATACATTTAGGTTTGGTTTGGTTTGGTAAATTAAAAACCAACTAAATCGGTTCAGTTTCAAGTTCTAAGTCATTCATTTGTTGCCTAGCATGTAAATGAAGAAATTATTCTAATTTTTCATTCTAAGAAAAGCATACAGAACCCTTTTCTTTCTTTATTCTTTGTTTCCCAATGGGTTTGTGGAAGAAAAGATGTCAACAACATCAATTGGTGTCCACAAGAAAACATTCTTCAAGCCCGTACTCAACATCTTCCTATCAATTTCATCCACACTTGGATACTTTCATGCCTCTCAATTTTCAAGTCATTTGCCAAGCAAAGATTGTTATAAATGCAACTCAATCTTGGAGGTTTGAAAAATGTTGTGGGATTTTTTTTGTAAAAATTGATTGGAAACAAGTAGGAATCTCTAAAATAAAAAAAATGTGTTACTCGTTTTAAAAAAATGAATGCATATTTCTAGCTATGAAGTTTTGATTTTATTTCAGTGTATATCACAAATCATATAAAACTGATCAACCGACCAAGCCAGACTGAGTCAACCAATTTGTTTGGGCTTCGATTTCAATTATCTGAGTTTGAAAACAGAATTATCGGCTCGATTAGTGGTTTGGTCGAAAAAAACGATTGAACCGTGAACAACCCTAGCAGTGATACTGGACCCAAAACAT
Source organism: Berberis vulgaris (assembly GCA_963556465.1). Lineage (NCBI taxonomy): Eukaryota > Viridiplantae > Streptophyta > Magnoliopsida > Ranunculales > Berberidaceae > Berberis > Berberis vulgaris. Next base: position 62,239,420 of record OY747135.1, read on the forward strand.
CCTCGGGTTGGCATCATTGAGGGGACTCGTGCCACACCAAATATCACTCCAGAATAATATTTTATTTCGTCTTCACATAGGCTACTCCATACCTTGAGAGAAAAGAGATTGACATTTGAGATCGCTCTCATGAACTCAAATTATATGGTCAAGAAGAATGGTTTGGAATCCACCCAATTCCATTTCCATCATACTTAGCTTTGATGAGCCTCCTTCAAAGATTTTATGGTTCCTTGTTATACCTCCATAACCACCTCTCCATGAGGAAATATTGATCTTCTTGAAGATTCTAACATCAACCCCCTCCCTTATCTCTAGGAATCACCACGGATCCCACTTCATCAAGTTGCCCCCTCAACCCCATCCCACCAAACTATTTGTTTCATTCTATTAGCCATAGACATTAGTATTCTTATAGCCATAGACATTAGTAAAGAAAACAAGTACATAATAAAACAATGAAATCATATGAAATAGAAGTATAACGGAATCAGTTAATGAAACAGAAATTCAGCAACCAACATTGGTAAAGGGAAGCGCCCCCAACTCCTAAAAAATATGCAACAAGCACGATTAATGAAATAGAAGTGTAAGGAAATCAAACAGATATTTGGAGATAGGGTAACACACGGTAACTTGTGACATATTAGGTTGTTTTCAAGTTTTTTTTTCTTTGTAGGGACACTCGATAAAAAATACTATACTTACTGGTCTTTCTGGTTTTTCTCTTTATTCTTGTTTTCTTTTTGCCTTAGCTAAAAATTTATAGAAACAGAATTGCCTCTTTTAGCTCAAAGGAGTGACTCATTGTGTAGCATCAAATTAGCATTAGTCTTTTTTTATGTTGTTGGCGGATTTGTCGCCTCTCCTCAGCTTTAGAGCGTTGCAAGGCAATACATTAGTCAAGGTAACAACACTAAAATTTGTACCCTTTAAAAAAACACTTCACCATGGCAGCGCCTTGCTAAGGATTTTGTTGCGGAGCTCGGCACCTCCCCTTACCTTACCCTTGACAACATGGCTTTGGGACTATTCCGCCCCTTTTTTCTTCATAATACATTTTACTTTTCTTTCAGAGGGAAAATGATGCAGGAAAATTACAATAATTAGGATTTTTTTCTATAGCAATTAGGCGCTTAATATTTTAGGATGGTTGGTTTACTTTGCAAGTTTAATTTAGGAATTACTATTTATCTTAGGCTAGGAAATAGGCAATTTCTATTTCAACTAGGATTTGAAATTCTGCTTTAGGAGTCTTATTTTGGTCTATAAATAGACGATAGTTGTAATTGAATTTATGGAGAACTGAATAAAGGTAAAGTTTTGAGTAGGAATTATGCAAAGTTCTATTTGCGAATTGTGATTTGCATCAGTTGGTATCCGAGCGCGTTTGTGCATCCTGATCACCTTCATCATTGTTTTCGTCATCATCATCAAAAATTTCTTTATCATCAATACCATCGTCATCATCGACAACATGTTGCATCGACCATCAAAGCATTCGAAAAAAACATAGTGAAGGAATGTTGAATCAGAGTGACGCGAGGTGGTCTTAAAATTTTTTAAAAAATTTTCAAATACAATGAAACATATCAGCATAGTAGCATACATTATCATTTTGACAAATATATACAAAAAGTCACAAAATTACCTAGAATCGAAATGAAAACGTAATAAAATTGCATAGGATAGCGAAAAGATGCACTACATAAGTGTTAAGTAACTTGCAAACATTCACTAAATCATTAATATATAAATATATATATATATCAACAACAAAAACATCAAAACATAATGGAAACCAGTTCACAAACTTCTCAATACTGACTATTTCACTCATCCTCATCTTCATAAACCAATTCTTGATCATTTTCTGAAATTCCTTCAACAACATTAACCTTCAGCTTGACAGCAACACAACTCCTGACGGCTCAACCTCTTATGATTCAAAGTCTCAAACCCTATTGGCTATCTAATAATAGAGAGTTGGCTTTGGGCTTTGGCTTTTATATTTATAGACAGGTAACATAAAATTTTACTTATAATATATAGAATGACTTAATATGCAAAGTTAAATATAAAAGAATAACCATGTAAATATGCTGAGGCAGTAGGCAGACTAGGCGTACAAAGGCGGATGCCTTATTTCACCGCACCGCATTGCCACAATTTGAGGCGGATTCCTGTAAAAACACCTGGAGACGCACCTAGGCGGTTGCCTCGACTTCAATGCTCCTAACTATTGTGATTTATATGTTCTTTAATATTTCCTTTCTTTGAATGCTACTCGTATATGCAATCTTTTGCATATATTAATTAGACATTCTAAAACAATCTTCTCTTAGGCCAACCTAGAATGGGGACAACCGAGGAGCATATTTGCCTATTTAGATCATAAAAATGGGCATTTTCTCGGGTTAACGATTCAACTCAGTTACAAGAGCATTTTTTCCCTTATGATGCTCAATTATGAGAGAAATAAGTGTTATTTATGCTAGAAATAGGTTTTGGTACATACTGAAACAGGTTTGATTGAATATAATCTTTGTCGTTTTAAGACATAAAGAGCTTATGAGAGATTTTAATTGGTTATATGATTTTTTTGAGTTAATAGATATTTAGACATGTAAAAAACATTGAGATTTAATAATAACTATCAGGTTTTTAAGATGGAAAATTTTGGATCAATTTGTAGAGACAAATAGTCATAGAAGACAAAGAAGTGTAGCGGCATACAAGAATAGAAAATCAATTTGGATATTTGGCAATAGATTAACAGTGGTGGGTTACTTCAGTCAGGGATCAATTGGAGAAAAAGTGTATTGTCTTAATAAAAAATGTTGGGTGGGTATTGAGATGGATTGATTCCCTAAAAGTGTATTGTTTAAAAAAGAAAATGTTGGGTGGGTATTGAGATGGATTGATTACCTGGCTCAACATTGTGTGCACTTTATTATTTATTCAATATTCTTAAAGCTAGGTAGGGAAATTATGCAGAATCCTTCTTATGTTTTCAAATTAATAGAATTATTAGATACTAATTCATGTATTTTTCACAATTCTCCTTGTTTTCAATTTGATTAATAGGTTTAAATCCACATTTGTTTGTGAGGAGCATGTAAGGACATTGGATCATTTGTGACGCAGATTGTAGGTCGTTATTTATTTATTTCTGGTTAAATAGCATATATGAATAATTTTTTAAATTACATAATGGTGCCGAAGATGATTTTACATGACCATTTTTACTTCTTTTACCATTACCGTTTAATAGATGGAAAAGTTTTTCAAATTACTTCTAGTTAGAAGCGTCAAATAAATATTAGAACATTCAACCCATTTAAAACTTCTAACTCTAGTTAGAAACAGACTTTGAACTTCTTAATAAAAACAAACGCCACTCCACTTGCTCCTGACTCCTCAAGTCAACTTCCAATTCACATAATCAAGTGTCTTGACAGAAGTTATTGGGATAATAGAGACCCCAAGTTTTGTGGATCTCATGGGCCTTTGATGCAATCTAGTGGCATTCCTTGTGAGTTTGAGTCTAGGCCTAACTCAATGGCCCCATATCTCATGGGCCCTTAACGCAATCTCATGGCATTCCTTTTGATCTTGGTGAGATTTAGTCTGGGCCTAACTCAATGGCCCCATTCTACTTGTCAAACCAACTTCATGGGTCTCAGGTTACTGGTTGTGCTACATCTGGTTCCTTTTCACAGAGAAACACCATTTTGAGAAACGATTGTGGCTCAGCTGTTTGGTGAGGCAAGTTCCTTACCTCCTTCACTATCTTAAAGGTTTGGACAGGGATCATATGGATACAACTGACAGTGGTGTTGGGGAGATTTGTTGGGACTAGGATCCAATTGTGCTTCTATGGTGGCCATGTCTTCGGATTCAGATGTGGAAGTGAGTGTTTTGAACAAGAACGATCTTATGATAACAAGGTCGGCGACCGATCAAGCATGAATATGATCAGTTGGGGCTAAATGTTTTGGACATGGATGGCGAGTCAAAAGGGGGGAATGACCTCATAATGTAATTGTTTTTAGTTGTATGTGGTTGCCAAGATTTACTTGGGGGTTTTTGTTTTTGGTTCTTGTGGGTCAGCTCCAGGGTTTCACTGCAACTTTAGTTAATTTTAAATAAATTTTAACCATTGGAAATAAATAGTCGTTGCAGCATACCTCCAATGAAATGAGTTCACATTTCAAGCTACCAAGCGATACCAACCCTTTATACTTCACAATGATTTCTATACCTAGTCATAGTGTCTAGATTCCATTAGCAAGCACGTGTAGTTGTGCAAAACAAGGTTTTTAAACGCGAAGGTATAAGTGTAACGCGAGGCATAAGCCTCAATGCCTAAGTGTAAGCCTTTTATAAGTGTATACTTAAGTAAAAGAATATAGAGATACTATCTAAAATTAAGAAAAATATAGATAACTCATACCTCTACAAGTAAAACATATAAAGTTTATATATTAGGAATTCAATACAAGTTAACACCTCATTAAAACAATTAAAAATGTTAAGAACATAACGCAACAAAGTCGCACAGATTGACCATGAAACATACAAAAGGCATAAACCATGTTGTCGGAGGCGAGGTAGAGCACAAGGTGGCAAAATCCACCTTTGGAGCCTTGGTGAGGCGAGGCGCTACCGCAGTAGAGCCTTTTGTCATAGGGTAAAAATTTTAGTATAGTAAGCTCAACATTGACTAGTGTATGGCGTTACGATTCTCTAAGGCTAGAGCGAGACTCGTAAAATAAAGCCTTTAGAGCCACAGCAGAACCCTTGGCAACATAGAGGATAGAGCATAAAGGTACAAGCCTCGAGGCGTAAGCCTTTGACGTATTTCAGCTAAGTCTCTCACCAATGTGACCATCTTCTAACTTTGCTACCGCGAAATGCACCATATTATTTCTCTCGTACCACTCATACCATGTTAGATGAAAAGTGAAAAGGAAGAAGTCAACATGGAAATAGAGAAACGAAACAAGGGTTGCAAAGTCCCATTGAGTTCTTACGCATCTTTCAACTTTCTCCAGACTCCGGGAAAAACATGAAAATATATTCTTTTCTTTTTTTACTTCACAATAACTCGGGATCTAATCCCATAGAGATTCTAAGTCTTTCTCCTCTAAATTCCAGGGGATGCAATCCATCTCGGTGATATTAGCATGTGCCTTTGTTGCCAGGTCTTGATCAACTGATCTCACTTTCAACCCAATCTTCGGTCCCTTTGGATATAAAATTTTAATTAGCTATAAAACATTTAAAAATATATTGTTGTTGAATCTCCAAATTGTCATGTCTATAAAACATTATATAATGAAACATATTTAACCTATCAATATCATGTTTTACCCTAAATTTTGAAAACTTGTCATATTGCGGTATCCAAGGGCAGAGCAAGGAAATTTTGCTAACCCAGGATATAAATATACAAAAAAAATAAATCCCAAAAATGAATTAAATACAAAAAAAAAAAAAAAAATGGACTAGATTCGAACCCGGGCTAAAGTAAAATGGGCTTTGAAATTTTACCACTACACCAAGTAAAAGTTAAAACCTTATGATAACCAGACAAAAACATATTATTCCTACTAATATAATAATATTTTTTAAAATCTACCCCTATGCAATACCCATTAAAACCTTATGATAACCAGACAAAAATATTGATTTTTTGCAAAAATGATAGCCCAAGATGAAGTTGATGCTATGAACTCAAGTAGAAGATCGAGGACTAGGAGCAATGACAGACTACAAAGGGACCCAGGGCAACTGCCCCTCAATTTAAAAAAAGTGTATACGTAGCATTTTTGAAAATTTTAAAATAAATGTAAAGAAATGATATTATAAAACTTTATTCAATAAAGGACATATCAACCCTTTGGTACAGTGGTTGGTCTTTAAAACTTCATTACGAATGACTCAAGTTCGATACCCTTAGAGCGTAAAACTTTTCTAACATATATAGATATATTTTTTATTCTCTACCATCCCTGAATTGTTTTCTCATAAGATGTTTTTATGTAATTATACGAATACATTACAAAAATTATAGTTTAGTAAAACCTTGTTTGTTCACAAGTAGTATGAAACCCAAATAAAAAACAATGTCAAAAAATAAAACTCACGAAAAAAACTTGTAATTAAAATACAAGATAACAAATGATAGAACTCAATGAAAATATATATTATTATTCAACTCATATAAAATTTGGGGGTTGGATTGGCTCGTAAATCCCCCATCACCCCATTCTTTTATAAACTTGTAATTAGGATCTTATAATGTTTGTACATTTCAAAATTTTCCAATTAAACTTACATATTTATTTTAATTATTTTGCAATTTTAATCATGTAGTTTAGTTATTAGGCTTGTTTGCATTTGTTAAATTGTCGACGACTTGATCACAAATTTTTGGCTTAAAATATTAGACTCGATTTAGTTTGATATATACAATGTGTTTTTTTTTTATAGTTGTACAGATAAATACTCAATACTAGATTAAGTTCATGAAGAATATAATTATGTAGTGATAAATGCTCAATACTAGATTAAGTTTATGAAGAATACAATTATAATTATATTTTTTATCTATGCAATTAAAACGGATAACGGACTCATAATGGTCCAGGAGCGTTATAGGTTATAACGTGATATAACAAGATATAACAGGATATAACGATATATAACATAATATTTTTTTATACCCTCACTAAGTATTAATGTATTATAGAGTTAAAAAAGTAAACCATGTTCATAACATTAAATTCAAAAACATCAAAACATTAATAAAAAAAACATCTCTTCGTATGCGAATGAGATTGCAACAGAGAGTGTGATCAACTCTTCATCTTCTTCCCTTCTTTTTCATGTCGACCGGCTAAGTCCTATTCTCTGTCGATCGGCGACAGCGAGCTTTGATCCTTCTTCTTTCCTCTAAGTCTAGAGTTATCGTTCAATCGATAATGAAATAGGTGAATTTTTTATTTTATGTATTAGAACAAAACGTTAAAACGACGTTATTGAAAAAAATGTTATCTCAATAACGGTCATATAACGGGCGTTCGGAGCTATGATACCAAAACGTGATAATGTTAAAATGTAACGGCTTACCCCTAATAAGCGTTATAACACTAATTTAAATGCATATTTTTTTATTTTAGTGTTTACTGTAGATGATGCTCTTTATAATAGGCTAGGTACGAAGGAAGGGGAGAAGGATATTTTCAAGATAGCGAAAGCTAGAGAACGAAAAACTAGGGACTTGAGTCATGTTAAGTGTGTTAAGCATGAGGATGGAAGAGTCTTAATGCAGGATAAAGCTATTTTAGATAGATGGAAGGATTACTTTTGGAACCTACTCAATGGAACACATGTAGGGGAGTTAAACTTGGAGGGGTATGCTTCACAGGAAGGGAGAGATCGCGTGTTCCATCGCAGAGTTAGTGCCACAGAAGTGAGAGAAGCTTTAAAAAGAATGAAGACAGGAAAGGCCGTTGGACTGGATGATATACCAATTGAAGCATGGAAATGTCTGGGAGAAGTTGGAATTCAATGGCTAACTAAGCTCTTTAATAGGATTTTGGAAACTAGAAAAATGTCAGATTCATAGAGGCATAGCATTGTGGTACCAATTTATAAGAACAAAGGGGATATCCAAAATTGCTCGAACTATAGAGGGATAAAGCTTATGAGTCATACGATGAAACTTTGGGAGAGGGTTATAGAACAAAGACTTAGGAGTTTAACCACGATTTCAGATAATCAATTTGGATTTATGTCAGGTAGGTCTATTACGGAGGTCATCTTCCTGCTTAGGCAAACTGTAGAAAAATATCGAGAGGCACGTAAGAGTTTGCATATGGTTTTTATTGATCTGGAGAAAGCATATGATAGGGTCCCTAGGGAGTTAATTTGGTGGGTGCTTGAAAGGAAGAAAGTGTTTCAATGTTATGTCGATATCATTAAGGATATATATGAATGGGCTGTAACAAGTGTTCGCTCAGTAGGTGGGATGTCTAGTGAATTTCCAGTGACAGTAGGACTACATCAAGGGTCGGCGTTAAGTCCATATCTCTTTGCTTTGATCATGGATGAGTTGACGAGACATCTGCAAGAAGATGTACCTTGGTGCATGTTATTTGCAGATGATATTGTCTTAATGGATGAGACTAGTACAGGTTTAGGTCAGAAATTAGTTAAGTGGCAGGAGGCTTTAGAAAGTAAAGGTTTTAGAATTAGCCGTTCGAAGACGGAGCATCTAGTGTGCAACTTTGGGTGTGAACCAAGAGGGAGAAGTAATGCAATTGAGATCGAAGGTGTCGAGGTCCCGGAGTGTGAGGCTTTTCGATATCTAGGGTCTATAATTTAAAACAATGGGGCTATTGGAGCAGATATAGACCACAGGGTTAAAGCTGGTTGGTTGAAATGGCGAATGGCGTCATGAGTATTGTGCGATAAAAGGATGCCTAGAAGGCTAAAAGGGAAATGTTATAAGACAATTGTTCGACCAGCCATGCTATACGGTTCAGAATGTTGGGCTACTACGGGACAACATACGCATAGGATGGCAGTAGCAGAAATGCGTATGTTAAGGTGGATGTGTGGTAAAACTCGTAAGGATAAAATTAGAAATGAAAGAATTAGGAGATACTTAGGTGTAGCGCCCATAGAGGAAAAAATTAGAGAAAGACGTTTAACTTGGTTTGGTCATGTGCGGAGGAGACCAAGCACGGCGCCAATTAGAAAATGTTTAGATTGGCAAGTTAATGGAGGGTGTAGACGGAGGGGACGACCGTTGAAAACTTGGATGAAGACGGTGAATGAAGATATCATTGAGCTTGGATTAGGTGAGAAAATGTGGGAAGATCGCATTGCTTGAAGAACCAAAATTCATGTAGCCGACCCCGAAAATCTCGGGAATGGGCTTTGATGATGAAGTGTTTACTGTAGATGTTAGTAAAAGTTTGTTCTCAAATTATCAGTTCGGAGCAAGGATTGTAATTTCATTTTTTAAATAAATTTTAGTTTCCTAATTTTTTTTTAAAATTAAAAAATTAGTGTATGTCAAACATATATAAATATACGGACAAGTAAATTACCTAATAAATACATTAAAAACATAAAATGAAGCTTAAATACTTAAGTATCTTGATAGATGTAATTTGCTTCATAATTTGTTAGATTTTACACGAAAGTATCAAACAAAATCTACGAAATATTTTGATCGAAAAAATGTAGTTGGCTTCATAATTTTCTAGGTCTTACACGAAAATATATTTTTTTTTAAAATCTATGAAAATAACGAAATATTTTGATCGAGAAAATGTAATTTGCTTCATAATTTTTGGGGTTTACAAGAAAATGTCAAAATTTTACAAAGAAAACATGAAATATTTTGAAATAACCTATTTTTCTTTTTGACACTTTAAATTTCGAGACCTCGACAAAAGAAACATTTCAAGAAATTTCGCTAAATCACAATCCTTGGTCCATAGTACAAAATTTTTAGCTTCACCCCTAACAACTCTTATTAACAACCAACAATCTCTTACCATTTCGCGCTTCCTTCACTGAAATCTTGGGTCCGCCACTAACTAGGAGTAGATGAAAAGATGAAAGATTGAAGAGTCTAAGTCATAAGAATGGTGACAGCGTTGATGTTTATATTGAGTAAATATGATAGCTATGTTTTTTGCCATTTAAGATACTTTTTAACTCTAACGGTGTTAAATATTAATTTCAATTTACTATTTATGAGTGGTGAATTTTCCATTTCCTAAAATTGTTTTGTCTTTGTTTTGAAGTTGTGTTCCATGGTATAACATGGGTTTTTGTCATTTTATAGCAGTGTACTTGTTGATATTAACAGCTCTAATATGTCTATTTTATTCTACTTTTACCAATTGAACATCCTACTTTCTAGGTTTTTTTTTTAAATTCTTATTATAACAATTAAATGTTACTTAAAAGAAGGGAAAAACCTTAGTGGGATGAATTGGACAAGTAATTCCCATTCCCAATCACAATTAAACCCCGAATAACTTGATGATTCTTTACACGATTTAAAATCAAGTAGCAAGTAATGCCCGTGTAAACTACATATAGTACATTAAAGAGGCTTCATAGGCACAACAGGGTGTCAAATTGAATCATAAACATGATAAGAGTATCTTGTAGATACTACTCCCACCTCAAAAGATACCAAGCACAAGCAAGTGTCCATTTAAAACAAACTTTGTAACTCAAATTGCAGGATTCTTCCATGCTAGGCGCCCTCCTTTCCAATCAAAAAGTATAAAATCAAAGGCGGACTTCTCCGACATTTTTCTGGCCCCGTACACACTTATATTTATTCTCGTAAGCAAAACCAGGATAAGGTTCCAGCGGAAAGGTAAGCACTCGCTTTAGCTACAGTCGCAGCATAGCGCGTTAGAGATGCCCTAGAAGCTTTCCAAGTTAAGCCAACACCACGGGTAGTTTAACAAACATTCATTCTAGTCTCCTTCGGTTTCGAGACCCCCCTCCCCCCCCCATGCAGAAGTCATCCTGGATTTGATTGTTTTTGTATGCCTCCAGCCTTTTGACTCACTCACATATGGCTCGCCCTCGAGCCCAACCACTTCCTTTCCAATAGTCAATATCATATCCAATATGTCTAACCTCATCTCCACCAACACCAAGAATGGAATGTCCAACTATTTAGGTTATCACCGTGAATCGATTATTTCTTTCTGTCCAAAACAAGAAACATATCCATTTGGATAGTATCCAAAACGATACATTCTCAAGTCTTTTTCTAATTGTATCAATATGCATACTTCTTGGCCTTGTAATTTCCTTTTGGTGCCTCCAACTAGAACACACTCATAGTTATCAATATCTTACGATATGCACGATATGATACATGAGACGTATTGTATCCAAGCCTCATTACATAATATCTTATGATAGAACAATAGGCTGGTATAGGATGATGTCCTTGTATAAGTGACGTGAATGGATGGATGATAGGCAATAGCTTGCTAATATATGTTACACAAGTCATATATCAAAGGAAGTGTTTTTAACACTTGCTTGAATAAGTCTAATTTGTGCCTTTTACATACTTAAATTATATAATATATACTTTTGATAAGTATGCACAGAGCCACTTTCACTAGTGTCATTACCACCTTAAGAACAAGAGGCTATTCATGCGTCTTACTAGATGCAATAGTAAGCTCTTTTTTCTTTATAATTTTCTATCCGGTGGAAGGGCAACCTCATATTTGCACAGATAAAAAATATTATATCTCTCGAGGACACCACGTCTATATGCACCATCATGCAAATGAAAGTTGGTGTTCCACAGATTGATGCATATGGTGAATGTATAATTCATAATACAGTAGTGATTTGACTATGAAAAATCACTGTTCATGATTAACTCAAGCAATCATCATAACTAGGAAAACAGACGCGTATAATACTTGACAGAAAGCAAAGCCGGTCTCGATCCTAGAATCGTCATGTTCTAACAGATTATATACCATAATTACCCGACAATTGAGAGAATAGCCATATATCATGGTTGGAACAGTAAGTGCCAAAGTTAGATTCATGAATGAAAAGCTGCAACTAAATACCGAAAGGGGAAACCTAAAATTGTCATTAACAATGATAATAGACATGAAAATCGTTGACATGTATGAGAAATTTGAAGTATCGCACTGACACATAGATGCTTAAGTATGAATGCAAATATAAAAATTAAACAGACTATTAATCAAAGGTAGATATGCATTTATTGAGATGAATGGCAAACAAAAAAAAATTGATGATTTGTATCGAAACACAGACCTCATAATCTCTGACTCGGAATATTGGGCTAAGCATAGCACACTGAAGAGCACATCCACGTGCAACACACTCGCTTGCGTTAAGTGTCCGTCTAGGCTCTCTATTGAACACAGAAGCTAGCATTCTTGTAATAGCTGGTACACGAGACCCTGACCCTACAAGTTCCACTGAGTGAATCTGTTCCACTGTCAAACCAGCCTCAGACAAAACCTTGTTACAAGGAATACGAATTCTTTCCAATAAGCCTGACGCCAGCTTCTCAAATTCCTCCCTTTTCATATAGCCTTTAACATCTTTCTCATCCATTAAGCACTCAATATGTAGAGGTGACTCAGCATTTGCACTAAGGACCTTTTTCAGCTTCTCACATGCTGTCCTCAATCGGATGCATGCCCTGATGTTAGAATTCACATCAATATGGTACTGCTCCTTGAACTGCACTGCAAAATGATTAAACAAAACCTCATCGAAGTCTCTCCCTCCCAGGCGTCTGTCAAAAGCATGAGAAACTATTTTCATTTGACCGAACTCGAACGATGCAACACACACCTGAGTGTCACAGTGACCAATGTCAATGAATACAACATAAGTTGGACCTGTAGTAGCAAAATCTGTCTTATAAATCCCATAACCAAGGGCTGTTGCAGTACAGTCATGCAACAGTCTCAAAGGCCTCAATCCAGCTATTTCTGCCGCATTCAAATAAGCCCGTCTTTGCAAATCCGTGAAGTAGGACGGAACCCCAATCACACAATCACAAATGGTGGTTTCCAAATTCTTCTCAGTTATTTCCTTCATATGTGAAAGAAGCATTGCCATAATTTGAACCGGAGTAAACACATGGGTCTCGCCCAAGTAGCGCAAATGAATAAGAACACCACCATCTGGGCCTTCCGAAGTAATTAAAGGAAACATACGAAGCTCATCTTGAACATCAGTCTGCCTAAAATTCAATCCAATCAATCTCTTGACCTGAGATATTGTGGACTTTGGATTCATCATTGCAGAAGCAGCCCCAGCCGCCCCCAAGAACCGCTGCTTCTCACCGAATGAAACCACGGCCGGCGTCTCACGTTTAGATTCATCATTCAACAACACATCAATACCTCGCTGCTTTACAGCTGCAACGACGCAATTCTCATTTCCGATATCGAATCCCACTACACTCATTTCCACTCCTTAGTCAATAAACCAATAATGAAAACTTATCAAAGTTTTTTACTCCAACAATCACCAATATACCTATATATTTAATAGAATATGCACCTGAAAACACAAAAATTCAACAGCGAGAAATCAAAATGAATTAGAGAAAGAAAGAGTCGTTACAATTTAGGTTGAAATTCGCATGAATGTATCAATCGAAAGAGAGAGGAATTGAAATACCTTTTGTGGAGGGAAAGAGAGCCAGAGAGAAACCCTAGAAATTGAGATGGAGTGAGAGGAATTCAAGGAGAAGAAATGGTTCTGCGCTTCGTATGGGAAAAAAATGTAATTGACTGACTCAACTCAAATGCATCGTCAATACGTAGTACACAGCGAGAGATTGAGAGAGAGGTCTATCGATTTCACCGGTTTTGCCTCACCTCCATTTGTTTTGGTTTTGACCCCTTTGTTGTGTTAGTGATATCTAGGTTGGCATTTTCCTACTCAAGACCTTCCACGAGGCAGGTAAAATAAATAAAAATAGTTCTTAACCAATAACATTATTATCCAACCAATGACATAAGTAGCCAATAACGCCATGGATACCTTTGTTAAAAGGTAAATTCACGTTACTGTTAACAACATTCATCCTTAGTAAAAAAAAAAAAAAAAAAAAAATTATATAAATAAAAAATAAATTTTGGAGGCCCTCTAATATGGGGACCATGTGTTGTTGCTTGCACTAACCAGAGTCGGCCCTGCAAGTGATTAGGCTTAAAGCCTTGTAGAAATTAAAACTTGTATTGTTAACAGTAAGGGTTTGTATAAACAGCGAGGGAATGGGCGAGGAAACCAGCGAGGGAGGGGGTGAAAGCGCCTCGAGACACGGGCTTGCATGCATCTCAAGGGGGATGAACGGCTTCACCGCCCTCTCTCGCTGATTCCCTCGACATTTAGAATTTCCCTAACAGTAATGAAGAAGGCAAAAAGTTGAATATACTGCCAGCCTCGAAGAAGGCAAAAAGTTGAATATGAATAAGAAATGGAAAAAATAAACATGGAGAAACAAGTGTCCCAACCGAAAAAGTTGAAACCCTAGTAAAAGAGATCAGAACATCTGGAAGAAGAACAAAAGGCTCGCGAGTGTGAAGATGAAGAGGGAGGAGAAGAAGTAAATGCTAAGGAGAAGTAGATGAAAATATGGCCAAGGAAAACAAAAGAAGTAAGGCGTTCACAAAATAAAGAAAAAACCAACATTATAGTAGATCTCCTTGTAGGGATTACTTCATAGTAGATCATTCGTAATTAAAGAATTTTGAAGCATGTGTAGCTTTTCATCTGAATTTGTCCTCCAATGCTCATAGCCAAATTGGGTCCTATCCTACTCGAAACAAGGTAAAAACACACAACCTTTATGTTTTTGCTTTAGTATTGCTTATCTATTGATGTACATATAATTTCTTTTATCTCTTAATATTTGCACATATCACTACCATTGGGCTTGGACACGAATATAAAGGAGAAATGTCATATTTGTTTGTCTCATACGCACAAAGCGTGTAGTTGTCAGTGATTGAACACGAGTAATATAAGGCTAGGGGCTGTAGCGAGATCATGTTATTTCAGTATTCCAATGACGGGTTACTCTTAAAGTGTCAATACAACCACAATCTGAGCTACACTCCATTTTTTTCATGTTCCTGGGGTTGAACCGAATAAGTCCCTCCGATGATGAAACTAAGAAAAAAAAATTGGAATGAAAGTGGTTGTATAAGCTAAAATGCTTCCCGATCTAGAGTGGGATGGGATTGGGATGAAGATTTTCAATCCCACCTATCATGTCTCGTCCAGAATTTATTTCAGGATTATATAAAACCAAACACCAGATTTAGCAGCATTTTCAGTATAATTTCAAGATATTAAGTAGGTTTGAAAACGTACTCGAAGAAGATGAAAAAGAAGAAGAGGAGGCGTGAGGAGGCGCCGAGCAGCGGAGCAGAGGAGCGTGACGAGGAGTAGATCTGGCGTGAGGAGGAGCGAGCGGAGTAGAGGAGCAGAGGGGCAGGGAGGGTGTTTGTTGCCAGAGGAGGCGCAGGAGAGGAGGAGGCGCTTAAGCAGTTGAGGGAGGTGGCACAGGAGAGGAGGCTTGTGTAATCACTTGTGGAGAGGAGGCTTGTGTAATCGCTTGTGTGGGTTCACGTGGCAAACACCCTCCTTCTGGCACGTGCCTGGGAGGGTCCGGACATCCAGGCGGGCTCCCTAGAATTGTTCCTATTTTAGAGTCGGTCAAAGTCTGGGTCAAATAAATAAAAATTTTGGGTCTGATGTCATCATCTTTTCCACTGGTCTAGTTTTTAAACAGATTTTAACAAAAATAACTAGCTAATCCTAAAACTTCCATAAAATCATACAAAATAACCTAAATTCGAGGATATATTTATATATATATATATCGAAAGCTAAGAGTGAACTCTTTTCTGTTCTATAATCAATTTGACAAAATATTACTACATGAATGTTTCATTACAGCCTAAAAAGTAGTCATTAACATTATATAACCTTGAAAACATGGGTTCCTTAAGATGATTTTATTAACAAATTCTCCAAACCATTCTACTGGTATAATATAAATTAATTAGAAAAACAATTTCATTGAAACTAATAATAGAAATAGAATTTCTTCCACCTTTTAACTTGTTATCCTTCTTCTAATCTTCACTTCCAAACTTATTGTTGTTGTTCATGTGTACTATAAAAATGTACTATAGAGGGTGAAAATTAGATGAACCATCCATTGATTATCCAATTTGGATACAAACGCTCCTCCACCACATCCTCCACCTCAATCTCCATTTTATACCTCACACTTCTCTTAACACCTCATGCTTACTCACATCTTACATCTCAAGCTTCATCTACCCTTAATGTTTACTCACATCCTCTACCTCAAGCTTCATCTTACTCCCCGTGCTTATTAGCATCAACTATACTAGTGTGTGAATGCCCTCTACGTGCTCATATACTGAGTAGTTTTTTTACTCATTATATTTTAATTGATTCTAGTATAGTTTTACATTTTGAGTAAGAGTAATTTTGTAATCTCGTAGGCTAGAATTGATTCTAGTATAGTTTTATATTTTGAATAAGAGTAGTTTCGTAAACCAACAAAATAAATAATGTGATATCATGGTTGATGTACCTAGAGGTACATTAATATCTTTCCACCAATCAATTAATCTAGCATGCTACTAATTGTGTTGGTGGGGTTAACACCCCTACATTCAACTCTGTTTAATGAGAGATATGCCATAAATTTTGATCGTCCAAAATCCGTTATCTTGTAAGTGTGATGTGGGAGCAGAAAATAACCTTTAGCCCAATTGGATAAAGAAGCCCAAAGATTTGGGCATTTCCTAATAAACTGGTATTCACGTAATTATTACATAATATATCCCTTAATTTATATATGTTAGTGTTTCGATTATTATATTTTATTCTAATTATTTCATTTTCATGTATTTGTAGGAATTTGAGCGTGAACGATGAAATTGCATTAAGGCGACAATGTAATGAATGATCAATTGGTTGATTATAGAGGTGGTACAAAGTAGAGGGTCACATATCTAAACCTAACCCAAATAAACCTAGGTCTACATAATTTAACCTAAGCCCAAACCCAAAATGCTAACCTAAAAACCCAAGCCCAACGCCTTTTGGAGAACCCAAGCCCAAGAAAATAGGAGAACCCTATTTAGCTCTCCCCATTTTGGAGGAAAGCCCTATCTTCTTCCACGTTCCTTTTCTCTTCCTCTTTTTTCCAGCCACCGCACCAATCCACCTTGCCGGCAATCCTCGCTCGATAGGAGAACCGGCAGTGCGATCATCCTGCCATCACCAACTCCTCCCTCTCCTCCTTGGCAGAGACATAGAGACCTTCGTCTCTCGCCACTAACCAACAGCCATCACAACCAGCTCACTCCAAGTTCCCGTCACAGACAAAAGACGGACCAGAGAGGACGCCATGTCCCTGTTTTTCTCGTCTCCCTCTGTTTCCCGTCCTCTCCCTATTTTTGTTCCTTCGTCTCAACCAAACAACACCTCTCGCTCATCACCATCCCTATCCCACGCACGACCACCATCCAGCACACTTGCCATCCCTGTAGCAAACCACCATAACACCACCGCCCACACCGTCCCCAGTTCCTCTATCTTCCACGGTCTCTTCCTCCCCCACTTCTCTCTTTCTGCTCCTTCATCATAACCAGACCACGCATCACCACCATCTCTCTCGCACTGAAACAGAAGAACAGGAGCAATAACATAGCAGAGCAGTCCCTGTTTCACTTCCCTGCTCTCTTCTTCCTTCTCGTGTTTCTTTCTATCGTTCTTCCTTCGCTCTCTCTCTGTTTCTTGCAGGTACTGGAGCCGGTTGGGAGAAGAGGACGCTCGCGAGGAGTGAAGAACAGACGCAGCACGGCGCGTCTCGCTGGAGACGAAGAGCGCGCGACTTTAGCGGGAGAAAAACTGATTCAAAATTTTGTTTTGGCTATTTGCACCCCGGTGTTTGCTCTGAGCCACCACAGTGCATTTGCAATTTTTTCTCGAGATTCGTGTCCGTGCAGAGATGACTTCCACCTCCATTGATGTTGTGACCACCACCACCATGATCTTCTAAACCCTTCGCCAAGCCTAAGATGAAACCAATTGGGTTTCAAGAGTTTGTTCTAGTTTGACTTTTTATTTTATTATGTGTTTAACTGCAAAATACATTTAATTTCTGAGTATTAGTAAATTACTTTCACCGATTATATCGGATTTGATCTAGACTAGTCGGTAGTTAGAGTTTTCTTTACTAATATTTATAGCATTAGTTTTAATTGGTTAAGTTAGACTTGTGATTGAGTGTGCCGTAATAAGACACTCAATGCTAAGAGTTGAAACTTAATAAATTAGACTTGTGATTGAGTGTGTCGTAACAAGACACTCAGTTCTAGGAGTCTATAATTTATGCTGAAGTCAATTGTAACATTGGATTTTAAAACTAAATTGTTCTAAACGATCACATCATCGATGCAAGCAAGGGATTCTCATCCCTAAAGCTTCTCGCTTTAGAAAATAGTAAGTTAGATTAAAATAACTTGAAAAACTGAATTGGTGGATTCAATGCCTTGGTTTCCATTCTCATATTCTTAAAAAAAATTTATTTTGCTTTTTAATTTGATTTTTAGTTTAGATATTTTGATTGTTGTAACCCCCATTTAAATTAGTTTAAGTCAATTCTGAAATTTAATTACAACCACAGTCCTTGTGGGATCGACCTGTACTTGTCCTTGTTTACCAGTTAGACACTGTGCACTTGCAGTTATTAAGACTAGGTTAAATTAACCTATTTATTTAGGTTAGTTAAATTTGCATCAAGTTTTTGGCGTCGTTGCCGGGGACTGTAGCGGTGTAACTGAATTTAAGAGTTTATTTTCACTAATTTGTAGTTTAGGTTAAAAAAAAAAAAAAAAAATAATAATAATAATAATAATAATAATAATAATATTAAATAAATAAATAAAAAATTTAGGTCAGATATAGATTGCTTTTGCTATTAGGATATGCTTGATTTTATTTTTTAGTTATTTCTTTTAAGTCTTAGAAATTTTGATACTTGTTTTTGTTTTTTTTATTTTTGCAGGTATTAACAGGTAGGAAGCATATATTACAGGTTGCATAAAAAAAAACAAAAACAAAAAGCACAGGGTTTGAATTGTTTACAGGTTGCTATCGCGTGAACACTCTCAGAAGTCGGTGAGCCGTCAGGTGGACGGTGCTTCTGATCGACGTCAACTTGACTTCTACCCGGCGTCGCAAGTAACCCAAGAGAGGTTCACGCCGGAGGTAACTTCTTCCCACCGCATCTACACGCGATTTCTGAGTGGATTACTGTGTGTTTTGTTTGTTTTGTTTTTAGCTAGAATTGCATGTAAGTTTGAATAGATTGAGGATATTTCTGATGCTGTAAAATTTTGTGCTCTCTCCCGCGGATAGGTTAACCACCATCTATTTTAGGGTTAGGGACCTAAGCCCTCACTATTAAAATTTGTAGCAAGATAAATTAGGACAAGACGCTCATAGGACCCCTCTTTTGAAACTTGAAAGTTTAAAGTAGTCAAGTGAAGGAACATATCCAATCTTGGAATAGTTCTGAAACTGGCATTACACTTTAAGCTGAATGTAGAAAAGGAAATAGGAGCTATTAGATTTCAGGATATTTTTAATGCTGGGAAATTTCATGCTCTCTCCCGCAGATAGGCTAATTAAAATGGATTTCAGCCCTTGATTAGTAACAAACATAGGTAATAAAAAGGAGTGCTTGTAGGGATTACCAGACGTTACAACCTCTACCTAGTAAATTAGTTTTTCACGAGATTAATTTGCTTCGTAGAAACCTCGACTTTTCATGGGGCTATAACTATCAGCTGCGCAGTACCCGAAGGCAATTTGAATGATTGTATTGCTAGGTACTTATCTAGGGTTGCCTGCCATTCATCTTGCTTGCGCATCATATAGGTCCTGATTAGGTTTTCCCATTTTTATTTTTTTTAGATTTAGGTCATCTTCATATAGAGGTTAAGCTTGCATAAAAAAAATTAATAATAAAAACAAAAATTGAAGTCTACTTAGGAGTGTTGACTTTGCACTTTCGTTATCCATTAGTTTATGCATACATGGGTGCGTGATTCTAAGAGTAGACTTGTCCGACAAGAATTCGAAGAGTTCTTTGAAGTCCCCATTACCTATTTAGGTTCATCATCCTTGTCCACTGAGATTGCTGAGACGCACTGTACACTTGCAATTATTAAGACTAGGTTAAATTAACCTATTTATTTAGGTTAGTTAAATCTGCATCAGAAACCCGAAGATAATCCACGAAAGCTACAAGTATAGGAGGCCCGAGCCCGGGTCCAACACAAACTCAGTATCAGCAGAACACTATTTCCTCAACAGAGGAGAAAGGCTCGGCGTCAACCACCATGCTCAGCTGAGGACGTGGACTTGCAGAAGAGCTATCTCAAAACAGGAAGTTATAACCAATCATGGAAGTTACAACTGCCTGAAAGAAGTTGCAACCGCTTGCAAGTAGATAACCTACTAATTTGCCACGTGTCTTACTCATCAGCCACATGTCTTGTTCATCAGCCACGTGTCTCACTCATCAGCCAACAATTAATTCCTTCAGCCTCTATAAATAGTCAAATGCAAAGCCTTCTGGAGGTAACACTTTCCTGACTTGCAATTCTCTCTTCAAATATACAGATATTTCCCATTTTCCTAAATACATTGTTCTAACTTTGGCATTGGAGTCCCCGTGGCAGGCACCACACCGGTGTCAAGAATTAATTTCTACCTTGTGCAGATTACTCCGCGTGATTAGCACGTGATTCTACCTTATGCAGATTGCTTCGCGTGATCAACACATGACACGACGGAAAGTTGCATCCACAAATTGGTGCTTTCATTGAGAGCTTGAATCAAACTCATTGCATGCTCTCTTCCATTCACAAAAAAAGACTTTCATTCATTCATATTTCATTTCACTTACAAACACTTTTTCACCTCTATACAATGGTGGGAACTCGAAAACAACTAGCAAAAATAATGTTACAAGGTATTCTGCTCGTACTAGGCTATCGTCGTCATCACAAGTTCAACCATTACCAGCTGGACAACCACTGATAGTGGGTCTGCCACTGCCTGCTGACCATCAATCGCAACCTTCTGTCACAAGCCAAATGAAGATGACACAACAAGAGAATCTTGCAGGTAAGATCGCCAATCTGACCAAAATATTGGAAGATCAAGCCCAGGTGGTAGAGCGATTAATGAGCGAACAACCAAGTCAGATGACACATCGTCGTCTACCAATAGATCAAGTGCATAGAAATGGGAGTGGTCATCCATCAAAGGGAAATAATCCCTCTTGAAGCATTCATTCGACATTAGGGCCACAAGTAAGTGTGCACTCTAGGCTCGGACCTCAAAGGGGAGTCTTCTCAAGGTTGGGCTCCCAAGCAACCGTGCACTCAAGACTAGGACCGCAGATTACACCCAATATAAGTGGTCAGCGCAGAAGACAGAATCCCGATGGATGCGAACAACGCAGGAGACCAGACCATTACACTGATTTGTCCCACGTCCCACACTCAGAGGCTCGTCAAATCAAGAGGAACCTTCAGGCGAATCCCATTGCGACTCTACCTCACTCACATGTAGGTAAGTCACAATCAAATTCGGAATGTGATGAGTCATCTACTGCAGATAATCAGAACCGAAATCACTTTACGCCCAATCAGCAGGATACACACAAGCCTTTGGGAGCAGATGATGTGGCACGAATGGTCAAAGAGCAGTTAATGAATTTATAGGTTATGAGAAATCCAGATGATACTCTGCACAGAGAGGTGGCCTTGGTGAATACTTCGCCTTTTACAGATAACGTCGAAGAGGCTCCTCCACCAGCAATGTTTACCACACCAACTTTTACCCCTTTCAAGGGAAATTCTGACCCTGAGAGGCATTTAAAGCATTTTCGAAGTGTCATGACTCTGCACAAAAATGATGATCCGCTTATGTGCAAAATATTTGCTATGACTTTACAGGGAGTAGCCCAAGATTGGTTTCACACTTTGACTCCCCAGTCGATCAGCAACTTCGGAGATCTATCCATTGTCTTCACAAAAGAATATTCATCTTACCGAACTGTCAAAAAGCAAGCCGACCACCTCTTCAACATGAAGAAGAAGTCAAATGAATCGCTCAAAGACTTCATTAAAAGATTCAAGGCAGAAAAAGCGAGCATAGTGTGGTGTGATGATCAAATTGCATCCTCAGTTTTCAGGAAAGGTCTGCCCGCAGATCACCCGTTGTATGGCGAGCTGACCATGAAACCAGGTAAAACTCTTGCAGAAGTCTTCACCATGGCAGAATGTTATGCAGTGTGGGACGATGAAAAAAATATTGCTAAGGTATCTGATGTGTTCAAGAAGGGTAGCCAACCTACACAAAAGAATACAAATCAAAAGGAGAGTAAGAAGAACAGGGGTGACAAGCGTACGTAGAGCACGCTCTCCAACAAAAGACTCCTCTACCAGTAGAGCATACACAGAGTTCTCGGTTCCAATCAATCAAATTCTTCACGAGATACAGAACCAACCTTGGCTGAAGAGACCGCCACCCATGAAGGGAGATCCGACAAAAAGAAATCCAATTAAATATTGTGCATTCCATGGAGCCACTGGTCACTTGACGAAGGAATGTCGACCATGGAAAGACCACCTTGAGGAGTTAGTCAAAGAAGGACATTGCACAGAGTATGTATCCAAAAAAGTCATTCAGCAAATTGAAGAAAGAGATGCAGGCAAGGAACCTCCAAAGAAAGTCATAAGAATCAATGGAATTTTTGTTGAATCCGAACTTTTTGGTTTCACAAATAATGAAAGGAAGCAAAAAATCTAACAAGCAACTTCGGTTGCTCAAGTACTAATCGCCTCAGTCGGTGGCCCCACAACTAGTTCCTCAATCAAAAATCAGATGATCGGCTACACTAAAAGTGACCTGCAGGGCCTTGATCTACCACATGAAGACACACTTGTTATTAGCATCCAAATTGCTCATGCAATGATTGATAGAATGCATGTAGATGAGGGAAGTGCAGCCAATATACTTCAACTTTCGGCTGTCAAACAGATGAATTTAGAATCACTTATCACCAAAAAGACAAAAGTCTTGACTGCCTTTAATGGGGCTACATCAGTAACAATTGACACTATGATTCTAGACGTCTACTCACCACCAGTCATCCCTACAACAAACTTTTGGGTAGACCATGGATAACTAAAATTGATGCTGTCACGTCTTGTCTACACCAAAAAATCATATATCCAATCCCAGAAGGTGAAGTTGGAGAAATAAAGAGTGATCAAGCCATTGCAAGGAGGTGTGCAGCCCGAGTTTTGAAGGAAACGAAACAGAAGGAATTTATTCTCGTCACTTCAGCCGAAGCGAAAGGGAAGAAGCCTTTTACCCCCCAATAGCAATTACAGCACCAGGATCAAGAATGAGAAGTTCAATTCGAATCCTCAGTTGAGGAGGGATGGAGACCAGAAGAAGACACAAAACTTGTAATTCGTGATCCTAATTTGCCTGAAAGAAAGGCAAAAATTGGCACTCGCCTCAGCGCAGATGAGAAAACAAAACTTATTAGTTTCTTCCAAAGCAACAAAGATGTGTTCGCTTGGTCAGCCTCAGACATGCCCGAAATTGATCCAACTGTGATCTTCCATAAACTGCATGTAGACCCGACCTGTAGGCCTACTGTGCAGAAGAGGCGAAACTTTGCCCCGAAAAGAGTAGCAATCATTGAGGCCGAGATTGACAAGCTCTTGGCAGCCGATTTCATCGAGGAGGTATCCTACATCGATTGGTTGGCAAATGTGGTATTAGTCAAGAAAAAAGAAAAAGGAAAATGGAGAGTTTGTGTAGATTACACTGACCTCAACAAAGCATGTCCCAAAGACAACTATCTTCTGCCTCGCATTGATCAGTTAGTAGACTCTACATCTGGTAACCAGATGCTCAGCTTTCTGGATGCCTATTCAGGTTATAATCAGATTATGATGTACGAACCTGATAAAGCCAAAACTTCATTCGTCATCGAAAGGGGGACTTACTGCTACAAGGTAATGCCTTTTTGCTTTAAAAAATGTCGGAGTGACCTATCAAAGGTTAATGAATAGAATCTTCAAGCATTTAATTGGAATAGCCATGGAGGTTTACGTAGACGACATGTTAATTAAAGGTCCTCAGCGGGCAGATCACATTAGAAATCTTGAAGAAACGTTTGGAATTCTAAGGAAATATCGAATGAAGTTAAATCCAGAAAAATGCACTTTTGGAGTTTCATCAGGAAGATTTTTGGGGTACCTAGTCACTCAGAGGGGAATTGAAGCTCAGCCAAATCAAATCAAGGCCATCATTGACATGAAGTCACCATCAACTCCAAAAGAAATCCAAAGTCTCACAGGTAGAGCAGCCGCTTTGAATCGATTCCTAAGCAGATCAACAGACAACTGTAAACCATTTTTTAAAGCATTGAAAAAAGGAAAGAGAGACAAATGGGATGACGAGTGTGAAACTGCATTTAAGAATTTGAAAACTTACTTATCTTCTCATCCTCTACTGTCAAAACCTTAGCCGGGAGAGGATCTATACATCTACTTAGCAGTTTCAAATGTAGTAGTGAGTTCAACTCTCATCTGAGAAGAACTGGGGGCACAACTTCCCATATTTTACATATCCAAATCTCTTCTCGATGCTGAGACCAGGTACCCAACAATGGAAAATATAATTTTAGCTCTTTTGGTTTCAACAAAGAAGTTGAAACCTTACTTTCAAGCCCATCGAGTGATTATCATGAAGGAATATCCTTTACGGTCAATCCTCCACAGCCCGGATGCATCTCAAAGAATCATAAAATGGTCTATTGAGTTAAGCCAATACGATTTGATCTACCGGCTAAGGACATCTATAAAGGCTCAAGCCTTAGCAGATTTTATAGTAGAATTCACACCTTCCTCAGCCGCTGAGACAAAGTTCGCCAGTAGAGTAGTGTCGCACCCCTCAATAGCAGAAGATTCCTCAATTCATAATGGAACAGGGGCAGATGAGCACAAAGATATGTGGCACTTATATGTAGATGGGTCGTCAAATCACAAGGGTGCCGGAGCAGGACTTGTTTTATTTACACCCGACGGAACCATGGTAGAACAAGCCATTACACTTGGTTTCAAAGCTTCCAATAATGGAGCAGAGTACGAGGCCTTGCTTGATGGACTACGCCTAGCCGTCTATTCGGATTCTTAGCTCATAACCAGTCATGCATCTGGTGAATACATTGCAAAACACCCAAGGATGATCCTCTACCTAGACAAAGTCCAAGAAATTTTGAAAGCTTTTCCAATATTCACAATTAAACAGGTCCCTAGAACAAGAAACTCTCATGCAGATGCATTAGCGAACTTGGGGTCAGCCTTAGATTATCAATTCAAGCGTTCCATCCCAGTAGAGCACTTGGAGACACCAAGTATTGAAGAAGAAGCCGAGATGATGATAATCGATGCTAGTCCTACTTGGCAAGATCCTATTATCGATTTTTTACTAAATGGTAATCTGCCAACAGACAAGGTTCAAGCCAAGAAAGTTCAAAAAAAGGCTGCAAGATATTATGTAAAGAAAGAAAAACTCTGCCGCATATCATATTTGGGGCCAGACCTCACCTGTATTAGTTCTCCAGCAGTACTTGAAGTTCTGAGTAGCATTCATGAAGGATCTTGTGGAAATCATTCTGGGGGCAGATCACTAGCACAAAAAGCTTTGAGTGCTGGTTACTATTGGCCAACGATGCATCAAGATGCAAGAGACTTCGTACAAAGATGTGACAAATGCCAACGGTTCAAACCAATTCCTACTCAGCCCGCAGAAGAATTGAATCCGCAAATCAGTCCATGGCCTTTCATGCAATGGGCAATTGACCTTGTAGGGCCAATGCCAATGGCTCCAGCACAAAAGAATATGATGATTGTGGCAACCGACTATTTCACAAAATGGATTGAAGCTGAAGCCCTCGCCTCTACCAAGGAAGCAGATGTAAGGAAATTTATATGGCAAAACATAATCTGCCAATTTGGTATTCCGCATTCCATTGTGACCGACAATGGTCTTCAATTTGTGAGAACGAAAATTACACTATTCTTGGAGAAGCACGACATAAAGCGACAGAATTCAACTTCTAGGTATCCACAAGGAAATGGTCAAGCTGAAGCATCCAAAAAAACTATTCTGGATTCATAAAAAAAAGATTAGATAAAGCTAAAGGAAAATGGGTTAAGGAGTTACCTGGAGTATTATGGGCTTACCGCACAACCAAAAAGAGACCTACTGGAGAAACACCATTTTCCTTGGCCATCGGAACCGAAGCTATCATCCCACCCAACATAGTAGTCCCTTCCTTGCGAACGGAAGTATCCAGCTTAGCAGCAAATATCAATGAAATGGCGACTAACTTGGATCTAGTAGAAGAGAATTGAGAGAAAATTATCACAAGAGTTGTCGCTTATCATCAGCAACTTATGTCTTATTACAATAAGCAAGTCAAGATCAGACAATTCCAACCTGGGGATTTAGTTTTGAGAAAGTCCTTCGTCACTAGGAAGGTAGAAGGGTCAAAAAAGTTAGATCCTAATTGGGAAGGACCTTATGTAGTGAGTAGAGTTGGTCGGGGAAGCTATACACTGGACACGCTTGAAGGCAAAGAAATCCTAGACAATGGAATGCCAACAACCTCAGAAAGTACTATGTGTAACTCATCTTCAACAGAGGACCCTACAAGCAGATCATTCTGTCGTCGGCAGACTACCTATCAAGTAAATTATAGTATTTTAGCTTTTTAGGAATAAAATGCAATGTACATACTAAAAAGACTTGATTGCATTTACTCTTTCCAGTAGAGGAACATACCTATTGGAAATATGTAAACACTGCACTTTTTTCTTTCTTCAGTCGAGAAATGTAAAAGTCCTATAAAAGGGTGTACTTGTATTTTTTTCGAATAAAAAACATATCTCTTTTCAGCAGATGAGAGTATGTACGATACAACCCAAGATTGAGTTCTCACTCACAAATCTACTCAAATTCCCCATTTGGTAGATCACAACTCAAGTTTGAAGTTCTTGTACAGCAATGTATGGAACAACTATTCTTTCAGATAAGCAGAAGGTAGGACACCTCTCCTTATAAGCAAAAAATAGAATACCTCTCCTCAACAGGCGAAAGGTAAACCCTATTCAGCAGGTGCATGAGATCAATCTCTCCTCAGTATGTGAAGGGTACAGTACCACTCCTTGGCAGATGAAAGGATGCATCCTCTCCTCAACCGAAGGGCACATCCTCTTCTCAACAAGTGAAAGGTACATCCATGCATATATGATAAATTTTTTATGAAAATATTTTCTAAGTTTATTATTCATGTATTGTTTTTTGGTATGGGAGACGACAGTTGAACATACTAAAAACAAGGAAAGTTTGGATTCATAATAACCAAAGTCGGTTAGCATACCACAATTCAAATACATGAAAAAACAAAAACAAAACTGATAAACAAAAGCATTTTAAGGACTACATGTTCTTAGAAATAGCTGAAGGGTCAAGGTCATTAGCAGCAGCGATATCTCCTTGCTCACCATGAGTAGAAGAACCAGTAACCTCGGCAAGAGAAGCATGAGTAGTCTGCTCGGGGGGAGTAGATGGAAGTTTTATAACCTGCAGGTGAAAATCAACATTTTCGTCAATTATTGCAAAAAAAGGTGCACATCCTCCTTTACCCTCAACATAACCGAGCTTATAAGAGTCTTCTTCAGCCTTTGCACGCTTCTCAACTGCCTGAATTGCCTCCAACTTGAATTCGTTGCACTCCTTTTCAAGTAATTCATGGGTTTATTTTAAGGTCTCCAACTCTTCCATCTCTAGTTTCATAGTTTCATATTTTAGGGTAAGATCATTAAACTTGAGATTCAGAGAGACCAGCTCAAAGTTTTTATTAGATAGAGAAGTTTGAAGATCAACACACTTATTTTCCAATTGGAGGATCTGGATACTCTTTTCTTGGTGTAACTGCTGCTCAACTTCAAGCACCCTCTCAATACCTCCAAGGTCAGCCTTCAACTTTTCATTGTCTTCCTCCAACTTTTTCAGCTGATCAGCAGTAAAGGCAGTGACAGTAGCAAATTCAGACATATAAGACAAATGTCTCATAAACTTTTCAGCCATAATGATACCTCTCAAAAGAGAAAAGAACGCCTCTTCACGTAGCTCGGTGGATGAATTCATTTGAAACTTACAGAAGTCAGCTGATCTACGTAGACGTTCAACCAAGTTAGTACACCCAGATTTTTCAGCTAGAAGATCTTTTTTCAGTAGATCGACTAAGGGAACAATATCCACCGAACTGGATTCATCGTTGCTATCAATCAACATCGGTTCAGAAGGTGAAGGCATGATCTACATATCAGCAAAAGCAGATCAACAGGCAGATCAACAAAAAAAAAAAGGAGTCAAGACAAAGTTTTCCTGTATAGGAAAGGGTCCTGGAACAATATTTACCTTAGAAAGAGTATCCGTTGCAGGCATATCAGAACCAAGACTTTTCAGTTTTATATCAGGAGTGTCAACTCTGTTCTGCTTCAAGATATCAGACTTTCTGGAGATCAACATGAGTCTAGCTTCAAGAGGAGTACGAGTTAAACTTGCGACACGATCTACAGTTACTTGAGATTTTGATGCACCAATAGAAGAAATAACCTTCATGGCCAATGGAGGAGGAAGAACATCTCTTCAATCAGCAGATCTCTCAGTCGTGGCAGGACAATGTTGGGTAGAGTCAAGTTTCTGGGGAAGAGAAGAAGTAACGTTATGGCTAGCAGATTTCTTGGTCGAGGCAGAACAGTGTTGAACAGTCTTAGTATTCGGAATAGGAGAACGACCAGACGGAGGAGATGTTACATTCTTCAAACTATTCTTTTTGGAAAGAGATTTTCAGAAGAAACTCCAACTCTCGCGGATATTCCTTTTGCAACCAAGGGAGATAGCCTAGAAGTTTTATTCTTTTTAAGAGATTTAATAGATATTTCCTCCCCAGTAGAGGAGTCGACCTCAACCCAAGCAGATTCCTAGGGACTCTTCTTTATCTTTGAAGAACCCTTAGAAGGAGCCTCACTAGTAAAGATGGAAAATCTAATAAGATCAACATCATTCTTCTTCCAACACTCTATGTCTTCAGCCGGGGAAGACCTTTCTCTTCATTTTTTAATGGGCTAAACAACCACCTCCATTCGCGATATTCGGATGGTATGCCACGCGCCCTTTGAATCTTGTCCATGTCAGGTTTTACAAAGATTTTCTTTACTATCTCCTCACCTGCAAACAAAGGTGACAAAGTAAGCAATCTGCGCAGAATACAAAAATGCATGTATATGCAATTATAGATTAAAGGGGTTGAAAATGCATACATGGGCAGAAGAGGATAGGCACAAGAAGGCCATCTGCCATATCACCTTCCCAGGCACTGCTGATCTCCAAAGTGTCCTTTTTCCAGTCATGGTCGCCAGTGCTGAGCTCATCAAAGAGTTTGATATTTTTTACTCTAAGTTGAGCATAATCACCATGCCTTCTCATCTCAAAGCAGAAGAAAAATTCTTCCTTAGTCAACTCAAGACCAAAAAAAGTACTGAGATTAGAGAAGCACATAATTGCTCTGTATACATTTGGGAAACATTGAGCAAGGCCAAATTCCATTTCACAGAGGACTTCTTTAAAGAATTTTGGCATGGGAAACTTGAAGCTCAAAGAGATAATGAATGGATGGAATTTGATGGTTCTATTATCAGGAGAAATGCAAGGTTCTTTGCCACTCCTCGGGTCAACTAGTCTTACATGCACTCCTTCGAGAAAGGCAGAGCGATTAACTTCAAACCATTTCAAAAAGGAATCATTGTTCTCCAAATTAGGCAAGTTAGGAACAAATCTTCCAAAATGAGAAATGGAGCCTCCTTGGTGATACAAAGGTTCTTCATCATAAGAGACAAAGTTATTACCAGATTTCTTCTTAGAGCCCATGGTATCCAGATATGGAATAAAATCAGAGAAAAAGGCCACCTGCAAATGAGCAAAGAAACACAATTACAAGGGTAAAGCAAAATATAGTTGGAGTTAAAAAAAAATGTGACGGTGGTACATAGCAAAAACGGTGGCTGTGTCTATAGATGATAAAGTGGTTTCATTTGTGAAAGAGTTTGCTGGTTTCATTTGTGAAAAAATTTGCAGAGAAGAACAAGGGGAGCTTCTCTTGGTTGCAGATGGTTTTGTGGAGGGCGAGAAATGTGTTATGCAATGACGCAATTGATAAGGTGGCCAGTGGGGAGCTAGTGGGATGTGCACAAAGCAACTTCCTTTTCCAATTGAAGAAAATAAACAGGAAGAACATCTTTCTTTGTGATTACAGTGGCAATGAACCCAAATTTGATTTGGGTTTGAATCCTTTGATGAGTTGATGAAATCCAAATTGGGCGAAGGAAAATTTCACAACCGTGGACAACGGACAGTGACGGAGCCAGGATTTTTGTTGAGGGGGGGCGGAGTGATGTCATAATTAAT
The DNA here is from genome assembly GCA_963556465.1 of Berberis vulgaris. Lineage (NCBI taxonomy): Eukaryota > Viridiplantae > Streptophyta > Magnoliopsida > Ranunculales > Berberidaceae > Berberis > Berberis vulgaris. The sequence goes on from OY747135.1 coordinate 62,269,684, forward strand.
TAAATATGATAAATATAATATAAAAATTAGTTACTTTAACATAAATATATATATATATATATATATATATATATATATATATATATATATATATATTTTTTTTTTTTTTATAACTTGAACAAGACATAAATGACTATACAAAACTTCATCTAATCTAATAAAAGATTTTCATTCAAAAAAAGGATGAAGACCACTTTGGATATACAAAAATAGAGTTCTATAATTCTAACTTTTACATATCTACATCCATGAATACCAAAAAACTCTATCTCCCCCCTCCCCCTCCCCAGTTAGAATAAAAAAATATTACAACTGGCTTCGACGCGCTTTCATACCCTGAAATCGTTTCATGATTGCTTCGTTGTCAATGTCATCAAAAACTTCCTTTTCAATATACGTAACTAAACAATCATTCATCCAATCATCTCCCATTCGATTTCGTAACCGACTCTTCACTATATTCATAGCAGAAAATGCTCTCTCAACTGAAGCGGTGGCAACTGGTAGGATGAGTGACAATGTTATGAGTAAATAAACCAGGGGATAGACAAATTCCTTCTTGGTCTCAACCATCTTCTTAGCTAAACCGCTGAGTCCATTGACATTTGAAAATTCATTGTTGGAACGCATATCAATAACATAAGTTTCCAATTAATCATGAAGTACCATAAGATCTACATTTGAAAAATCAGCTGGATAAAATTGAGCGAGCCGAATCAACCGCTGACTATCAAAAGCTGAAAAAGAATCACTTGGATTTAAGCATGCCATACAAAGAAGCAATTCGGTGTTCACCTCATCAAAGCGGTTATTTAGCTCTTGGAGTTGCATATCTATGCTGGTATAGAATAATTCAACTCGATAATGATATAGGTTGGTTAATTTTTCAGTATTGCGTCGTGATCTTCCTCGTTGTATAAATGTATCATCCATCTCAAGAACAACAATATCGTGTTTTGCACAAAATGAAACAACATTGTCCACAAGTATATTCCATCCATCTTCCCTCATCATTTGCAATCGTTGTTTGGAGATTTTAACTAAGGTCATCGCATTGACAATATCTTGATCTTTTCTTTGTAATGCTATTGACAAATCCCAGGTTATCGCCAATATATCCTTCATTAAGTGCAAATTGAAGATGAACTCAAAAGATTGCATAGAATCTAATAAAGCATATGCTTCTCCCTTTTGGTCTGAGTTTAAACCATGTTTCACAACAATTTGGAGCACATCAATCACTGAAGAAAAATTAAGAAGCAAACTTATCAAGGTTTTATAGTAAGACCCCCAACGTGTATCACCAGGTCGTTTGAGATTGGTTTCTTGATTCAACCCTTGACCACTTGATAGTTCCCCATTATTGAGCTTTTCAAGAATTTTAACAGCTTGTTTGTCTCGAAAAATTTCCTGACGCTTGCATGAGGGTGCAACAATGTTCACCGCACTTGAAACCAAGTTGAAGAGTAAAGCAATCTGAGGATGATTCTTTGCAACATGTACAAGAGCTAACTGAAGCTGATGCGCAAAACAATGTACATAAAATGCAGACTTATTTTCCTTGAGAATCAAAGATTTAAGTCCGTTAAATTCGCCTTTCATATTGCTCGCCCCATCATAACCTTGGCCACGTAACCTCGTTATATTCAACTTATGATCATAAAACATTTTTACAAGTGCTGTCTTGAGTGAAATTGCCTTTGTTTCAGTAACATGCATAATTCCAAGTAAACGTTCAACTATACATCCCTTCTTGTTCACATAGCGCAAGACAACAACCACTTTCTCTTTAACTGATACATCACGAGACTCATCAATTAAAACGGCAAATAATGCATCTCCAAGATCTTTGAGTATAGCAAGAGTGGTCTCACATGCACGTGTAATATCTTTTTGAATATCAGGTGCAGTGAGTTTGTGGTTCTCTGGAGCATTTTTTAGAACCACGCTCTTGATCTCTTCATTGTGACTAGCTGTATATTGTAAAAGCTCCAAAAAATTTCCATGGTTAATTGAATTTATTGATTCATCATCACCACGAAAAGCCAATCCTTGTCGCAGAAGAAACCGAATGCAATCAACTGAAGCTGATAAACGAACCCGATATTCCGTTTTCTCTGCATCGGATTGTTTAGATAAAAATGATTGGATATGATGTTTTTGATTCATTAAACTTTGACTCTTCATATAAGCTTGAGTATGCAAACTATTAGGCTTTCCTACATGAGTTGTAAGTCTTTTTTTTCCAATTACTGAATCCTTCACCAACAAAACAATCACCACCCCCTTGTTCTCCGACTCCGACACTTCTAAAAAGATAGCAATGGAGACAAAAGGCAGCATCCTTTGTTATGCTATACTCCAGCCAACTCTTATACTCCGTAAACCAAGCTACATTAAAACGACGTAGCGTACCTCCTATTTTTTTTGTGGGAATGTGTAGTTTATTGGCTGACATGGACCCCTTTGCAAATAAGCTCTTCTAACAACCTCTTGATCATTCGGATGGTAATCAGAAATACGAATTCTTAAACCAGGATCAGTTGGAAGATTTGATAGGTCAACCTCTAAATGACTTTTCTTTGAGATTGGTTTTGATAAATTATGATCATCTTTATTTTGTGCTGGAGGTGGTAAATCACTTACTGACTTTCTTTTTAAAAACTTATCCATAACTGAAATAAAACAAAGATTATATAAGAATGCATTCTATATATTTATATATTCTAAAACTTTAAATGAATAAACTAAAACCATATTTCCATGTAATAAACCATGTAATAAATCATACATATTTCCAAAATAACAAATCAATATACCTCTATTAATGAAGCACCACAATAGAAGTATCGCCACCAATAATAAAATGCCCAAAATTGAAGATTTTCAAAGCTGCAATTGACACACAAGCAGTTCAATCAATTATTATAATAATGCTTCTTGGCGAAAACACTAATGTTAAAACATGTCTTTCAATAAGAAAACATGAAATGCTTGACATGCTTGACAAGAAAACAACTAATGATGCGAGAACCACACACAATCTTCAAGGTAGCATATAGTGAAGTAGCGACGCTGCAACCATGAGACAATAAAAAAAGAACAAGCTAGTGAAGTATTGGTTCTTATAACTATGAAACAATCTCTAAAACTGCAAAGTAGCAACACTGCAACCCTGAACACTGCAACAATCTTTAAACCTGCAAAGTAGCTTTTTTTTAAGCTAGTGAAGTATTGGGTTTTTTTTTCCTTGTTATATATTTGAGCAACCATGTCTGCCATACTTTGGAAGAAAAACTAATTGAGTTTTTTTAGGTGAAAAAGCATGGCATGAGCAAATATTTCAGGAAGAAAAAGCAGTAATAATAGACAACTCAGGGGGACCGAACAGGACCTGTTTGATCCACAGAGCAGGGGATAAAATGACCAATAATGACATAGGGAATGATCAAAAACTTGTTTCGCAGGATCAAGGGGGCAATACGCTGGAAATCAGAGGATTGCAAGGGACAAATTCTGCCACTAAACAGGCCGAGAACAACCTGGAGCAACATCAATTAGATGGAACTAAAACTGCCATATGAGCAAAAGGCAACTTCTGAAAGCTCTAAAAAACATAACTCAAAGGAGTTCCTTCCTTTGAAGAATCCCAGACTCATGATTAATGCTTAGTTGCATTGAAAAACTTAAAATGGGCTCAGAAACTTAAAATGGACTCATGATTAAGTTATCGCAAGTTGAAGGGGTTCATATTCTACAATACAGATCTATTGTGCCATTGTGGTATGTTAAAACAGATCTATAATCTATTGTGGGTATAAAATTACCATCCAATCTATCGAGAGGCTGCAACCTGCAACTGTTGGGTTTCAGTCTTCCAGAGTTTTGAACACGAAAATGAAGAAGGTGAAGAGCTTTTGAGCAAGGAGTCTGTAACTGTTCGGTTCCAGAGTTTTAAAGTGAAGACAGACAGGACAGCTGCAGGCTGCAGTAGACTTTTAAAGGGAAAAATTAAAAAGAAAACCTACTTGGGGATTTGGGGTATGCATAAAAAAAATTTCTCTCAAAAGTCAGTGGGGGCAGGTGCCCCCACTTGCTCCCACGTGGCTCCGTGCCTGACAACGGATCATCGTCGCTACACCGCATCGTCAAATAAGGGAAAAAAAGTCAAATTTACAGAGACTTTGTTTTGGGTTTGAATTCATATGAAAGACTCTGTTTGATTTCGATTTTGAACCCATATCTTGATGAAATCCAATTTGGATATTGAATCCATGTGAGAGTTTGATCAAAACAAGGTCGGTGATCCTTAATCAAAGTTGGTTTCTTCTTTCTGCACAAGGAGATGGCAGACACAACTCTTTAGGTGGTAGTCTCTCCATTACTTGGAGTGGTGTATGAGAACCTCAGTTCTTTGATCAAGGAGGAGTTTGGTCTGGTATGGGGTGTCAAGAAGGAGATGGAAAAAAAAAACGTTCCAGAACATTATTAATCAAAGATGTTATGAATGATGTAGAGGAGATGCAATTTCTGAAAGAGCCGAAGGATGCGGCATATGAAGCAGACGACATCCTGGACGAATGTGCATATGTTCATCAATGATGTAGAAAAAGAAGAAGGAAAGCCCAAAATATTCCTTTCACCATCGTCGATAGGCGTATGATCGCCGCGCTCATCGCACATCCCCGGATAAAGAAAAACAGAGATAGATGAAAACCTACCTCTGATTTAAATCCCTCCTAAATGTTACTACCAAGTGATTGTATTTCCAAAAAACAAAAAAATTAAAAGAAGAAAATCTTACCTTGCAATTATCCAAGCCGAAAGAAAGAAGAAGTACAAGCTCCTGTGCTTTACCGTCTACAGATATGGAGGAGAAAGAATAAACTTTTTTTTTGTAGGGAATAAAAAAAATAGAGATCGGTAAATTCAGAAAAAGGGAATAAAATAACCCTTTTGAAAAGGAGGATTCATTTCAAGCTAGACTCCTAGTCATGATAGACTCCTAGTCATGATAGACTCCTCAATGAAGATATTTGAGTACAAGAAGACTCCTAGTCCTGATAGACTCCTCAATGAAGATATTTGAGTACAAGAAGACTTCTAATCAAGATAGAACTCTTCAATGAAGATGTTTCATTACAAGAAGACTTCTAATCAAGATGAAACTCCTTGGTGGAAGTTTCTCAGTACAGAAGGAGCTTCATTGTTTGGCATGCTCCTTAGGCACATCTCCTTTGTTAAAATTTTATTATTATTATTATTATTTTTATACAAAGGAGATGAGGGGCATTTTTGGGAGCAGAAAATAACGTTTAGCCCAATTGGATAAAGAAGCCCAAAGATTTGGGCATTTTCTAAGAAACCCGAAGATTATCCACGAAAGCTACAAGTATAGGAGGCCCGAGCTCGGGCCCAATACAAACTCAGTATCAGTAGAACACTATTTCCTCAGCAGAAGAGAAAGGCTTGGCGTCAACCACCATGCTTAGCTGAGCACGTGGACTTGCAAAAGAGCTATCTCAAAACAGGAAGTTATAACCAATCATGGAAGTTACAACTGCCTGAAAGAAGTTGCAGCCGCTTGCAAGTAGATAACCTACTAATCAGCCACGTGTCTTACTCATCAACCACGTGTCTCACTCATCAGCCAACAGTTAATTCCTTCAGCCTCTATAAATAGTCAAATTCAAAGCCTTCTGGAGGTAACACTTTCCTGACTTGCATTTTTCTCTTCAAATATAGAGATATTTCCCATTTTCCTAAATACATTGTTCTAACTTTGGCATCGGAGTCCCCGTGGCAGGCACCACACCGGTGTCAAGAATTAATTTCTACCTTGTGCAGATTACTCCGCGTGATCAGCACGTGATTCTTCCTTATGCAGATTGCTCTGTGTGATCAGCACGTGACCCGACGGAAATTTGCATCCACATGTGACATGTAATTGCCAAATACCACCTTTTTGGTGGTCAAAAGCAATTTGATGCTCAAGTCAGTAACTCAGTTAAAGATGGAGATAAATCTAGACAGAACTCAATTAAAGTTGCATACCTTTGTCGAATGTTCCCTTTACCTTATATAATGGTCATTGTTAATTCCCTGCGTGACTTAATCATGTGAGGCGCAACAAGAGGAGATGCTTCTTGTAATGGTATCCTTCTTTATGAAGATACGTCCTCGTGGGCGTAATTCCCTCCATGACTCGTTTTCTCTATAACGTTCCTCCTATTTAAGGGAGAATTTTATCGGGCCTGAATTTGGGCTTTTAACTATTATATATTTTGATGGGCCCGGGTTGGGCTTTTATGACTGGATTCGCCCTTTTTGGGCTTTAGGATTGGCCTGGTTTTGGGATACTTGAACCTCGTGATAGACGATCTCTTCCACGTGTACGGTTGTGAAATCAATCTTATTTGATGTATCATCGGCTACTCCCCCTTTAGTTAGTGGGTATGCTAATGTGGCAACTAACTCGATGATGGTTGAACTTTCGATTTCATCATTGCCTCGCATTTAATGTTGTTAGCAGCTTTTGGTGGATTCAGTATTTTTTATCTCTCGTTCATATGTTCGTATTCGCACGCATTTTGAGGTTACGTGCAGCCATCATATCTCACACGTCGTCCTGCACAAGTAATGCACGTGAGCCACAGACCACTGGGGGTGGCCGATGGCACTCCGATGCTAAAGTCAGACAAGGCTCTGAGGAAGGTGTAATGTTGTAACAGGAGATTTGTAACATACCTTAGCTTACCAACCTCATGTCTTATAAATATTGCAAGGAGTCCTGGTATTACCAGGCCACCGTAGGCGTAGTTCAGGAATGAGATCTTCGTGGATATCCCTCTTTAATTAGGAGTCGTGTTGTAGGAGGGAAGTTCCATGTTAGCTCTGTGCTCCTAGATTCGCAGGAAATAGTTCCCAATCCAAGAGTAATCCGTAGAAGGGAGTTTCCCTGTGTGGAAGATATTCTGGTGTTTGCTTCCTAGTTGGAAGCAGAGAGCAGCTGTAGTTGCCCGTCCGAAGCTGATCCTCGAGATATTTGCCTGAAGAGAGCTTAGGGTATTGAGGATAGCTGTGAGACGTGTGGGCCTAGCACGCTGTGAAAGTTTGGGTACGCTTGGCGGACTGTAGTTGAGCGGGCTTAGAACCGCTTGGGCCAGATCAATGTTGGGCTGACGCTTAAGGCCGTAATTTCTTGACATTATCATGACTACTCCCCCCGGCTCAGTAGGGTGTTAAGTCGGTCCACTGACTCTTTGAAAAGACAACTGTACCGTCGTGATGATTGGACTCGTAGCGTTGGTTTCAAGCGGTGCATGACATTTAATGGGTACGTGACTACTCGATGAGGGAAAGTTCAATTTGCGTACCTTATAAATATTTACTGCTCCGAGTAAGATTTCCCCATTGTTATCTACACTATCTTTTAGAACCATAGTACTTGTTTTCTTTTCCAATGGCTGACAACGTTAAACTTTCTTCCAAGGATCCGCTATCCCTTGCCTGCATGAATTTCTTTTATGGTAGTTTGATTGACGAAACTGAGTTGATTAGGCTCCGTAGTCTGTACCGTATCCCTTGAGATTTGCAAACTATTCATGCGTTTGGAGTTTTAGGTCCGACTGTGCCTCCTTATGGGTTTATAGGCTTGCACCAAGGTATGTTTGTGTTCGGGCTCCGATTTCCAGTATCGGAAGACGTCTGGCACTTCTTTACCCTTTTTCGCATGTCTCCCGCTCAAATGGCGCCGAGCGGGTTCAAGATACTGCTCGCAATTCTCCTAAGGGCTCATGACCCTGGCCTTCGCTTGACTTTGCCAATGATTCATCACTTGATTGCTGCTCGGCTGAATTCCAGAGGTATCTGTATGCTGACTTGTCCTTCTTGTCTGTGACTGACGGTGAACAATGCCGAATCTTGGGGGAAGCAATGGTTCTTGGTTACTTAAGGCTCGGGAGTCGCAAGGTGTCTTGATACTTTCAGTTTGACCTCAGTGAGTCCCTTGGTCATTAATGCATATATATCTTCGTGTGATCCTTATGCGACACGGGTTCTGACATTGTTTCTTTGTTTAAGGGAAGTTTGTTATTCCGTTTCTTAGCGAGGAAGATATGCGGATAGAGAAGGGTTTCTCGAGCTCCCTTTGATCTGTTAAGGAGGTGTAATGCCAGGCAATGTGGCACGCAGCGGGTTGCTGCGGTGCTCTTATGGTGCTCACCTCGTGTCAGGTTCACCAGCTGAGGGAGTGGTTGCTCGTTGTATGAGGAAGATAAGCCTAGCCTCGCTCAGCCCTTCCAAGCTTGTTGAATTGGAGGCGAATGTACCTCAGGTTGTAGTCCCGAGGAAGAGGCAGAATTTTTTCAGGGCGGTTTCTCCCCTTAGTACTCGCGCCCCAGAGCCGTACGATCTTGTCTTGCTGCACCTTGAAGCCCATGGGAGGGTCTTCGCTTTGGAGAAGGCCTTCGCTGATCTGCAGATGTCGTATTTTGACGACCTTTATCGGCTGGAAGGTTCTGGCACTGTCGCAAACCGCGAGGGTGAGGAGGCCATGGCCCTCATTACCAATGCAACAGTTGCTAATGTGAGGGCTTGGCTGAGGGCTACCGACTCCGATTTGAAGTCAATCCATGTTGAACTGAGGCATACCAGGGCTTAACTAAAGCGTCTGGATGCGGCTGTGGATAGGTGATCTTCTAAACGAGAGGTTCAGGAAGCTGAGAGGAAGCGGACAGATGAAGAAAGGGCCATTGAAAGGCAGTAGCTGGAGGTCGCGGCTGACGAGGGGCTTCGCTGTGCTCTGGAGGTGGAGCGGTTGCTGGCAGAAGAGCACTCACACTATGAGGCCTTGTCGGGCGCGATGGACTTTGACGTGTCCGGGAGGAGGCCGCTGATCTCGTCTGAGGTCATTCCGGGCAAACTGGAGCTCTTGGAACTGATTAGAGGAGAGCACCTAGATATCGATCTTGACTTTCCCCGCTATAGGAGGGCTGTTTTTGGGCTGATCAATCGAGGGGAGGGCTCAGGTACTGCGAGGCTAACAGATGAGGAGGATGTTTCTCCTTAGATTGATTGTAATGTCCTTTCCTGGGCGGATATTATATAGACATGTTTTTTGAACGAAAGTGTTGTTTTTTTGCCCTTTACTGTCGTATTTGCTTTGGTTGCTTTGAAGATCGTAGAGTTTGTACTGCTAGGTGGAATGCCTATCTTGTTTAGTCAAACTATAATGCTATTGTGACAGATTAGGGGTTAACCAACGGAAGTCGTTGTTAGCCAGGGGTTGACCAGATTCCCTTAGTCATTGTCTGTAATGAATCCTTCAGTGTTGGGGGACTAGCGCTGACTTCTGCTTCCATTTGCTCGACCGTCGTGACCCGCGCAAAGCTGATTAGGCTTGGCGTACCAAAAGGTTGTTGTCATAAGTCACGAACTGACTAAGCTTACCTGATAAGTTTGATGATCATTGTTTGTGTTGAGAGCCATGATCCCTTGGCGAGTCGTCGTCATCAGCGGACAAACACCGACTAGACTCCCACTCCCTCAGCCGGTGTGACCCGCGCAGAGCGGATTAGGCTTTGGGCATCAGAAGCCGTCGTCATCCGTCGCGAACTGACTAAGCTTACCTAGTAAGTTCGGCGATCATTGTCTGTATTGATAGCAATGATCCCTTGGCAAGTCGCCGACATCAGTAGACAAACACTAACTAGACTCCCACTTCCTCAGCCGTTGTGACCTGCGCGGGGCGAATTAGGCTTTGGGCATCAGAAGTCGTCGTCATCAGTCGCGAACTGACTAAGCTTACCTGGTAAGTTCAGTGATCATTATCTGTATTGATAACAATGATCCCTTGGCAAGTCGCCGACATCAATAGACAAACACTAACTAGACTCCCACTTCCTCAGCCGTTGTGACCTGCGCGGGGCGAATTAGGCTTTGGGCATCAGAAGCCGTCGTCATCAGTCGCGAACTGACTAAGCTTACCTGGTAAGTTCGATTATCATTATCTATATTGATAACAATGATCCCTTGGCGAGTCGTCGTCATCAGCGGACAAGCACTGACTAGACTCCTACTTCTTCAGTCGTTATGGCCCGCGCGGAGTGGATTAAGCTTTGGGTATCAAAAGCCATCGTCATTAGTCGCGAACTGACTAAGCTTACCTGGTAAGTTCGGCGATCAATGTCTGTATTGATAGCAATGATCCCTTGGAAAGTCGTCGTCATTAGCAGACAAACACTAACTAGACTCCCACTTCCTCAGCCGTTGTGACCTGCGCGGGGCGAATTAGGCTTTGGGCACCAGAAGTCACCGTCATCAATCGCGAACTGACTAAGCTTACCTGGTAAGTTCGGCGATCATTGACTATATTGATAGCAATGATCCCTTGGTGAGTCGTCGCCAACAGTGGACAAACGCTGACTGGACTCCCACTTTCTTAGCCGTTGTGATCCGCGCATAGCGGATTAGGCTTTGGGCACCAGAAACCGTCGTCATTAATTGCAAACTGACTAAGCTTACCTAGTAAGTTCAGCAATCATTGTCTATATCAAGAGCAATGATCCCTTGGCGAGTCGTCGTTGTGACCTGCATGGAATGGATTGGGCTTTGGGCCCCAGAAGCCGTCGTCATCAGTCGCGAACTGACTAAGCTTACCTGGTAAGTTTGGCGATCATTGTCTGTATTGATAGCAATGATCCCTTGGCGAGTCGTCGTCATCAGCGGACAAGTGCTAACTAGACTTCTACTTCCTCAACTGTTGTGACCCGCGCGGAGCGTATTAGGCTGTAGGCACCAGAAGGTGTCGTCATCAGTTGCAAACTGACTAAGCTTACTTGGTAAGTTCGATGATTATTGTCTGTATCGAGAGAAATGATCCCTTGGCGAGTCGTCGTCATCAGCGAAAAAATGCTAACTAGACTCCCATTTGCCCAGCCGTCGCGACCCACACGGAGTGGATTAGGCTTCAAGGAGATATTCAAGTTTGGTCACAATCAGGTTGGTCGAGAGGTATAACAGACGGCAGTGGAAGTTTCATTAAAAGCAAAATATTTTATTGATAATACTTTTTGAGGTGTTCTACATTTCATGGTCATTTAAGCTTGCCGCCATCTGCGTCTTCCAGCCAGTGCGCTCCTGGCCTATTGACATTGGCAATCCTGTACGGTCCTTCACAATTCGGATTTAACTTTCCCGCTCCTGCTTCTTTGGTGTTATGTTGGGTCTTTCTGAGTACCCAATCGCCCACCTTGAATTCACGTGGCTTGACCTTCTTGTTATAGTACTGCACCATCCGCTGTTGGTAGGCGGCTATCTTGGTGGAAACTAGATCCCATTTTTCGTTGAAGAGGTCTAGTCCCACGCGTAAGGCCTCATCATTACCTTATGGTCTGAACTCTCCCGTCTAGAAGGTTGGCACCTCTAGTTCTACTGGAACCATAGCTTTCGACTCGAATGCTAGGGTGAAGGGTGTTTCTTCGGTAGGGATTCTTTTAATCGTTCGATATGCCCAGAGTATTTATGGTAGTTCTAGACCCATTTTCCTTTGACTGCATCGAGTTTTCTCTTGGTGGCCTCTAGGATCGTCCTGTTGGTAACTTTCGCTTAGCCGTTGGCCTGGGGTGTCCTGACGAAGAGAAGTGCTTGACTCCCAAACTTTTGCACAATTTTTTTACCTTGCTACCTTCGAACTAAGTTCGGTTGTCACTGACCAATAATATGGGGATGCCAAATCTGCAAACAATTGTGGCCCATATGAATTTTTCGATCTGGACCTGCCTTATTTTGGATAGGGGTTTTGCCTCGGCCCACTTGGTGAAGTAGTCGACGACGACAATAAGGAATTTTTTTACTAGCCGATGTCGGGAGTGGCTCGACGATGTCCATTCCCCATTGTGTGAACGACCATGGATTAGTCATTGGAGTCAGTGTCTGGGCCGACAAATGGGTATATGGCGTGAATCTCTAACATTTGTCGCACTTGCGGACGGTATCTTTGGCAACTCACTGCATGGTTAGCCAATAATACCCTAGAGTCAGGGCCTTATGGGCAAGAGTTTTCTAGCATGGGTGATTCCCACAAATGCCGCTGTGGATAGTTCCCAAGACTTGGCTTGCCTCTGAAGGCGATAGGCATCGGAGTAGGGGCCCTATCACCGATCTCCTGTATAACTTTTCGTTTAGGAGAGTGTACCTTGTTGCTCTGTTTTTAAGTCTTCGTGCTTCGACCTTCTTAGTTGGTAGGGCTCCCGACGCTATATATTCTAGTACCGGAGTCATTCAATTCGGTTATGCTTCTTTTGCTAGCTCATTAGCTATTTGGTTATCATTTCGGGGGCACTGTGTGAGCTGGCAGTTCTTGAATTTGCCCATTACGCCAAGTACCTTGTTGCGGTAGGCTATCATGCGAGGATCTTTGCTATTGAAATCTCCTTTGACCTAGTTGACCACTAGTCTTGAGTTGTTGTATGTTGTTAGGTGATCTATGCCGATCCCGAAAGCTAGCTTCAGGTCGGACATGAGTGCTTCATATTCAGCCTCGTTCCACGAGAATCTTTTGCTCCCTCTTAGTATCTTGAAGAATGGGAGGCATTTGTCGGATGAATTTTATATAAATCTGTTGAGTGCTGCTACAGTCCCAGTCAGGCTCAGAACATCTATGATATTGATTGGGGATTTCATGTCGAGAAGAGCCTGAATCTGTTTTGGATCAGCTTCGATCCCTCTTTTGTTCACTATGTAGCCTAGGAATTTCCCCGAATCGACTCAAAACGTGCACTTTTGTCGGTTGAGTTTCATTCGGTATTACCTGAGTTTGTCGAATGTTTCAACAAGATCTCGTATGTGGTCGAGGCTACGAAGGCTCTTGACCAACATGTCGTCTATGTATACTTCCATATTTCTATCGATCTGCTATTTGTACATTCGGTTGACCAATCGTTGGTAAGTAGACCCTGCATTCTGCAAGCCGAATGGCTTACCCTATAGCAGTATATTCCTCTTTTCATTACGAAAAAGGTTTTCTCTTGATCTGAGAGCGCATCAATGTTTAAGTTTTGCTTGAATAGACATCCATAAAGCTGAGTAGGTTGTGTCCCGAAGTGGCGTCTATGATCTGATCAATGCGGGGGAGTCAGAATGGTGCTTGTCAGCCAATCGGGGTATCGCGCTTCCTTGATCATGTCTGCGTCGAGTAAACGTTGTACCTTTATGTTTATGATTGCGTTCCTTTCGAGCGCCACAAACATCTTCTTCTGCCTGACGGTTTTCTTCGAGGGGTCGACCTCGAGGGAATGAGTGATTATGGACGAATCGATCCCCACCATATCCTGCATTGTCCTGGCGAAAATGTCTTGGTTACGCAAAAGCAGCTCCCCAAGTTGCTTCGCCATTATCTGCGGAAACCGATTTGAATGGCCTTGTTGTTTCGATGACTGTTGAGGTCGATCGTGACGGTTTCTTCCTCTAGATGTCCGACATTAGGCCTTCCTCGAGGGCTTACTGGTGCCTCGTTACCTGGTGCGTGTTGCTCTTTTCCTGTGCTTCGGGCTGTTCGAAGGGTAGTCTTGGTCGTTGGTTTGTTGCCTGTTGAGGACTGCCGGGAGGCAAAGTCGCCATGTAATGGCATTCCATGGCAAAAACTTGATGCGAGTTTAACTAACCTAAATTAATAAGTTAATTCAGCCCACTTGTAATAACCGCAAGTGCACGGTGCCTAACTGGTAGACAACGGCAAGTACGGGTCGATCCCACGAAGAAGGTGGATGCAATTGAAATTTTAGAATTTAATTAAACTAATTTAAATGGAAAATGGGGTTACAGCATTTTTAAAACTAAACTAAAAATAAATTAAAAATAGGAAAAATAAAAGATAAATGAAATGAGATGGGTTTGGTGGGCTTGGACTCACCAATGAGTTAGCAAAATTATTTAATCTAAATTACTGAATTTACGAGAAGCTTTAGGGATGAAAATCCCTTGCTTACACTGAATATGTGATCGTTAAAATCCAATTTAAATTATATCATGTTCTTTTAAACCTTAACAAAGTATTTCAAGCAAATACGCTTTTAACAAGTATTAAGTGTCTTTTTAGGGCACACTTAATCAAAGTTTAAGCTTAATATTTTTAGCACATGCTTTGAATATTGATAAAGGGTAATTCTAACTACCAAGCATATCAAGTTTAATTACTCGAACATGCAAGGTGAAAGCAATTTATCAAAAATTCAGAAATAAATTGCAATTAACAATTAAGTACACAATTCAGTAAAATGAATCAAATTAATTTATACAACCCATTTAGTTCGTCACAAACTCGATGTGGTGGCACTCAGCAAATCAGCAGGTGGTTGTGCACGAATCCCGAGGAAATGGTCCCAAAACGCTCTGTGGTGGTACAGAGCAAAACCGGGGGTGTGAATAGCCGAATAACCGAATTTGACTCTTTCTCCCGCCCTCGCTACAGTACTGCTACAGTACTGCCTCGCCCGGTCGTCTTCTCCAGCGCGACAGCGCCTGTTCTCGCGGCTTTCCTTCGCTCCTCGCGGCCTTCCTCGTCCTCAAATCATCTCCAGAACCTGAAAAAGAGAAATAGAGGGTGAGGAAACACCAATAAAACCGCAAAAACAGAGAATGAAAACGAGGACAGGAGCTCCCTGTTTCTGAGTTGCGAACGCTGTCTCGCGAAGTGGTGGCGGAATTGCTCGGTCTGGTCGTGACGGTGGTCGCGAGAGAGGGGGTCAGGAAGAAGCTCGAGACGAAGAGAGGCCGAGAAATGATGGGAAACAGGGTCTGCGAGGCGGAACAGAGTCGCGGTGCGGCTCTGTTTCGCGGCGTGGTTGCGGTGGTTCTGTCGCGGCGAGTCGTGGTCTGTTGTGGTGGTGGGACTCGTGCGGAGGTGGTGGCGGTTGTGTGGACAGGGGAGAGGAGCAGAGAGTGGTGGTGGAGGGAAAATTGGGCGTGAAACAGGGTTGTCACACCCCTGTTTCACGGTGGTGACGGTGGCGGTTGCGGAGCTCGGTGGTGGCGATGGTGAGGTGACTGTGTGCTGAGTGAGTGGAGTGAGTGAGAGATGGATGAGTGGAAGAGGGATAGGTGGTGGTGGTGAGGGTGAGGTGAATTTGAGAGAAAGAGGATTGAATTTTTCTTCCTAATTTGCTTCTTTTCCCTTCTCTTTTCTCCTCCCCTCTTCTCACCCCATTATCCTCTATTTATAGAAAATAGCCAAGATGAATAAGGATGAGATGAGGGGAAGATTCATCAATGAGGGTAGGATTGGGTTTGGTTTAGGTTATGGATTAGATTATGGATGGGGTTTAGGTTATGAATTAGGTTTCGGGTTTAGGTTTGTGGGTTTTAGGTTAAGAGCTAGGTGTTGGGTGTAGGTTTGTGGATTTTAGGTTGTGAGCTAGGTGTTGGGTTTAGGTTTGTGATTTGTTTTATACCACCATTGAAATTGCCTAATTGTCGTTTGTGACTGCTTAATATGGATTCATCGTTTAAGCTCAAATTCCTACAAAGACACGAAAACGAAATAATTACTATACAATATAATAATCGAAACACTAACATGTATAAATTAAGGGATATATTATGTAATAATTATGTGAATATCAAATACCCCCAAACCTATATTTTGCTAGTCCTCGAGCAAAACAATAAAAAGAAAATCCTAACTCACTTTCGCAGGAATCATCGGTTGCACTTACCTTAAACGTGCAACAAGGCTTTAAACCCCTAGATTACCTCTAGTGGACGAGTTATAGTCTCGTGAGAGTTTCCAGAAATGTTACCCACAAACATTACTGACTCAATCAAAACTTGGTCAAATAGTGTTCATTTTAAAACTTCAAGAAATGCAGGAAACCAATAGTGTCATTTTAGTGTATCAACAAATCTCCAAATAATTTAATATTCTCCAAAGGTTAGAAAAAATTCATAATCATCCTCAACTCAATGTGTGTGTGTGGATAGCACTGTCAACATAACTTTTCATTTCAGAGTAAAACAATGACTAAATCTCCTGTAGAAAGTTTGTTTTGACTTCAAACCTCTCATGTCACTCACAATAAAACACTCAGAGATTTGGTATTTCACTCAGTTTATATGTGAGGAAAAGAGTAAATGATGGAAAACAATCATCTCACATATAGTAATATGAAGAACGGACTTTTCAAGAATGGAATGAACATGATCTCATGGACAGGAATATCAATTACTTTTGGGAATGTTGAATCAAACACCATAGGTCTTGGTTATTAAATCTCCACATCTACGAAACCAACCTTTACCTAAGATCAACTAGGACTTTGTTGGGTTGTAATGGGGCTTGGTTAATAGTTAATAAGGAATGTCAAAGGATTTTAACAAAAATTTCTAGGAATGTATACACCCATTATACGAACAATTAGGGCTGTTAAGAATAAATCAATGTTGCGCACCATCAATTTTGTTCTTCATTCTCACATCTTTATCCTCATTCACATTCTTCTTCTGCTTTCTTTTTTTTTTTTTTTTTTTTTTTTCATAGAGGATTTATGAAATATCTCATATTTTGCTCTTTCATGCCCTTTTTACACCAAGTATATTCATCCGTACATATTCCCAAAAAAAATTGGGTAAAGGTTAATGGGTTAACAAATAAAAGTTAATCTAAGGCTCAAAAGGCTACAAAAAAAGTTAATGTTATGGGTAAGTTAAAAGGCTAGTTAATGGTCTAAAAAAAAATGCCTAGATCATTTCCTAAGTTCGGGTCAGTATTATGACATCTCAATTGAATAAGCCAAGAAGTTCTAGTGTAATAATTCAATTTTGATGTCATTCCCAAAGCAATTGATCAGAAAAATGAGAATAATGAGATCATCAACGAGATAATGTAGACTCAAGAAAAATCAGAGTTTATGTATAACCCTCAGAAAAATAGAAAGGCTCAAAGCTTTCAGGGTTAAGTCTCCACTATTATTCTAAGGTTTTCTAGTATATATTTCACTCATTAACTTCAAGTTATGCTAACATGGCTAATGGTGCAAAGATAATTGAGTTGAAAAATCTCATGAACTAAATCTAACTTAAGGATTATACTAAACTTTCAGTCTTTATCGATATACCAATATGTCAAGTTAGTTTGTATTTTCTTGAGTATAAAACATTTAAAATTCATTTTCATAATCGCAAAAGACCAAGTTTTCTTGACAGAAAAAGCAAATTTTTTTTTTTTAAGATAAGAAAAGAAAATACTACAAAAAATTCACCGACTCATGAACCCTACCCCCAAACCTAATCCAAACATTGTCCTCAATGTTTAACACAATAATTCTTACAAATGAATGAAATAAGTACATGAGAGGAGGTTAGAACGGTATTACCGTGGTGAAGATTTTACCAATTTCCAAGAAGTCATCCATCAATGAGGCTCACAAACATAAGAATCATGGAGTTTTCATTAGAAATCGATAAAATGCAGACTCGACACTAACAAAGAAAACTAAAAAGAATGCTAGTTGTAAGTCAAAACTGTTACGGAGCTAACGAGTAAGAGTGAAACACAACTAAATAGGGTACTCGAAAATCAATCCAGACTAACAGCAGAGACACACAACTAAAGCTAGGCTGCCTCCTAGGAGCGCTTGGTTTAACGTCATCAGCCCGACAAATATTCTTCCTAAAAAATGGTGCATCGAAAAATAGAGAGGAAGAACGTGACAAACACTTAGTCCATGGTCGTATATCAACAACCTGAACAGTTGAGGATTAGTCCACCAAAATATAGCAATCACATGGGGCACCAAATACACTAGGACATTCCAAAAGTGACCAGTAGTCATACACAACAGATGATCCTTGCGTGCTCCAAAAAGGGAACATCCTATGTCTGGTTCCAAATCGGATGATTGGATAATTTGCACAACAGGATGGTGAAAACTGAAATCCTCACTACAACACAAGGGATCGGTGAAAGTAGCCTTAATAAATGGGAATGTGATGCAAGTAGATGAGACGATGGATATATCAGGTGGTACAGGCTCATCACATGAATCATATAGAGATACTGGTGGTATAGGCTCATCACATGAATCAAGCTCAGGTGGCTCAACTGATGGGACTAGTTTTGACTCACTGAGTGGAAAAGGCTTCACTTTAGACTTCCATTTATAACTAGGATCCACAATGGGGACTGAGTCTAGCAAATCATTGACTTCCCTAATGGAATCATCAACATCAAAGTCTAAACTAAATTGAGTCAAACAAGCCTCTAAACAGTCAAGGGGAGACTCTAAAGAATGTTCACAGTTTGATACGATGCATGAGTCACTAGGGAGGCATGAGTCAACATGGGAAGGAGATGTCTGTAGTGTCTCAGAATCGACAGGTTCATCAATAAATGAGTCACTAGGGAATTTTTCTGACTCTATCTCAGGAAGTGACTCAACTATCTGACTCACAGTCATCTCAAGTTTCCGGATAGCTTGAGAGTTTTGTTGAAAAATAGTTGTCAATTCTGTGATATCATGAGAATTTTGCACAAGTATTTCTCCTGTTCGCTCTATAAAAATTTTCATTATATCCTCTAACTCATTATCAGGAATGAAAGCTTGAGGAGTCTGAGGAGTGTCTAGAGGGCCTTCATGGTATTGACCATGAGCCCATGAGAAGTCAGGATGATAGGCTAGACCTGGGTTGTAATAATCTAAATATGGATCATAATCAGGTCGTCGCATGTCATAAAATGAATTGACTTGCTCGAAAAAATAGGCTGGATAATCCCTTGTGTTCATTTTTTTTTTTTTTTGAAAGCACTAACTCTAAAAATACAAAGGCTCACATGCAATCAGCAACCAATAAATGCACAAGAAACATGCCTCCCTAAGCAATCAACGTTTTTGAGAACAATTATCTTTTTATCTTTGGGGGACAATTATTTCTTATGTAATCTTTATGACACAGCAATGGGTGCTACAAGTTGATCCTAAGAGTGTACACTTTACACCGCAAAGTTCAAAATCAGTAGGCTAGAGTTTTGTTTCAAAGAAACCGGATTATCGCACAAGAGAATGAGGTCACAATGGTCCAATTAAGTACTTCCTTGTGCTACCGCTCTGTAAGCCAATAGATGTGAGAACGATGTGATGTTAAATGCACACTTGAGGCTTGTGTTCCTAACCCAAAACTGTTGGTTACACCAATTCTTCTTGTGGATCGTAGCTTACTTATGACTCGGCGTACCGGGTGAATTACCCTTGTGGCAGTGGCCTCTCGGAGTTCATTGAATGATTAAACCCATCGTCACTTTTAGCTTTGGTCAACACAAAAATTATTAGATTCACCTTGGTCTTGGTTGTCCTATGAACACCGTACCTAAAAGATGCTCTATCTAACTTGCTAATTGATTTTAATTATGTTTGGTTGCACACAGCTGGAGTGATGAGGTGGGGATATCAAGTCCCACCAGTTTCTATTTATAAGCTGGGTCTGCTTATTATGAATTACTAAAGTTTAGCATCCACAATTACAGAAATTAAACAACCAATCACACAATTTCAAACAATTACACCAAGCACCCTGGTCGCTAATACGTTGCGTGTGATAGAAATACTTACAGTGTGCGTATTCCGTTCTACACAAAAAGTTAGCACAATTCAAAAAAATCCGACTTCTTTTTATCTGTTTCAATCAACACACAAGCACATGCAAATAAATTTACTGGTCTTGGTCTTAAAAGTCGGATTTCTAAATCACAAGAAATTATTGGGTACAATTAAAATTGTTTCCCTAGAATTTCTTATGACTTAGAAAATTTTGGGGTTTTTTTTTTTTTTTTTAGTGATTAAACAAAATGAAAAATAGTAAAGTTCTCAAAAATTATTACACCACACACTCGTAAAACGAGGTGAAAATAAAATTAAAACTCTCCTCACAAAATAAAAAAAATAAAAAAAAATAAAAATTTGCTTGATGTTTTGCAGGATCGTCCAATATCCTCGAGAAGCGTGTATTCTGCAAAATCAAACACAAAATGAGTGTAAAAATAAAATTTTTTTTTTTGTTTTAATTTTTTTTTTTGTTTTTGTGTTTTTTTTTTAAAATTTTTTTTTTTTTTTTATAATTAGTGAAAATAAATCTTAAATTCAATTACACCGCTACCTTCCCCGGCAACGGCGCCAAAAACTTGATGCGAGTTTAACTAACCTAAATTAATAAGTTAATTCAGCCCACTTGTAATAATCGCAAGTGCACGGTGCCTAACTGGTAGACAACGGCAAGTACGGGTCGATCCCACGAAGAAGGTGGATGCAATTGAAATTTTAGAATTTAATTAAACTAATTTAAATGGAAAATGGGGTTACAACATTTTTAAAACTAAACTAAAAATAAATTAAAAATAGGAAAAATAAAAGATAGATGAAATGAGATGGGTTTGGTGGGCTTGGACTCACCAATGAGTTAGCAAAATTATTTAATCTAAATTACTGAATTTACGAGAAGCTTTAGGGATGAAAATCCCTTGCTTACACCGAATATGTGATCGTTAAAATCCAATTTAAATTATATCATGTTCTTTTAAACCTTAACAAAGTATTTCAAGCAAATACGCTTTTACCAAGTATTAAGTGTCTTTTTAGGGCACACTTAATCAAAGTTTAAGCTTAATATTTTTAGCACATGCTTTGAATATTGATAACGGGTAATTCTTACTACCAAGCATATCAAGTTTAATTACTCGAACATGCAAGGTGAAAGCAATTTATCAAAAATTCAGAAATAAATTGCAATTAACAATTAAGTACACAATTCAGTAAAATGAATCAAATTAATTTATACAACCCATTTAGTTCGTCACAAACTCGATGTGGTGGCACTCAGCAAATCAGCAGGTGGTTGTGCACGAATCCCGAGGAAATGGTCCCAAAACGCTCTGTGGTGGTACAGAGCAAAACCGGGGGTGTGAATAGCCGAATAACCGAATTTGACTCTTTCTCCCGCCCTCGCTACAGTACTGCTACAGTACTGCCTCGCCCGGTCGTCTTCTCCAGCGCGACAGCGCCTGTTCTCGCGGCTTTCCTTCGCTCCTCGCGGCCTTCCTCGTCCTCAAATCATCTCCAGAACCTGAAAAAGAGAAATAGAGGGTGAGGAAACACCAATAAAACCGCAAAAACAGAGAATGAAAACGAGGACAGGAGCTCCCTGTTTCTGAGTTGCGAACGCTGTCTCGCGAAGTGGTGGCGGAATTGCTCGGTCTGGTCGTGACGGTGGTCGCGAGAGAGGGGGTCAGGAAGAAGCTCGAGACGAAGAGAGGCCGAGAAATGATGGGAAACAGGGTCTGCGAGGCGGAACAGAGTCGCGGTGCGGCTCTGTTTCGCGGCGTGGTTGCGGTGGTTCTGTCGCGGCGAGTCGTGGTCTGTTGTGGTGGTGGGACTCGTGCGGAGGTGGTGGCGGTTGTGTGGACAGGGGAGAGGAGCAGAGAGTGGTGGTGGAGGGAAAATTGGACGTGAAACAGGGTTGTCACACCCCTGTTTCACGGTGGTGACGGTGGCGGTTGCGGAGCTCGGTGGTGGCGATGGTGAGGTGACTGTGTGCTGAGTGAGTGGAGTGAGTGAGAGATGGATGAGTGGAAGAGGGATAGGTGGTGGTGGTGAGGGTGAGGTGAATTTGAGAGAAAGAGGATTGAATTTTTCTTCCTAATTTGCTTCTTTTCCCTTCTCTTTTCTCCTCCCCTCTTCTCACCCCATTATCCTCTATTTATAGAAAATAGCCAAGATGAATAAGGATGAGATGAGGGGAAGATTCATCAATGAGGGTAGGATTGGGTTTGGTTTTAGGTTATGGATTAGATTATGGATGGGGTTTAGGTTATGAATTAGGTTTCGGGTTTAGGTTTGTGGGTTTTAGGTTAAGAGCTAGGTGTTGGGTGTAGGTTTGTGGATTTTAGGTTGTGAGCTAGGTGTTGGGTTTAGGTTTGTGATTTGTTTTATACCACCATTGAAATTGCCTAATTGTCGTTTGTGACTGCTTAATATGGATTCATCGTTTAAGCTCAAATTCCTACAAAGACACGAAAACGAAATAATTACTATACAATATAATAATCGAAACACTAACATGTATAAATTAAGGGATATATTATGTAATAATTATGTGAATATCACATGGCCGCCATCTAATCTCTTCTCAATGTACCGACCGCTTGAGGCACTGGTACAGGGTGGAGATCGTCGCTCCCATATGATGTATCCGGGGTTTTCCTAGAACCGAATTGTACTCTAAAGGCGTATCGATCACTATGAACTTTTGAAAAAGGGTTTTATGAGTTGGCTGTTCTCCCGCTATTATTGTCAGCTGTATCTTTCCCACGGAGAGCTATTTTTCGCCACTGATGTCGATCACTCGACGACTATCATGATCAATGATGCTTCGTCTAGTTGCATGCTGCGGAGCGTGCGGAGGAACATGACGTTCATTGAGCTTCCAATATCAACCAAGGATCTTCTCACCTTCCAGCCCACTAGAGAAATTGTCACCACCAAGGCATCATCGTGCGGGAGTTGTATGCCCTAGAAATCCTTCTGCGTAAATTCCAACGGCGCGGATGAGTCGTGCCTCCGATCACATTGCGGCGGTTGCTCGCCACATATCGCTTGAATCCTCATAATTTGTAGAGCCCTCTTTCTGGACTTGTTGGATAGTTCGGACTCGAAATGTGTTCCATTAAGCACATGTACTATGTTGACCGATGGCTCCCCGGGTTCTGTTCCTCTCTGTCTTTCTCCCAGGACGATGAAGTTTTGTGTTTAATTTGTCAGGTCCGCCATGCTTGCTAGAACTTTCATTTCTGTCAAATGTCGGACAGTTGTAAAACTTTCCTTTTCGCAACCCGTTGATGAAGACTGAGACGGTCGTTGTGTCACTACATGCGCGGACGGTGGTCAACCCGTTGTAAAAGCGGGTTAAATACGTATCTAGCGTCTCGTTAGGGCTCTGCTTCATTGATTCGAAAAAAGCCTAGTGTACGAAAAGAGATCGTACATCCGTCTCGGGGTTCAACGGTGTTGTCGTTGGCGGGGGAGAGTGAGTTGGCTGCCCGTGCACGACAGGATCCACCAAAAGAGGCGGCACAGAGACAGTCTAAGCTTCGAATGTGTCCCCTAGTTTTCTGTTGTTGCATGACCTGGTGGTTACCATCTCTCTAGGTTTTGGAAGGATACGATGCTTAGTGTAAAGTTAAGAATTATGTCATCCCCACGGACGGCGCTAAACTGATGCATTCTTTTTCCACTCCCTGCTTTGACCTAGTCCTGCCGACCTGCTGACTTGCACAAGTAACACACGTGAGCCACAAACCACTGTGAGTTGGCTGATGGCACTCCGATGCTAAAGTCAGACAGGGCATTGAGGAAGGTGTAATGTTGTAACAGGGAATTTGTAATGTACCTTAGCATACCAACTTCATGTCTTATTTATAGTGCAATGAGTCCTGGTTCTACCAGGCCATCGTAGGCGTAGTTTAGGAAGGAGATATTCATGGAGATCCCTACCTAATTAGGAGTCGTGTTGTCGGAGGAAAGTTTCATGTTAGCTTTGTGCTCCTAGATATGCAAGAGATAGTTCCCAATCCAATAGCAATCTGTAGAACCATGTGTGGAAGATACTCTAGTGTTTGCTTCCTAGTTGGAAGCAGAGAGCAGCTGTAGTTGCCCGTCCGAAACTTATCCTTGAGATACTTGCCTGAAGAGAGCTTAGGGTATTGAGGATAGTTATGAGACGTGTGGGCCTAGCATGCTGTGAGAGTTTGGGTTCGCTTGGCGAACTGTAATTGGGCTGGCTTAGAACCGCTTGGGCCGGATCAGTGTTGAGCTGACGCTTGAGGCCGTAATTCCTTGAGATCATCAAGACACGTTTACGACTTCGAAGTGTGACCATTTTTATGTATCAACAATGATAGATGTGCATTCACCTTGTTACTTGCATTCTCCGTACTCTGATAATTTAGGTTTGTCTGTATTTCTACTTATTGTACTCGTTTGTTTGATCATCCGAAATCTTTATTTCTCCGGTCTTGTCGATCGGGCTATGAAGCTGTACCAGTTTGTTTTTACTCGTTAAGATTCTTGCATGTTTACTTCATGATCAGACGTGTTTGGTCACTCCAAAAAGTTCCCTGAGTAAGTCTTGACTTGCATATTAGATCTCTTATAGACGTATTTTGCATTTTGACGCGTTGGGAGAGCGAAAAGGCTTTGTGAACATATCTTGACTTATTTGTCCAGATTTTTTACTTCGTGGTTCGACATATTAGTCGATCTGAAGGCGATCCAAATAAGTTGACTTGTTTGTACCAACTTTTACTTCATTGGTCTGACATACTAGTCAACCCGAAGTTTTTTACGAATAAGTTGACTTGTTCATCCCGACTTTTACTTCGTTGGTCTAACATACTAGTTGATTCGAAGTTTTTTACGAGTAACTTCACTGTTTTTTCCCAACTTTTACTTCGCTGGTTTGACATACTAGTCGACTCGAAGTTTTTTTTACGAGTAAGTTGATTATTTTGTCCCAACTTCGCTGGTCTAACATACTAGTCGACTTGAAGTTTGTTACGAGTAAGTTGATTGTTTCGTCCTATGTTTTGCTTCATTGGTCTGACATATTAGTTGACTCGAAGTTTTTACAAGTAAGTTGACTGTTTCGTCCCAACTTTTACTTTACTGATCTGACATACTAGTCGACTCGAAGTTTTTTTACGAGTAAGTTTACTATTTTGTCCAAACTTTTACTTCGCTAGTTTGACATATTAGTCGACTCGAAGTTTTTTACGAGTAAGTTAATTGTTTTGTCCCAACTTTTACTTCGGTGGTCTGACATATTAGTCGACTCGGAGTTTTTTTTACGAGTAAGTTAACTGTTTCATCCCAACTTTTACTTCGCTGGTCTGACATAGTCGACTCAAACTTTTTTACGAGTAAGTTGACTGTTTCATCCCAACTTTTGCTTCGTGGTTTATCATAACAGAAGTTTGGTTTTTGTGTCTAACTTATGCGTCCTGATCTTTTGCTCGTGCCTTGACATGCCAATTGTTTCGCATTGTCTGGCTTTAATGCCTTAATTTTACTGCTTTGGCGTAAGATGGAAGATTTGAACTCGGAGTTTTATTGATAATCCCATTTTCAGGTGCCTGACAATCTATAGTAGTAGTCATCATTTTCTTCCCATAAAGTTATGTTGTGTTGTAGAGTTCGTTTGTGAATATGCGTTGCATCTTTCTGACTACTGCTTGATTGATGTCGTTTCTTATGACGACAGGGGGTTGGTTCCTGCACCTCCTTGTTGTTTGAAGGGTATTTATTTCTGATTGTCAGGTTTGGTTTCGCATTGCCCTGAAGTATGTTTTGGTGTCAATTTATCTTGAGTGGACCTGACTTGTTCATTGAAACTTATTCCTTCGTGATTCTCCTGTAGTTTTGATAGTTGTTCGTTACGTATATTGTTGCCGTGAGGTACCTAATAAACTCGAAATGCTTCTCGATTAAATCTCTGGATGTATGTTATTTGACAGATGATACCGACGAACAAAGTAGAATCCAGTATCGAATTGTTCTATTATGCTCACATTAGCACCAGCTGGCAAGGCCGTCATGTGTTTTAGTATCGAGTTTTATTCGTCAAGCTCACATCAGCCCCGACCGCCAAGGCTGTCATGCATTTTAGTATCCAGTTTTAAATTTGTTTGCGTTAGTGTCATTGTTGATGATGGAGGAGGCATTGTTCGTCTTGTCATGGATAATGACAATCAAGCTTTCGTCTGTCAGTAAGGGCTTCGGATTATGTCGGTTGGTTGATCTCCGCTTAAGGTGCAAATTTCTCCACGTTCCCCATTGTAAGTTGTCGTATTGGTTTATCTGGTCTCGTTTGATAGTGTTGGCGCTCCTATTTCGATATAGATCAGCTCGAGTGGGCAATGTTATTGGTTGTTTCTTTGGTTGGCTTGACTATTTGTTTTATCCAACTATGCAGTGTAGAGCATATATTAGTTCTCTTGGTTGTTCTTTTGATCCCGCAGTGGTGTTCGCCTTCTCTTTCCCTTTGGGTTGTTTATCAGGCAGCCCGATGAATTCGTTGAGTCAACCTCTTTGAACCCAGTGCATAATTTCGTATTTCAGATTGTAGCAGTCTTCGGTGTCATGCCCGTGATCCTAGTGGAAAGAGAAGTATTTGTTCTTGTCTCGCCCCTCTGGGTCTCCTCTCATTTAGAGTGGCCAATTGACGTCTTCTCATTTTGCCATGGATTTCAGTATGTTCGCTCAGCTTGTCTTCGAGGCTGTGTATGGTTTGTATGTCTTTTTCACCACACTTGTTACCCGCTCATTTTTTGGGCCTTGCAGATTGCAGCTTTCCGGATTCTTACTGATTGAATTCAGACCTCTATTGGTCTGGTGCCTCTTTGACTGAACGTTTCTTCCTGGGGTCTATCGTCTTTCCTTATTTCTTCCCTCCTTTCTCGCCTCTTCTAGTGTGTTTCCCTCTAGGATTCGTTTTTCTTCTTGGTGGTTATCATCTCTCAAGGGTGATGTGTTTCTGGGCGGTCTTCAATAGAGTCGTCATATTCTTTGGAGGATCTAGGTTCATAGATTAAAAAATGGTCATCTATTCAGTCCGAAAGTATAAGTGGCAATGGTCATGTACTCCCTTATTGTCTCCTCGAGCTTCTGTTTGATGTGAAGCAAGTAGTGTGGCATCTTCCTCATACATTGATTGTCGATTAATTGCGTGATGAAAGCGGTAGCTAGCGCCTGTAATGAGTCTATCGACCTTAATGGTAGGTTTGAACCAATTCATCACTATGGAGGTGAGATTGGTTGGAAATGTTCTGCGTAAGATTGATTTTGTGCTCTCTTTCAACGCCATCATGTGGTGAAAGTATCGCAAATGGTCTGTCGGATCGATGGTGCCATCGCATGCTTCAAACTTTGGTGGGGTGAACTTCTTCGGCATGGGAGCCACCATGAGTGCGTCAGATAATGGTGGTCTGGTCAGTTCGTACAACACGTTAGGATCTATGACCCTGAATCTGAATGGGATTTTAGCAGGGGTCACGTCACTCTGTGGGGGACCATCCTGCGGTGGTTCGCTACTTTTGAGATTCGCTTGTTGAGATTCTACAGAAACTTTATTACTTTCTCGAACTTGGATGGCAGAATTTTGTTGGGTGATGCTTGGACAGGGTCAGCGGATTGTGTGTCTTGGGTGAGTTTGTCCACCATTTTGATCCTACGGTCCATTTGGGTCATGAGTAGGTCCCCACAAGGGTCTGTGGCAATGCCATCAAATGTTTAATAGGTTTGAGCTATCACATGCTGTGGCTCCCCGTTGTTGGGCACGACTGGCCTAGTGGTTGTTGCCGGATTAAATCGTGCAGCGTTGGTAATGCAACTTCATTAGTTGGAGGATTATTTTGATCATTGCTAGGTTGAGGGTTTGTAGGGTGTTCCATCTGTCCCGAGATCTTTTCAATCGTTATCAGGGCTAAGGAAGTTTTCCTACTGTAGACTCTCTTCTTGAATGGAAATTATCGTTCCCCACGGATGACGCCAAACTGATGCATCCAAAATTCGTTCTCCTGTAAGTGTGCCCTGCAAAACAAATGTTAGATTGCAAAAAACCACATTTTTGTGGCCGAAAGCACTCCAGTGCTTAAGTCAGTAACTCAGTTGGAGATGGAGATAAATCTGGACAGAACTCAATTAAAATTGCATACCTTTGTCGAATGTTCCCTTTACCTTATATAATGGTCGTTGTTAATTCCCTGCGCGACTTAAGTATGTGAGGCACAATGAGAAGATACGTTCCTCGTAACAGTCTCCTTCTTTATGAATATACGCCCTTGAAGGGTAATTCCATCCACGACTCTTTTCTCTGTAACATTCTTCCTCTTTAAGGGAGAACTTTATCGGGCCTGGATTTGGGCCTTTAATTATGATATATTCTGATGGGCTCGGTTTGGGCTTTTATGACTGGATTTGCCCTTTTTGGGTTTTATAGATTGGTCTAGTTTTGGGATACTTGATCATCGTGATAGACGATCTCTACCACGTATACGGCTGTGACATCAGTCTTATTTGATATATCATAAAATTTCATGTAGGCTTTTATTTGATATAAGGGTAACCTCGTCTATTCAAATGTCGAAGTTAAATTTTTTTTGTAATTTCACCTTTTCACATAGGCATTTTTGAAAGAAAAAAAATGTGTGCATGATGGATGCGCATCACTATTACATAAGCCAATTTTTAAAGGTTAGATGCTATACAAAAATGCATTTTAATACATAAATCAATTAAACTATTCCGTTATGGGATATCATAGTTTCTTGTTGGTTTTGATTGAAAACCCCATTCACAAAGGTACATTTTTTTAGAGTTACCATTATTCCTAGCCTTTGGTTGGTTGTGACTTAAAACTCCTCCGTACTTAATCAAATTTGTAACTCTTGTAAAAGAAAAGATTTTTAATTAGTTTCATGTAAAATACAAAAAGATGAAAATACAATCGACAACCATTGATAAGGTGCACAATTTTTCACAAATTGATCTACTTAAATTGGTATCATATGGGGTTGGGTTTTGTATGACTTGTTTCAGCGTGTCAGACATGCATATCCCCACTATCAAAAAAATTGATTTCTGCAACGGCCCCGATTCGAAAGCGAAGCCAATATTATTCGATATTGTCCCCAACTTAGCAACCAAATTGTAAAGGGGTTTTCTCCAAAGATCTCAATCCAAGTAAGTAGTGGACTTCTCATATAAGCCATTATTCAATTTCTCACACACATGATGTGAGACTAATCAACCCACCATCATGTGTGTTGGACCATCAAATCCTTAGATGACTTGTCTAAGTATCTGAAACATGCCCATCCATGCCCACAATTTCTTTACCCTTTGACTTGTCCGTGGACTTGTCGTACTCTTTATTACCTTCAAGTATGTAATGAAATTTTTTTTAAATAACACCATCCATCGCACCATTAAAGTTAAAAGCACCATTGACAAACATTTAAGAAAAAAATATACAACGACTCACCTCTTGGTACCTGATCAATGTCCACTTTATTTTTTCTTGCCTATAGACCTATCCTCAGACTGATAATTCCCTTAAAAGCATGAAATAACACCAATCATTGTCCTTTACAAGTCATACGTACAGTTATGACCAAGTTGTTTGCATCTTGCACACTTCCTTGGTTTGGGGTCCTTTTATTAACCTTAGGCCTACTTGGAGGCCTCGTCAATATGGGTGGATTGACAATTTGTTGAGGTTTTCAAAATGGAGCAAATTACAATCTAAGTTGTTAACATAATCAATCATATGTAGTAAAAACATGATTAAGTTGATAGAATATTACGATCAAATGCTTCACCTGTCTCCATTCACTAGAATCTAACATAGGAGTAATAAAGCTTGTTTGCTCCAATAAAGACTTGAATCAACTTTCTAAAATATTTTCAAAACCATCCATTTAATCCCAAGCTTGATTTCACTTAGAAACCTAATGAAAAAACTCAATATTTTAATACTAGGGTTTCAAGTCGAGATAACTAGGCTAGTTTTTTCATCCTTGAGTTTTATATCTTTGAGTGTTTTAATTGATATTTGATTTAACGAAAAATCAATCAAACACAATGAATCTGAACTACATGTAATCAATCTACTCAACTAATATGGAACATTCATATAACTTTTCGAAAGTGGTCACATCATTCCCCAAAGAGTTTGAGTTACTATTATTTAAATTTAATGCTTTTCGCAAAGTTTTCAAAGATAATTAGTTTTACAAGTAAGGCTATTCATCCTCTATTCTAGTCTCGCTTATCAGATTTTAACACACTTTCATGGTGGGTTGACAGAAAATGATTTGCAATAAAAGAAAGAATAATATATAAGAACATATTGGCAAATCGTATAGCAAATCTAGGATTCAAATCCTGCCGGATCCAACAAAAAACTACACTTGCCCATATTAAAAAAAAGTTGCAAAAAAAAAAAATACCTCTTATACCTTATATGTGGACGTAATATCATTCACTTGCTTTATACTAAGTTTTTTGTTTTTTTAAGGACGGTTATTTTCAAATACTTTTATGCGATCCATGAGTAAGTAAATCTATGAGTTCACAATCTCCAACACCTTTCTCTTTATCATCAATCATTCTTCATATGTAACACTAATGAATCTTTTCATAACCATATCAGTCTAACTTGTCAAGTTGAGATCATCCGTTGTATTTTTTGTCAGTTGAATGAAATCGACTTTCCTCCAACGTGGAGTTAATACATGTCAGTGGGGTTAACCTCTTTTTTTTTTTTTCTAGTAAAACGCATCTCATGTGAACATTGAAGGTAATGAATATGACATATAGGGCCCACTTATGCTTTCAAATCAAAACATACCCATATATGAAAAGAAAACTTTATTTGTAACTCTTAAATCCATAAGATCAAATGGTTGTATATTAACAATAGCTTATAATGAAAAAAAAAAAAAAAAGTTTGATCAAAAGTCAAAAGTATAACTTATTATGTACTTTTGTTGGGCATAATTTGACATGCTGGATAAGTAAAAGGAAAAATGAAAAATATGAAAACTAATATGTAATCTATGATTTTAATATTTTACTGAGTATCTGAATAAACAAATCTTTCCATCTTTTTGGTATCCAATTCTTTCAAAACAAAAGTTGATAGTAACACCAAAAGCTCGTTTGTTTTTCCCTTGTGAAGTCAATTCAAAAGTTGAAGATTAATTGATTTCGAGCCTCCTATGGCTTGATAAGAGATCCATGAGAGTTGAACTTGCAAGAGCGTTCATCAATGTGGGTACAAATCAATCTATGAAGAGAAAGAAATTGCCTAAGCATGTAACGCTCTTTCATATTGCATCATTGACATATTATTTTCTATTATAAATTTCAGTTTTGAATCTTCATCCTAATCATTTTTCTTACTCAGTTATCTTAGTTAAATTTTTTTTTTTTTCTACAATTAAAACTGACGAAACCAATTCAAAACTAAATCATTTGATTTAAGTCGATTTCACAGTTTTTCAGTTTGGTTTCAGTTACAAAAAATTGATATTTCCATAATATTGATGAAATGGATTATTTACAATCCAACAATTATTCAATGCACATCCATATAGATGCTATATCTTTTTACATTAGTCAAGGGAAGGGGAGGATTGCAATATTTGATACAAAATGGTTATTAGAAAATAATAATTGCAAGATATAAAACGTCATTTAAAACATTTTGAGTTGAAAATACACATCACATTATATATCATCTATTTTCATAATTATTTAGAGTGCAGTATCAAAATTTCAAAACAATATATCTTGTACATTTGGAGGATCTGCAAACCCTCCAGGCTTATGACAGCATGTGGATGATCGGCCATTGCAACTTCCTCCAGAAAATCTAAGATCTTTACACCTTTGTTCACAATCATAGCATGATGGAAAACATGACAGTTGGTTTGAATAGAACAAAATTGGTTTATTAGTTAACTTTAAATTGTGTTAAGAAAAACATGTTGAGTTTAGAATTTCCTCAAAGTTGAACATTAAATATGAAAATGTTCGGATACATAAAAACTGCAACATTTGAAGGGACTACTACTAAGAGGAGGCAACTGAGAAATATGGCAAGCAAAAAACCATTGTGTCCCATTTTTAATCTTTGATATTGTATTTAATTTGTAATGAGTGTCAAAACATGAGTACTATAATTGTGCATATATAGGGAGCTAATAGACATTTTATTAATGAGTTTAACTTTGACTCTCAGGGTGTGTTTGGTTGCATGGAATCCTATGCCATGGGAATTCATAAGGGGACTCCTACATTTTAGGCTAAATTGATATATCACTTCACATCTACCATTTGACCACCATTTGATTTTGTGATCAATGGTGAGAATGGAAGTCCCATGAACATGAGAATCTCACTCCTTGGTCCCCTAAGGCATGTGATTCCCATGTTCATGGGACTTTCATTCCCACCATTGATCACAAAACCAAATGGTGAATGTGGAGTGATACATTAATTTAGCTTAAAATGTAGTGGTCCCCTCATGGATTCCCATGACATAGGATTCCATACAACCAAACACACCCTCAGTTCAAAGAATCTACCTCAACAATTGGCTAACTATTAATTTTATAGTCAAAATCGGTATTTACTATTTCAAATTTAGTTTTGACCATTAATTCATTTTGATTGTAAATATTAGCTAAGGAAAATAAGATTTTAGTCAAAACACATATTATTATCAAAATTTATAAAATATTTTTCTTGTGATACTCACTTAAATAACTATATTTCTATTTTTTTGTGAGGGTGGACTAGCTTACCTTTGACTCAATTTAATAAGACTTTACATTTGACACCATAAACAAATAGTCTATCATTGACTCTCATTTCCTTTTTGCTACAGTAAAATTCTCAGTAGTAATATTCTTAGGACCCAACCAATTTTATTGCTAAGGAATTATAACTTAATGGAGGTGTAGTTACAAAAATTATTTCAAATGTTGCAAAACTAGGACCTTGAATATCGATGAATTGCTAGTTGCAAATGAAGTAGATCATTGAAGAATTTGACAACTTCACTATGCTAATCCAATTCAACAAGTCATAAAGTGGATCAAATTCGACAACTTCGATACAAGAACTCAATGGCAAAACAACATGACATGTACACTTTAAATAATAATAAAATCGTTGCTACAATTAGGCAAGAAGGGGAAGGAGATAATTCATAGGATAATATCGAAATTATGAAAAATTTCATTCCAAGAAGCTACAAATATGTTTGAGAAACTAAAAGCATTTTGGCTTCAACAAGAAGGTGTCCATGTTGACAAGTTATTATGTACCCGCAAGATAAACAAATGTGACATTAACTCTAAATAATAAAATATTTTGGCTACAACAACAAGATGTCTATGTGACATTATCTATACTATTATAATGCATCTTCCCAAAATGAACAGTGAAAAAATATGTCATCAACTCAAATATTTATTCCAAATATGCCCTTCCGAATTCACATATTTACAAGACAAACAAACATGGTGGTGAACAGTGATCAGGGTTGTCTTGGTATATTCAATAGTCAACAATAAATTTTCAAACTATGAACAATAATTATTTTTTGATTCCATCAATGCCCTCTTAATTTCAAAAATTTTACATAAAAACCAACAAAAGGACAAACAGTGTTTGTGGGTATTTGTGTACATTTAAAGATTATTTTTGAATATAATACTATTAATTATCATTACCATAAACAGTAACTTTTTCTTACTTTAATTTTTTCTTCCCATTATACCCTCACAAGTTCTTAATATTTACGAGAAAAAATCAACATGTGAGTGAATAGTAACAATGGATATTTTTGTCTTTTAAGCATGGATGAATAGTTTGAAACAGTAGCCCGTTACACATGTTTACTATGTTATCCTTCAATGGGAGAATATTTACAATTCAAACTAGCCCCTCATAATATTTGTAAATTATACCTACGTCCCTATCATAATTTATTTGAGGCCCCTCAATTTCCTATATATTTAAAAAGGCTCTTAAATCTAACTTTTTTATCTCCCATTTTTTTCCCATCACAATTCATAATTTTATAATAAAAACCAATCGCTATTAAACATTGATTAATTATATTTAAGCCTTTAACATTTTTTTAAGGTCCTCTAATTATTTATAAATTATATATATGCTCTCGAAATTATAAAAATTTATTTTAATATTCACGCACGTAGTGCGCTTCCACCCCTAGTGTGTGTGTGTGGTTTTATGGACATTTATTACTTTATGGAGGTAAATTTCTTAAGATGGGACCTAAAAAAATTATAACTTATTACAGTGTAGAGTTTATTCTTATTTATAATTGGCTCGAATTGGGACCAACTTTTTTTATGACTAGATAAAGGTTATTACAGAATAAAGTATCACTACGTGGCTATTGACTTAGGTTCTCCATATATCATCTCATAGGAAATCAAATGTTTAATCATTGGGGCATTAGGCTAAAATGACTAGTTTGAGATTTTAGTAACATTTATGACAGTTAAGTTTCATTAAGTTACAAGACCCTACTCAAACTAATTTTTTAATTAATTTGTTTGTACTCTGTTTGAGTTGAAATTTTGAAGAAAATTAAGGATTAATAATACAAACAATGTGTCAAAATTTTAGCCCTATCAATATCATTTCTCAAGATACTTGTTTAGATACGCATTACTAAATATCTTGATAAACAATCTTTATGGTGTATAAGGACAACACCTTCGAGCGATCTGAGACAATGGGTTCTGGCCAGCCTGTGTCACACTCAAAGTGCCCCCTCACTCTCTTTGTTCGCTTTGAGATTATAATACAAAAATTCAACCATACCACATTTAACGTGTATCTCGAGGGACTTATGTTGAAACGAGCTGAAACTTTAACACGTTTGGTAATTTGAATCCACAATTTTTCTCAAAATTTAGCTCAAAGAGAGCTTAAACGAATTAATACATATATATTTTTTGTATAGTAGGTTATTTTAACTAAATGAAACTTAAATTGTATAAAAGTCGTGATAATGACACCCATAATTTGGATCAAAGCCCCCTCAAGAAGAAAACACCTATCTAAGTGAGTTAGGTCCGTAGGTTTTCTGTGAAATCATTTTGATGAATTAGTCAACCATTTAGGATGTCGGCGCTCACTTTTAAGTGACTTAGGTCCATAACTACTAATGTTTAATGTTCATCTTCTCCAACTCAACTCTTTCCACTTCCACACCTTCAATTCTTCATCATACTCTCCACATTTCCCTAAATCTTTAGGCCTGAATTCCTTCTCTTTTCCGCCCCCTCTCTCGTTCTGAATTTTTCTTTTGCTTCATCTATCTCTAAATATATTTTTTGATGAAATTCTCTAACGAAGTTAGCTCTAAAATAGATTTTAAATTTGAAGAATATTGAATTTTTATGAAAAATATCAATTTTTAACTACATAAATTTAAGTTGTAATTTCGGTTGAGTTTTAAGGGTACTTGGAGGTGCATCGGTAGATCTTCTGTAACGGCCCAATCCACATGGTACAACATTATATGCTTTGGGCCGAAGGTCCGCACGGATTTAAAACGCGTTGTACTAAGAGGATCCAACCTCGCACATAAATAGCACATTTCCTTCCCTCACCAGGCGATATGTGACTATAACACCTAGGTAGTCTGTCAGCCTCAGAGCCCGCCCACACAAGGTTGTTACAATTCACCCCTTTAGAGCCCAACGTCCTCGTTGGCACACTTCTGGCTAGGTTTGGCTTTGATATCATTCTATAACGACCCGATCCACATGGTACAATATTGTCCGCTTTGGGCCCAAGGCCCGCCCGATTTTAAAATGCGTTGTACCATGTGGAAGCTAAATTTGATTTAATATTTTAAATTATAACAATTTTTCCTTATATCCATAAAATATTCGTCAAGTGTAGTTTGCAGAATATTAAATGATTTTCCATTTGAAACTTCATACAAAAAGTTATGATTTTATTTGTAACAGGATGTCAATATGATAATGTTTGCAAACACGTCAGCTTTGAAGTCAAAACTGATTTGTTTGAGAGTACTCAAATGATTTTGCTATATATGGTTAGAAGCGATATCGAGTCTAGTTTCTACGACACTGAACGATTTTCATTTGAAGCTTCGTAGGAAAAGTTATGATTTTATTTGTAACAAGGTGTCAATTTTATAATGATTGCAAATGCATCAACTTTGAAGTCAAAAATGATTTGTTGGGAAGTACTATAATATGCTTGCTATATATGTTTTGGAAATTTTATTGACTCTAGTTTATATAACACTGAACGGTTTTTATTTGGAGCTTTGAATGAAAAGTTATGGTTTTATTTGTAATAGGGTGTCAATATAATAATGTTTATGAATGCATCAACTTTGAAGTCAAAACTGATTTGTTTAGAAGCACCCGTATGTGCTCGCCATATATGGTGGGATGTATGTTATCGAGTTTAGTTTCTATAACACTAAACGGTTTTGTATTTAGAGTTTTGAAGGAAAAGTTAGGGTCATTTGCGATTTGGCCCTATAATAAATAGCTATTTAGTGGTTACCCCGTCATTAATCACTATTTCAGTCTCTCCCCAAGACTAATGGTCAACTGTGTTGACTGTCAAACTCATCACATGACATATTTTGACCCTCTTTGACGAAAGTACCTCTCATGCGCATCTCACGCACGATGTAATTGATATGTTGATCCCATTCGTCAGTCAATTAATCGATGCATGTGGGCGGCAAGAATGGGATATGGTCAATCGTACTCTTCTAGATATGGAGAGTGGAGAGAAAACTCCCTCCATTTTCAGCCTCTCCGGTTTATGTTCTCTTCTCTATGATTTTGAACAAAAATGAATAAGAGGAAGGATCCATTCAACGTGGTCGTCAGTATCACTAGCAACGATTATGTAGTTGCTTTGAGCATACATTGGGACAAATACAGTTCATTAAGTGATTTTAGTGAGCATTTAACCGATGAAGAATCATATATGAGGCGAGATTTCACTAATTCAGACAATGAAGAGGATGTGAGACCAGAAGTGCAATCTCCAAGACCTCTTCCTGTTATTTGGCGTGAGATATTGTAAGTGTTCTTTCTATTTGAGGGTTTTTTTTTTTGGTGTTTCAGTTTGTAATGCATGTGTAAATGGATGGTGTGAATGGTGTTATTTTTGTTAGGGTTTTGTTCATTTGCACAAATTAGGGTTTATCTACTATGTATTTGGTTGGTGCTTCCATGAATCATTTATTGTGATATTGTTTTCTGGGTCGACTAGTATTTACATTGAGTACAATGGTTAGGGTTTTGTTAACCCATAAGTTGTTGATTAGGGTAACACTCAGTATATTTGACCTTTACAAATGTTCGTAAGGTGTTTATTGGGTTAAGTACTGGTATTGGGGTTTACTATTAGGGGAGTTTGTTCATGGTTAGAATCTCAGTTGAAAGGGATCCAAGGGAGTCTAATGAGTCGAGTTGTTGTCTAAGCTGAAAGACGCCCAGGATCGTCAGGACAATGTGATAGATGAACAGGTTGTATTTGTTGAGCACTTGTCAAATGTCATGAAGTATGTTGCTGACTCCAACAATGCAATGGACAGTGAGTTTGCTGAGACGGTTCGCCTATAGAGGCTTCAAAAGGCCTTTAGGCACAACTTTTTGTGCTCACCCAAGAACGTGACTCCGAGTGTGCACTTCGTGACGAGGTGGCCTGTAAGTTGCAGACTCGAAAGAGAGCCTGGCCAGGGCATTTGGGGAGTTGAATACCTCGAAGGCACAATGGGGTGCTAGAAAGAAAGAACTTCTCAAGGTTGCCGATAATGCTCAGACTCGTGAGGTTGTTGCTGGTAGGCTGGATCTGGTGGATTATATCGAGCAGGGCCACAAGGGTTGGGATCTTTCCACTTACAGTCCTCTTGTTTACGCTCAATTCAATATGGCAGGTGATTCTCTTCTAATCCGCGAGGTGCCCCTGAAGCTAGTTCGGGCGTCGCGGGAGATGACTATCCATCTCGACATCCAAGAGCCTGTTTCAGATCCAGCAGCCCACAAAGTTGTTTTTGATTATGTTCCCACTGAATAAGCGATTTCTTTTTTAATTAGTTAAAAATTCATTAACGAGAAAATTTTCCTTTTCCTTTTACGTTTGTGCTTGTAGTTGTCATACTTATCGTTTCCAATTCTTGCTTGGATTACGTTGAGTATACGGGTGTACCTACCCCCACCTGAAGTAGAGCTTAGTCTGGACTGGAGCCCTTTCTTGGCCTGTTTGAGCTCATCTTCTGTCAACAGTAAT
The DNA here is from genome assembly GCA_963556465.1 of Berberis vulgaris. Lineage (NCBI taxonomy): Eukaryota > Viridiplantae > Streptophyta > Magnoliopsida > Ranunculales > Berberidaceae > Berberis > Berberis vulgaris. Next base: position 62,307,618 of record OY747135.1, read on the forward strand.
AACTTAATCTTTTGTGGGAGTTAACCAGTAGGGTAGTCACCTTTGTTTGTTTGGGTCATGTTCCCTTAGTGAAGTAATTACTATCTCCCTTAGTAGTTGAGCTTGTGCGGAAGTTGTCTTTGCATTGAATAATGGACTTCCTTGATGGCATCTCATCTTGTACAATAGTTAGGTTTTTTGAGAAACCACCTCTCGCTTGACTGGAATTCGGTACCATGTACCTACAGTCTTGTCATTCCTGAAAAGGACTTTGAGTTGAAGGCGAATCGCCTCTGCCTTTCTGTGTTGGGCTCCCATAATAAACCCAACTTCTGAACATAAGTTAGGTTGATGAGGAATTTTTTTTGCCCAAATGGGATAGGTTCCTGTACTCATCTGGATCAATCCTTGAGAGGACTTGAGCTAGGAAAAAGTCATATCCGCCCGTCTTGGCTAGACTGCGCAATAAACCTCAATCTTGAACATGAGTTGGATTGTTAAGGAATCATCCTTGCCGGAACGGGCTAGATTCTATACTCGTCTGGCTTAATCCTTGAGAGGACTTGAGCTGGGAAGAAGTCATCTCCGCTCGTCTGGGCTAGATTTTGTACTAGACCCCAATCCTGAATAGAAGTTGAGTTGTTGAGGAATCATCTTTGCCCGAACGGGCTAGATTCACGTGTTTGTCTGGCTTAGTCCTTGAAAGGACTTGAGCTTGGGAGAAGTCATATCTGCCCATCTGGGCTAAACTTCATAATAAACCACACTCCTGAACAGACTTTGGATTTTCGAGGAATCATATTCGCCTGAACGAGCTAGATTCCCATAATAGGCCACAATCCTGAACATGAGTTGGGTTGTTGATGAACCATCTTTGCCCGAACGGACTGGATTTATGTACTCATCTGGCTTAATCCTTGAGAGGACTTGAGATGGGAAAAATTTGTCTCCACCCGTCTGAGCTAGACTTTGTAATAGGCCCCAATCCTGAAAAGGAGTTGGGTTGTTGAGAAACCATCTTTGCTCGAACGGACTGGATTCCTGTTAAGCGGACGAGGTCACTTGTTGGGTGAGTCGTTATTATTCTGAGCAGGATTAGATGTGGCCTCTGTGCACCATCTTGGTCCCTTAGACTATATTATCCCGATGCAGTGAGTCGTCAACAGACTGGACTCGATCTGCCTCGTTGTGCCGTGGTTCCTTAGGCAGACTAGGTCACTTAGTGGCAAGTTGTTGTCATCCTCATCGGGAGTAGGCTTGGCCATTGTGCTCCATTTTGGTCCTTGTAAACGGACCAAGTATTTTTTAGCAAAGAGTTGTCCTTAAATTGGGCTCGGTCTGCTATACTATACCTCGGTTCCTTATGCGGACTAGGTCACTTATACACCAGGCTGTACTTTTTAATAGGGTTATGCCCGACCATTGTGTGCCATTTCGATCCTTATGAAAGGAATGGGTTTTCAGTGCGGTGAGTTGTTTATGGACTAGGCTCAACCCACTTGCGGTGAACGGTCTATGGCACATAGTTCTATCTGCAGGTGTCTTTCTGTGGCTCTTTAGGCGGACTAGGTCACTTTTTGCAATGAGTTGTTGTCGCCCTTAATAGGGCTGATCTCGATCGTTGTGCGCCATTTTGGTTCCCGTGATTGGACCAGGCCTGTTTGAGCGGTGAGTTGTCCTTGGACTGGGCTCGGTCCATTGTGCAATGCCTTGGTTCCTTAAGCGGACTAAGTCACTTTTGCGATGAACTGTTGTCACCTTCAACAGGGCTAGGCTCAGTCGTTGTGCGTCGTTTTGGTCCCATGATCGAACCGGGCCCTTCCGCAGCGGTCAGTTGTCCGTGGACTGGGCGTGACCTGCCGTGTGCTACCTCGGTTCCTTTAGGCGGACTAGGACACTTTTGAGACGAGTTGTCGTCATCCTTAATGGGACTAGGCCCAGTCGTTGTGCGCCATTTGGTCCCCGTGGCTGGAATGAAATAAGTATACCTTGATTGCTTATATGTATTATCATCCCTTGCTTATTTGCATCACTGATAATGGTTTTAATGTGGCAACCAGTATACTTGGTGTTGCCACCTTAAATATAAAAAAAACCACCAGGGAGACCGAGGATCGAGAGAAAAAGGGATGATGATGAAAATGTAGTTGTTCAAAAAGAAGCCACGAGTTGCAGAAGATGTGGAATGGAGGGTCACAACACTAGAACCTATACAAACCCTCCTAAGGAACTGACTACTGGCAATGTAGAGACATCCAAGAAGTCAAAGGCACCCAGATTCAGGAGGGTAGGAAGGACAAGCCAAGGGGGTGCAAAGAATTGTAGTTGATATGGGAGAGAAGAGGTGAACCTCCAAAGAAAATACCCACAACTTCTCCACAACAACAAAATTTTAGCTTCAGATGCCCACAACTCCAACTATGCACAATATTCATACATCCATGTTCCAACTCAACCCTTTGCAGAAGGAGTTAGGCCCCCCACCAATGAGGCCACCAGTGAATCTATTGTTCCAAGCTAGGAACACATACAATGGTAAGGGCAAGGGGACAAATCCAATTTGCAAGGGGACAAGACACTTGGAGCAATAAACCTATGGGGCCAAGAAGACCAAGCATGTAAGTTAGTGGAATATTGTTTTCTTTTGTTTGAAGACTTTGTTTATGTGTTGCCTGTGATCTCATTTTGTTTGTTTATGACATTCCCTCTTTTGGTTCTTGACATGTTAGTGGCCATCTAATTTTGCTTATTGATGATTCATAGTTGTCTTATGGATTGTATGATACACTTAGTATGGTATGTCAGACTTATTATCTCTATGTTAGACTTCAGTTGGAATGGAAATTTGATGATATTTGATTAGTATTGTTGTAAGTTATGTTGGCAGACTATTGAATGGCTATTGTTGCAAGTAAGTGTTATATATGTAGGTAACTGAATAGTTTGTAATTCAGGTTGGTTTGGTATTGAGTTGTTTGAATGGTTCTGTGTTGATTAGTTTTCACTTTAGATTGGTTTGATATTAAATTGTATTGCGCTATGTCAGACTTACAAAATGGAGATTTGTATTGAAACATAGATGGTCATTGTTACATAGCTCATGATCATTCAATTCTTATTTAGGCTAGATAGAAATATTTTACATAGATCTTCAAGTAGTGCCATAGTCATTTGGAGAACTATAGTTATTGATGTGTCCAAATCTGTCCTTGCTGATCATGCTGATCTCGAGACTGCAAAAATGAACATCGGTTAGCCAGGGACCACTGTTGTGGTGGCCAAAGGCACTCTGATGCTTAAGTCAGGTAACGATGCAAGGAAAAGTGAAGACTAGATGTAAATTGCAAAGTGTGTGTACCTTTTTTCTTCCCTTTTCTCACCTTAAGTAGCGAGTGTTTCCCTCCACAATTGTCTCTGCTATTGAGGATGTGATGGAGGGAGGAGATCTCACCTAGGATCTTATTTGTGTATGACTAAGTATCTTGGCCTAAGAGCTGATTTGTGTCAGTTGATCTCGAAGCCTAGGCCAAACCCCAAGGCCCGTGCCTCTTGGGCTGACGTGACTTGGGCTTGGGCACCTGACTTACGGGCTGAACAACAATTTATGAATGGGTCTACTTGCGACCGCGTTGAAGCTTTTCTCGTGTTAGGGTTGGCCCATGCCACTTTTACGGCTATGATCATATGACTGATTGATGTCTCATCAGTTACATTTGGAGAGTCACTGTTTCTTCCATCTACAATTTGTTCACCTTCAGTTTCTTCAATACTTTCAATAGGAGTAATAGGGTTTTGATGACTAGCTCTAGCTTTGTTATCAGGTACCATGTTATCAGGAGTAATAGTGTCTTGAACTACCTTCTCCCATTTCTCTTCAAAATTACTTCATCAATCCATATAAACCCATTGCATCCAACAGTTTGACAAGCCAAAAACATCCTATTCGGGTTTCTTTTAGTTTAGGACTCCAAAATCTTGGAGAGCTTGCAATAACTTTACCCAATATAATCAATTTTAATTTAAGAATGTCCCCTGAAACATAACAGACATGCGAGAGATTGAAGATAACCTACAACTCCAAACAATTGTCCATAGAAAAGTGAAAATGAAATGAAAACCACTGACTTACCTCCATAATGGTGTTCTAAACTGAACTCTATGGATGAAATAACTCAGATTTAGGGTTTGTGTAACCTTTATGTAATGGAACTCTAAGTTCAAAACTTGGGTTTACTCAAGCTTTTCAACTTCAAATACCTTTAATCTACATTGAAATAACAGGCGAGGAACTAAGATTTAATGGAATGAAAGAGTTTCCAGGAATGAAAGAGTTTCCATTAAGTAGGGGATAAAGCCAACAACTATCTCCTCTCCCTCAAGGACTCTTACTACCTATTTTCGGCAAGCCGTTCTTCACTTGAATCTTCATACTTAGACACGTTGGATCCATTTGCATATTGGGAAGCTTTGAATCTCAGATTATTCAAGGGCATTTTTGTCCTTAAAATGTGATTATTTTGAAATCAGCTCGTGCCCTCACAGTAGGGCTGAACAAAAAACCGATTAAACCGACCGAACCGATCTAAACCGAACCAATCGGTTCGGATCGGTTTCGGTTTTAAAAAATTCAAAACCGAAGTGGTCGGTTCGGTTTTCGGTTTCTATGTGATTTTAACCGACCAAACCGAACCGACCGAATATATATAATAAATAATATACATTTTATATATAAATAATACAATATGTTTAAAATAGTCGGTCGGTTCGGTTTTATTTCGGTTTTGGTTTGATTTTAGTCGGTTCGGTTTGATTACGGTTTGCATAAATTAGAATAGGTTCGGTTTCGGATCGGTTTTGTTAATGGTCAGTTCGGTTTCGGTTTGAAAATTTTAAAACCGACATAAGTCGGTTCGGTTCACGATTTAGGTGAAAAACCGAACCGTCGGTTCGGTTTTCAGCCCTACCTCACAGTCAACGCACGTTAGCCGCTAGTCTCGGGGGAAACTGAAAAAGTGATTAATGGTGCGAGAACCTCTCAATAGGTTTTTATTATGGGGGCAAATCACAAATGACCTGAAAAGTTATGATTTTATTTGTAACAGGGTGTCAATCTGATTTGCAACTACATAAAAAAAAAATTTCTTATAATTTACCTAGCTCGATTTTGGAAAATGAACAATTCAAAAAGTGGCTTGATTTTGAAAACCGAACAATTCAAAGAGAGACATGGTTTTTAAAACGAAAAAATGATTTGATGACGATTTTTAAAATCAACTCAAAAATAGCAAAAGAAAAGTTTTTTTTTTTCAGTTTTAAATACCTAACTCATTCAGCACATACTCCCTTTTGTAAAACTGATTCTCTCTAAAGAGTATTTTGCTTTATATTCTGATTCTCGAGGCAAAAAAATTAATAATAACCTTAGTCTTCATTAATCCATTTTAGATGAAATTTTTTTAGTTTTTTGTGGTTTGCCCGATTCGGTTTTTTAAATCGATGTGGGATTTGAGAATATATTTTTAAAACTGGCTAATGATGCCGAAAGTTATGGTTTTATTCGAGTCTAAACTACGACTTCGAAGCAAATAGATTTGGTTTGTTGAAATCAATATTTTGTTGTCACTATCGCTTTTCAAAACGACTATATAGAAAAGTCTTCATTTTTTTTATTTGCAAGGCTCATCCCCAATGAAATGTTGTTCATGAATCCACAATAATCATGGCACACTTTAATTCATGCTGGAGAAAAGGGGCATAAAAAACTAAAGCTTGTTGGGGGTCATTAATAACCATTGTCGTTGTGAAGAGAAAATAGCGGAAGTACTGCTAGAGAGGTAAAGATACTTTGAAATGGGTTTAATTAGCAAAACCTTAACATATCGAAGGAATTTGATAAAGAAATGAACCAACCAAACAAACAAAAACAAAAATGTGGATAGAGTGATTTAGGATGATATAGTGTGAGAGATTGAGGTGAGATAGAACTGGTAGAAAGACAGTGAGAGGGGGAGACATGAAATTTTTCATGGATGATTGAAGATGTGAACAATGGAGTTGAAAATTTGGATTAGGGAGGTGATGTGGGTCTAGTTGGGGAAGATGATAGTAACACAAAAGGAAAATCGAGTGGAGTCGATATTGTTTGATTTTATAAAATTAGGTGGGTGCCCTAGAGTGGGTGTCTTTGGTCAAAACTCCACTTAAGGGTTGGGTCCTTTTTTGCCCCTGCTAAATAACACCACCACTTCTACTGATGAACACCATCACCCACTTTTTTTTTATCTACCAAAAGACACCACAACTATATAAACAAAAAAACCCTAACCTCTTATTCTCTCTCCCTTTCTTCTCCATCATCCAACACCGCCAACTCTCCTCCCCCTCCTCCTCCTCCACCTTAATCAATCACACTACCACCACGGCACCGCCACCTCTCCACCTCCTTTCGTTCGCCACCACATCCTCGTCACCACTTCTCCTTCTCATTCTTTTTCTTCTTCTTCAATCACCACCACGCCACCTCTCCTCCTCCTCCTTCCCTTCACCACCACCACCACTATTGTTCATTTTTTTTTTCCTTTGATGTTCTGAAGGATACCACCATTGTTCATCTTCTTCTCCACCAATTTCTTTCTCTTTTCTCTTTACTTTTTTGTCCATCAACAACATCAACGGACAACAGAACAGTGCCACCCAACCCCACCAACGTCGGCTTCCCCTTTTCTCCTCTCTTCCCAAAACAGCCTAGCACTCACTCATTCAAAACATAAAAACAAGGTACTATCCCATTTTAGTTTCAGACTTTGTCATTGACTTTTAACCAACTTTGGCGCTCGATTGGGATCGATTCTCGAGATCATCAAAACACAAAAAATGTAGTACTCTGAGTTATCTAATTAAAATTTTTTGAATCACTTGAAAATGTTTTGAAATGAGCAAGTTATGGTCATTTTACTAAAGTCACTCAAATTTGTCCAGTAAAGAAAATAAGGTATTCTCCCTGACTTTCGACCAACTTTTGACACTCGATTGAGATTGATTCTCAAGAATACCAAAACATGAAAAATATATTACTCTAAGTTATCTAATGAACACAATTTGAATCACCTTAAAATGTTTTGAAATGAGCAAGTTATGATCATTTTACTACAGTCACTCAAAGCTGTATAGCAACAACAAAGTCGCAGCGGATCATGCGAATTTAAGTCTAGCAGATCATTCGAGTCAGACACTTAAATTCGCATGATCCGCTGCAACTTTGTTGTTGTTAGATAGCTTTGAGTGACTGTAGTAAAATGATCATAACTTGCTTATTTCAAAACATTTTTAGGTGATTCAAATGTGTTCATTAGATAATTCAGAGTGCTACATTTTTCATGTTTTGATGAGCTTGATAATCGGTCTCAATCGAGCGTCAAAGTTGGTCGAAAGTCAGGGATAATATCATGTTTTCTTTACTGGACAAATTTGAGTGACTTTAGTAAAATGACCATAACTTGCTCATTTCAAAACATTTTCAAGAAGAAAAATAAGAGAGGAGAAGAAGAAAGAACACGTAAGAGGAAGAAAAGGGACACCGCCACCTTCACCTTCTCTTATCTCTTCACCTGAGCAACACCACCCCAGAAGAGGAGACAGAGAGGTGGCGGGTGTGGGTTCCCCACTCGCCGGAACCTCCGCAAGGGCTAAGGAGAAAAAACAGGGCGAAAAAAATGAGGAGAATAAGAAAAAAAAAAGATAATAAGAATAAGATAGGAGGAGGTGGCGGTGGCGAGGCGGTGGTGGTGAAGAGGAAAGGAGGAGGAGAGATGGCAGTGGCGGTGGCATGATTGAAGAAGAAGGAGAAGAAGGGAGGAGGTGGAGGAGATGTGGCGGTGGCGAGGTAGTGGTGGTGTGATTAAAGAAGAAGAAAAAAAGAAGAAGGGAGGAGGTGGAGGATGAGAGGTGGCGTGGTGGTGATTGAAGAAAAAGAAGAAGAAGAAGAAATAAGATGAGGGGTGGTGGTAGTGAAGGGGAGAGAGGAGAAGAGGGGTTAGGGTTAGGGTTTTTTTTTTTTTTCCCTTTTATTGGTAGTGTCCTTCATTCAGCAGGTGGCGGTATCATTCAGAAAGGTTGTGGTGTCCTTCAGAAAGTAGGGGGTTGGTGGTGTCCGTAAGTAGAAGTGGTGGTGTTATTTAACAGTGACTTTTTTTTACCTAAAGTGGGGGCTTTTATCCAAACCGCGGGTCTAATCGTCAAACTAGAATTTGGCCCATTTAGCCCAATGTCAATTAATTAATTTTAGTCTTGACTTCATTTGTAGCATGGGAATTATTTTTATCATTATTAACAAAATTGTTGCCTAACAGCCAGGACGCAAAAATGGATATTAGAGTGGTATTCCAATCTTACTTTAGTATTATTAAAAAAAAAAAAAAAAAAGAGTAGGTACCGAAATGAAAAGGGCGTCATGCTGAAATTGACATTCCAAATCCCACCTTGCATGTGAATCAAGTTCCAAGCTCCTTCCCAAATAATAGAAATCCCAACTTTGACGTGAAACTTTAAAATGTTAGAAAGTGACTTCAACATGTTGTCATGATGACCATCATCACTCTCACAAAAGAACTCTCTGAGATAGGTTAATCTACACGGAATTCTGTCATGAAACAACTATGTTCCAAATAAAATGACCCAGCAAGATGAATAAACAACTAAACAAGTAGTCCATCTTACGATAAACAATGCATCATATCATACTTCTATGAATCACAAACTCGTCCAATACAGAACAACTTAAAGGAGCACTTGATGTTACAATCAATCGTGCATCATCCCGTACTATGAATTATGAGATCATCCCACAAGGAATAGATACAATAAAAATCCATTTTACAGTATTCTGACATGGATCACAAATATGTGAATTCAAATAAATACCTGACAATAAACCAGTCAAAATTGAATGCATACAGATCAAGCATACTATATCATATAACAAAATCACTACATAATTTACATGACTTTCCCAGGAAACATTATTCGAAGAAACATCACTTGGGGACAGGGTTGGGTATATTCTACACGTTTCTCTGAATCTCTAGTTATTCATAGATACATTGGAAGATACATTACAAACTTCACAGGTTCGATTGCTTCCTTTATAAAGATTGTGTTTCTTCTGAGGTTGGTAGTTGTATAAAGGCTTCTACCCAACTGAACCCTCGAGCTTTATATTCAGGAGAGCGTTCACTTCAGAACCAAACTCATCAGGGAGCTTCTCAGAGACATCCCTACAGAAACCAGAAATCATTGCTGAGACGGCTTTCTCATGGTCAATACCCCTTTGCTGAAAGTAGAATAACTGATCTTCGCCAATTTTTGATGTACTGGCTTCATGTTCGACACGGGCAGTTGGGTTCTTCACCTGTTTCAGTGGAAGAGATTTTGAATACTACACATAATAAAAACAAGAACAACAACAATGAATAATAATAACAACAATTACAATAATTTTTTGCAGAAAGAATCGTGCATGACATGTTATTTGCCGGAAAACTGACATGGGAAAAGAAACCAATTTTTCTCAATTTTCTTTGTTGACAGTTATCAATATCTTATGATACAATATATGATATGTATCATATCTAAGCCTCATCAAGAAGTTACATATATATCTTACGATACACCAATAAATGAGGATGCAGGGATGTATCGTCATTGTACAAGTGAAGTGAATGAATGGATGGATGATAACCAATAGCTTGCTAATTTGTATTAAATAAGTCAAATATCAATGGAAGTGTTTTAGGGGATCTCCCTGCTTAAATACGTCTTACTTATGTCTTTTATATGCTTAAATATGTAATATATCTTAAGGTACACAATACGTTACGATACATGTATCTTAAACTTAGGTTCTGATATACGATACGATAAACATTTTAATAACTATGGACATAACAACTCCAAGAGAAGGCAGCCTTCACTTAATCTTGTTTTGTTAATGCCAATTCTACCTTTGCTAATATATATAATCTTTTTTTTCCTCAGACAAATGCCAACAAAATGATCAAACAGCTAGTTTGATTTTTTTCATAACAGCAGATATCTTGCATATGGATCCCAAGAATAATGGGTTATTTTTTTTTTTTTTTGAAAATCTGAATTTAAGTAGAGGCAGTTAAGGATGAGCGGGGACTATAAGTTAGGTTCACTAAAGACCCTTAATAAAGATATGTAAAAATTCCTTTATACTTCCACCTTTTATTTTTAAAGTGCCTGATCAAAGCATTAGGAAGTTCAATCCAAACTTTGAGCACTCTTTTACAGTCGCATACTCTTTTACCTGGATATTAGGCCACTTACAACCAGCTGAAACCAGGCATGTTCAACTTCCTGGAATTCCCAACAAGGTTATGCATTCAATGCCTAAAGAAAGGACACAACAGTTCTAACTCTACCAAAAAGAATGTAATGAAACATTTTTGCGGAAGTAAATCAGGACAGTGGTTATCAAGTAAAAGTTTCCATTGATCAAGGCATAGCATCACAGAGCCTAGTGGAATATTTAGAATATGGGTTGGTAATGTCTAAGGAACATGCTGGAGATGGAACAGCATGCTCTTCCAAGGGAATAGAGCAAAGTCATGAAGGTCAAGCAAAACAAGAGAGGAAGAAGTTTCTGGAACTGCCACTACCTAACCATTTGTATTCAACATATCATAGTAAAGAGGAGAATACAGAGCCTAATACATCTCAGTTTTGCTTCGGTGTCGAGTTTACATCACAATGTGGCATGCCTTTTCGCCCAATTCATCCCTGAATGTGTTCAAAACATTGTCCTTAGGTGAATCTAAAAATAAAAACTTTAGTCTATAACATTTTATCCTTAGCACTAGTGTCTTCCTTCATAGGTTTGCACAGGAGTAAACATGACGTTGAGTTAGTTATCAGACATTCCAATAACTCTTAAGTTGTTCAGGAGGTTACTGATCTCCTAGATTCCTAAAAGACTCTTTATAATACCATTTCTTGTGTCAAGAACTCTTCTGCCATCCACTAACCTTCTCTGTATTTTTCTAGGGATTGACTCCCACACATTTAGATTTTAGACTTTCTTTTTTAGCTTTAGACTTTTAATTTGCTAGATCGCTCAAGTCAGAACATTAATGCTGTGTGATCGAGAGAACTTACTGCTTGAGAATCTGAGCATGTTCATAAATTTTCTCAGTGGTACATGTTTATGATAAAGTTTCTTGTGTTGAGGACTCTCCTACCATCCACTAAGGTACTGCTTTTAATCGTCTCCCACCCATTTAGAATTGTTAGCTTTAGATTTTCCATTTACTAAATCGCTTAATTTTCTGTGCATTCATGGTTCCCTGTGATTAAGAGAGTTCAATGCTCGACAATCTGAAAGTATTCATAGATGTTTGGCTGCACTATCTCGAGTGGTTAATGGGATTTCCTCTGGAAGGTTTCTAGAGGACAACAAATTTATGGAGTTGCATCCTGTCTTTTAGGATATGAATGCAAGGTATGAGGGCGCAAGGTTCCCTTCAGTGTTAACTGAAAAGGAAATGGAATGGATGGTGCCCCAACTTCGGCAAAGGCCCCAAGCCAAAAAAACATAATATCTGACAGAAACAAACCCAACCTCACTATCCAAGACAGAGACACAGTGCCTTAACCAATCCCATCCAATCCCAATCTTAATCATCAACGTATGGTAAAAAAATTGTAAGATACTGAACCCATCCAGAGACTTTAATTTGAGAGTAAAAATGGAAGCACAAATCTATACATGCAGTCAAGGAATGTGATTTCGCGAAATTATGCGAAATTTCGGCGATAATTTCGTTTTTTTGAAATTACGAAAAGAAAAAGTGCAAAAATATAATTACATTTTTTCGAGGTTTTTCTGAAAATTTTCGAGTTTTTTTCATAAATTTCGGATTTTTTTTGTAAATTTCATTTTTTTTTTTTTGTGAAAATACAAAAACCAACTACCAAAAATTACATTTTTTTCAAAAACTTTTGAGGTTTTTTTTCTTCTAACTATTTATTGATTTTTGAAACCACCCCCTAATTTTCTAATTATCATTTCTTCTACTTATATATTGATTTTTAAAACCACTCCCTTATTTCCTAATAATATTGATTTTATGTTTGTTTCATTTCTTGGTATTTAGGCTTCATTAATGTTTTTAATAGATTTATTTAATTGCACCTTATTTTTTCACATATTTCATATACTCACGAAATTCATTATATATATTTCATATTTTCTCGAAATTTTTACGCTTTTTTAACATCAGGAAACTGAAATTAACACGAAAAACGAAATCACAATCCTTGCATGCAGTACACTCATTGTGATCTAGATGGGTTTTGTCTTTTGAACATCAAATTTTAGAATATTAGGTAGTGAATCATAAACATCTGGGATCTGCTCTGATTTTCATATCTGAAGGAATAAATGACTTTCTTTTGCTCCTGATAACCCGTATAACTTTCCAAAATAGGCATGCCATGAAGCTTTTTACACCGCAACTTGAACCATAAACTTCAAAGCTTAGATTCTAGAAACACTATTTCATTTATCCAAATGAAACATTGCCGATAGTATATTTCACGTATCCAAATGAAACATTATTGATTGTAATTTCACGTATCCAAATGAAACATTATAGATTGTATATGACTTGTAACCTTGAGTTCTCTTCATCCTGAGAGGAATCAATCCCAAACTTCTGTACACAAAACAGCATCGCACTCTCCAGCACACATTCCTTATTTTCTTTCCTTTTTTCCTTTTCATTTATTTATTTATTATTATCTTTGTTGAAAGCGAAATTATTCTTAGTCAATTTACTGGTGCTAATCATGGAAAATATTTATGAAAAAATAGGGAGCATAACAACATACAGCGAAATACAGTACCAATAGGAAACCAGTCAAAAAATGATTTGAGTAAACAACATAATTAACACAATATACCTGGATATAAGGATATGTGTTGGCAGCAGCCTTGTCACCAATAAGCATTGAATCACATTGTGAGATATTCCGAGCATTTTCTGCCTTCGACTGTACCTGAACAAGTCCCCTGTAACAATTTCTCGAACTACCAGCCGAAATACCCTTTGAGATGATCTTACTCTTAGTGTTTTTCCCCTTATGTATCATTTTTGTCCCAGTGTCGGCTTGCTGACAATTATTAGTCAAAGCTATAGAGTAAAATTCGCCCACTGTATCATCCCCTTCCAAAACAACACTTGGGTACTTCCAAGTAATGGCAGACCCAGTCTCCACCTGTGTCCAAGATATCTTGGACCTATCACCAGCACAAAGACCTCGCTTAGTTACAAAATTATAAATCCCACCTCTCCCTTCTTCGTCCCCCGCATACCAATTCTGCACTGTTGAGTACTTAATCTCCGCATCCTCCGCACAATATAGCTCCACAACAGCGGCATGAAGCTGATTTTGATCATAAGAAGGCGCAGTACATCCCTCCAAATACTCGACAAAGCTCCCGCTATCAGCAACTATAAGCGTCCTCTCAAATTGACCGGTCTCCATGGCATTTATCCGAAAATAAGTCGAAATCTGCATGGGGCACTTGGTATCCTTTGGGATATAACAAAAGGAACCGTCGCTGAACACCGCAGAGTTCAACGCCGCATAGAAATTGTCCTCTCTAGGCACAACCTTACCCAAATACTTCCTAACCAAATCTGGGTATTCTCTAATTGCCTCCGAAATCGAACAAAAAATCACCCCCTTAGACTCTAACTCTTTCCTATGAGTAGTTGCAATCGACTCACTATCCAGAACCGTATCCACGGCAACATTAGCCAATCTATTACGCTCATTCAAAGGCATACCCAATCTATCAAAATACATAAGAAGCTCAGGGTCAGCCTCCTCAAGGCTGTTCAAAGTAGGCTTCTTCTTGCGTGCAGAGTAATAACACATATCTTGAAAATCAATCTTTGGGTATCGATTATCAGACCAATTAGGCTCTTTCATTAGAAGAAATTTCTTATAAGCAGCCAATCTAAACTCAAGCATCCAATCAGGTTCCTCCTTAATAGCAGATATTTGACGAATGGTCTCTTCTGAGAGACCCTTTGGGAGTGAAAAGGAATCGAAATCGCCAACAAAACCCCATTTGTAATCACGTTTTAAGAACTTCTGAATCGCATCGTCTGATTTGAGATCGGTTTGAGACTTATCTGATGGCGGAGGAAGAGTGGTTTGAGATGACTCGTACCCAGAAACGTCTGCACGAATCGTTGGAAATCGAATTTGGGTTCTAAGAGAATCGAATTTGGGAGAAAACCCTTTGAGGGATTTGGTTGGTTCAGTGAGTGTAGAGAAACTCGAGATGTTCTTGGCAAGGAGAGACACCATGGCTTCGCTTCGGTTGGGTTCGGTCTGTGAGGGAGAGTTGATTGAATCGTTTAAGTAATTTTGGTGTCCACAGGATGACTCGGGTTTCGTGGCTGGCACGAACCCTTCCTTCTTATCACAGCAGCAATCTAGGGGTTTCCACTAGAAAATATGAGAGAGCACACAATCGACGACGTATTCATTGTATGGGTTTTTACAGCCAAAATTTTGTAACAATTTTTCAAGAATTAGGGTTTGGCCATAACTCTTACAATAGGAGCTGTCCATTATTCCAATAAAAAAAATGTATTTTCCAATTTAATATAATAGGGAGAGGGTAGTGACGGGTCAAAATAGAAGTTTGCGTGCACCCATATTGTGGCAATGACACCACTAATTTTGTTGAAGAACACTATTGTTACCTTATTTTTTGAAGGACACCATTATCTTTCTGAAAGACTCCATTACCTACTAAAAAATATCACCAATATAAGCAAACAAAAAACTCTAACACCTCCTTCTCTTCTCCTCTCTCTCTTTTTTCCATCAAACACCACCACCGCCATCGCCGACCACATTAAGTCTCCCCGCCACTGCTAGCCTCACTGAGCCACTGCCGGACATCCCTCCCAACCCACCTACTTCTTCTTCTTCTTTTCTTCTCTGTCCTTCAGCAGGTCCAAAAAAAGTTGGATGGTGGTGTCCTTCAGTGGAAGTGATGGTGTCATTTAATCGTTGTTGTGTACAAAAGGTAGGGACATGCATGCCCACAGCCTGCATGGACGCCGGCAGAACTTGGTGAATGCACCACAATGCATTGGTCATGCAACTGTTGTAAATCTTTATAGCACTTATGCAAAATGATGCACCCTTTTGAGACACGATGTTATGTGTAAGTTATGTCCGAGTGGTTAGATTGTGAACAAGGAATGTGAGTTCTCGAAATATGTCGAAATTTCATTGAATATTTATTACTTTGAAGTTACCGAAATCTCTTCCGAAATCTGAAATATGTCGAAATTTTTCTGAGAAAATAAATAAATATTTTAATCTCTGTATATTTTAACATGTTATAATGTTATTTTAGTATCAAAAGTTTGTTATGTGATTGATTCTTATGTAATATTCAGTTTGTATGACACAACGAGTCGTGTGAGACTTTTATGTAGTATTTAAGAAATTAAAATAGTCGTGTGAGACTTTTATGTAGTATTTAAGAAATTAAAATGCATAATTTATATTGTTAAATTTGAAATCACGATCAAAATTTTTACTTTTTTTCTACACAAAACAAAATATTTCTTAAAATCAGGGATCCGAAATTAACTCGAAAAACGAAATCACAATTCTTGATTGTGAATAAGGCAAAGAATTCATTAGGTTGATCATATTTACCGGCAAATTATGACTTTTTTACAAAATGGCTAAAGAATGAATGAAATTGTTTAGCAAAGAGAGGTTGAAGAGCATCTAATTATATTTCCTGCTATAGAGGAATGACAAATGACCCTTATCACTTGTATAATTCGAATATTTTTAATGAATTTGGGCTTAAATAGACAAATTTCTATTTTTGATTTCTCATTTATGACCTACTTAGCTTTCATTATACGGCAACTGTGAAAGACGCTCTAAGGATATGACTAGGAAAAATGTGTACATAAAATTATGTTGCGTGAGGTTTACACCATGATTGGCAAAAAACTATGTACATGAAATTCTTAATTTGCCTTTGATACTGAATCACTAATTTGGGTTCTACTCAATTCATCAGGCTTTTAACCAAAAGTCCCTAATATATAATAATTAGCAAAAAAAAACAAAATTACTTTATAAACTCCATAAAGTTTATGCACATTTTTTGGACAAATGCATTTATCTCCTTCAACATCCAAAATGTATCAAGTAACCACATGTGGCCCCTAACAGGGGTAGTATGTGGTGAATCCGGTGTTGGTTGTTGGTGGTGATGATGTTGGTGTCGTGCTGGTGGTGGTGATTGTGGGAGTAAAAAATAATCCTTGGTTCGACGGAATAATGAAGTCTAAAGATTTGGGTTATTTACCTACAAAAGTTACAAATAGAAAAAGCTCAAGTGTGGGCCCAATGCAAATCAAGTTTGGGCCCAGTACAGCTCAGTAGAACACTCTTTTCTAAGCAGAGAAATAGTGTTCAGCACTGACCACCATGCTCAGCTAAGCACACAAACTTGCAAGAAATGTGACTCCAAACAAGAAGTTACAACCGCCAACCGGAGGTTACAACTATCTACAGAAGTTACAACTACCTGAGAGAAGTTACAACTACCTAAGAGAAGTCCTGCACTCACTCATCTACCACGTGTCTCACTCATCTGCCAGCAATTTACTCATTCTGCCTCTATAAATAGCCAAACACAAAGCCATCTGGAGGTAACATTTTTCTTGATTCACAATTCTCTCTTCAAATACAGAGAAATAAATATTTTCCTAAAGACATTGTTCTAACTTTGGCATCGAAATCCTCGCCGCAGGCACCACAACGAAGTCAAGAATTAATCTTTATCTTATGCAGATTGCTCCACATGATCAGCACGTGATCTGGTGGAAATTTGCTTCCAGAGTGATTGTCACTTGTTACTAGCGTGGATCTCAAAAGCGAATATATGACGAAGAGTTGGCTAAAAAAAGAAGAGTTTTTTTCCCCTTTACAGAGGTTAAGGGTGTGTTTAGTTCAAAGAATTTTTTTTTTAAATTTGCCAAATGTGTGAAGGGAGAGGAGAGAATAAAAATATGAATTTTGTGACAATTTCTATCTATTATTTTTAATAAAACTATAAAAACGTGATCTTGTGATGATGTTTATCCTTTGACTTTTACAAAATTTTTGCAAAATGTTTTCTCAAGGTAGACCTAAGAAAATGTTTTCAAAATATATGTTCATCTCAACTTCAAGATGGAGAACTTTTTCTTACACTCTCTCCAATTACTTATCAACTTTTGTAAGTTTTCCATGACAAAATTTTCTTTACATACCCAAGGTAAAACTAAAATTGTAATTATATCTCTACTTGTTGTCAATCGGATATTTAGTATTGCCACTGAATTTGTGTTTTACTTTTTATTTAATCCGATTTCAATCACATTTCCTATTTTATATAAGTGATTTTAATAAAATCAAAATTCATCGAATATCCATTGAAAACCCTATCTTCAAGTCAATCATTTGATTCTCTTTAAAAAAAAGAGTTGCTATGTGTACCCGATTATTTGGCTCGATTGCACCAATATTTTCAAAGGTTCCAACTTTGTTACACAAACCTAATATATGCAATACGAACTAATTAGTTTTATTAATAAAAATCATTTCATAGTAAAAGTTTCTTGTTTAGGAACATTAATTAACACTTGAATGAAAGAATAAAAGTAACCATTATCTAAAACTAAAATTCATTCAAACAGTTCATTAAATTTCACTATGTTCATCAACCATAGAAGGGTTGACAAAACTAATACTATTAAAATAATAAATTAAAAATACATAATATTATAATTATTGCAACTATTATATTATATTCAGAAAAAATGTATTTAAAACCTAAAATAATCTTCCATCCAAATATTTAAATTAAGAAAACTTCACCATTAAATGATTTTTATTGATAAAAAAATTGTAAGTCGGTGTTGTATATTTTAGATTGGTACAACAAAATCGAAACATTCCAAAATATCGGTGCAACCAAGCCAAATAATCGGATACATGTAGCAACTCCCTAAAAAAAAATTGCATTTCACATTATTGGGCATTTTGAATCATTGTTTATTTGAATGGGTTATATCTTCAAGTGAATCATTTGATTGTCGTTTTAAAAATTGCATTTAACATTATTGGGCCTTTTTAATCATTGTTTATTTGAATGGATTACATTTCGCATGCATGGATTTGAGCCTAATTGTTTATAATAATATTCATGTTCCACCTTCCTAAGTGGTACCATATAATTTAAACTATTCCTGGGGAGTCATTAACCACATATTTTGACCAAATATGTCTTTCGCATTAGGGAACTTAAAATAATAGCATCATCTACTACTAAAATAACATGTCTTTCGCATTAGGATCTTAGAATTGTACACTATTGTTATTACAATATGTCAGTGAACTCCTTATAATTTATATAATTCTTTGAGTACGTTCTCTTAAATTGAAATTTGTATATTACGGGCAAAAAATATTTTGACAGTCCATTTAAGACTCACATAGTTTTTATTTATACTTAAAGAGCACTACATACACATGACTAAATGAAAACTATATATATCATTTGAGTTCTATTTGAGTTGAAATTTTGAAGAAATGAACGATTCACATGAAAACAAAGTGTTGAACTTACAGACATGTGTGACTCGCATTAAACTATGAATAAGCAATTTCTCTATCATAATCTCGAAGCGAGCGAGGTTCCACCTTGGGTGCGACACAAACCGATCAACCAATATCCATGTTCCAAAACCACCTTCATGGGTGATCTTTAAACACCCACAAAGACCGTTTATCAATATATTTAATGCATATAACTAAACACGTATCTCAAAGAATAATACCAAAATAGGTTAAAACTTTTGCATGTTGTTTCTAGTTTTAATACGTAATTTACTGAAATATAGCTCAACAAATTATAGGAGTTTTTTGAGTTTGACACTCAAAGTTTATACCTATTAGAGTTTGGCCCTCATTTTGAAAACTATTTGAGTCTAACCCTTATTTTCTAACGGAACCGTTAAGTCCATGTCATTGACGGCTTAAAAATATTTTTCGGATCTTTTGCCATTACCTAGTGTGGGGATGTGTTTAGAAACCCCAAAATTCAAGTTTTCTCTTCTTCCTCACAAACCCTCTCTCCCTATCTCGATGTAAACTCTCCTCTCGCAATGAGATCTTCTTTCTCACAAGCCCTCTCTCACTCTCACTATGGAAACTACTCATGGGGAAGCAAGGCTATGACCCACAAGAATAGAATCCTTGATGTGGTCTACAATGCTTCCAACAATGAACTTGTGTGTACCCAGACTCTTGTGAAGAGTGTTATTGTTCAAGTTGATGTTGCTCCCATCAAACAGTGGTATCTAACTCATTATGGACTCGATATTGGGCGTAAGAAGAAGAGCGATGCTATCACTGCTGCCGCTAAGAAAGAAGGCGAGCAGCTTGAAACCGCTACTGAAGAAGCAAAGAAGAGCAACCGTGTTGCTAGGAAGATAAAGAGGCGCCAAATGGACTAGAAGCTTGACCCACATATTGAAGAGCAATTCGGAGGTGGTCGTCTATTGGCTGCAATCTCATCCAGCTCTGGTCAATGTGTTCGTGCTGATGGATATATATATAATGACGGGCAAAGAGTTGGAGTTTTACATGAAAATTTTCCAGAGGAAGAAGGGCCTTTGTTAGTTGTTTCATGGGACTCATAGGTTAAGTTAAATGTTTGATTAAACTCAAGTTATGGTCGGTTAATGTTTTGGGACTTTTTTTTACTGTTATTAATTGAATTTTCTTGATAGTTGTGTTCTTCAAAATAAATAAAAAATAAAGAAGCTTTGATTACCATCAGTTAAATAATCATCTACAAGCAAATCAGTCATTGCAGCACTTTTAATCTTCTTGTGTTGGTTCCGGATTCCTGTTTGATTGGATTGAGTTATTTGAGTGTGATTATCTTCTACTACTCTATTCACAGTGATTATCTCAGAGCTGGCCTTCTTGTTTTTCTAGATCATTTTTCTCCCTCGATGTTGAGCAACATCGTCACCAATGAAATGACTTCCTGGATTCAAACCATCAGTTGTTGCATCGTACGATACCTCTCCAAGAACTTCAACCATATAATAGGTGATAAATAATGAATAATTTTTATTAAGCTAAACTATGGTTTAACCTAAAGTAAGGGCAAAAGAAGCCGAAAAATATTTTTGACCAGTCAATGACGTGGACTTAACGGTTCCGTCAAAAAATGAGGGTTAGTTTCAAAAAATTTCAAAACGAGGGTTAAACTCTAATAAGTATAAATTAATGAGTGATAAACTCAAAAAAAACCCCAAATTATAAAACAAATTTCTTTAGTTAGTTTAGCAGTATCCTTAATTAAAAAAAAAAAAAAAAAAAGGTGAAAAGGGTTCTCCTAGAATAGTACAAACCATTTTTTTTTGTCCCTAAACTTGCTATTGCTCATTCCTAAATTCTTTGTTACCAAAGGCTCTGTTATTATATGGTTGTTTTGTATTACAATTGTATTTTGATCCTTCCTCATATATCTGAGAACTATAGATTAATTTAAGGAGAAAATCAATTTTGGTTCTTGTCTTTCTTTCTCCTTCTCTAGAAATTGAATCAAATTAAGTACCAAGCAATCAATTTCAAAACTAGAACTTACAACTCTGAGCACCGTTTAACAGTGGTTTGTTTTTTACACGAGGCTTCAAGTCATCGAGGTGCATGTGTTATGTTTGAATTATCGAACAGCTATTGATAGTCTTATAAAGTGACATCATAAATCTCAAATTTACTGATAGAAATGATCTAAAACACTGTTACAACAATCACTTAAGCGCTGCTTTGCAACTTCTGCATTATATATGATTCAGTCAAGGATTGTGATTTCGTTTTTTGAGATTATTTCAATAAGTTGATTTTAAGAAATATTTCGTTGTGTATAGAAAAAACATAAAATTTTCTGTTGCAATTTTGAATTTATCAATATAATTTAACCATTTTAAACTCTTAACTACTACATAAAGAGTACTCAAGACTAGTAATGTCATACAAACAATATATTTCATAAGAATCACTTATACAAAAAAAAAGTATACTAAATTAAAGTTAAAACGAGTTAAAATGTAGGAAAATTGATAATGATCTAACGAAAGAAATTATATTTCGGATTTCGAAAGAAATTTCGGTAACTCGAAAAAAAAGAAATATTCGGTGAAATTCGACATTTTTCGAGAAATCACATTCCTTGGATGCAGTTCCCCTTAGGAGCAGTACCATGTGGATTTCATCATGATTTTTAAATGCTCAAAATGCCCTTTCAACTTTATCACATTTACAAATTTTTTATAAGTTCCATTCAGGATTGGAGTTACAGATCCCAATGTGTTTTATCAGTTAGCCATGCCACCATTCCCCGTCGCAATCATAAAGTCCCCTCTGCCAAAAAAGTTCACTCCACCAAAGTTTGAAACTTATGATGGCACTACTGATTTATCAGACCATTTACGTCATTTCCACCACATGATGGCACTGAAGGAAAACACAGAGTTCATCATGTGCAAAATCTTTCCAACTAGCCTCACGTCCACAACAATGAGTTGGTTCGATAGATTCTTTTCAAACATTGGCTACGACCATCATCACAAGGTTCAATAGCACTCAACGGATTAGAAAAGGCCCTCATTATTTGTTTCACATCAAGCAAAAGTCTGATGAGACTCTCAGGGAGTACGTCACACATTTCACTAACAAGTTAACCATGATCGATGGATGCAACGAAATGCAGTTCAACAAAGAGGGACTTACATCTACTGACCAACCTATGGAGGGTTTCAGTAGAGAGCAATGCCACCCACTCAAACTAATCCGACTAGCGATCATGGCAGGAACATCAGGTAAACAATGAGTCATATTAATGGACTTCTTCATTAGCAAACTTCACTGCTAACTTCACAGGCTTCAACGAACATCAATCAGACAACAATAAAGAGGAAGAAACTGATGAACCCAATACTCAAGGATGGATCATGCACTATGACGGAGCATCCAACGAGAAGGGGAGTGGAACTGGAATAACTTTGTACAACTCGGAAGGAGTGACATTAGAAAATGCAATAACATTCAGATTCAAAGCTCAAACAATGAAGTCGACTATGAAACAGTAATAGCCGATTTACAATTGGCCAAGCACCTCGGAATAACAGAGGTCAATGCTTTCACTGACTCCAAACTGGTGGTCAACCAGTTGAACGGCGAATTCCAAGTGAAAGACGCACGAATGAAAGCATACCATCAAAGCAATAATCATTCAATGATGCACAAGAGCAGAAAGCTAAAAAAAACATCACATGCTGAAGAAACTGATAATCCACTCGTCACAATACAAAATAGTTCAATTATGGAGAACCAAGCACAAGAAATGTGTACAACAGATCAGGAGAGCAATTGGATAACTCCAATCCTGACATACATACAAAACGGAGCACTACCATCAGATAACATGGAGGCCCGTAAAGTACAAAATAGAGTAGCACGCTACACACTGATCAACGACAGACTCTAAAGAAGGTCTATCACAAGCTCGCCGCTAAGATGCCTTTCACCCAGTGACGCCGACTATATTCCACAAGAAATTCATTTCGGCATATGCGGGAACCATCCAGGAGGGAAAACACTAGCTCACAAAGCCTTAACATTGGGATACTACTGGCCAACAATGCAACAAGATGCAAATGAAATAGTTTGGACTTGTGACAAATGTCAACGATTCGCTACTTACACTCACATGCCAGGCCAAAACTTAATCCCAATGAGTAGTCTGTGGTCATTTGTGCAATAGGGAATGGACATCGTAGGCCCACCTCCAGTATCCGACATAAAAAAGTTTCCTCCTCGTAGCAGTAGACTACATCACCAAATGGGTAGAATTAGAACCATTGGCGAAGGTAGGAGAAACTCAAATCGAAAATTTTCCTTGGAAGGACATGCATATTTGGAGTCACCAGAGTAATTGTCACTGACAATGGAACTCAATTCGAAGGCAAAAAAAGTCAAAAAGTTGTGTGAAAACTTAAGTATCAAACCACTTTTCATCATCTGTTCATCCGCATGCTAATGGACAAGCAGATGTAACCAACCGAACAATCCTAGATTCAATCAAGAAGAAGCTCGAAGCGTCAAAAGGATTGTGGGTGTCCAAACTGTCGGGCATCCTCTAGGCCTACAGAACCATGAAGAGAACTCCAACGGAGAAACACCATTCGCTCTGGCATACGGATTCGAAGCAATGGTACCAGTAGAGATTGGCATGCCAACATTCAAAATTGGAGTGTTTCGAATAGAAGACAACAGTGAAGCAATGTGTGACTGACCAGACCTTCTCGACGAAAAACGAGACAAAACTTGAATCAAAGTCGCGTCCTACCAATAGAGAATAGCTAGTTACTACAATAAAAAAAATCAATCCCCGCACGTTCAGTATCGGTGATTGGGTACTCAGAAAGGTCCAACTCAATAAAAAAGAACCAGGCGCAAGGAAACTGAATCCAAACTGGGAAGGACCATACAAAGTGGTGAAAGTCAATAGAACATAAACATACTGGTTGGAAAATTCAAAGGGAGAACAACTCAAGAGACCTTGGAATGTCGAACACTAGTAAAGGTATTATCAATAAACTTCCAAATTCAAAGAATCTTTCGTTTCTTGCTCCATTAATCTAATCCAGTCAGAATGTCAAAATCAAGCTAGTCTAAATCTAAATCTTCTAGTCTGATCATCATGTTGGACCACGAAGTGTATTCAATAAGTCAGAACGTCTAAGTCAGACTTACTCGTAAGTATTCTTGTCCGATCACCATGTCAGACCACAAAGTGCATTTAATAAGTCAGGACATATAAGTTAGACTTACTTATAAATCTTATGGTCTGATCACCATGCCGAGCCATGAAATGTATTTAATTAAGTCAGGACGTATAAGTCAGACTTACTTACCTTTCGATCTGACCACCATATCGGACCACAAAACATATCAAAGTAGTTAGGACATCCAATTCAGACTTACTTACAAATCTGCTTGTCCGAACAACGGACAAAAAAGCATATTAGAACTAGTTAGACCAAGTTGAAAAGCAGGAATTCAGCCAAGTCTAAACTACTAAGTTAGACAAAAACGTATATGAAACACGGACAACGAAATCAAGTTGTATTTACTATCTATGTATAGATCACAAGTTTAGCCTAGACGTTAGAGTCAAGCTACGACTACGACATTTTCCAGGTCGTAATCTATCAGAAGAGAGATATAAGTCGAACAATGACTATTACGAGAAAAGAAAATAAAGAAACAAAAAACACACAAATATCAAAGAACAAATATTCATTAATGATCTAGTCAATTACTTCGGGAGATGAAGTTACAACAACAGTTGGAGAAGAGATAAATGAAGTAATTAAATCGTCACTAGCAGGAACAATCAGAGAAGGTTGAACATTGTTGGCAGAAGGAGATGGAGTCTTGTCTTCAAAAGGAAATGAAACCTCTTTTCAAATGTAGGAACAGACGGTGGTGGAGTTCCAATAGGGACAGTCGGAGGAGACAAGGCTGTGTCGATAGCGACATGATCGGAAGGAGGAGAAGACACTTGACCTTCGTCAACCAGATCACTTGAAGGATTCGAAGCAGGTTTTCCTTGTCCTCATCCTTAAGACTTGGTCAACTACGGCACAATATTTTGACATATCGAGACCTTCCTCTGACTCAATGAAGTCAGTGATATCAATCATGCCATTGGCAATCTTGGTCCATTCCACTTCTTCTGCAGCCTTGAGCTTGTCCATAACTACAGAAACTTCATCCTTAGTTAGAGCAAGTTATCCTTCAACCACGGAAAGCTTCTCCGAAGTTTGTGCTTTAACAAAAGCAAGCTTGGCAGTCAACTGCCCCATTCGCTCCTCGGCAGTCTTACGACAAGTAGAATGTTCATCGACAATGCAAATGCATGATGACAACCTACCTTCTCACTGGATAACTCACTCTCAACAGCAGCCAACCGATCCCATAGGTGGTTCATCTCCTTCTCCGAAACAGCAAAATCAAAAGCAAACCTATCCCATACAGACTTTGTTTCTTTTAACGAAACCCGAGTAGCGCCAATAACCTTCTCCTGCTCAGCATGCTCCGCTTTCAGCTTATCAACTTGAAATAAAGCATCAGAAAACTGCAATGCCTACCCCGCCATCTTCTTCTCTGAGACCGACACATGACCACGTGCAGCCTGGTATTCTGACCCCATCATCCCAGCAGAATGAGATTGTTCTCCCTATCCATTATCAGTTTAAGCCCTTGGTTGAGGTGCTCACTAGGCAGATGCACTGGCATTGGGACTCATTCAGACAACCACTTATGCCACGAGGTGATGAGATTACGTGCACTAACCTGCACGTCTATATCTGAATACCAACTGAACTCCCATCCAAATTAACACGGATCTCTCCAGGAACAAACTCCTTCCAATAGATATGTGGATGGAGAACAGTGAGGTTTGGAAGAACGAAGCTCCACCTCTAGTCACCAGTTTGACGACCGAAACGTTAGTAATGACGGAAACACCATTCTTACCCTTCTTCTTCAAAATAGCAGGGGCAGGCTTCAGACGGGGATGATGAGAAGCAAGCAAGTCCCTTAACCTCAGATCAGCGGGGCGAGTAGGAGGAGAAGACTTGGAGCTCTGACCACAATCAACTTCAACCTCGTCAAAAACAGGATTGTAGTCAAAATCGGCCAAGGTCTTCTTGCTATTCGGATTTCGAGACTGCTCCATTGCAAGTTGTGTCATCTTATTCGTGATAACACGAGCATCATCATCCGAAACTTTGGTAAGATCGAGCACGCCAACAATAGAGAGAAATGTCTTCTCATACTCATTTAACGAACGGGAGACTTCCATCTTGCTTCTCTCCACAGCCCGATTCGATTCTTCAATCTTCATCATCTTTCCCAGAATAACATGGAGGAGTTGCAACGTGAGCAGTCCCTGGAGCAAAACCAACAAGTCTCTTTCACTTTAAATTGCGGTCAGGACTAACCAAATCACTTATAACTAGCCTCTTCGACAGGCTAGCAGGCCTAGAAGCCCTCCTCTTCCTGGTGGTCAGACCAGCACTGGCGACAGGAGCATTGAGATCTGTAACTTTCTCAGTGGAGCTCACTTTCCCATCAACGCCAGCATCACCAATGCTAACGAAAATAGTACGCCCCTCTGCCACATCAGAGACGAAAATAGCCCCAACACGGGCAACAATGACATCGGAGTTACGATTCTCAATAACCAAATAACGTTCCCAAGCGTTTAGGGTGTACAAACCACTTCGTTCAACGACATCCGGCTTGAAAAACTCTTCCAAATTAACACGAGGAAGCAAGAGGAAATGCTTCCTCACTTCATCATTTGCTTCAGTCAGCTTCAGATCATTCCATCTCCTGGGCTTCTTGAACGTCCTCAGAATGGGCCTATTACCAAGCATGAAATACCCAGACTTCATGGAGGCGTAAAACCACGGCTTCGCCCAGGATCTGTAATCATCCTTCGGCTTCCCCAACCAAGTACACGAATAAAGAAAGCAAACACGATTTGTGTTAACCTTAAACATCACAAAAGAAAGTAGAGTCCTTTTGTTCAAAGATATACCAGACATCAGAGCTCTCACCATGGTTCCAATTATTACCCTGTAGCCGTTGGGACCCATTTGAGTAGGGGAATCCGACAAAATCCAAATAATCCAGAAAATCTCTGAAACTGGAAATCGAAGATCAAATCTGTGATCAACTTCAAATCATATTGTAAGCGCACGGTTATCTATTGAGTTAGATAACGACAAATATGGGTCAAATCCCACAGGGAGAGCTATAAAGTTAGGAAAAATAATCTTCAAATCTCTTTTGAAACTTAACCTAGTTAAAAAAAAAGTAATTGTTGAAGTGTTTAAAATAAAAATGCAAACTAAAACCTAAATGTGAAAGTTAGGGCCTTAAGTTTACCATCATGAAAAATGGTACCTTTAGGCCACTCTTAGATTAATCATTCCAAATTCATTAACACATCCTGATAAACACCCAAAACATTGATTTTACACACCTAAATATACAATTTATAAGTCCAATTATCAAATAAAAATATCTCATTACGTATATTTTGTGCATTTTGTAGGAATTCAAGCACAAATCTCAAATTATGCATAAAGTGGCACAATAAGGCTAAATTCATCAACTAGAAGGCCCAATGAGAATTCAAATGCATTCATAAGGATTAAAAAATTTCAATCCCAAGACCCATGAAGTCAAGCCCACAAAGCAACAACAACTACGGATCTCGAGAAAATTATTATGAAGATTTGGACGTCCATAACCAACTTTATCATAAAAAATCTCTACAAGACATGTTTTCTTATTCAACTCCAACACCATGTTTCCTTGTTTCATTCAACCATGTTTTTTTTTTGTTTCACTCAACCATGTTTCCTTATTTCACTCAAACCCTTTTTTACCTATAAAAACCCCATAAATGGGGAATTTTCTTTGATAGTTTTTTTTTTACGGAGTTTTTTAGTTTGAGTTCTTGGCTTTATACACTATAAGAAAACAGTAATTTAGCAGCGGTTATATTACGACGTTTATGTAAAACCGCCACTAAATACTTTTTTCCACGACGGTTGTTTGACCGTCGTGTATTAATATTATGTAATGGCTGTTCTATTAACTTGCGACGGTTGTAACCGTCGTTATAAATAAATAAAAAATTTATAACCCGGCCTTAAAACCCTATCCCTAATTTTATTGATATTTTACTCTCCATCATCCCCGCCTCCCCTTGCTCCTCCCCTCCTCCTCTTCTCATCCACCACGATCATAATCTAACCAACCATCACCAACAGTTCTTTGAAAAGAATAGAGAAGGAAGACATCAACAGTTCGATTGTCCCCAAAGACGGGGAAGGTGGAACAAAAAACAGAGTGAGATCGGGCTGGCTTTGTTGTGATTGTAATATTGTTTTTTTGAAAATTTGATTATGTCCATTGACAATTTGTAACAATTTTAATTTGTAATTTTCTTCTAGACCATGTATAATATTGATTTTGAAATGAAATTAAAGTTCCTCTTAATGTATGATGATGATATCATATGAGTTTAGTTTAGTGTCGTTGTTTATATTTGATTTTTGATTTGAGTCTAAAAGTTGTAGTGCATATGTTGGATAAATTATCTGCACCAAATGAAAAGAAAACACTACAGGTTGAAAAATGTGATTTTTATATGGTAAAAAAATTTGAATTATCAAAGGGAATTTAGCGGCGGTTGCAAATCGTCGCTAAAAGGCAAAAAGTTGGATTGTTCATTGAATTTTGTCGACGGTTTATAAACGTCGCTACATTAAACCGTCGCTCTATAGTATTTAGCGACGGTTATGCCAGCGGTTGCTTAAAACCGTCGCTGAATGACCTAGTGACACCTTTATTAGCGGCGGTTTTGTAACCGTCGCTGTTTTATTTAGCGACAGTCATAATCGTCGCTGTATACCTTTGGCGACCGTCGCTAAAATACAGTTTTCATGTAGTGATATTTTTACTTGGAAGAGAAGTGCATGTACTACAGTTTAATTCCATTGAAGAATGTATTGCGGGTTGAAGGGAAAAAAATAAATAAAAACAATAGATATTTCTTTGATTGATGTCGAAAATCATGCAACGACATTAATGTCGGTTTTTGGCATCAATCAAATGGCGTTGTTGCACATCACTTGGTGAAGGAATACATTCTCGAAGATACAACTTTAGAGACAATAGAGAAGATTTTTATTTTCTTTAATTCTTTTTCCCTTTTCTTCAATTTTTTGTCATCTTTATGCGTTTTTTGGATAATTTTCAGCATATAACTAAAACAACAAAGCAGCAAACGGCTCAAACAACGTCCATTTAACGTGAAAAGTTTACAACAAATTTCGTGACACTCCCCTGAAAATTTCTGTAATTTAAAAAAAAAAATTATGTCGGTTGCCTGTTGAACAAATTCGTTTGGAAAAGTGAGTGATAAAGCTGCGAAAATTGCCTAAGACTTGCTTGAAGACCTTTTTTATTTTTTGTTTGTAGTAGTGAGGAAGAGAGTTTATTCTTTATTAAACTTCCTTTTAATATGCCTCGAATGGTTGAGTGCAACTTGTAATAGTTAGACATTATTTTAACATTAGGTTGACTGTTAGTTTTAGGTTATAATTAATTCACCTTCAAAAAATAAATACATAAATAAATCCTGACTTCTTGACCAAGGCCATTAAACATCTTTGCATGTGTAATTGTTTGATTGTGTGCTTATTTATTTAGATAGCAATCGAAGTCAGAAATAAAATTAAAAAAAATCGTTCTTTGGCTAATTTTTTTTGTAGCGGAGAACCAGTGGTGTTGTGGGTGAGAGAGCAATTGCTTGAACCTAGGAGGAGTAGCTCTCAAATAACACTTCTCTCTACTCCATGGTGGAGACCTTATGTTCGAGCTCACAAGTTAGTAAGTATCTCTTTCAGACACATTGTTTTAGTGGCTTGGGTGCTGGGTGAAAATCGATTGGACATTGCTTGGTGTTTGTTTATGTTTTTGCATCTTAATGAACTATGTGGTTGCTTACGTTAATAAACTACCATAAACAGAGAGTGCAGACCTAGCCCTGTTTTCTGAATGGTGAGATTTCATCACCCACATCATCACTCCAGCTGTGTGATACCAAGGCACATAATAAAATCAACTAAGATTAGAGCCAACTAGAACGGTGTTCATAGGACAACTAAGACCTAGGTTATTCTGCTGAATTTTGTGTTGACTAAAGCAAAACGTGACATTAGGTTTAATCATTCAATGAACTCCGAAAGGCCACTACCACATGGGTAACTCACCCGGTACGCCAAGTCATTAGTAAGCTGCAGACCGTAGAAGGAGCGGTGTAACTAATAGTTTTGGCTAGGAAAACACACCTTTAGTACGTATTTGACATGCATCGTTCTCATATCAATCGGCCTACAGAGCGGTAGCACAGATAAAGTTTTTAATTAGACCACATGATCTCCTGTCACTTGTGCAATAATCCGGTTTCTTGCAAGCGTAACTCTGACCTCCTGGTTTTGGACTTTGTATTGTTGGATACAAGCTTTTAGGATCATCTGTTAGCACCCTATCTAATCAGGCAATAATAGATAACAACGTAACGCCCGCTGGTTTCAATCAATCTTGTCACTCACAGATTAACAATATAAAATCCCATTAAAACGTTGTTTGCTTAGATTTGGCATTTGTGTGGTTCAGAAGTGATTTTTGTTTGTGTATGTCTTCGTAGCAATCATCTAGGGATACTTGATCTTGTGCTTTGTCATTTTCATCTTTCCAATCCATTTTTTTTTCCTTTTATGAAAATTTGGGAACAACCCAACATATGCTTGGTTCGTACCCAAAATTTTTCTAGCCACCCTAATCCACTTTTTGCTTCTTCACCACACTCATCTCCACCTAACTCCCATCACTCTCCAATCAACACTGAAATGGAAGAACATCCAATTTGGGAATACAATGTTCCCCTTGCTGCTATTGTGCACGGATGCATTGAGTTGCCCCCTACATGACAGCTCAATTTGATATTAGACCAACTATTATTAATATGTTGTCGAAGTTTCATGGGCATGATCGAGAAAGCCCATATGTCAATCTTGGAAAGTTTCTTGAAGTTTGTAGTACTTTTAAGAACCAAAACATAGATGAAGAAAATCTCAGACTTCGCTTGTTTTCTTTCTCTCTTGATGATTGGGCCACCTCATGGCTAAATTCCCTCCCTTCCAGTTCCATTAAATCATGGAAGGATTTAGTTAGAAATTTTCTAGTGAAGTACTTCCCCATGAGAAAGACCCTAAAATTAGAAGAGAAATTGATAAGTTTACTCAAACACATGATGAACTTTTTTATGAAGCATGAGACCGCTTTCAAGATTTACTCATCAAGTGCCCCCATCATGGCTTTGAAAAACGAGTGCTAGTGCAGAGTTTCTATAATTGATTGATTGTCGAATCTAGAAATATGATCGAATCCATGCATCAAGGGAAATTCATGCGAAAAATTGATACTGATGCTTATACCTTTCTAAGTGAACTTGCTGATGATTCTCGACAATGGACTGCTCATAGAGACTTGAAATCTAGTTCTTCTAGAAAATCACGTTTAATTGTATCAAAGAAAGATCCAGAACCAGACATCAAAATTTTCATCAAGGATTTTGCTAAGGAAATGAAATCTATTGTGACAAAGTCTACTTCTGAAGCCAAAGAGCAGATTTATAAGCCTTGTACCTTTTGCCTCAAAAGAGATCATATAGATTCTGATTGTCCTTTAACTTCAGGTGGCAATGAACCTCCAGAGGAGGTGTGTGTATTTAACAGTGAACGTAAAGAAAACACATTCGGTCAAACATACACATCTGCAAATCGACATCACTCTAACCTTTCCTATGGTGGTGACTTTTATGAACAACCACCCAGAAGTTCAGGGAATCCTCCTGGGTTTCAACACCCTCGGCAACCTAGTGGACAAGCCCTCAACTCACGCACTTATCCAAGACAGGTTCAATATGGACCTCAATCTAACCAGTTGCAACAAAATCAATATCCACCATAGGGATGACATCTTTCATACCGGCAAAATCAGACTGTGAACCTTTCTATGGTACATGTCCCTCATAAATCTTATGGTCAACCTCAACTTAGCAACTTCTGGGACTTGGCACCTCAAACTCAATATGTTGCTCCTTTACCATTTCCAAAACCATCATTGGAGGATATGATGCACCAATTAATGACAACTAATGTTGTTAATTCTCAAGCCATCCATCAGCTTCAACAACAATTGACCGTGGGAAGGGAAAAAGGAACATTCCCCAGTCAACCCATCCCTAATCCAAAAGGTGTTCCCCAAGCCCATGTCAATGAAATTGGTAGTAGTGTTGATTCACACGGAGAAGTTAAAGTTGTCACCACCCTTCGTTCCAGCCGAGCAATTGATAATAACATAGAACTACCCAAGATAACTGATGTGATTTCCAATGAAAACGTTCTTAAATCAATTGAGAACGCTAAAGGTTCTTTTCAAACTAGTTTAAACTCGCCCTCTCAGCTTCCCGTAGAGCCAAAAAAATATATACCTATTGTGACGACCCCCCTCCCGCACTGTACCGATATTGCTCGCTTTGGGCTACCATCCGGCCCTCACGGCTTTAAAAGGCCTCAATACAATGGGGAGCTGACCCTACACATATAAGGATCATCCTCCTCCCCTACCCAGGCGATATGGGACTATGATTCCCCTTGTAGCTCATCCAACCCCTCTCGGTCTATTGGGCCTGTTGGGCATCTTGGGCCTGTTGGGCTCCAACCCTCACCCTCACCTCAGGTCCGCCCACTTAGGGTCTCACACCTATGGCACCTTTTCCCGAAGCCCTTTTAGGTAACAAAAAAGAGAAGCAATTTCAAGAAATACTAGAGATTTTTAAAGGAGTACACATCAACATCCCTTTTTTGTCTGCTATTTAGAAAGTACCAATCTATGCAAAATATTTCAAGGACATGTGAATCTCTTACCTTATCATATATATTTATAACTTGGGTTAAAGGAGATGCAACCATCAAAGGTAGTTCTTAAGCTAGCAGATGAGTCAAAATGATACCCTAGAGGAATAGTTCTGGATGTGATTTTTCAAGTTGCAGATTTCATCATCTTAGACACTAGCCCGAGCCCAAATAATCAAATTCCTGTCATCTTAGGGCGGCGCTTCTTAGCAACTATGGAGGCTAACATTAACATTAGAAGCGGTAACATGTCTGTTTCCTTTGGGAACCTCAAAGTTGAATTGAATATTTTTAAGGCCTTGCAAAGAAGAAATGATCTCGATATGATTGAGGAAGAAGAAGTGTGTATTATTCGATCTTTTGAGTCTATGGCTCAATCGTCACCAGATGACGTATTGCTTTGTTGTCTCTCACACTTTGGTATGAACCTAGATATGGACGAGGCTATTGAAGATGTCAACAATATGTTGGATAATGTGCCCATAATGCATATACCTGAATCTGAGCCATTATCACGTTATCAATATGAGGAAGAGTTGTATTCATCTTCTTCCTTTATAGAACAGTCACAAGAGAGTGACTCATCCACAAGCACTCAGAAATCACTAGATCTTAAGTCTTTACCAAATGAATTGAGATATGCATTTCTTGGTCCTACGGAGAGTTATCCAGTAATTATTGCCTCATATCTCACTTAGGAACACAATGACAAGTTGTTGGAGGTCCTTAAAGCTCACAAGTCAGCCATTGCTTGGAATATTCATGACATCAAGGGTGTTGACCCTATTATCTGTGAGCATCATATTTATTTGGAAGATGAAACCAAAACATCCAAAGAGCCCCAGCGACGTCTAAATCCCATTTTGAAAGATGTCGTAAAAGAAGAAATGTTGAAACTCCTGGATGCAAACATCATCTATGCTATCTTTGATAGCCAATGGGTTAGCCCAGTCCATGTGGTTCCTAAGAAGTCAGAAATTACAGTCGTTGAAAATGAGAACAAGGAACTTGTGCCACAAAGAGTGAAAAAGGGATGGAGAGTATGCATTGATTATCGTAAGTTGAACTCTAATACTCAAAAAGATCACTTTCCACTTTCCTTTATTGATCAGATACTTGAGATATTAGCGGGTCATCCTTACTATTGCTTCTTGGATGGATATTTTGGATACAATCAAATCCCTATTGCACAAGAGGATCAAGAGAAAACCACATTCACTTGTCCTTTTGGTACCTACGTTTATCGTCACATGCCTTTTAGGATATACAATTCACCCGCGACATTTTAAAGATGCATGTCTAGCATATTCAGTGATATGGTGGACAAATTTCTTGAGATCTTTATCAATGATTTCTCAGTATTCAGCTCATCTTTTGACCAATGCCTACATCACCTCTCACTTGTCTTAGAGCGTTGCGAAGAAAAATGTCTTATTCTAAATTGGGAAAAGTGTCACTTCATGGTGAAGCAGGGCATTGTTTTTTGGCACGTTATCTCTCCAAAAGGCATTGAGGTGGACAAAGCTAAGATTGATGTCATTTCATTTCTTCCGATTCCAAAATCTGTTAAAGATGTGCGATCTTTCTTGGGGCATGCTGGATTTTATCGCCGCTTCATTAAAGATTTCTCAAAGATTGCACCCCCTTTGAGCAATCTCTTAGCCAAGGATGTTCCCTTTCTTTTTTACGACAAGTGCATATCTGCATTTCTGCATCTTAAATCTGAACTAGTCTCAGTTCCTATCATCCGAGCTCCTGATTGGGTGCTAACTTTTAAGATTATGTGTGATGCCTCTGACTACGCTGTAGGTCCAGTTTTGGGTCAGAAAGTTAACAAACTTCCTCATGTCATCTACTATGCTAGCAAAACTCTAAATGAGGCTCAACTCAGTTACTTGACCACGGAGAAAGAGATGTTAGCCATTGTTTATGCATTAGATAAATTTCGTTCCTATCTCAATGGAGCTAAAGTCATTGTGTACACTGACCATGCAGCCCTTAGATACCTTCTCAATAAGAAGGACACCAAACCTCGTCTGATCCGATGGGTTCTTTTGCTTCAAGAATTTGATCTTGAAATACGAGATAAGTTAGGTACAGAAAATGCGGTCGCCGACCACTTGTCTAGACTAACATCACAGTCATCTACTAGTATCTTGCTCATTCAGAAGGACTTCTCAGATGAACAACTTCTCTTGGTAGAACAAGAGCTTCCTTGGTATGCCGACATTGTCAATTTGTTAGCTACTGAGGAACACCCTTCACACTGGTCTAAGCCAGATCGTGAAAAGTTTTTGTCTAGCATTAAGTATTATTCTTGGGATGATCCATATTTGTACAAATACTGCTCTGACCAACTTATCAGAAGATGTGTTCCAGAAGTTGAACAGTTGAGCATTCTCTCATTTTGCCATGATCAAGCTTGTGGTGGGCATTTTAGTTCTAAGAAAACTGTGGAGAAGGTTCTCCAATCAAGTTTTTATTGGCCTACCCTTTTTGAGATGCCCATGAGTATTGTAAAGCATGTCACCGATGTCAACAACTTGGGCGAATAACTCGTCGACATATGATGCCTCTGAATCCTA
The DNA here is from genome assembly GCA_963556465.1 of Berberis vulgaris. Classification (NCBI taxonomy): domain Eukaryota; kingdom Viridiplantae; phylum Streptophyta; class Magnoliopsida; order Ranunculales; family Berberidaceae; genus Berberis; species Berberis vulgaris. Next base: position 62,342,953 of record OY747135.1, read on the forward strand.
TTCTAGTGGTGGAAGTTTTTGATGTTTGAGGCATCGATTTTATGGGACCGTTTCCATCCTCCCATGGGTATCAATACATCCTTCTTTTAGTGGATTACATTTCTAAATGGATAGAGGCCATTGCCACTAAGACCAATGATCACAAAATTGTTATTTCATTCATAAGGGAGTTTATCTTTAGAAGATTTGGCACCCCAAGGGTATCATTAGTAATGGGGGTAAGCATTTATGTAACCGCGTCTTTGAGCATCTTCTTAAAAAGTATGGGGTTACTCACAAAGTTGCCCTTTCCTATCATCCTCAAACAAGCGGTCAAGTTGAAGTTTCAAATCGTCAAATCAAGAACATCCTCGAAAAGACTATCAATCCAAATCAGAAAGATTGGTCTTTACGTCTTTTAGATGCCTTATGGGCATACCGAACTGCATTCAAAACTCCTTTAGGGATGTCTCCATATAGATTGGTCTTTGGTAAACTTTGTCACCTTCCTGTCGAATTCCAACATAGAGCTTATTGGGCTACAAAGAGTCTAAACTTTGACCTCGACATGGCTGGTAAAAAACGGAAACTTCAACTCGATGAGCTAGAAGAAATGAGGTATGATGCTTATGACTTATCCAAGAACTACAAAGATAAAATGAAGTGGATACATGACAAAAACATCATGAGAAAAGAGTTCCATCTTGGTCAGAAAGTCCTATTCTACAACTCTAGTCTTCACCTCTTTCCATGTAAGCTAAAAACTCGTTGGTCTGGTCCATTCATTGTACATGATGTTAAAGACTACGATACCATCACCATAGAAAACCCTACAAATGGTAGTCTCTTTCAAGTAAATGGACAGTGACTAAAGCCATACCATGAACTTCCCACAAGGTCAGTGGAAACCATTCAGTTGATTGATCCTAACTATGAGGATTAGTCACGCCCACAAATTCCTACTCCACTAAGCCTGTTTGGGGGTGGTATCCACCACCCCTAATATGTCCGACAATGACATTAAACTTAGAGCTACTGGGAGGCAGCCTACTCTGTTTATGCATTCATTCATTCATAAATAACAAAAATAAAAAAATAAAAAATAAATAATAATAATAATACCGCCAATTCCTGTTTGGGGTGATGTATTTTTAATAATACATCACCGATACCAACTCACTCTTTTTTATTGCAGGGACGGTACAAATGTTCAACAAATCACCCGTGGTAATAAGTTCAAAATTTCATTTCTCACTTTTCATTTCATTTGTTTAACACCGGGGACGGTGTTCTATTTGTATGGGGGTGGGGAGATTTATCAAAATTCATACCTCTTTTGAAAATCTTTTTCTAAAAAAAAATTAAAAAAAAATGGTGTGGTATCCTAGCTATGATGATATTGAATTACTTGATTAATTACATTTAGGCAAAGAGATGTTGGAAGTTTATTACTAGAGTAAATATTGCATTTGAGCATTCAGGAACAAAGAAAGCTTTGCACAATGACCCACAGATGTAGTTTAGAATACAAAACTAAGTAACTTCTTGAGAATCCAAAGGAATAATAGTAGAGACGTTAACCTTGTGAGCTTTCAGACCTTTCATTTTATTCAGAGTGTTTTTATACAACTCCGAGTCATATGATGACTTTTAAAATTTTATTGGACATTAACTTGTTGTGAAGTCACATTATTCTTCTTTTTGATTGGTCACTAAGGATGACATCTTTCTCGATTTAAGAGAAACATAAGTCTTGTAGTCTATTTGAGACTTATAACCATTACCAAACCTTAGAAGGTAAATTAGGCATCTCTTGTCCATCTGAACCTTCTCAAAACCAACTTGCTAAACATTTCATCTAATACCAATGTGAGCATTTGTCTTGCTTTATTAGATATATATATTTATTAAAAAAAACCGTTTTCCCTTTATGTTTCTGAAAAATGTTAGGAAGATTTATGAAGAAAAATGGGAGTGCAAAGTGAAAATCTAAAGTCCAAGGTACTTCAAAAAAAAAAAATTCTAAAGAAGGAAACCAAAAAAAATGTTGTGAAGAAAGGAGAATAAAAGGAAGTGATTGATGAGTTCCCTATTAAGCTATTTGAAGACCCTACATTTTCATAAACATCTCTTTACTTACCATCTACCCCACTCTTCCTCATATATTTAAAAAAAAAATCAGATTCATTTTTGTTTTAGAGAAGTCCTAATTAACCCTATGGTAAGGTATGGTAAGAAGTGGAGAGTAGATGAGAAGACGCTATGGTGGGTAACTTGACATTCTTGCAAGCGGTCAACATTCATTCCATGAGACTATTATTCTCTTTTATGTCCGTATATTCTTATGAGCATGTGAGAAGTTTGAATTTTCGCATTTCCTCTTTTCCTCACATGCAAGAGAGAAAATATTTTACCCAAACTCAGAGAGATTAACTGGTGAGTTTTGAAGTCAAAATGGTTATTTCAAATGTGGATTAGGATGTACGTTACTTTGACACGAAAAGTTACATTTGTTGGTTATTCACACACACACACACCTTGTTCCAAAGTTGCTCACTTGTAATGTGCATTTTAGTAAGAAGTTACATATGTCTCTTGTCTTCTATGTGGTTTAATAACAAGGACATTCTCTAAGAAAAATAATACACACATCAATTTTGTTTCATATAAAAAAAAATGTTTGTGGGTGTCATCTTGGATAACCCTCAGGAAGCTAAAACTCCTCCTTTAGTGTCATGCTAGGGATTCAAGGCGTTGTTGCATATTGTAAATGCAATTGAGTCATACCAGCGAAAGTGACATTGGTTTTTATGAGAAGTTCATGATGAATAAAAATATTTTGATTTGTGTTCTTATCTTTCTTTTCGTTATTTTTTGCTAGAGGACTAGCAAAAGATTGTTTGGGAAACATCGATTTTACACCCCTAAATATACAATTGTTAATTCCAATTATCAAATAAAAATATCTCATTACGTGTATTTTGTCCATTTTGTAGGAATTCAAGCACAAATCTCAAATTATGCATAAAGTGGCACAATAAGGCTAAATTCATCAACTAGAAGGCCCAATGGGAATTCAAATGCATTCATAAGGATTAAAGAATTTCAATCCCAAGACCCATGAAGTCAACCCCACAAAGCAACAACAACTACAGATCTCAAGAAAGTCAATATGAAGATTTGGACGTCCACATGGCCAACTTTATCATAAAAAAATCTCTACAAGACATGTTTCTTTATTCAACTCCAACACCGTGTTTCCTTGTTTCATTCAACCATGTTTCCTTGTTTCACTCAACCATGTTTCCTTATTTCACTCAAACCCATTTTTACCTATAAAAACCCCATACATGGAGAGTTTTCTTTGATAGTTTTTTTACAGAGTTTTTTAGTTGTAGTTCTTGGCTTTATATTTTTACTTGGTAGAGAAGTGCATTTACTACAGTTTAATTTCATTGAAGAATGTATTACAGATTGAAGGAAAAAAATAAATAAAAACAATAGATATTTCTTTGATTGATGTCGAAAATTATGCAACGACATTAATGTCGGTTTTTGGCACCAATCACATCCTAAGGTAGATTCTCATCTCACCTTAAGATGGAAAATATGGCTTTATGAGCAAATTGATTTCAAACTTTAATTATATTAGTAATCTAAGAATTAAATGTGGATTTAAAAGCATACAAGGAATTCATACATAAATGAAACACCAAATATCTAACAAATCAAAATGAAACTTAGATTAATAATATGTAAACATTATAAGTAGGAGCTTGTTAGAGAAATTGCAACGATAGAAACTTATCTAATCTTAAACTTAAGAAATAGAAGAAGAAAATATGAATTGAATTCATATGATGAAACACAAAACATCTAACTTACCTCATGGGTTCATGACATAATCAAGTTACAAGATCAATCTAACTATTTGCTTCTCTAATACATAAACTTGAAAATAAACTAAACTAAAAGAAAACCATCTTGGAGTTATCCTCCCATTGGCTCGCCCACACCCTAAGGTGGGATGTTAGCCAAACATGGTCCACTTATTTCTTTCTAAACTCTATACTACAACTACTCTCATTACAATTTTTTTTTGTCTTCTTCTCCCTTCCCCAGTATACTCCTAGCATGGGGTATTTACAGGTAAAAATGTCTGAGATGGTAGAATGGATAGTGGAATAAGGAAAAGATAAAATAATATGGTAGCATAAAATAAGAATAAAATTAGAAAAATATAAGGGAATATATTTGGAAAATGGATGGTGAAATATGTCGAGATTCCTTTTGGCTAGGATGAAGTTGCCATGTGGATGTCCAAATCTTCAAATAATTTTGTCGAAATCCATAGATGATGGTGCTTTATGAGCTTGACTTTATGGACCTTGGGCTTGAAAATCATTGGTAATGCATGTGTTATCTTCCAATGGACTTTGTTGTTGAACTAGCCTTATTGTGTCATTTTGTGCATATTTGATGATTAATACTTGAATTCCTGTATTATACACAAAATAGATGTAATGAGAGTATTTTATTAGATAAAAAATATAGAATTTGGAGCTTAAAATGTATCATTTATAAGGCTATCAACTTGAACATTGCAAGGTAAAGTACAATGTAACCAGGCCTCAGACGAGTAGGGATGTCATCGTTCTTGGGCAAAACGAGCTCCAAATCAGACGAAAAAGAGAACGTCCGACGAACATAGTTTAATGTTTCTTGCGTCGCCTGCTTAGGCTAGAAAAATGCCTCACAAACAGCAAGATCGTCATCACTTAGGGTTATGTTAAAAGCAACGAAAATGAGATTTGACAATACAGAGAACGAAGGAAATAAGGAAAAATGAAATCTGAAATTGGAGATAGTGTAAAGTCCCCCCATTTTATAGGATTTGGCAACGAAAAGACAACTAATGGGAAGACGTGCAAGACATGATGGCTGCACGAAATCCCAGAAATTAGCCGAAACAAATAGACTAATGGAGCAGTGAAATAGAAACCGAAGCAATGTAGTACAGAAATACAATGATGAACTCAAAAAACAATTGCCGAAGAGTTAGTGGCCACACAAGCACGCCTACTAACTAGGGGGAGTAGTTGTTGATAAATCAAATAATCCTTTAATCACGACCGTACACGTGACAAATATCATCCATCACGAGAACATACACTTCAATCTCAATACGGATAACAAGTCTGGTCCTAGAAGCCCAAAGAGGTAGGTTCGGTCATTAAAGCCCAAAAAAGTCTTTAATAATATATCATAATCAAATGCCCAAGTTCAGGCCCAATGGATCTCTTCCCTTAGAGAAGAAAGACGTTAAGAATGAGACAAGTCATGGCGAGAGTCACTCCCCAAATGACGTATCTCAATAAGGGGGTGACCGTTGTAAGAAATGTCTCCTCTCATCACGCCCTACATGCTTAAGTCTTGCAGAGAGTTAACTACGCACATTATATAAGGTACAGAGGACATTCAACGAAAGATATGCAAACACAACTGAACTATACTCTGTCTAAATTCATTATCTCCCATAGATTAACTAACTTAAGCATTAGAGTGCCTTCAATGAAGCGATATTTGGCAGTCTAACCCTACTTTGCAGGTCAAATCTCTAGGAGGACATATTTGGATGCATCAAAGGCCATAGCAAATGTTTGCATATTCATGGACGTCTCGAAGAGGCTTCCCAAATAAGATATGGATTCACGCACCATCAATGAAGCGATATTGACAAACAATTAGATACCTAGTCCCTCCATTGTAATGTAACCATTAAGGATTACAATGCCATACAGAAACATAGGAAATATCAATAACCTGGGTAAAATTAAAAAAGCATCCGAACCATGAGCATTGCTAAAAAAAAGTTCATGGTATGGAGCAACATAGCTTAAAGGTTAGAAATGGAGTTGCGACAGACACCGACTTCCTCATGGGTAACAGGGACAGGCACTATCCCTGGCATACAAATGGGGATTTTCTTAACCAATTATCCGCAACAACTAACGTTCAACTCTACACTCCACAAAAATGTCTGAGGTTTCCGCTAAGGGCGGGCTCAGGAATTCATGCTATGAGGCTGGGCTGTTATAATGTACAAATAGATAATGAAAGTTTATTTATGAAAAAATAAGAGCCTTGCAAACCAACAGCGCCAGGCCGGCTCATCACCATCCATCATCCTAAAGATGCTGAAAATGGGTCCATCTCTAGGATGATGGATGGTGATGGGCGGGCCTGGCGCTGTCGGCCTGACTCTCTAGAATCAGGGAAAAAAATGATGTTATGTATGTAAAGAGAAAAAATATAACAAAATAGTGTTTATGTCAGAGCATATACACATAATTCAAGAACTTTTCTAGAGAGCCAGGCCGGGCAAGCCAAACCTGCGCCAAGCCGGGCCCAATACCGACCATCATTCTCGAAATGTGCATCTCTAAGATGATGGATGGTATTGGGCCAGGCCTGGCTCTCTAGAATTTTCGCATAATTCAAATTAAAACTAAAACAAAAAAATATTATATTAGGATGGACTTCCATTTTTTGAACCTTTTTAGGGTGATTTTTCTGTATTATTAATATCATTCTATTTTTTTAAATAATTGATTATTAAGTATCAAGATAAATTATTTAGGGTGGAACTAATATACATATTGGACCAAATCACTGTATTGTGAAATGTGTTTAACGGGTTTAAGGCAAAAAGTAAAAACATTTTGTGTTATAAAACCGTAACCCCCAATGAAAATATTTTGTAACTTTTTAGCTAAAAAAAAAGGTTGTGTGGTTAAGCATCCTATATTGAAAGACATTAAGGTGGATTATTGGGTGACTGTGGGTAGGGGTGGGCATCCCATCCCGCGATCTCGATCCCATCCCGATTTTTTCGGATCCTATTGGGATTTATCAATCTCATCCCGTCCCGTCCTAATCTAGAGTGGGATGGGATCAGGATGAAGGTTTTAATCTCGCCCATCCCGTCCCATCCCAAACTGATTTTTTAATATTTAATATGAAATATGTAGTATTAAACTATTTGTTGACATGACTTTTATTTATTGGCATGGCTATTTTATTCTCACAAGATTCCATGCGACTCACCTAGATAATGAATCTAACTAAAACATTTTCCCTTCTTTTTTTCCTCTTCCTAACTCTTGACAACAACAATGTATGCTCCTCATAGTTTTTAAATGACAAATTCATCGATCATTTTCGTTAGCAGTGTACAAAAAAATGGCTATCTTCAATAGTGATTCTAAAAAAAACGGAGTACAAGCTAATGAAATGGAGAAATAATAACTAATGGATTAAAGTTATATAGTTGTTCTTAGAGTTGTGTGTTTTATAAATAAAAAATTTGCAACCTTTCATGTTAAATTTTCAATCAATAATTTAGTACATGCTCATCCCATCCCGTCCCGATCCCAAACAAACGGGATGAGATAGGAATGAAGTCCATCCCGTCTCGTGCCCACCCCTAACAGTGGGTGTGTTGAATATTGAGATTGTTAAAAAATAACACAGAAATAAGGAGTTAATTTAGTTTTAAAATGCTAGGAATGATCAAGCTCTACACAACAGAAATAAAGATTTTTAATTCATAATCTCATTTGTATATTCATTAGGGTATTCCCCGTGCCGTTGGCAAAATAAAAGTTTAACATGATAAATGTCGTTTGTTCTACTTTAAATATCAAAATAAATAAATATCAAAATGTTGGGTATAAAAATCGAACACATACACTCTTATTGGGAATTGATTGAAAGTAAGACATAAATGCTAACTTTACCCAACCATTAGATGAAACGAATCTCAACCATGAACTGTGTTTATGTCCAAACTTATTTCTTGGTGTTTTACGTTCTATGTGATCCGTTAAATTTTTATATTTAAGTAAATCTCAACCGTCTTTTTATCTCCAACCTCAAACATTATTCTGATTTGTAATATCGTATTTATCGTGCCGTTGGCACTCCACATACTTTTTTTTAGCTAAATATCATTTACTTAACATCCTCGCCGCCATCCCCAAGCCTTCAATCAGTTTTGAAGTGTAAGCCTAATCCAAGGTAAAAATATATAATTTAGACTCGGTCAAAATTTGATTCAGTTGAGGAAAAAAATTCAAACGCCAATAGTGAGTTCTCCCCTAAACCTTGAATTTGCCAAAACATGAAGTTCATGATTTTTGATTAAATGTACATTAAGATGTATGTCTCATTTCTTCTTTTTTTTTATGAGATGATCGACCCGTCTCATTTATTTGAAAAATACTAATGACATGAAATGCATTATACATTATTTAGCAATAAAATATATATTCTAAAAATTTTAGTGTTTGTATTGATCATTGGTTTCATTAGAAAGAGCTTCAAAAATGCAATCCAACGATACCAAGTTTACCAAAATTCGACAACTAAGTAAATAGTTATGATAATTTTAATTTTGAAAAGATGAAAAAAAAAACACAAAATTTTTTCTCCCCTCCACATATATATTCCACTAATTTTTTCACAATTTTTCATTTTATTTGCCCTTATAGTTGTGTTATATATACAAACTTGCCATTATAGAAAATGAATCTCAACCCTCAACATATTTCCTAACTTTCAATCCTAGCCATCTTTTATCTCTAATTCTTTAAAACATCATTCTGATTTGTAATATAGAATATAGACTAGGGTTTTACACTAAAAGTTTAACATGATAAATAGAGTTTAATCTACTTTAAATATAAAAATGTTGAGTATGAGAATCCAACCCATGCACTCTTAGTGCTTTAAGTTTTATGTGATCCGTTAGATTTTTTTTTTTTTGATAAATCTCAACCGTCTTTTATCTCTAACCTCAAACATCATCCTGATTTGTAATATAGATTACTTATAACCCAATCTAATTGAATACTCCCCCATACAATATAATCTAACCTTTTACCCACGATCAGGCATGTATATGATGAGGTGGACATTTAAATTGATAAAGACAGCATTGCAAGGACTGGTGATCGAAAGGGAGTACTTTATTTGAAACCCACATACAATGGGTTGAACGGTTGAGACAAGTAGGAGGTAAAATGTCATGGGGGAGCAGTGAGGAACACATTAAAGATAAAAATGTCAATTCTTAGATAGCTATCTTTTTTTTTTTTCAAACACGGAGATTTTTATTGAAGATTAGATAAACAAATTACAACCATCCCTATATCAAGGAATGCCAAGACAATATGCAGGTGTCAAAGAACAAGTCTCTAAAGAGTTTACAAGCCGAACTCGTCTTCCACATCATTTCCATAATCTCGATAAAGATGGAGTGCTCTTATCTGTTCAGCCCTTCAAAAACCCTCATATTTCTCTCTTTCCACACACACCACATGAGCGAATGAGAAACCCTACGCCATAACCACTCCGCGCGTCGGGATGGATTAGCTTGAGACCACCAACTTAGTCAATCCAAAAGGGAACCTTGAAACATCAAACTCAGACCAAATTCTGACAAGAAACTGTTCCAAATGAATCTGCAATGAAGCATCAAGTGATCTAGAGTCTCGTCATTTTTATTACAAAGCACACAAAGAGTTTATGTGATGATTCCTCTATTCTTCAACCTGCCCTTAGTCAGGATCCTCTCCGCAATACTGACTAACGAAAGAAATTAATCCGAGGAAGAAGATTTTTCACCCAAACCAGATTCTTGTGAGAGGAAATGAAGAGGTTGGAGTGGGTCTCATAATGAGATGCAGAGCATATCAGAAAAAAAAAAATTCACCGAGAAACCTACACCTTTACCCTTCCACACCAAACTATCAGATCCCTCCGAGAACATCTGAATATCCAACAGTTGCATTAAATTGGCGGTCTCATGTAGATCCCCATCATTTAGGGTTATTCAAAAAGAAAGATCTCAGGAATCTTCACTTAACCAAAAATTGTTAACTCTCCCATTTTTCTTGTTGCTAATGGAAAACAACATTGAAAATAAATCTTTCAGAAGTTGGTTGCTACAGCAAAAATCATGCCAAAAAAAATGAGATCACCATTCCCACAGCGAAACAAGGCGCGAGGGTAGAAGATATTTGCACACCGAGAGATTGACTTCCACATAGAGCACACATAGGGAGTGTACATGGTTCTGGTATCCCAGTCTCATCTATTTCATCATATTTATCAATGATGAGCGATCTCCATAAAGTATCATCTTCTTTTGCATATCACCAAAGCCACTTAGAAAGTAATGCTAAACTGAATGTATTCACTTAGCGAATGCCTAGACCACCTCGGGTTTTAGGACAACAGATTTTCTCCCAACCCACTAGATGCATCTTTATCGAGGTTTGTATGAAACCCCAAAGAAAATCACGCACGATCTGTTCCATCTTGGCTACAACTAAAGAATGAACCTTGATAAGAGATAGAAGAAACAGAGGGATAAAGGCTAAAGTGGATTGAACAAGAGCTAGTATGCTTGTTTTCGAGAGGAATTTGCGTTTCCAAGAAGCTAGTCTCGATTTCATCCTTTCGATTGACTCATCCCACCCAACTTTACTTTTGAATCTAGCACCCAAATGCATGCCTAAGTACTTAACTGGAAGCTAACCCGTTGCACAACCAAATAAATTTGTCAACTGCTGCAGACGAGGGACTTCTCCAATGAGCAACACCACTGATTTGTGAAAGTTGAATTTCAAACCTGAAATAACTTCGAACCAAAGCATAATTCTTTTGAGAGCAATAACCTGAGATACAGAGGCATCACAAAAAAGGATAGTATCATCTGCACACTGAAAAATGATAACATGAGGACTACCCTCTGCGACTGAAAACGCTCTTACTAGACTAACATCAACCGCTTTAAGAATCATTTGGGTCTGACCTTCTATTGCTGAAGTAAAGAGAAGAGGCGACAGTGGATCACCCTGACGCAGGCCTTTAGAGCTATTGAAAAACCCGTGCAATTGTCCATTAATCTTCAAAGAAAAATTGACTATAAATCTACAAGTGTGAAACAATGAATCCATTTTGAGTCGAACCTCGTGCAAATCATTACCAAGCTTAATCAAATAAAATGGCACATAGAGAAGTTCGTAAGAAGTTTTTTTTTTTGGAAAGCAAGTTCGTAGGAAATTTGTTTTTAATGAAATCTTTTATCACATTTAAGAGGATAGATATGTGAGTTTATAAATAGTAAATGGAGCAACAAACACAGTTTCAAAGGCTTCAGAAGAAGTAAGGAATTTTATGGAAATTTTGGAGCATCAAAATCAAGTACTTCACAATCAACCAAAGTATGCATATTGTTAAAGCCATAGAGGGCAGGTTGACGACCCAATACAGATGGGTCTGTATCCAGTAATGCGGCAGTTTTTTATGCAATCAGAACATATCTCAGTGGGGCTGAATCTCGTGGAGAACAACTTACGAGATGTGATCATCATGACAGATTCCATAACTGTATCCAATTCATCAAACTTCTAGTTAATTCTAAATTTTGGAAGTTTTGACATAATATTTATGCTTTTGATCACCTTACACCGAAAGATTTAAAGAACACAAACAAAGATGCAAATTGAAAAAAACCACATACTCCCACCACCATTAAACCTTGTACATATAGGATACAGCGCGCTATCTTCTTAATCAACATTTAACCACATTAAACCTTGTACATATAGGATATAGCGCACTAACTTCTTAATCAACATTTCATCGAACTTGAAAAAAAACCCTTGTTCTCAACTGAGTTACAAATTATTTTTTATTTTGAACAAGTGCAACAGTTCTTTAAGATGGGATTCAATGATTCCTTTGTCGCATTATTAGATATATACCCTAGCCCGTGCCAATTTCATCAAACAAGAATACACAATTATAATCTAAAAACAATACTTTGATAGTTGACAAAAAAAATATCATGAAAGGAACAACCAAAAATATTTTTCATCATTGCTCTCTCCAAGCAAAACCAACGCTTTGCTACTTCAAGTGAATGAAAACACTCTTCACCGTCACTGCAAATATTTGGACGGAACCAAAAAAAAAAAAAAAAAAAGATAACTACTAGATGACAGACTGTAAGTTCCGATATTTATAAGATAAGCCATAAATCAAATCCCAACCAAATGTGTTGAGTTACCACACAATATTTTAAAAAAAAATCTTAAGACTGACAAGCATATGACGACTATGTCTGTATTTGCAGCAAGACATCTACATAAAACGTAATTGTAATACATCAAGTGTCCCCATATTCCAGTCTCACCTCGAGTGCGCAAAGATCACTTATCCAGAAGATGACACCATTACCACCAGCTTGCCGTGAATTCTCAACAAAATCCAATCACTGCAAAACATTGTTTAGGGTAAATATAGATTATAATTTATAGGTAATGGCAAACCAATAACACTCTACATACTCCAAAACAAGGGAGTTTCAAATATGTTTTCCCTAAATGGGACCATGGATGAATCAATTGGTTAAAGAAGAATTTTAAGGAAAATGAAATAGAAAGGGGTAATCATCTTCAGTATCATCTTCCCTAAGTTCTGATCATAACTGAAGCTACTATCATATTTCCTACAGAAGTTCATCACACAAACTGTCACCGATCAAGCGAATATCCTAACATTAATACATTTAATATAATAATGTGAAGTTAAACTGAACTTTTAACAACTTGGTGGCCAAATAAAGGTAACTGAAAAATATGCAGGTTACATCTTGCAATAAGAGGATTCAGTCTTACTCTATGAAAGAGAGCCAACTGTTAAACAAGAAATGAGCTCAAAGATGGCCAAATGATCTTCCCATTCGCATAGAAACCTCTACAACCTATTAGATCAAATTGGTTCTGTTTGACATGTAGAGTTTGACTTGTATTGGGATATGCATGAGCTGATAGGATTATTTGAGTTTGAGAAATCTATCATGACTCTCAAAACTCGAAAATTTAAGAATACGATCAAATGATATACTCCCACGAGTTGAAATCTGCATTAGTTCAAACTTGGAAATGTTCAGCATTCACTACTAATTTGTCCAAACTAGTGTAAGAACTAAGAAGGTGGCTCCATAAACAATTGTTTCTCGTATAAGGAAAAGAACAATAGAATCTTGAATCTTCAAGCATGAAGCTAAATATGTGAGATTCTCAACCTTAAACTGAAGGGGTGTTTGTTTGCACCAGTTATAAGTGGCCTAGCACTTATAAGTGGTGGACCACCTTAAACTCGTTTTTGTTTACGGCACTTATAAGTCATTAACAGCTATAAGTGGCTAGATTTCTATAAGCACCAGCTGTGATGCTTATAGCCACGCATAAGACTCATAACTTCTAAGTCATTAACGGCTATAACTGGGTAGATTTCTATAAGCACCAGGCGTGATTCTTATAGCTACTAATAAGTCCATCCACTTGTAAGTGGCTAAGTCATGCAAACAAAACCCACGAAGACTTAGAAAACTGAGTCTGGGATCTCAAGTATTGTGCAGTGGAATCACTGAAGATGTTGAAGCAAGAAAGGTGAATGCGGACATGAACCCAGCTTGACTAGTTATCCACATGAATGTAAGATAACCGTTGTAACAAGTGATGAGCAAGGATTGTGATTTGCCAATGGTAGCCTGGTTGGATGGTTAAGGCTGTGGTGGTTTAACCCCCACGTCTTGGGTTCTATACCCACCGGCGGCACGCTTGCCTTTCAAAAAAAAAAAAAAAGCAAGGATTGTGATTTCGTTTTTTGAGTTAATTTCGGTTTCCCGATTTTAAGAAATATTTTGGTGTAAAGAAAAAACGTAAAAATTTCGAGGATAAATGAAATATATAATGAATTTCGAGGGTATATTAAAAATGTGAAAAAATTAATATGCAACTAAATAAATGTATTAAACACATTAAATGAAACCAAAATACCTATAATTAGAAAATCAAGGGGGTATTTTAAAATCAATATATAAGTAGAAGTGATAGTTAGGAAATTAGGGGGTGGTTTCAAAAATCAATAAATAATTAGAATAAATGATAATTATAAGAAAAAAAAGTCGAAATTTACAACAACAAAAATTACGAAAAAACCTCGAAATTTTTCGAATAAATGTAGTTTTTTCTTTTGCCCTTTTTCTTTTCATAATTTAAAAAAAAACGAATAATTTCGCGAAATCATAATCCTTGGTGATGAGTAGGGTGTGAGAGTTTTACAAATAAATTTGCGTGATGAGAAAGGGTGTGAGATTGAGGGCATCTTATCAAAATTAAGAAACAGTCATCCAAAATGAGAAAGGCTCAATTTTATCCAAGGCAGAGTTACAAGCCACCAAGGAGGTTGAGGGCATCTGATCAGAATTAAGTAACAGAGTCATCCAAAAAATCAAGGAAACAAATGTGGAAGATTGGTTCCATCAGGAGAGAGATTGTGATTTAGGGCCTGTGGGTGGGACAGGTGTGATTGAGTCCTGGGACTCTGACTCTACGTCCATTTCCAAATAAGTAATTCGGGGATATCATGACTGTTGCATTAGACTTTCATTGAATTAGAGGATCAGATAAGAATCCATGCTCTTGAGGATTCATACAGACCTGAGAGAGTAACCATAGTGATGTTTAGCTTAATCTGATGTTTGGGTTCCCACTGGTAGTTGATATGGAATAGAATCAATCAAAACACTAATTTCCCCTAATACATTTTTTTTGGTTCCTATGTCGTATTGCCAGTACCAAAAAAAAACCCACTCGTAGACAAAAGATGGTCATAAGAAAACCTAAAAGGTGTCAAAACAAGCAAGAAAAGCATGGACTAAACAAAAATATAAAAATATAACATTCTAGCAAATTTATCTCAAAAAAAATAAAAATCATGCAACTTCAGGAAATGAATGCCCCATGTAAAAAGTAGTAAAATGGCTGCTAACCTGCTGCTGCTGGTAATTCGCATATCCAGCAGGATAAGCTCCATAAGCGTACATGTTAGGATCTTGTGCAGCGGGAGCATATCCGTATGCTTCATAGCCTTGATTATATCCATAGAATCCACCATTCCACTGGTTTGGATCTGGCTGCAGCTGAACCCATGCGACAGTTGGGTCCTGAAATTTGTCAGATAAATGCTCATAGAAGAAATATACCAACAATTAAATTTGCAAAAAAAAACCATAATTGTAGCAATCGAGCAACCTGTTTGCTTGATGGGCTACGTCCCCATGAAAGTCTAATGCTTTGACCACCTAATTGAGTCCCATTCAACATCAACAAAGCCTCTTCTGCACAATGTCTGGAGTACGAGATACACAACCCATTTATAAATGTCAATCAACTCAATTATCTAAATGTAATATAGCCCCACCATGCAAATACAAGATACTGTGTCAAATAGTGTGTTGGGTTTTTTTTTTTTTTTTTACCTGTTGGCGAATTGAACAAATCCACAACGCTTCCCTGCAGGAATTTTCACATGCACTAATTCCCCGAATTGACTAAAAACTTGCCTCAAATGGTCCTCAGCAACATTAGAATCCAACCCACCAACAAAAATCTGCACTCATAATTACGATAAGTAAATATGTTTTTCATAGAAATTGCCACAACCCCTAGAACAAAATGCAGTACTCACAGTTGTATTATTAGGATCACTTTCACTGGTATCAAACACATGTAAAGAATAAAACATAATAACTGTGATAACCACAATTAAAAGCAAGACAAGAACATTTACAGAAAAGGAAGCTAGACAAGAAAATCAAGCAAATGATGCCTCTTCATTCTGCTGGTGGTCAACAATGAAATAAACATACCACTCTGCCGATGGTCAACAAAGAAATAAACATACCAGGTTGGTACCACTGTAACACATGGACAACAACCTAACGATAAATATCCTACCAACATAATTTCTTAAAAAGGCAAGTATTATGCTACTTGAACCATTCATTTTAAAGCAGCAATGGCCTCATCTTTTCCTCGCATGTCAAAAATAGCTATGCAGCACTAGAAGGAAAAACCACAGTAAAGGCATGCACAGAAATAGCTGCAAGTTCATCCACACCCTCACTCCCTACACACAAAATCCTTCGGCCGCAAAATAAACCAAAATTGCCAGTAAGTCAACCATAGATGTACAATTGGTCTCTCATTTGACAAAATGCAAAGACAGACTACCAATACATCAGACAGAAACAACTCCAACAAGTAAAACTTACGAAAAGTGCACAACATTTGTATGAATTTGGAATATAGAACTTGAGGCAATTCAACCAAGCTGCAAGATAAGACAACCGACATCCTAAACATAATTGAATCATGCCATCCTAGCTATGGATAAGACTAACAAAATCACATTCTAGCATATTACCAGTAGAATCAACTAAGATAATGAATTCAAACAACATTATTACTTAGTTCTTAGAGTAAGATAGATCTACATCAAAATTAAAGAACATCTACCCAGCTAATGCAAGGAATACATACGCATAATTTCAAAAAACAAACAAGGAAAACATAAGCCTTAGCGGAAACTAGTTTAGCAGGGTCATCAGATACAGAATATCACAGTTCATTTCATTAGGGCAACAAAACCTAGACAAATCACACCATAATTGAGAGAAATATTGTGCAATCGAATGATATGATAAAAATATCTTTAAAATGCATTATGTTTTTCCGGGTACGTGTTTCAAACAAATCCAAAAAAACAAGGTAATTCTCAAAGCAAAACCAAATATAAGATCTCTCAAAACTAGTTGACATTTCAAAACTTGGATTACATCTATAGTTGAGGTGTTGGCTACACCATGTAGATATGTTATACTCTCAAAGAAAGGACCTCCATCAAGCCACACGTCTATTCTAATTCGATTTATTTAAAAATTAAATTCTCAAGGATGTCCATATATGAACACAAGCATCGCGTCAAACGCAGACATGACGTGACATGCCGACTCGACAATTTTCCAAAACACTAGGATGGGTGAAAGAATTTAAATAGCGTAAGTTGAACATGAAAAACAAACAATGATTTCATTTTTGTTGCAAGTAGAAAAAATTAACTTAAGGAAAAGTAGAGAGAGAAGCATAGACTACCTCTATGCTAGTGGTTTTTCAACACTCACTTTGTCTTGAATTGCAATTGAAATATTCTTTTACTTCGAATGGATTAACAATCTTCAAATTAAGTGGTTGTTTGCACCCACCTAAAAGTAAAAAATAAAATAAAGTTGGTTGTTGAGTCTTGGCTATGTCCTGACCTAAAATATATGTTTAGCGGACGCGTTTCTGACATGTTGACCACGTCTCATAGGCGTGTCAAGCAAGCATTGGTCTCGCATACATATCGGACACAAATGTCGTAAGTTTTCCGAATAGTTTGTGCTTCCTTGCTTTTTCTACAATGATTTTTCTTTGGTAAAGCTATTAATCCCTTCAACCTCCCTAAAAACAGAGTTGGGCTATGCTATAATCATCAAAAGTAAACCCAACAAAGTCTAGAGAGCCTCCGCACGGGAACAATTGTGCCACATCACTTATCACGCCAAAGCTTAATTTTATCCCCTCAACAAGAAAATATGTTATAAAAGTAATACCATGTGATGGAAAATACTCGTCTGTCTAAAAGTTAGTAAGCATTAGGCCAAGTAGAATGGTGAAAAATCCAACCATTTCCACCATACTTTAACAACACTGCTCATAAGACGATTCATTTTCTTAAAAGTTCTAATTCCCAAACCCCAACCCATGCTTCTCCTAGTTCAATGGATGGAACATTTTGACACCCTAGATGCTGCCCCAAATAAATTTGTGAACAATTTGTTCCATAGACGCCATTATTAACCAGAGTGAGAGTATGACTCTTGGAAAGCAAGCCACTCTTTCACAAAGAGAGCCTTCTACCTACAAATTCAACTAACAGATTCCACAAATATTAGCTGTATTATATTTTATTCCCAGATAAAGACCAAGACAACGACAAATGTTGCAACCAAATATCCCACTATCAATGAAGTACTATAGCAGCATATTGCAAGTAGGATATAACTGGAGTGCATTCTCCAACAACAACAACAAACGGGACAAAGGAAAACCCAACTTCTAAAGAAACCAATTGGCACCACATTAATCATCAATGAAAAAATGCACACGAGACAAAGTAAGCTCTCATTCAACTCCTCCATCAAGTACTGAGCCCATCCTATAAATTGGTAATTATTTTAATCAGTATACATAATAAACTCATGGATCTTTACGTCCAATATGATATATGTTTCCTAACAATTAACATCAGAATTTAAAGTATTCAATTTGTCATGCCAGTGGTAAATGCCTCAACATGAGTTATTTATACATGTAAGAAGGTGCCATCACTACCATGGTTGCTAACCCTCACATATGAAGGGAAAAGTGAAACACTTCAGTAGGCCCCTCCCCTTTTTTGGATGGGACTATATACCAACCTTAAAATTGAATCAACAAAAATAAAATCTACTCGAAATTTTAGAAATTGAAAATATTATTAAAATAGAGCACAGATTAGTGTACCAATTGACTTGTCATTAAAATGTATTTCCTTGTAAAAAGCATTCTCAGATAATAATAAAAAAAAAAGACAATGAACAACCAATGGAAGTTGACAAAGGCATAACAGGGCCTTAGAAAAATTAATAGATAAATAAATAAATAACTTTCACTAAAAAATGAAACCTACTTGCATGAGATAATACACCTGAAGTTTCAGCAGCAGATATTGTCACTTGATCGACACCCCTCATCTCTCATGCGTCGAGGAAAGAAAAGATTTGAAAATGACAACGGATGAGAGAAGGAAAAAAAAAACCTATACTTGTTGCATAATAGAAGTGTGTCTAAGGATTGAATCAAACAAAACTAAAGCTATGAATCTCGGACCAAACTAAAGAGACGGGAAGGGAAAAAAGTAACAAAATGAACTAGCCAAAGGAAAATAATTGGACTGAAAGCTCTTTAAATATAAGAAATGGAAAAAAGAAATAATTCGAGAATGCATTGCAAAAGCCACTGAAATGTCAATTTAAGGACAAATTATGACATTAACAGTAAGACTGACCTAACCGAGGCCACGCAGTTAAGGGGTTCAGCTGAAATCAGTTCCAGGCCCATAAATGAGCGTCTCTCAGCATCCTGCTTCTAGACAACATGAGTTTTATAAGTGTTGAGAACCATTCAAACAGATCAAGCGTTCCTTCACAAAAAGGAAATTACTGGAAGGAAATCACTTGGTAAACTGTAGCGTATCTTCAAGTACATGACTGAAAGAAAAGCAAACTTATTGGCCTATGCAGTAAGAACCGAACATTCAGCTGAATCCTATAAAGGGTAGGCACAGAACGGAAGATAAAAAATAAAATAAATAAATAAATAAGCAGCAGAATTTCAAACGGAACATCAAGTTTTAATGTAGGATATAATAATAACCATATAAAGTTATGACATTAATCTTGACAAAGGTCATACCTTTAGCATACTGTTGTTGGCTACCCACACTCTTTTTGCTAGTTGCTGGACCAATCCGCATGGGCCTTGTTGAACAGAACATACCATTCATTTCAGTCATAGCACGCAATTGCTCACTTTCATCCCCAAACTTAACAAACCCATAGCCCTTCGAGCGCCCAGTAGTCCTATCAGTAACAACCTTTGCACCTTTAACAGAAGGATAGTGACTCCTAAATGTTTCTTGCAACGTGTAATCTGTAACATCAGCTGCAAGATCTCCAACAAATATTGTATGGTCAGCACTGTCATCTCGCCTCACGCCTGATCCTAAAGTTGCCCAGTTCAATCTAAAGTTTTGCTCAACATTTGGCATAAGTGTGCCATTGTACGTTTGCAAGACTCTTTCAGCAGCAGCACGGGTCAGAAACTCAATAAAACCATAACCTTCCGACTGCCCAGTCTGCTTATTGCGAATTACCTTCACTGAAACAACCTACAAAAGATTCAAGGATTTCTTAGCAAAACAGAGAGGATTATAATGCATGCAACAGTAGAGCAAATACCAAATCCAATCATTGAACTTAAATCAAGATGTATTGATCAACGTGTCTCGACTGATAACAAATCCAACAAAATTGCAGTTATCTACATGAACTACACTTGCAGAAGTCCTCAAATTGTCTCAGTTTGGGCTTCTTGGTTTTCAACCAAAAACGGACACAACAAGAAGAAATCAATTCTACATAAGATTGCTGCCCTTGTTGAAGATGAACATCATCAAATCATAACCCACACTAACCTTGTCATATAGGGCATTTTCACCAGCAAAACTCCCTCCATTACTCATCTTTCCAAACCGACCTTCACCAGATCTCAATTTCAATTTTATAGCAGAGTTTGTCAAATATAGTGACCAAGATTAGACCCTTTAAGACCCAGTTCATGTAACAATCTGGTCTTGGGTTCTTGATGTTGCAAAAAGAGGATTCGGGATGTGATACAAATAATTTGGCAAATAAACTGAATTTTCAAAAAAAATAAAACGGATTGAAGTTTGTTGAGTGTTTTGAGTTGAGGCAGTTCTCGAGAGAAGTGGCTTTGGTTTGGGAGAAGTCAAAGGTGGAGATTAGGTGGTTGGTGATGAAAGGATTGGTGGAATGGAGGTGGGGGTGGGAGATGAGAGAGGAGAAGAAGAAAGTGATAGTTTTGTTGGGATTTACTGATAAAGAACATAGAAAAGACTGATGAAAGAAGGTGCTGATTCCGCGACTATGTAAGGACATGTTAGGTAAGAGCCTTGAATTGGGATCTTTAGTGAGACATGAGAACCCATTTACATCTGCGAATAATTTGAATCAAATCCTAAGGATCTGAGACAATGTTCATGAATTTCCAAGTTAGGGATCAAATTTTCGATTCAATTCTGATGTCATGACTGAGTTGTTCGAAATATAATGACCAAGATCAGACCCTTAGATTCCTGCAAAAATCTGAGAGCTTGGGTTCAACAATTTTGTCGATGTTGCAGAAGAGAATTTGGGGTGTGATTCAAATAGTTTGGCGGATGTGGGTATTTGACAAACCAAATTTCTGGAGGAAATCGACGAAGGATTGGAGATTGTTAGTATTTTGCGGGGGAGATTTGAAAGGGAAGTGGCTTGGATTTGGGAAAAGCTGAAAGTGGTTACTAGATGAGTGATGATGGAGTTGGAGTTCAGTGTAGTGTTTCAATTTGATTATTTTAGACCATTGGATCACTTAATGATCTATCAAATAACCCTTGATCCTATTTTAGAGAACTATTAGGCCCAGCATGTACCTTGTATATGTAGTCTGTGCGAAGGGCATATTTGGGTTTTAGAATAATTGAAATAGTTGGCTAATATTAACTAATCCAGTCAATGGGGTTAGAATGAATTAGTTTTCGAAATGGAGACCAAACTCAATTAGACAAACTAATGGGGGCAAAGTTATAAAAAATAAAAAAATTTAAAAATTTAAAAATAAATAAATAACCTTTTGATCACCCCTTTTTATTGAAAATTTTCTTGTTTTATTAATTTTAAAATTATTATTAAATATATATATATATATATATATATATATATATATATATATATGATACCAATAGCCAAATCAAATACCATCTGGACACTTTTATTCTTCACATTTCTCATCTTATTGTACTGATTCTTGATAGCTTTCTAAAAAACTAGTATGATGTTGTAACACATGTTCATATATTTATGTTACAGACTATGTACAGTGCAAGGACACTCATGCCCGTGGTCATGGCCCAATCTCTTGTAGTAATACCAATTCTGGCATACGTATATGTATGTATCCAAGCATCATAGATCCTCAATGAGCTTCTCTGTCACAAATGCAAGTAACCAAACAACTCTGAATATGGGTCGTATCAAAAGTGTATAGGGTCGGTAATACCGCCGGGGGGGGGGGGGGGTGGCAATTTTGGGAAGAACTACAATCTGCTTTTGGGTTGTGGCCTATGGGAGATGCCTGGGTGCCTTGGAGGAGATTTCAACATAACTAGATCTAGAGGGTGGTAGGTGGCACAATTACTCTGAAACTAAAGGATTTCAATGAATTCACTGCACAGTAAGCTTCAAGCTCATACACAACTCTGATTACATTCATCCCCAAAGGGAAGTTGTGTTTTACACTCATCCCCAAAGTGGGCCAGCAGTGTTAAAGATTTTGGACCAATCAGTCTAATTCCTTTTATGTGCAAGTCTAATTCCTTTTTTGTGCAAATGCATTTCCAAAGTGTTTTCTTCAAGGCACAACTCCATTCTTCCCTGAATCTACTAGAGTTGGTATGGGTACCAAATGGGCAGAACTGGATTCGCACACTCCTTTCCACGGCTTCATTCTCCATCTCTATTAATGGCACTCCTTCAGGACACTTCAAAGCATACAGGAGTGTGTGCCAAGGAGATCCTCTTTCTCCACTTCTTTTTATACTCGCAGTCCAAAGTCCCGCTACAATGGAGCTAAAAGCAAACGAGATTGGGTTGATTCATGACTTTAAATTCACCAACACAACATCCTCTTCACTGAAGCAACAAAACAAGAAGTGCAAGTAGTCAAAGACATTCTTCTATGAATTGAGGTGGTCCCAGGGTTGAATATCAATTTTGCTAAGACCAAAATCTTTGCAGTTAGAGAAGTCCCTCAAATCAATCATTGGGCCTCTTTGTTACGGTGTGACAAAGGCACTTCCACACACTTATCTTGGCCTCTGATTAGGAGCTAAGTTTAAAGACATTGAAGTTTGGGAATTAGTCATTGAAAGGATTGAGGATAGATTGGGTCCCTGGAAGAAGAAATACATTTCGAAGGCAGCAAGAGTTACACTTATTAAAAGCACCATTGCTTCTATACCTGTGCGCATGATGTCTTTGTGTTGTTGCAACCTCAGAGAATCAAGAAGAATATTGAGAAGAGTACGAGGAAATTTCTGTGGGGCAGCACCTCAGCTTATAAAAAGAGACAACCTTTTGAATTGGAAAAAGTATGTCAACCAAGGAGAAAGGTGGTCTTGGAAAAGCATTACCCATTAAGTGGTTATGGAGGTTTGGCTTTGTTTCTAATGGACTTTGGAGAAGGGATATTGCTCCTCTCTTCTTTTTTTCACAATACCGAGTCGGGTTCTTCTCCCACCCGTATCGAAAACTGGTTTGCTCAATCTAGTATCACCACTCATGGTTGCAGCCTATGGAAAGGTATTATGAGTTTCAAGAGCCAAATCGAGCACCACACAACCTTCGAAGTACATAGTGGACCCAGAATTCAGTTTGGGAAACATAAATGGTTAGGGAATCAAGCCCTCAAGCTCTCGTACACTGCTTATTTTCAGTGCTTGTCGTAAAAAGAATGGTAGTATCAGAATTTTGCAACTTGGTATGACCCTTTGATCAACCAGTAAGGACTTAATGACTGGAAGGTTCCACAGATCATAAGTTTCCTAAATGCAAGACAACTAGTGCAACTTGATGATGATCAAGACAAGTGATTATGGAGAAGGTAGAATAGGCCTTTCACAGTAACTGAATGCTATGAGGAAGTAGTCACTCAACCACAATTTTCTGAGCTAGAAATGAAGACTCGCAAGCTTCACAAATTGGTTTGGATCAATCCCTCCCCCCCCCCCCAAAAGAGCTTTTTTTCCAATCTATCATTAATTAAAGAATACTCACTGTAGACAACCTAAATAGAAAAGGAATGACCATTCTCAATGTTCTGTGTGGAACAGCTCGAGAGACAACAGACCACCTCCATGTGAATTGCAGCTTCTCTAGTCTGATTTGGAGGAAATGTTCTGCAAATTTTTAGATCAACTCTCCCTTCTCTGCCTCTTCTGAATTGGGTTGAGGTGTGGACTTCAGCTAATTCCACCTCTCTTTAGTAGGGAAGTGGATATGGGAGAGGACTCTTCATTCATTTGCTTGAGTTATTTGAAGGAAAGGAATAATAAAATTTCAGGAATAGTTTCAAAGATGTGGATACACCGTGGATGGAAGTTAAAGTTAACTTGTGAGTCGGGAGCATGCATGGGGAATGCTAACAGATCTTCAATGCTCCTCATGGGGAATGATAAAATATTTTTAATACTCCTCATGCATGTTTGGTTGGGGAGCTCATGTGAATATGTAAACTTTTAGGTCTAGAGAGCCTTTCACTAGACTGTCGCTTTCATTCAATCTATTATGGTAATTAAAAAAATGAGCTTCGAGGTTTCGACATCAAAGGAGGGTGTTTTACTTAGTCTAGCGTGCATAGTCCCATGCTTATGTTGTCTTGACAGATTTTGTGAATACTTATTGGACAAAGGTGGATCTGAACATAATGCCATCCTTCTCAAAGATTTCGTGCAACATAGTTTTACACGCCTTTGCACCTAGAAACCATGTGGTTTGACTATACAAAGTCAAACAATTTGTGGAGAACACCTGGACAAC
The DNA here is from genome assembly GCA_963556465.1 of Berberis vulgaris. Classification (NCBI taxonomy): domain Eukaryota; kingdom Viridiplantae; phylum Streptophyta; class Magnoliopsida; order Ranunculales; family Berberidaceae; genus Berberis; species Berberis vulgaris. Next base: position 62,367,374 of record OY747135.1, read on the forward strand.
CTTGCAAGTTACTGATCGGGTATTGTCCTTTGGAAGACGCTGAAAGATCTAAAGTCCCATCTCAAAAACTAGGAATTCAACCAATTTTGTGTTTTGGTGTTCAATTGTCGAGGCAAGCTACAGTTTTAGATGAATTAGAACATGGGGATCCTCTAAATACCAAATGGAGAGATAAAGATTGGAGTCAGATCCTGGATAAGGCCATTACAAGGGAATGGATCCAAAGGAAAGATGGGAATAAAATCAGGATTTCCGCACTGTATTTCCATAACCTTGCTAATCATGATCACCACAGGATCTCGAACTCAATCAATGCCATCCAGAAAAATGGATCACTGTTTTACAGATTGAGCTAAACATTACATAATGCATACTTAACTTCTACAACTAGTTGTTCGCAGAACATAAGTGTGGCATCCAAATTTGGGGTGACTTCAATTGAATTCTCCTCAGACCAAGCCAAGGACATGGAGAGTAATATACTAAAGTAGAAGTTCAAGCTACTATTAAGTCTCTCTCCATAGATTTGTCTCCTGGAAAAAATAGTTTCCATTTGAAATTCCTTGCCCGTTGTTGGAATCCTATAAGAGGATGCTACGAATGTACTAAATTTCTGCAATGAATATTTCTTTGATTGGAAACTATATTCAAATATCTCTAATCCCTAAGTTAACAGATTTTAGACCCATTTGCCTCAATTTCAAGATTGTTTCAAGGTTCTTTCAAAGCGCATTACCCTACTCATATCCACCTTGTTTTACCCTTCCAATGTATTGATGTCCCCAATCGCTAACATATTCATAGTCCCCTTCTTTTTTAAAGAAATCCAATATTATTGAGAACAAAAGATAGGACAAAAGAAAGGAAAGTGCAACGGGTCATCACCCCCTCTCCAACCACCCCATAATAATGTCTTGAAACTGCTCCCACTCAAATATAATATAATTTGGACAACAAAACTCCATTGAAAGCACAATGAGCAGTGTAAAATTACCACAAAAATCCTAGGACATCCATCAGAGTCTCCAAAGACCCGTCTATTCCACTCTTGTTTTAGCATCCATATAATGGTGTATGGAATGAGAGAGCACACAACCCCATCCCTATCTTTGGATTGGAGAAACAATGACAGATCCACTCGCTGAAAACATTGACGATGGATCGCTCCATCACCCAGTAGACCCTGCGGGCATGAATAAGTGAATCCACATCAAGCTCACAATGCCACAATGAAGAAAGATGTCTCATGACTCTGCATCATAATTATGTGGGCCAATCCAAATTCGCCACCATGCCTCTCCTAGCCAAAACATACCTTGTGGCCGCTTGATCCCAAAACAAATCCAATACACATAAAGACACTTTGGAGGGCACGGATCTCCTCCACATAATGGAAAAGGGAAAATTAGCTTTGATCTGGAAACCTATCATCGACCAAATGATTGTAACTATGAAACCAGAAAGGAATCACTTTTCCTGTTTCTAATTTTACTAATCCACATTGTTCCAAGGTCCGCTTACAGCCAATGAGCTTATCAATTTCAATAGACCCTTGCTGATGAAAGCATTTACAACCTCACCCTTACAAAAAGATGTGCCCTTGTTAAACATTGATGAAATCCACCCTTTTCCCTTGCTGATGAATATGGACATCCACTTGCAGTGATTCTGGACGCACACGTCCACCAGGAAACGAGCTCCATCAATGGTCAAACTTATGGCCATCCAGTGTGCGATTGATAATACTCATCTAGGAAATTATTTAGAGCTTATTAACTAATGAATGTTTCAATGACTATTAAAAATTGGGTCATTTGATTTGGGAGGTTAACTATTACATGAAATGAAATAAAGAGTTCCAATAGAATGAAAGAAAGAAAACATGCATACCTCGCCGGTGTGAGCGAAACAACCAGTGATATAGGTCTCGTCCATCCAATAAAGCAAGTCACCGATCCAAAGTGTACGGATCTCATCGGCAGTGGCGGGTTGGTGCGCAGGTGCTGCTGTGTACTGCGGCAGTTGAGGTTGAGGTTGAGGTGGGGGCAGCTGAGGAGGAGGCTGATACACCTGCGAAGGGGCTTGTTGGTTCCACATGGGCATGGGCATGGACATGTGCGGAAAAGGAACCTGAGCCTGCAGTGGCTGCTGGGATTGTGGTGGCATCGACATCCATGGCTGCTGTTGTTGTTGCGGTGGTTGCTGATACTGATACTGTTGTTGTTGATCCATGCTTGGTGGTGTTGCTGTTTGTTGCATCATCTTCTTCTTCGGAAAACCCTAACCCTAGAAAAGATGGATGGGGGAGATGGGGGTGATCGGATCGTAACTAGAAGAACCCCTAGCACTCGTGAGAATGTTTTGGAGTTGTACAAGCCCTATTGAGAGAGAGAGAGAGAGAGAGAGGTGTGATTGGTGTCGACTTTAACCGGAGGAGGAAGGGATAATGTGGGCGCACTTAGAACTCTCTTGGTAGGCTTGCGCTTTCGACTTCGTGACGGATAAAATAATCGTGCACGTGTTTGTGATTGGGTGCCTAAATCTCTAAAGAAAGAAAAAAAAAACATTAATTAAAATTTGTAATAAATTCAGAAAAAAATAATTAAAAAATAAAATAAAAAAATTGTTACATACACCATCATAGACTTAGAAGCTAACTGGATTTAGAAGTTCTGAAAAAAATTTGAATGAACTGTTTGTTTTGCTTTTGAATGGGTTGTTGATTAGAAGTTGTAAAATTGAAAAGTGTTTGTTTTTAGGTGCTGCATGGGAACTGTTTGACCTTTTTTGCCCACTAAGGAGACACATACAGGAATGGAGAGATGGTGGGTTGGAAACCCGACATTATACGGTGGTGAAGAAAAGCTTGGAAAATACAGAAAAAGAAAACAAAGATGAAAGAGATAAACGAGATAAGTTTCTTACCGTTGAGAGAGTCATTGTGAAAGTAGGTATAACGACAATGTTTGGTGAAAAAATGAAGGTGTGTCGTCAAAATTTAGCCCTATTTGTTTTTAAGAAGATGGGGGCAGCAATTATCATCATAAAATTATTTTAAGGTTACTATTGGAATAATTTTTTAGTCAGCACTCAGTGTTAAGTGATCTCTAATCGGAAGATAAACTTCTGATCAAAACTAAAAACAAACAACCATTTTTCCTATGGGGTAGGACCAGTGGTAGACCCGGGATTTCAGTCAAGGAGGGGCGAAATGATAAGGGATTGTTGGTTGTTAACAGCAGTTATTAAGGGGCGAAACTAGAAAATTTTGTACTCCAAACTAAGGATTGTGATTTCAAGAAATTTCTTGAAATATTTTTTTAAGGTCTCGAAAATTTAAGTGTAAAAAAAAATGTTATTTTGAAATATTACATTTTTCTTTGTAAATTTCGACATTTTCATGTAAAATTCAGTGAAGCAAATTGCATTTTTTTTCGATCAAAATATTTCGTCATTTTTTTGTAGATTTTTTTTGAAATTTTCATGTAAAACCCAAAACATTATGAAGCAAATTACATTTATAGGGATACTTAAGTATTTATAATTCATTTTATGTATTTATTAAGTAATTTACTTGTATCTTACTTGTCCATATATCTATATATGTTTGACATACACACAAAATTTTTACGTTTTTTTATATACAACAAAATATTTCTTAAAAAAATCATGAGAGTGAAATTACTTCGAAAAACCTCACAATCCTACTCTGGATTGATAATTTCACAACAAATTTCTGCTAACATCTACTATAAACATTAAAATCAAAAATATAATTATAATTGTATTCTTCATGAACTTAATCTAGTATTGTATATATACAACTATAAAAAGCACATTGTATATATCAAACTGAAACGGGTTTAGTATTTTAAGTCAAATTGTATCCGGTCGTCGACAATTTAACAAACGCAAACAAGCCTAATAACTAGAATACATTATTAAAATTGCAAAATAATTAAGATAAATATGCAAGTTTAATCTCAAAATTTTGAAAGTGCGAACATAATAAGATCCCGATTATAAGTTTATAAAAAAATGGGGTGGGAGGTTTACGAGTCAATCCAACCCCCGAATTTTATATGAGTTGAACAATGATATATATTTTCATTGAGTTATATTGTTGTTATCTTATATTTTGATTACAGGTTTTTTTGTGGGTTTTATTTAATGGCATTATTTTTTGTTTGGGCTTCATACTACTTGTGTACAAACAAATCTTTATTGAACTACAATTTATTTATGTTTAATGTATTGATATAATTGCATAAAACATCTTACCAACCACTATACCAAAGAGTTGATATGTCATTTATTGAATGAAGAGTTATAATATTGTTGATAGGAGCATAATTATGTTATTTTAGTACTATATATATAATTTTGGCTATTACTTGTTAATTATGGTACTAATTGTTATTTTCGTGTTTGTGTAGGTTTCCAATTACAAGATTTCAAAATAAAAGCTAAGTGAAACAAATTGGCAATTTATAAATACTGACTGGAAAAGGAAACCACGCTAATAAGGAAACTGAGAAGAAAACAATTATAAAATGGACAATACCTGCTTCGGAGAGATCACTCATCCACAGCCACGCATCCCTCATCGCAGCCGCAAGCCATCATCACGGCCTCCTCCTCGCAACAGTCAGTCCATTATCTCCAATGCCGCAGACCATCATCTTCATCGCCCTCCATCATCAATCGAATCCTTCATAACCTGCCACAACAACCCTAAACCCAATCAATCCCCCCCTTCTTGATCCCATTTCTCGCCATTGATTCCATTCTAACCAGACACACAACCGATCACCCTTCGCAAGCCATTCACGAACCCATCCTCGCAAACCCTTATCCTCCTTGCAACCGCAAACCTCCATCTCATTCAAGCCACGCTTAACAGCATCACACCACTGCCTAGATCTCTCTCCCACACATCTATCTTCACGCAAGCAGTCGACCTCCGCCCACCTGATCTCCCTCTCTCTCGCCTTCATTGTTCGCAGTCCATTCTCACAGCAGCATAGTCAGAAGAAATGAAGGAGCAGATCCTGAAAAGGAAGAAGAAGAAGAAGAAGAAGAGAAAATTATTTATCTTCCTCTCCGCTATTCACACCCCCATCAGACTCTCTCTACCACCACGAATCAGGTGACATCGTTTTTCATCTCTAAACTTTTTTTTTCTTATTTAGTTTGATATTTAATTATGTATTGATATTCAAACATAATTAATATGTCTAGCTAAACTCCTCTTAGCTAGGAGTGGATTTGAAGCTTCGAACATGTGTTTTATGAATTAATTGAATTTAATCTTCCTTTCTATTAGTGATTGTGTTTTGTTTAACTGTTTCATAGAGAACTTATCTGTGTATGTTTGTTAAGGTGTCCAACTTAGTAAGCATGCTAGGATCTGGGGCTAAAGTATATGAGAGTTTCACCTAATCGTTACAATCTTGCACTCATAAGTAGTAAATACAAAGGAACGTTGGTAAGGTTAAGTAAAACTCTAGGTAAGAACAAGATGTTGATCATACTTGTAACTACCTAGTCAGTGTTCATATTTTCCACAAAACTTAATGATCTTATATTGTTATCTAACTTGTAATTCCTGATTAGATAGCATGATAAGAATAGTTTGAAAGCGACGCTAAGTTTAATTCAACAAATTTGGAAAAATAATAAGATTAATGCAGTGTTGTCACGGTTAATTTTGAGCATTGTCTCTAACGAGTTAGCAAATGATTATTGAAATTGATTTATGAGCATATGCTTGGTGTGTAGAGATAAACCCTTAGCTAATTTCTCATCTTTTTCATCTCTTAAGTTTTATTATTTTCTTCTTAGTTTAAATTAGAAAAATCAAATCTCCCAATATTTTCTTAATTAGGTTGTTAGTTGTCTCTTGGTTATTCTTAGTGCTAGTTGGCAAACCCTCTAATCTCAGGTCCAGAACGATCCCTACTTATTCTTTACTACAATAACAAAGTATGGTATTAAGTTGTGTGCTAGTAAAATAATGCATCCATTTTTGGCGCCGATGTCGGGGATTAGTAACATTGTTAATTACTTCATTAGTTTTTATTTATTTATTTATTTATTTTTGGTTTATTTTTCTTCTTTCTGTCTTTATCTCAGGTACCAGTATTCATATACATATACACATTGCAATTTACATACAGTATTCACTATTCCCTGCATCGATATATGACTTAACCATCATAGTGCCTTTGGCCACCACAACGGTGGTCCCTGGCTTAACCGTTATTCATTTTTGTAGGCTCGAGATCAGCAAGGACAAATCTAAACACATCAATAACAATGCAAAACTTTGGCAAAAGGCTATGATGTTTGAGATGGAGTTTATCAATTGGGATCTTGCACAATCACTGGAAAACAAGTGGGTCTATAGAAAAAAATGGAGTAAATGGGACGGTGGAAACCTTCAAGGCAAGTCTTGTTGTGAAGGGGTTTATTAAAAAAGAGGGACTCGATTATGATAAAACTTATTTGCCGGTTTAAATGTAAACTCTAAATTTAGCTCAAAATTCATGTCGCCTAAAACTCCAAGCAAATATACACTTTTTTTTGTTTATTTTTGTTCCCTTCTTATCAATTTACTGCAAACTTCTAAAGAAAATACAAGTAAAGTGATTCCTAAGGGGTTATCATCCTACTCACCAAGTTAAAAAGATAGCAAACTCAAATTTTCAAAAACACTTATTGGTGATACATCAAATAAGATTGATACCACGACCATACACGTGGCAAAGATCACCCATCACGAGGATTTGATATTCCAGACCAACTCAATCTACAAATACCAGAAAGAGTGGGTCTAGTCGTAAAAGCCCAAACAGGGTCCATTGGAACAAACCGTAGCCAAACCCCAACGTGATGTACGAATTAGCCAGGCCGCCATTCTCCAACACGCTCACAACGACTCCTCTACCGAAGAAGTTCATCCCTCCAAAGTTTGAGGCGTACGATCAACCACAGATCCAACAGACCATCTGCGACATTTCCACCACATGATGGCCTTAAAAGAAAGCACGTAGTCTATTATGTACCGAACCTTGCCAACCCTAGTCTCACGTCTACAACAATGAACTGGTTCAATAGTCTGCCGCCCAGGTCGATAAACTCCTTCCAAGTGTTAGCCACTGCTTTCATTACGAGATTTATTGGTAGGCAGCAAATGAGAAAGGGGTCACACTACTTGCTGCACATCAAGCTAAAATCTGAGGAAGCCATCAGAGAATTTGTCACTCGTTTCACTAATGAGTTAACCATGATTGATGGATGCAGTGACGACACTGCCATAGCTTCATTCACCTCCAGGTTTAAAAGTGGACCATTCTACGACTTCCTATACCTAGATCCCCCGAAGAACATTGCAACTCTATTGAAGACTTCGAGAAACACATCACTCTTAAGGAGATGGTAGCTGCCCGAAAGAAGAATGAATTCGAGAAGAGACACGATTCGCCCAATCGTGAGAGGATAAAGGAAGGACAGAGAAACGACAGATCTCAGGAGGAAAACAATTGTCTAAACAACACCAAACCAATGGCAGGTCTGAGTTTGACAGACAAGAATCTGGAAGACTGCAATTCAGAAGATCCAGACATGAACGGACGATAAACAAGCCATTCACGGCTTTGAAAACAAGTCGAGCTGAGGTCCTGACGACTGAGGACGTCACATGGCTACCCAAAATGAAAGGATATCCAGACGGGTGGAATAGAGGAAGATATTGCTCTTTCCACGAAGGTTACGGGCACAACACCGAAGGCTACTACAATTAAAAGGATGAGATCGAGCATCATATCCAAAAAGGACGACGCAGGGAGTTCATTAGACGGGAAGAATCCAAAGCAGAAAAGATGGACGCTACTACAAGACCAAAAGAGCAGACAAATGGGCAAATATACGTCTTGCATACAACTGGAGAAAAAGAGTTATCCAATCGATCTTGGAAGCAAACAATCCGAGATTTGCGAACAATGATCAGATATCCAAAACCTTCTGCACAACGCGCTTGAACGAGGCAACAAACTCTAACCTTGTCCAACGAAGATGCGGAAGGAGTCAATTTCCCTCATAACGACGCTCTGGTAATTTCAGTACTGATAGCCAGGTGGGAGATCAAAAGGGTATTGATCGACACGGGCAGCTCGACCAACCTTCTGTACCTAACACGGTTCCGGAAGATGCGATTCACCAAGGAAATGTTCTCTCCCAATGATCAACCGATGATGGGCTTCAACGGAGAACAATGTCGTCCGCTTGGAACGATCCAATTGTCGGTAGAAGCGGGAGAATCAGGAAGACAATGAGTTTTGTTAATAAATTTCCTTATTGTTGTTGCCCCATTCGCATACAACATGCTTTTCAGAAGGCCTTGGATACACAATATGGGCGCAATATACTCCACCATGCATCAGTGTTTGAAGTTCACCGACAACGATATCAAGATAATCAAAGGAGACCAGCCAGTCGTACGCGAATGCCACTATGCGGCAATAAAAGCTCCGCACAAATGTTATTACTACAATGACTAGAGTAGCCACTGCAACAACCTGGTCAAGTAAACCTCGTCCTCCCGGATCACGATGCTGCTCCAACCATTCCAAGAGATCGACCAAACCCTGGATAACCAGAAGAAGAAATGACAATGGTCTACTTGGACAATGCTGAAAGGGCAAAAACGGTTCGGATTAGCACAAGTCCATCCAGAATTTTCCATGAAACTGATCCAACTAATGATGGATAACCAAGACATTTTTGGCTGGACAATGAAGGATATGGTGGGAATAGACCCATCTGTCATCACTCACAAGCTACAAGTCAATCCGAACAAGAAGCCAATTCGACAAAAAAATATCGGTCGCCCCAGAACGCAACCAAACAATAAATAAGGAGGTGCATCGTCTGATAACTGCAGGAATGATCAAAGAATCTCACGACCAGACTGCTGGCTAACACAATATTGGTAAAAAGAACGGTAAATGGAGAGTATGTGTAGATTACACTGATATAAACAAAGCTTGTCCGAAAGACAATTTCTTGCTCCTGCGTATAGACTAAATAGTGGATGCCACCGCCAGACACAAACTCCTAAGCTTTATGGATGCGTACTCCGATTGCAACCAAATATAGATGTACCCTCCCAACCAAGAAAAAAATGTCTTTCATAACAAAAAAAGGTACATATTGTTATCGAGTGATGTCGTTCGAACTAAAGAACGCGAGAGCCAAGTACCAACGGCTGGTTAACTAAATGTTTAAAAACCAAATCGGAAAGACAATGGAGGTATACATCGACGATACGTTGGTCAAAAGCCTACGCTAAACAAACCGTATCAAATACCTTGAACATGCATTATCCCGGCTCCGAAGGTACAAAATGAAGTTGAAACCGTAGAAATATACATTCGGAGTAGAATCAGGAAAATTCCTCGGATACATGATCAATCAAAGAGGGATTGAAGCTGATCCAAAGCAGATACATGCATTACTCAGTATGCAGTCACCAACAAACATAAAGGGCGTGCAAAGTCTCAATGGTAAGATAACAACTTTAAACGGATTCATTTCCAAGTCGTCAGACAAATGTTCACCTTTATTCAAAATCTTGAAGAGGAATAAGACGTTTAAGTGGAACAAAGATTGTGAGAAGGCTTTACAAAGTTTGAAGACGTACATGGGAAGCACATAACTACTATCAAAGTCGAGCATGGGAGAACATTGTATTTATACTTGTCCATGTCCGATCATGCGGTAAGTTCAGCTCTGATACAAGAAGAGAGGGGCGCGCAAAAGCCAGTGTATTACATCAGCAAAACGCTTGTAGATGCTGAGGTCAACTATCCGATCTTGGAGAAACTAACACTTGCCTTGATCGTATTTTCAAGAAAGTTATGACCATACTTCCAAGCTCACCCAATCACCGTCATGACTGAACAACCACTTCGGTTGGTATTAGAAAAACCAGAACTATCCGGAAGAATGGTGAAATGGGCAATAGACCTCGGCTAGTTCGACATCACCTACACTACCAGAACCGCAATCAAACCCAAACATTGGCATATGTCATCGCTGAATTTATAGGGCGCAACAACCGCCAGCCAGACAACAATCACAACGAGAAACAAACCAAACAAACTGTTCACGAATGGATCCTACGCTGTGATGGAGCATCCAACGAGTTGGGAAGCGAAACTGGAATAATCTTGTACAACTCAGAAGGCGTAACGCTAGAAAATGCGATAAAGTTCAGTTTCAAAGCCTCGAATAACGAAGCCGAGTGCGAAGTAGTAATAGTCGGGTTGTAGTTGGCTAAACACTTGGGAATCAAATAAATCAGTGTCTTCACTGACTCCAAATTGGTGGTCAATCGCTTAATGACGAATTTCAAGTCAAAGATGCTCGAATGAAAGCCTACCACCAAAAGATTACCGAGTTGTTGGAAATTTTCCAAGCCGCAGCTGTTCAACAATGTGTGAGGATAGAGAACTAAAGAGATGAAAAACTAGCTAAAGAAACATCACGAGCTAAAGAAAATGGTAATCCACTTGTTACAATATAGGAAAGTTCCATACTTGAAAATCAAGCACAATAAGCATGCGCAACGGGCCAGGAAAGCAAATGGGCGACTCCAATCCTCGTATATATAATGAATGGAGAGCTTCTAATGGATAAGATGGAAGCTCGAAAACTGCGAAACCAAGCAGCGCGATACACGATGATCAATGACAGACTCTACAAGAGATCCGCACCAGTCCGCTGCTAAGATGCCTCTCACCCGATGATGTCGACTATGTTCTACAAGAGATTCACCATGGTACACATGGAAACCATCCAGGAGGAAGAACATTATCTCACAAGGCACTGACAGTGGAATACTATTGGCCAATGATGCAAGCAGACGTAAATAAAGTTATTTACACTCGTGACAAAATGCTAGAGATTTTCCCCGTATACTCATATGTGGGGCAAAATCTAATCTCGATGAGTAGTCCCTGGCCATTTGCACAATAGGGGATGGACATCATAGGGTCGCTCCCAATGTTCGACAAAAAGAAATTCCTCATCGTAGCAGTAGATTACTTCACTAAGTGGGGTCGAAGTTTAACCGTTAGCAAAGATAGGAGAAGCTCTAGTTGAAAAATTCCTCTGAAAAACATAATATGCAGATTCGGAATCCCAAGAGTAATTGTCACAGACAACGGGAAACAACTAGACAGCAAGAAGGCTAAGTAGTTGTACAAAAACCTTAGCATCCAACAACACTTCTTAGCACCCGCCCATCCACAGGCAAATGGGCAAGCAAGGTCACCAACAAAACAATCCTAGAAGCAATCAAAGGGAAACTCGAAGCATCGAGGGGATTGTAGACATCCGAACTACCTAGCGTCCTTTAGACATACAGAACAACAAAAAAGACTCCAATATGGGAGACTCCTTTTGCCCTCGCATACGGGTCTGAAGCAATGATACTCGTAGAAATTGGTATGCCAACATTCAGAACCGAACAGTTTCGGGTAGAAGATAATAATGAAGCACTAAGAGTCAGATTAGATCTCCTCGAAGAAAAATGAGAAAAGGCTTATATCAAAATAGTAGCCTACCAATAACGGATGGCAATCTACTATAACAAAAAAGTAAAATCTTGCATGTTCAATATCGATGATTGGGTACTCCAAAAAATTCAACTCAACACAAAGGAACCAGGTGGGCAAACTAAACTTGAATTGGGAATGATCATACAAAGTGATACAAATCAACAGACCGAGGACATACTGGTTAGAAAATATGGAGAGCAAACAACTACCACGACCGTGGAATGTAGAGCATTTGAAAAAATATTATCAATAAAACTACAAAGTTTACACCCTTCATCTCGCGTTCAAGCAATACAATTTAGTCAGGAAAAAGGAGTCAGACTTGAGATTTTAACTTGAAGAAACACATAGCACGACCAAAGTTTCGGGCCACAAGTAAAATCTAAATATTTGTATCAAGACAAGCAAGTCAAACATAAATATGAAACTTCTGGTCAACCAACAATGAGATTACGAGCACTATCTTGCAAGTCAATCTCAGAAGACCAGTTGAACTTCTCAAAAGCAACCGCAACAAGATGAGTAATAGGGGGATTAGCAGGCAACTCCAAGGTACCCGCAACAGCAGAAGACATAAGAGGCTTGGAGCTCTGACCTCGAACAACAACTTGATTTTTCAACGAAGGATCAAACTCGAAATCATCTAGAGCCTTTGTAATGTTCAAATTCTTAGACAATTCAACGCCAAACTAAAGCATTTTGTTGTCAATAACATGAGAATCATCAATCGATAGACTAGCGAAACTGGACAAGCCATACAAGGAAGCAAGACCCTTCTCACGATTATCCAAAGGATGAGAAACCTCCTTTTGTCTTCTCTCTCAAGAGTTTGATTTATCTCCCCAGTCTCTCGAGCAATAGGATCACCAACATTGCGACCACCCTTCCCAAAAGATGTTAGAGGAGGGGGAGCCTTGGTAGTACCATGAACCGAAGTAGCAAGTTTCTTCTTCTTCGGGATATGACCAGGACTAATCGTCAGCGACTTAGACGAACTAGGAGGTCTGGGAACCTTCCTCTTTCTAATGCTCGGGCTAGCATTACCAGCATATTTCGCAATAACAGGAGCAACACGGTCCACGGGCTCCCTAACGGAACTCGCTTCTTGACCAACGTCTGCATCACCAATGCAAATCGGAGGAGTACGCTCCGTCCCTTCGTCAGAAATGATGACATTACTGGCACACGTAACAGATGCTTCCGAAGCACGCGCCGCCGTAAGCGTTGCACAAATCGTTTCATTCATGGAATACAAACCACTGCGAGTGATAATGTCCGTAGTAAGGAAATCTTCCACGGAGGCTCGAGGCAGCTTATTAAATCGATCACAAAACTCTTGCTCCTCCAAAGATAATGACAGTTCGTTCCTCTTGGGTTCTTGGAACGATCGCAAAATTTGGTGGTTGCGCAACATGAAATAATTAGAAGTGGTGGAAGCGTAAAACCAAGGCCTTGACCAGCCCCTATACTCGTCCCTAAGATTCTTAAAACGGAATGGAGAACAAAGATAGCAAGTACAATTATCATTTACGCTAAACGCCACCAAGAAGTTCAAAATCCTGACGTTCATAGGAATCCCAGATAAAACGGCCCTCGCCAAGGTTGCAATCATCACCTTCCAACCATTAGGAACCATTTGAGTAGGAGCAATGCCCACGAAATCCAGATATTCCCTTATGATCTCAGGAGTCGGCAGCCTAAAGCCCTCTTAGAACATGCCAAGGTACATCGCAATGTAGCCCGACCTTGGGTGACAGGGACTATCATCCTCTTCAGGAAGGATGATCTCGAGGTCGCCTGGCAATGAATAATCGTAACTAACGCTATACAGAGTCGTTTGCGTCGCCCGTTTAGGCGAGAAGTAAGCTTCGCAAGTATCAAGCACATCGCCACTCAGAACCTTGAAGCTAGACATCGTTATGAGACAAAAATGAAAGATCAAAATCTGGGAATGAAGAGAACGTAAAAAAGAAAATACTATATCCACCTCCTCATTTTTATAGGGTTGAGCAACGAAAAAAGTACTCATGGGAAAATGTGCGGGGCACGACGACAGCTTGAAATCCAAAAAATCACGCCGAAACGAACAGGCGGATGAGACATCGGAGGCACACAGCTGCTAACGACATTAAATGCGCCGCAATAGTGAAATTGAAAATCCAACCGTCACACAGATAGTGGCCATGTCGGCGTACCCATTAGCTAGGGGGAGTAGCTGATGATACATCAAATAAGACTGATATCATGACCATACACATGGCAAAGATCGTCCATCACAACGATCAGATATTCTAGGACAAGGTCAACCCACAAAGCCCAGAAAGGGTGGATCTAGTCGTAATAGCCCAAACAAGGCCCATCTGAACAAACCGTAGCCAGATACCCAAATCTAGGCCTAATAGAGTTCTCCCATAAAGAGGAGGAACATTACAGAAAAAAAAAAGTCGTGGAAATAATTACGCCTCCGAGGATGTATCTTCATAAGGGAGGAAACTATTACAAATAACGTCTCCCCTCGTTGCGACTTACATGCTTAAGTCACGCAGAGAATTAACAACGGCTATTATATAAGGTAAAGGGAACAACCAACAAAAGGTATGCAATTTCGACTGAGTTCTATCCAGATTTATCTCCATCTCCAACTGGGTTACTGACATCAACATCGGAATGCCTTCGGCCACCAAAAAGGTGGTCTTTGGCAGTCTAATATTTGTTTTGAAGATCACACTTATAAGAGACTGGATTTTGGACGCATCACTTATAGAAGGATAAAATGTGGTGGAATGAAGGGAAGTGGTATAAATATAAAAAGAAGATTTGGAGAAAAGAAGATGAGCTTTAGATTTAAAAACAAAATTCTGATTGAAAATTTAGGATGAAAATTACTAAACAAATTTAACCAATTAAAATAAAAGGTTTCAAAGATTGGAGGATTCATCTCTAGGCTTTATAGAGATTAATTTTTAACACGTTTTTTAATATTTTCTTTGAACACTTGTGCAAATTCCTTTAATTTTTAATTCAATTAATGTTTTAAAAAAACTCTTTTCTATAGTAGAATTTCACTGTCTTCTTTCGATGATAAATTGAACTTTTTTACCATTATTAATCCACCCCTGATGGCGGATTTTTTTAATGAATTAGGCCCCAAATTTGTTTAGTCTTTTTTTTCTTAAAAAAACTGTGCTTAGAAATAAGCTTGAGGACTCCATTCTTCATAATCTCTTGGAGAGAATTCACCCATTCATATCATTCAACACTACATACTTCAAAGGTTATTTTCTAAGGTATTTCCATTGAGTTAAAGAGTGAGTGTAAAGAACTTATTTGTCAATCATTCGACAAATGAGTGCCACTAGAAAAGATAATTTCGAATTGAAGCTTGTTTTAATTCGTAAATATGCTCATGAGTGAGTCTCAAGCTCTCTTTGTACTTTGGTTAATGGAGAATTCAATAAGAAGAGTTTATGACGTGTGTCACCCTTCCATTGAGGAAGTAATCAATCGAACTCAATCGGACTTCGATTTAGGTCAACTTCGTTATGTTAACTTCTTATGTTCGATCTATTTTCTTCTCCCTGTGTTTCTCTTTACTTGCATATTTAATTCATCGATTGTGCTTAGAACTTGTTGCATTTTTTTTCTCAACATGTATGCTAGTGTATTGATTTTGCGCATTTTAAAAAACACTACCACACAAGAAAATCTAATTAATGCGGTGTTTGATTTCATCTTTGTACATCTATTCACAAGTACTAAATGAGTGTCACAAGTACTGAATTAATGTCTTGGTTGGATTTCAATTACAACTTGTTTTCTATCAAAATTCAAATCCAAACCAAGGGTTTTCACTTGTTTTCTCCTTTCAAGGGAATCAACTAAACACAATGGTGGGGAACTATATGTAGTAAACTTTTCTAGGGTTCTAATATCGTTCGCCAACATGTTTAGGTGAAGATCTTGAAAATCAAATTATTTTGCTAAAGATTATTTTTTCAATCTAGATTGATTTTTCAATCAGACGTGTGTTTTTCTTAAATGTCTACTGTACCCTTTTGTGAGTTTGCCTCCATTTTATTAACATCGATATTAAATAAATCTAACGATTTTCAATCATTTAATCCACATATCTTAAGACACATTCTCTTACTCTCAATCCTTCGCCCAAAACCACATATCTTCGTGCCACACCACCACCTAAACTAGATCCTTCGCCCAAAACCACCCCCTTCTTCTCCAAACAAGCAATTCTACTATTTTTAACTTATCATGATTAGAAAACAAGATTGAATTAACTTTGGGGTCAACCAATATTTAATAACTCTGGGGAGCAAAGTTGGATTACCTAAAGTATAATTTGGGGGTTAAGTGCAGAGAGCCCAAATCAAAATAACGAAGGAGAGAGCCATTTTCTCTCTCTTTTTCCCTCCCGCCTCACTCACTCTCTCTCTCCCTCTCTCTATTCATCTGTCCTTTTTTACTTGTCTTCTTTTTCCACCATTGAAAACTCTAAAGCCCAGTAGTTGTCCATTAGAACTCATAAGCTCTAGCAAAACCTTGTTCAAGGTAGGCAATGGAGGAAAGGAAATCAATGTCTCTGTGTGAATTGTTCAAGGGTGCGGTTCGCAGTCAGAATAATAGTTTCATGCTCAACAATAACAATGAAGAGATAGAGGAACCACCCCCTCAACTATCGACATTCACCAGTGTAACCCAGATGTCTTCTTCATTTCTTCCCTTCACTATATCATCTATTCATCCATTCTTTTTTTTCTTTTCTTTTTCTTTTTATATTTTTTTTAATTGCAAATGTAAACTAGAATAAAAAAAATACATGCTTTTTCCTGAATGCCAACACAAGTTCTAAACATTTCCACGAGCCTTCGCAAATGTTCCTCCATTCCATGACTATTTTTTACTTCATTCCTCTATCATATTTTAGTATCTCAACCCATTTCAAAATTTATGCCCGCAATCGATAATGTGTTCATCTCTGAAGCTTGCAAAAATTTGATCTTGGTACTAAGAATGGGCCACTTTTCATGTCCATTGAAGAAATGGAAGCAAAGTTTTGATGTGAAATCTCAACATTGATATTTGGAATAGGTATATATATATATATAGGCATTATTTGGTTAATTAGGTTAATAAAATTGTTTTACAACAGAGTAATAGGAATCACAAGATCATTTGGGCGGATTCAAAATTCGGCAATTTTAAGGTTATAACAATATTTAAGACTCTATCAAAATATGATTTGAACATGGTTTCTCCTCTTGTTCAGTTGGTCCTAAATTACTTGAAATATGGCATGCGATTTTTCCTGAATCTTCAAAATTTGGAAAATTGCTGGATGTTGTCCCTATTTTTTTAAGTCTCACTGTGTTCCTATTGATGATATGTGTAATCTTCGTCATGAACATTCTGAGACTTTTGTGCATCTTTTTTTATTGTCAAATTTATTCGCAGTGGTGGCTCCTTACCACGTGCCCTATTAGTCCGAATCTTATTCCTTGCAACACCGCTAAAGATTTTCTTTTGTACTCAACATCGAATCTAGGTTAAAGTTTCATGTACAAATCAATTGTTGTTATTCAAACCATTTAGCAAGTGAGAAATGCGCATGTGTTTGGAACCTTTGACTACAGAGAATTTTCTACGCATCTTTAAACATAGATGGAATATTTGGGAAAGAGAATTCTCAGTCTTATAGAATGTGAATATTCATTATCTAAATCTTTCTGCTTTAGTGGTTACTAATTTGGATAGAGAAGCAGATAATAGTAAGAGAAATGCGAGTACCATTATGGATTTCACTGAGTCTGAATCTAAGTTGGACTTGGAAGGGATTCACTTAGAAAATGAGATTGTCCCTACTTTGGACCCACTTTTACAAGCTTTAAACTATGTTTCTGACAATGTTAATGCATTGTTAAGAGTGTACTGTGATGCTAGTTTCAAACTTATTTCTAACCAGGGGGCGATGGGAATAATGACCAGTAACGATGCAAGGGCAATCATTAAGGAGACATCAGGTCCTATTCTGAATAATGTTTCCTGCAACACTATCACTGAATTATATAGTATAAAACATCTTTCATTTGGATCTAGGAATCAAAGATTAGACGGGGGTTTTTGTATATTCTTACTTGATCCAGGCTATTCATTTAGTTAAATAAGATCCTATTTTTTTTTTATATATTAATTGTGTTTGGATTCTTGTTCTTAGCAATATTCATAGACGTCTCACTTTGGTTGGGGATTGGATTGTAACTTGTATTAGTTGCTTGGAAATGTCCAAGGGCACAATTTGGCTAAGGCAATGACTACTCCACACCACCAAAAACACTGTCTCACACCACCATTCATTTTTTGTTCTTACTTACTCACACCACCAATAAATATGGAAAACCTAACCCAAAAACCCAAAATCACAAAACGCAAAAACCTCAAAATGCAAAAAATGGAAAAACACAAAGCTCGTCTCCCTCGATCTCCTTGCACTCTTTGTTGCATGTCGTCCGAAACTCAGTGAGCAAACTTCACTTCCTCGCAGCTTCCTCATCATCTCCCCTATATCTTCCTCTTCGCAAAAACCCCAAAATCGCAAAGGGAAATCGCAAAAACCTTGGTCTCCTCGTCCTCGTCCTCTCCCCTATCTTTCCCTCCTCGGTTGCATTCCCCTATCTCTTCCTTGCATTCCACTACATTTCCCTTGGAGGAACTTATCTTGATTTTAATAGATGGAAATGAATGGGTTTAGTGAAGTTGATGATGTTAGAAATGAAGATTTTAATAGCGAACATGAGGGTGAAGAAGATGATCAATTTAAAGTGCAAGAACAATCCATTCCAATTGAGGTAATTTGCATAAAAAAAAATTCATCTAATTTTTTTTCTTCAAGAAAATTGTTTGATTGTTGTATGATGCATTGGTGCATAGGCATTTCTAATGGATGCAATAAGTATGGACATGCCTTTTAATGATGTTGAGAACCGAGAGACGAACCATTTAGAGGTAACCGTCATTTTGTTGTTAAGTAAATTAAAATTTTAATTAATATATGAAACTAATTACAAAATGAATATTTATGGAGAATGATGATGATAATGTTGATGGAAGTGGTGACATTAACAATGAAGAAAAATCAATGAAACTGGTACTCGATGATGGTCACTTATTTGTTACAGACGAGGTCAGATAGTTTGCATGTTTTCGTTTTCATCAGTTTCCATGCGATATTGTTATAAATATGTTGTTATTAACAAGTTTAAATTTTTTTTAGGTATTCTCATCAAGGTTTGCGTTGATAGCTTGGGTCCAAGGCATCAGTAGGGATAATAACATAGTTGTTATTATCACTAAATCAGAACCTGCTAATCACAAATAAAAGAGAATGATCTATTTTGGTTGTGAAAGGGGAGGAAAGCTCGACAAAAGGTTAAAGAATTATGTTCGATCAACAGTACAAAAAAGTGTGGCTACAAATTTTAGTTGAGAGGGATCCCACGAGAGAATGACCATTGGATGTTGCAAGTGACATGTGGAACCCACAATCGTCCTCGATCAAACTCACTTGTTGGTCATTTGTTTCGTATTGAATGAAAAGAAGGTGATATGTGTGCACAATCTTCCTCGCCACATCTTGTCTCGGTTAAAAAAGATGTATCCGAATAATATCTCGAATTTCAAGAATATTTACAATGTAATTTGTCAGATAAAGACAGTCCAACAAAAAAGGCAGGACGATTTTGCAACAAACTCTACACTTGTTGAGGGAGCACAATTACATAGAGTGAAATATTGTTGATGCGGGGAATAAAGTCACCAACCTTTTATGGGCACATCCTCAATCTATTCAATTAGCAAAGTGTGTTCCACAATTAATGCTTATGGATTGCACATATAAAACAAATCACTATAGGATGTCGTTGTTTGAGATTGTTGGTGTAACGTCGATCTCTTCAATGTTGTATTTTGTTTTATGTGTTCTAAGAATGAAGAGTCATACGCTTGGGCATTGAAAAAACTTGTAGGAATTTTCGAGCCAGACAACTTGCCAAACACGTTTGTCACTGATAAAGAATTGGGTTTAATCAAGGCAATTGAGCGAGCTTTTCCCAAGGCAAGGAGATTATTGTGCACATGGCACATAAACACAAATGTTGAGAAGAACTGCAAAAAACATTTTGAGGATAATGACGGGTGGTACGAGTTTATAGATACTTTTTCAAATTTGTATATATAAAGTACAAAGGAGAAATGGAACAAGGCCACAGTTGACTTTGATAGAAGATGGGCATCACACTCGAAGTGTTTTGAATATGTAAGGACGATTTGGTATCTACAGAATGAGTACTTTGTCAGTGCATGGACTGATACATTTATGCATTTTGGCCAACGAACAATTGGTCGCGTTGAAGGGGGGGCACTCGAAGTTGAAGCACTCGTTGGAAAATTCACAACGTACATTCCTAAATGTATGGACAAAAATGCATAATATGATCCAAATCCAACTGGTAGAGATAAAATCATCATTTCAACAAAGTCTAACGAAGGTGAAAACTGAGCATATGTCCAGTTTATTTGACAAACTTCATGGGTTGGTGGCATACAAAGCTCTTGATTTTATTTTATTAGAGATCCGGAGGTGTGAAAATGTGGGCAATGACCCTGTCAAGTGTGGATGTGTGCTTCAAACCACTCATGGATTACCTTGTGCTCATGAACTTACAGGTTATCTAACTCCCACAAGACAAGTTCCATTACACACCATAGACAAGTATTGGCTTCAACTTGACACAATACCTATTCGTGAATGCGGGGATGTGATTATAGACCCAGTGGTTGATGCCCTTTTGCATAGGTTTAATGATTCAACTCATGATCAGAAGTTGGTGATGAAGATGAAGCTTTTAGAGTTTGAGTTGCTCGGGTTCAACTGTGATGATTGAACCATTAGTACTTGTGGCTGGCAATGGGGAGACCTAAAAGAAGAAGTTGTCTAATACGAGAGGTCGGCAAAAATGGATCTATCGGGCCACGAATACGCCATGACTCAAGATGAACTAAAAGGCAAAACTAAGAAGTTTTCAAACAAAAAGGAGAAGCCGAAAATTCGTAACACTAGATTAATGAACCAAATTTCGTCTTGGATACGGGATTATATTGACAACCTTGAGAATGTTTCAGGCGATGGAAATTGTGGATTTTGATGTATAGCCAAATTCCTACATTACAACGACAAAAGTGGTTGGAAACAGGTACGGAAATGCCTACTAATGGAGCTTGAAATGAATGAACAATTGTGGGTTGGAATGTGGCACGAGTCAGGGGTCAAGGTTGTCAATGATGTTTTGCTAATTCCAGAAAGCCAGGTGTGGATAGACAACAGAAATTGGTTTATGGACCCCAATATGTTAGAACTCGCAACGAATCGTTACCAGTGTATTTTTGTCTGTTATGGGATCCAAATCACGACCTATTTTTATATCTTTATTTCACGGCACACCTTGCACAGAATTGTCATTATGTCTTGCTTCATATGCAACCCAAACCACCATTGCCTCCGATAGTACCAACTTGGCTGTGTCGCATATTTCCTGAAGCAATCTCATTGAAGAGTAGTTTCAATGTCCAGCTCAGGATTGGTGTCGTAATTGTGAAAAAGTTCAATGAGAAGAATCAGAAGAATGTCAACAAGTCGAACGAGGTCGTAACCATATTGGATTGATGCACATATTGTTTTTTGCTAACAAATATTGGGATGAAAAAAATGTAAATGAAAATTTTAATTTTTTGGTGACATAGAAACCATTCTTTGTTAGAAAAGCACAGTTTATATTTACAGAAGACTGTATGGTTCGAGTTTTTGCTTATGTTTATGTTTGATGCGACAATGCAAAATCACAAAAAAGATTAGTTCGGAAGACTTGTATGGTTCGAGTTTACGTTTGATGCGACAATGCGACTAAACTTCAGAAAAATTTGCAAATCTCAAATACTTGCAGAAAAAACTTCAGAAACTAAAGTTGAAGAAAATTTTTCAGAAAATGGACTCTGTTCGCTTGGATCACTGCAAGATTTTTTAAAAATATCGCATTGGTCCAGGCAAACAAAATTTTTTTTGGTAATTGTTTACTGTTCACTTGGAAAATTGCGATGTTCACACTGTTCAAGGCGAGAATTTTGAAAACAAATCCCCTGGATCAATGAGAACTTTTTAAAAAAACTCGCTTGGATCAATGCGAGCTTTTTAAAAAAACTTGCATTGGTCCAGCGAACAGTAAAAAAAATTGTCTCGCATTGTCTCAGGCGAATAGAGTTCATTTTCTGAAATTTTCTACAAGTTTAGTAGCTGACCTTTTTTCTGCAAGTTTTTTAGAATTGGAAGTTTTTTCTGACATTTTTTCTTAAATTTAGTCGCATTGTCGCATCAAACATTTTTCTGCAAATTTTTTTCTGACAATTTATTTTCTGCAATTTTTTGATTTCTCCAAGGTTTTTCAAACATTTTTTCTGAAGTTTCAAAATTCATTGCATTCAATTTATTGTAAAAATCTTAAAATATGAAAGCTTGTTAACAAATTGAACAATCAATATTGAATAGAACTAAAAACTTCTAGCTTGTTAACAAATATTTTTTAAGTTTACAAAATTGAACAATTAATTTTGCAAATAGAACAAACAACACATTTATCTTTGCCTCCGAACATAGTAACTTTGTTAATGCATTGATTTGCTTCTACGCTCACTTCCTCAATCACCAATTTCACCACTGTCAACACTGAGGCGTACTACAGGCTCTTTTTCCTCTTGTTCCAAGGTAATGGATGTAGACATTTTTTCTAGCAAATCCCGTACTCTATTTTGCCACGCGAGTAACGTAACCCTGTCAACATTCCCCCTTCTTCAATAGAAGTGTTGACCATCTTAAGAGCTTGAGCAACCACAATATTTTGCAGGGAAACATTTGATGTTAGTGTAAATCATGTAAATTTTAGATCTTCCATAAGTGTAAAAATGTTTATAATTACCCTCTTCTTTGAAAAAAAAACATATGTCTTCTTAGGGATGAGTTCTCATTTTGTTCAGTGGTTGTACGAAAGGATGGCTAATGCCGAGAAACCAATCCAAGTAATCCTCCCTACAATCCCATGGAAGCTTACGGGTGCACCTTGTTGGTTAGTTGGCACGAGATGATATTGTCACCTTTCAGCGAACGAAGACAAATCACCTTTCAGCGAACGAAGACAAAACCCCGTACTTCATGGAGTAGTGCTTGCCAGATCGAGTTATATTCTTGAATTTGGCTCGGATTGGGGGATTTGGGATGACTTGTACCTTTCCTATTTGTCTCATAAGTCTATCGAGGTGATAGGGTTCTTCTACATCGAGGCATAACAAACATCCTGTAAACCAAGTGATGCCATGAAGGGTAGTGTTTCGCTTGGACTCTACGTAAGGGTCCCAAAGTACTAGCGAATTATAAAAATTAAACTTATTAATATATGACACATCATACAAATTTTTTTATTGAACTTAATGATGCATATTGACCTCTTCAGGAAACATGTCATCGAGATGCTCTCTAAGAGTGATGATTTGTTTGTCCAAAACCCTTACAATTGTGGGGGTTCCCACTTAGCCATGGTGGGGAGTCTAGCATCCCACTTCAGTTTTGTATTACCCCAGAGTCTAAAGTGATCATATATTCATGCCTATAAACGAAACAACATAAATATTAAGAATTTATTATGTATTATGAGGGTACTTAACAAAATATAAAATTCGAAACATACCTCCAAAAGAGGCAAATATCCTGAAATTTTCTTCGCACCCTCTCTACTAGCATCGCCCAACCGACGAAACAATAATGCCAAAACTCCTACGCCGCGTGCATACTTTTGAACATCATTCACCTTCATCAACACTTCAATTATTCAATCCGAACCTTTGTTCCAGTTTTATAGGGCAAATATAGTCATGCCTAGAAGAAATAACAAGTAACCCCTACACACTTGTTCTTTCCTTTGAAGAGAATCAGTTTCTGTAGCTATTCTACAACAATTGTCCCGAATAAACTTCATTTCCATAGATTTTCCATTCTTCTTGACATGGTCATTTGCTTTTTTATTTTCAATGCCCAAACCATTCACCAATAATGTAACACATTCATCCATCTTCATTTTCATCGACATTCTTATCGGCTTACCAACAATCGGTAATGAGTTATACGGTATACGTCGTCCAGAGTGATGCTCATCTCTCCAAAAGGTAGGTGAAATGTGTTGGTCTCGGGTAACCAACAGTCCACGAAAACACAAATGGTCACCTTATCAAGACGATCCTTACAGTATTGAATCAAGGGATATAGATCACTATTATAGATCATTCTCTTTACTTTTTTTGACTCATGTTTCAACTTCCAATCTAATAAGTTCTTATATTGATGCTGACATCGTAATGCGCCTCGTTCATAAATACAAGAAACATATACATTAAGTAATTCAATGTCTAAATATATATAAATAACACGCTTATATAATTTAACCAACTAAAAATATTAACTTACCTGCTCACAATCCCAAATGGCGCGTGAAATATGTCCATAGTAATCGTCTAATGTGGAACAATCATTAGGACCACCGGGAATAAGAATCTCTCTCATCTCCTTTTTCTTTACCCTCCTCTACCGTTGCTTCCTCATCATCCACATGCACATTGTCACCCTCTTCTCACTCCTCATCTTCATGTCCAACACCCTCACCACTCCGACATGCTTGCCCTTATAATTGGGGTTGGCTTTCGATACAATTACCAGTCTACCTGCTTCTTGAGCATCTATTTGAATCCCAATTTGATCATCTCTAATTTTTTTCTTTGCTTATTTCTCCCTATTTTTTCATTCTTTTTTTTTTTCGTTCTTTTGCTTGTTTTTTTGCCTTTTTTTGATCTCGGCTTTCGGTGAGACACCGTCATGGGTCGTCTCTGACCTCTATCACCTTGATCATCCCCACCACCATCACCAACAGAAACATAATAAACCTTTAAATAAAAGGAAAAAAATTTACCTTCAAACAAATACTTCAAGTCATTTTATTTATACAATAAAATCTATTAATTTTTCTCAAACTACGGAACCAACTAGTTTCACACCGGGGGAAAAACTTTTTGAGGCCCTGCAACGACCCCACCAATTTGGAAGATATCTCAAGAAAAGGTTTTAGCACCGGTGGAACTAGGGGTTTCAGACAGGGGTGTCCTATGTCCCCTTATATTTTTGTTCTTGTGATGGAGATACTCAACGCCAACAAGAGTGAACAGAGCCTATCAGAGAAAGCCATTGCGCGCTAGCCACTAGCACTTACGATTTTTAGCTGCATCGCCACACCCTCGTAACTCCAAATACCCGAATTTGTTACAGTTCCTCCTATGACATTCCAACCTCCCCAGGAATTGGTAAATGAGTCATGAAGGGTATAACAAACATACCCCATCTCCACATTGGATTAAGAAAGAGTTCATAAGGATAAAAAACGGCTAATTCGTATAGAGCCATTGAACTAGCCCACCCAAAAACTATAGCTGTATGCATTATGTGGACAACAAGCAACCGACCAGGATCATTCAATACGATGGTATGAACACGATACCAAGGCAAACCCATGAAAATACCCCTTTATCAAATAAAAATAAAAAAAACAAGATAGGAGGAATTTGATTGATGAGTATAATAATATTATGGGCGAACACGACGGGAATTGAACATTCACAATCCACTACCTTAACCCACTTGGCTACATCCGCCCCCCCTAACAGATAAGATATCATAAATAATTAAATTCTTTCTACTTGTATATAAAATTAATAGAATATGTAATATTGTTTCTAAAAAAAACAATATATTTACATTTTGATTAAAAAAAACTTAAACCCTTAGAAAGTAGGGAAGTAGGAAGAACAAATGAAAAGATTTTGAGAAAATCTAGAACTCACATTTAGAGTAGAGCAAATAACTACACAAAACAAAAACATATGAAAATCCATAATTAAAACCCTCGGGATCATCCGAAAATATCAGCTAAGCATCATTGGCTTTGTCAGCCTTTACCTGACCAACTACCTAATACTGCGAAGGCTCATCAAAATAATAAATAACTATATTATTTAAAAGGTTAATAATTTTGTAAATATAGATTATATTTGGGGTTTTTGCACTTTGCCCCTACTTTTGTTTCGTCTATTGCATTTACCCCCCACTTTTCAAACATTACCCCTTTCCTCTTATAAATAATGTCTCTCAAATAACCAGTGTTAATAGGCACGTGAGCCCATTTCAAAGAGGTCCATTCATATACAATAATCACAATGTAGCGAGTATAGTTTAGTGGTAAAAGTTTGATTCGTTCTATTAACAACTTAAATAGTTAAGGGGTCTTTCAGTTTTATTCGTATTCCGTTCCGATTAAAAATTTTATTTCTTAGAAAGGATTTAATCATTTCCCTCTCAATAATCTATTCGAGGAAGAATATACATTTTCACGATTTGTACCCAAAGGTCTCTGAGAAATTTGAACATTGGAGTATGGAATCATGAAGCATAATTTTTTTTTTTGAGTTGAATTAAAACTTACAATTTTACAAGAGATGCTTACTTATAAATCTGATCATATTAGAGCTCGTCAGGAAGTACTTGGTACTAGGATCATTGGAGGAACAATACCTAACCCTGAGGATGCTCCAAAATCTTTTCGATTGCTCGTTCGAGAACTACGATATTTGGTTCTAGAACTGAACCATTTCCTTGTATTTGAAAAAAACCTCCAGATAAATAGGAAGGAAGCTTGATCGGAATGAATCAGAAATTTTTTTCTATGACCGATCGGTATAAACATCAACAACTTCGATAATCAATTGAGCTTCGAGATCGTTCGGGAAAAATTAAAGAATTAATCAATCTATCAATGTTGGCTGGGAATACAACAATTTAGCTGCCAGCGGTACTACATGACATCAATGGAGCTTCTTGGTCCCCTTTGTTTAAGGAACGACCCCGTGACTTAATAAGGAAATCAAGTTATTTATGTTGTTTCACAAGACGTTGCAGCGGCAGTTAAGGCTATTGAAAGGCTATGCAGACGGGAGTTAAGTGTTGGCCCCAAGAACAAGCTTCACCGTTTCAAAACACCTGCGATACGAGAAATCCATCGACACTTCAACCCATGGTCGATTCGATACTGGAAATGGCATATACAACCCCTTGTTCTGCATCTGTCCCTTAACCAACTGACAAGTCTTGCGCCCTTGTAGGAACTTCTCAACATCTCTTCTCATCCCTGGCCAATCAAAGCCAATGTTCATCAGCTCAACCGTTTTGTCTCGTCCGATTAGACCAAAGCCACCCCCTTTCATCGAGTGCCCCTCCCTCACTTTCTGTGGTTGTGGTCAATGCTTCTACACCAAGGGAATTGGTAATGTGTCAGGAGAAATTAGTACAAGAAGTCGTGGATACACTTCTTTATAATGGGATACGCGGACAACCAATGAGGGACAGTCATAATAAAGGTTACAAGTCGTTTTCAGATGTAATTGAAGGCAAAAGGGAAGATTTCGCAAGACTTTGCTTGGTAAACGGGTCGATTATTCGGGACGTTCCGTTATTGTTGTGGGCCCTTCGTTTTCATTACATCGATTTGGATTGCCCCGCGAAATAGCAATAAAGTTTTTCCAGATATTTGTAATTCGTGGTCTAATCAAACAACATGCCGCTTCCAACATAGGAGTTTCCAAAAGTAAAATTCGGGAAAACGAATCAATTGTGTGGAAAATACTTCGAGAAGTTATGCAGGGGCATCCTGTTTGCTGAATAGAGCACCTACTTTGCATAGATTAGACATACAGGCATTCCAACTCATTTTAGTTGAAGGGTGTGCTATTTTTTACATCCATTAGTTTGTAAGGGATTTAATGCAGACTTTGATGGGGATCAAATGGTTGTTCATGTACCTTTATCTTTAGAGGCTCAAGCGGAGGCTCGATTACTTATGTTTTCTCATATGAATCTCTTGTCTCCAGCTATTGGAGACCTCATTTCTGTAACAATTCAAGATATGCTTATGGGACTCTATGTATTAACAATTAGGAATCATCGCGGTATTTGTGCAAAGAGATAATCTGTGTAATCACAGAAGCTATCTTGGTTTACCTATCTCAATAGAGTATATGATTGGTTCAAAGAGCGTCTCGAAATTCAGGCGATTGCAGATGATATAACTAGTAAATATGTTCCTCCACGTGTCAACATATTTTATTGTCTAGGAGGAATTACGCTTACTTGTTTTTCGTACAAGTAGCTACGGGGTTTGCCATGACTTTTCACTATCGTCCAACCGTTACCGAGGCTTTTACCTCGGTTCAATACATAACGACTGAAGCTAACTTTGGTTGGTTAATCCGATCAGTTCATCGATAGTCATAGTTTAGCCAATGCGAGGGTTACCAACCACTTCTAACGTACACAATTTCAATGTAAAACAACAATACATATCTCATTTCCCTACATTCTAATAAGAAAAATACCAATTTGGAGCCCTAGTGACAACCAAATCCGCCTTCACAACTACTTTCATTACCAAATATACAAAAAACATAACAAATATACAATTCTACTTTAAAGATGGAAGAAAACAAACAATTGATAGCTCAGTTACAATCCAAACAAAACCTTAAACCCAAAATTTCGTTCAACTCTAAAATGAAAATCAAAGATAGAATAGATGACTCACTTACAGAAGAGTTGGAGTCAAAATCTGAGACCTGAGGGGTTGCATTTTGCGTTTTGATTTTGAGAGGTTGCGTTTTGTGTTTCGATTTTGAGATATTTTCGAGGGTTGGTTTTGCGTTTTGCAAGATATTTGAATGGGAAGAGAGGGAAGATTGAATGGGGGGGGGGGGGGGGGGGTGGGGAGGAGACTTGCATTTAGATTTTGAATGGGGAGGAGAAAAATGATCTTTCCTTGTTTATATAGGTGGTGTGGGAAATAAAACATGTGGTGTGGGATAGTTAAATGGTGTGAGCTACTTTTGATGGTGTGGAGTAGTTGCACTTATGTTACTTATTTTGGGGATTGTTCTCCTTAGTTCTAATTTATTGATGTTTTAAAAAAAAGTTATGAAAACACAAAATACCTTCCAAAATCATAATCGTTGCTTATGTAAGTTGCGTTCATAACTACAGGAAAAAAAACATGAAAGTCTGACAACCATGAAAAACTAAGTGTACATGACTCACGTAGTTAGGTAGAACCAAGTTCTTAAAAATTGCCCGAGGTTAGAATAATTTATGCAATTTTCTAATATGGAATAATTTATGCAATTTTCTAATATGGTTATGACTCTTGAATATTAGAATGACTTAAAACTGATAAAATTGTATATACAGAATTTATGTCAAGGACTCACAATGTGACTTTCAACGAAATTTTAAGTAAGTAACTCTCTTATCATGGTCCGAGTAATCATGTAGTCACTAAACACTAGTTATAATTAGGGGTGGGCACGGGACGGGATGGGACGAGATATGCCCATCCCTATCCCATCCCGTTCATACGGGATCGGGACGGGACGGGATGGGAAAAACCTCATCCCGACCTCGTCCCATCCCAAACGGGTTCGGGACGGGACGGGATCAGCGGGAAGCCTGGACTGCTGGAAGCCCGCTGTAAGCAAAACTCACTTTCTTTTATAAAAGTAAAGTTCATTTCAGCAATTTTGTTTTGTTCGGAAATTGTTAAACTGTTTTGTAGTATTAAAGAACACCTTTTGGATGCATAGGTTCACATATTTTTTTACGACTTCAAAGAAATAAAAATAAATAATACACAGCAATGTGTGCCAATACATTATCACATTTGATAAGTGTGTCTGTTCATTAGTGCCATTATAATGTTAGAACTGATCATGGAAAATCCGCGGCTGAGAGTACTTGAGAGCAATGAGTTATGATCCATACTATTGAATGATAGTCAACAATGACATGCTACAAAAGGAAGAACAGAGCAAACAAACAAAAGGAAGAGAGAGGAGGGGGGTTGCTTGTGGTACCAATCCAAGATTAATTTGAAGAAAACTGAGAATTACTTCACCATGATTAGAACATAAGAAAGAGGGAGAGGAACTTAATCAAGTAAATATATCTTCCATTGAAAACAGGAAACTCAGAAGAAAAAGTTATCCTAACCAAGGATTTGAAGCATTTGTTGATCTCATATAGTTCTTTGAAGAAGATGAAGTTGTTTGTTGTGTGGATGACAATTCTCCAGACCTTCTCCTTAGCATCTGCTTCATTCCATCAGCTACTCTAACTGCAGGATTCGATTTATATTTTCGACAAAATGACATATGAGCCTTCACAGCATCATCCATTTCATATACCTTCTTCCCTCTATGCACCTCATCCCTTACTGCATCCGCACACAAACCACATAGCCATTTGCCTTCGAATTTAGCTTTTACGTCGTCTATGTAGTCTTGGGTACAATCCTCTTTGAGACCACAACATTCACATTTGGCTGATTCAATTTCCATTTTTTGTTACAGAACTCAAATGAAGCAATTGCAACTTGGGAATGTTTTGTTTTGGCTGGAGGAATGGTTTGTAAGAGAGGGTAAGGGAGAGGAAATGTGATTTTTATGAATGGAAATGAGAGGGGTCATAAAAAAAGAGGCCATGTTCTGAAGGGGACATGAGACTATGTGGGAGTGAGGGGTCTATGAGTTAGCATTTATTTTGGCATTTAAAACCCATTTGGGCCTGCTGGGCTTGCTGGGCCTGCTGGAAGGCCTGCTGGAAGCCTGCTGGGCCTGCTGCTGGAAGCCTGGAAACCTGAACATTTTATGCAAATGTTCATAAAATAAATAAATAAGTAAATAAAAATATTAATAATTAATATTAAAAAATTAGTTCGGGACGGGATGGGATTGGCGGGATTGAAAATCTTCATCCCATCCCATCCCATTCTAGATCGGGACGGGACGGGATCGGGATGAAATTATTCAATCCCATTAAGACCCGGAAAAATCGGGACGGGACGGGACGGGATCGGGATCGCGGGATGGGATGCCCACCCCTAGTTATAATAACAAATATATTAGGGATTTTGACAACAATAGTGGTGGATGTGATAATGAAAGTAATTCTACAGGGCCTGGGTCCCTTTGCCTGGTTTGCTGCCTGGGGGGCAAAAATATACTTTTGCCCCCCCTCTTTAAACACCTTTTTCCAAAAAGGTTGTTAAAAATGGGGGGAGCAAAAGTGTATTTTTGCCCCCCCCCCCCCTCAGGCAGCAACCTCGCTGGTTTTCCCAGGCCAGGAAAAATTTCGGTAACAAAGGGGTGGGCTTGTACTGTTCATCACAATCCACGTGCATAGAGGAGGTCCTGCATGGGCACGTCAGAAATCCCCCAAATCCCTCCCTATAGGAAAGGCAAAATCAAATGGTCCACAACACATAACTGAAAGGAAGCAAAGAGTGGCTAAATTCGGGCACAATCCAAAAAGTCCGAAAATAGCGGTTTCCAGAGAGGGAGACTCGAGAAACCAATTCTATTTTGCTTCTTCACCTTCTTCTCACCTCCTCCTCTGCGGCAACCTTTTTCTTTGTTTTTCTCTATATCTGAGGCCTCTCCAGACTCTGTTTTCATCGAATTTGCTTGGTTTTGGTGGAAAAACGACCGTCTTGATTTGTTTGGATGTTTGGGGAATCTCGGCACAACCATTCGAAAAAAGCTCGATACTCGGTTTCCAGCTGTAAGTTCCTCTTTTTTTAAATACCCATATCTTTGTTTTGTTGATTTTGGTGTGTTTGATGGTTTGACTGGTGATTTAGTGTGTTTAGGGGTTTGATGTTGTGATGGGTATTGTCATCTTAGGGGGGGTGTTGGATGGATTAAAATTTGTTGTGATTTTGTTGGTTAGGGTTTGTGTTTGGTGGTTGGTGAGTGGTGACATGTTTTGTGGTTGTATTTGGTGAATGGAGGATTATTTAATCGTGATGGCATTACATTAACATAAAGAGGTCCATCCTTCATGACCAAACTGTAACTTCACTTCAATTTTAGTTGCAATGTGATTAATTTATAAATCTTACTATTTCAAGTCCTGACAACCAAGGATGCACGGACACGGACACGTGTGTCGTGTCGGACACGGACACGACACGACACGGCGACTCGGCAATTTTCAAAAAAATAGGACTCGGCGACTCGGCGACACGGTCAAACTTAATTTTTTAATATATATTTTTTGTAACTCATCAAATTCAAACATATCAATAATACATTCAAATTCATTCATTCAAATTTACAAATGCATCATAAAGTCAAGCTCAACTGCTCAAGTAGTCAAGTCATACTCATAAAGCATAATTTCATTAACTTGATACTGTAAATTGATACTGTAAATCTCATAAAGTAGTCAAGTAGTCAAGTCATACTCATAATTTCATTAACTTGATACTGTAAATTGATAATTTTAAAAACTCACCAGTCACCAGCGAGGCGGCTAGATCTCTTCTTCATTAACTAGCTCATCCACTGTCACATTTTCTGCATCCAACAGACATCAAGCGAAAGACCAATTTTCCTAATCTTTCTGACAATAGTTACACTTCCATCTAAGGTTTCCCCCACCTTCACTTGGTTTTCCTAATCTTGTCACATGCTTCCAAAGATCATCCCCAGTTCCTTGGCCTGCTAAAACCAATTTTAATTTCTTATTTAGTTTTCACTTTTCACTTTCCAGCAAATAGGTGCAAGGAAGGAAAACATACACTTGCAGGAAAAAAAATTTCTAAGAAAAAACATACACTTGCAGAGATTCATACACTTCAAGAAAAAACATACACTTGCAAGAAAAAACGAATCGCAGGAAGTTTCATAAACTTGCAGTTGCAGGAAAAAAAAAAAAAAAAATCGAATGAATCGAATTGATTGTTGAAATCGCTGAAATTTCAATAAAAAAACATACCCACTTGCAGAGATTCAGAGAATACTAGCAGAGAAAAAAAAAAAAAAAAAAAACATACCCACTTGCAGAGATTCAGAGAATACTAGCAGAGAAAAAAAAAAAAAAAAAAAAAAACAGAAATCGATTTCGATCTCAATCGAGGGTCGATGAAGCAACTCACATAACAGGAACGATCGATCGATCGATCTCTACATCTCAGGAAAAAAAAAAAAAAAAAAAGAAATCGATCGATCGAATCGATCGAACGTACCTGGTCCTGGTGTCGATGAGGACGCCATGATCTGATCTCTTCTCCTCCGCTCCGTCTGTCGATCTCTTCTCCTCCGTCTCTATCAGTCTTGACGATCGATCGATCGATCGATGGCTGCGAAAGGGTTTCTGAGTTAGGGTTTCGGGTTTTTTTTTTTTTTTTTTTTTCTCTGCTCTGACTCGGTCTGTGTGGGAGG
This sequence comes from Berberis vulgaris, assembly GCA_963556465.1. Taxonomy (NCBI): domain Eukaryota; kingdom Viridiplantae; phylum Streptophyta; class Magnoliopsida; order Ranunculales; family Berberidaceae; genus Berberis; species Berberis vulgaris. The sequence goes on from OY747135.1 coordinate 62,400,472, forward strand.
GAGGAAGAATCGTGCGAAATTAACATTTTCGTAGTCAACGAATTTTGACTACCTCCGGACCGTGTCTGACCGAGTCTGGACCGTGTCTGGACCGTGTCCAGGCCGTGTCCAGATCAGTCAACGAATTTTGACCGTTGACCCCGTGTCCAATACGTGTCCAGCGCGTGTCGTACGCGAATCCGTGTCCGACACGTATTTGACGCGTGATTCGGGGGGTTTTCGGAGAGTCGGTGCATCCTTGCTGACAACACTTGGGTCATAAGTCCGTAGTCGCCATGTTCCTGATAGGCTAGTTTGAAACCATTGTTCACATTTGTTTATTAATTTAGAGCACACCTGGTAAAGGATTACGCATTAAAAGTGTCTGCTTTTAGGAATGCTGGGTGGGAGTTGCTCTGATTGGCACTCAACCTCCGGCTATCATACTTTTGTTGGTAGTAACCATTTTAGGTCGATCTAGTATAGGGGTTGAGTATTGTGCTATGACACATTGTTTTTGAGATTTTAAGATCTGCTTGTTATGTTGACATTTTAGTTCCCTTTGAATTCATATGCAATTTATATGGGGCATGAATTCCAATCTTTTTTTTTTTTTTTTAAAAATGGGAGGAGCATTTTTTTAAGGGGTATATAGTGGGAGAGTGAAAAATGGCATTCTCTTTTACGTTAAAATATACCCTCCCTTTTTGTGATGGGCAATGCCATTGCTGACCTTTGAGCATTAAAATCTTTCACCTTCATCCAAGCTTAGTTACAATGTTTGCTTTTGGTCTAGGTTCTTCGCTTTCTCTTAATATTTGATATTGTACGGTACATTGCCTCAACCTCATCAAATTTATGTCACTTATGCCCAAGTTACATATGGTAAATACTTCTTCTATATTTGATCAAACTTTTAGATTCTTTTTCTCCTTGTACATTTGACATATTGTTATTTTTGGAATAAATTTTAAAAAAATCATACTAAACCTCCAAATGTTGTAGAATAGATTATTAAAGATTTATGAGTTATGAACTTTGTTATTAAAACTCGGTGATTAACCGGCATTAGTCACCAATTAATCTCTTCTCACTAGTAGAGCCTTACGGTTTTCAAATTAATCGTTTTAACAATCTCTAGCCCGAGTAATCGACAATTTCTTGTCGATTAATCGCTTTCAAAATTCACTAATTAATCGGTTTATGGTAAATGTTATAAATAAAACTAATAGAATTAGGATATTTATTAATATTAGGAATAATAGTATTTTAGCAATATTAGACAATTCTATTATTCTTGTAATAAGATTTCTAATTAGGGTTCTAATATTTGTTTCCTATCAGGTTTATAGTTTGATTTAGAAGGTAGGTTAGTTATAAATAAGGCATAGGCTGCCCATTGTTAGATAGTTAGTTGATTGAATAAAAGTTATTTTTTGTTTATTTTGTTTTTATTTACTGCAATTTTGTTTATTTAATTGCAAGGATGCTCGGACATGGACACACGTGACGTGTCGGAGACAGATACGATATGGCGATTCGGCAATTTTAAGAAAACTAGGACTTGGCGACACGCAAGAATGCACAGACTCTTCGAAAAACCCTCGTTTCGAGTGTTGGATACGTGTTGATCACGAACTCACGCCCGACATGTATTTGACACTCGGTCAACGGTCTGGACACGGTCCGGACTCGGCAACACTAATTTTTCTCTTGGGTGCAAATAGCCCATTAGGGCTTCTTCTACTTCTCATCTCATTCTTTTTTCTCAGAAAAAAAACACAGACAGAGAGAAAGGAAGCGCAAAGTCATAGTCAAGGAGGCGCAGATTCGAGAGAGGAGGCACAGATCGAGAGAGATCGAGGGAAGGAGATGGTTTCTTCAACTCTTCCAAACAACAAGAACCCATAAATCAAGAAAGTCAGAGTGCTCAACGAGTGGGTGGTCTTCTCCCCGGCAAGAGCTCGTCGTCTTTTCGACTTCAAATCCAAATCCAAATCCCCGACAAACCCAAGCACAACACCCATCAAATGCCTATTTTGCATTGGCCATGAACATGAGTGCGCCCCAGAAATCTTCAGGATCCATTTTTCAAACACTTGCTTAAATTGGAAGATTAGGGTCATCGAGAACCTGTATCCAGCGCTTCGTAGAAACTAGGATTTGGTGGCGAACCTGAATTCCAACCCTGGGTTTTTGGCACTGACCAAGCTGCTTCTAATGCTATCTTCTACCTTAAAAAATGTTGTTGCTTCTTGTTGTGCTATTATGCTATATTAAGCACGATCGAGGCCTCATTGAGACTCGGTTTAACTTACTTTCTAATTCTACAGACAATGATTCTCATCTTTTCATCCTCTCAATAACATGCAAACCCACACAACACCCACTACTCTCTTCCTCACCCTACAAAAAGATAACTTACAACAGTTCATAAAGTGTAGATAACTTAGAAGAGTTCATAAGGTGTTCTACTCTCTACTTTTGTGATGCTTCTTTTGGCTTTGTGCCGGAAAGATCATTCCTACTCACACTACAACTACAATGCTTGGTTCATCTGTATAGATAGAAAGTTGAAGTGTGAAAGGGAGATCTGTTGATGATCTGTGTAGTATATCTATTTGAAATGTGTAGTATATCTGTGCTAATTTCTTCATATGATGACTGTAATGTAGTTGGAACATTTTGTTGAACTCATTTGTCTATAATCACCTCCTGCTTTAATTCCTGTAATGCAAAAAAATAATTTTATGCTAAGTTAGTCACATGTGTGGTAGTCAAGGATGCACGGACTCTTCGGAAAATCTCCGTTTCGAGATTTGGATACGTGTCGGACACGGACTCGCGACCGACACGTATCCGACACGCGGTCAACGGTCAAGACACGTTGATTGAGACCGACACGACTCCGACTCGGCCCCGACACGACCAGTGTTTTTTTCATGTTTTTCTTGATTTTTTTCCTGTTTTTCTCTGCTGGTTTTCGGAAGTAGTTCTTGAAAAAACACTAAGTTCTACTGCACTCAATTGCAATCGCCAATTCTTCGATTCCTTCAGTCGGGGAGAGGGGTTGCTTTAATTAGAGCACCTCTTCACGCCGTACTCAATCTGAGGGTTCTTAATTTCTTGACTGACACTTTCATTTGATGGTACATCAGGCATCATCGAGGTCGTTTCTTCCCTCACTCTAAATTAGATACAATACACACAAAAGGGTATTTTGCTATATAATTTTTCAGTAATTTGATTTATCTGTTTTTGATGATTAATTTGCTCTTAGGTACACAATTACACACTATTTTGAAACAATTTGTAAATTAGATACACTCCCCAGTAAATTTTGACTATCCAAGCATCTCTGTAAATTTTTCTATCTCTCTTATTAAGCTCTCATCTTCCAGCTTCAAAAATAAAAATTTTAAACAATTTTAAGCTTTAGGTTGTTTATGTTCATATGAGTTATAAAAAAATAAAAATTAATAAAAAGTAAAGTTTGACCGTTTTGCCGAGTCCTAATTTTTTGAAAATTGCCGAGTCGCCGTGTCGTGTCCAACACGACACGCGTGTTTGTGTTCGTGCATCATTGGTGTTAGCATGCCAAATGAATTTTAAAGTAATGAATTTTGTGCTAAGTTGTTCCTCTTTGAATTTTGAAGCAATGAATTTATATTTTTGTCTTAATGTTTCTTTCAGGCCAAATGAGTGGAGATTATAATGCTCCTCTTTGGAGGTATGTGACGAGAATGAAAAATTCAAATGAAGACATATAGCAGCCTAGCAGGTGAGTTATTTACTTGTGTATTGAAAATTTGAAACTACCAATTTACAATGTCAATTACAAATTAATGAAATTATGTTGCTCATGATGCCTTTGAATATTTATTTATGTGTTTGGATTATTTATTATTATTGTGTATGTTCATATGAGTTATATAAAAAAAATAAAAAAAATTAAGGTTTGACGTGTGGCCAAGGATGCACATACATGGGCACCCGCGTCATGTTGGACACGAACACGACACGCCGACTCGGCAATTCTCCAAAAATTAGGACTCGAGACACGGCGACACGTCAATACCTTTTTTTACAAGTCATATGAACATAAACGATAATCTAATAAAGGAAAAAAATTAATAACAAAAAACAAGATGAAGATGAAAATGAAGCACAAATTGTGCTGGAAAAGAAAAAAAAATAAAAAAAGAAAAATATTAGAGATGTAAAAAAGTGGAGAAGAAGATGACACTCTATAGCAAGAAAAAAACAAAGTAGAGTAGAAAAGAAGTAGAAGAGATAAGAAGCAAAGTAAAGAAAAAGAAGCATAGACTGCCTATGCAGTTAAAACGAAGTTACAACTCCGAAATAACGTCTAACGGAACTAGGAGTATAACGGTTAGACTTAACGATAGGTTGTAATAACAACCTTTATAACACTAATATAGCGGCCGTTATGCACGTAACGTTTTATGTTATAACGACGTTATAACTTTTGTTACAGTATTTAAAAAAAAAACTTTTGTTTTATTTTTTTAAGATCTAATTTCAGAGCTTAGAAAGAAGGAACGAAGAAGAGGAAGAGGAAGAGGAGGAGGGATCCCCTACCATACTGCTGTGATCTTTGTGACTGAGATCGATTGAACCTCTGGCCAATGCAATCTCTTGACTGAAGGAGAGAAGAAGTTGCTTTGATTAAGATTTGTAAGTTTCCTTGTATGTAAGATCTTATAAGTTTTCTGCTGAAAGTAGTAAGTTTCCATTCTAACATCTTCATTTTCTGTGAGCAGTACTCTTCATTCTAAGGGGAAATAAACCAAAAATGCATGAGAAATCTATTAAACATCAGTATCGCCATCTCGTCTTCCTCCTTCATTTTCGGTTTTCTGAAGCATTTCCTTGATCTGTAAGCAACTTTGAGACTGTTTCTGTTGGGTCTTACTTTATATCAAAGTTGATGAGACATAGCAACTTTAGAATGTTTTTGCTAAGAAACTTGATTGCTAAGATCACTGTATAGACTGCTGTTTTTGTCATTGTTTCTTAACCTTAAGAAACCAACAAAAAATAAAATATCAAATACTAACAGAATAGTATTTGGTTGGGGCATAAAATATCAAATACTAACAGAGTAGTATTTGGTTGGGGCATAGAGCATTACAAATGAATCAGTCTTGTTGGAGGCTAGTTAAGGGGGGTGTATTGTATCTGGATTTTGTGGGAAATTTAATAAATTCTATGGATTCTGAAAATCCAAGTGTATTCAATTTGGATTTTAAAAAGTTCACAAAAGTCTAGGGGTATTCAATCAGGATTTTAAAAAGTCTTTCTGAAATCCACAAAGTCTAGGGGTATTCAATATGGATTTCAGAAAGTCCACAAAAGTTTTAGGGTATTCAAAATATCATTCATATTTATGGATTTGGAAAATCATGGATTCTCATGGACTTTGTAGTGTTAGGTACCGTATAAATAACAAAGTTCAATAATTTGCCAGCCTCCATATCAAAGATTTCAACGTGAAAAAAAGTCTCCCAAAATTCTTCCTTGTGCCACCCGCGAAAAAGTTGGTTTCCATCCTCTTGTTTTCTCGATTCTTTTTCTATCTTTGCACAGATGTTCTCTCCCTCCGGTCTTCATACAGCAGACTCATCAGTGGACCCCTTTTTCTCTTTCTTTCTCCGTATTTCTTTTCAAAAACTGCTCTCTCTCATAAAAATATAATTTCACCTTTAAATCAAAACCTCTCGTTGTCTTGCTCTGGTTTTTGGATCTTTTAATGGTGTGAAGAGTTTGAAAGAAGAAGGAAGCAAGGAAGGAAGGAATCATGGCTTCAAGTGGTTTGAGAAATGGTGGTAGTTCGAAGGGATCGGTGAAGTTAGAGAGACCACTTTCAGTAAATTCGAATGTGAAGTCTTCAAACATCAAGTCCAAGTCCACTTCAACTCAAGCATCCGGTGGAGGAGCTCATCGAAGTCCCTCTCTTGGAGGCTCACTCGGTGGAATCAAAGACGATGCAGGAGGTTACTCTTACTCTTCCAACATTATTTCCATTTCTTTCACTCCCATCTTACTCATTCTAATTGGAGAAATGCAAGATCTGTGTGGAGCTATTCATAAGCTTTTCCATTTCTTTTTTGCAAAATTGGGTTTACATTAGGGGTTGGAAATAGATTAGAGTTTCAACTTTCATGAAGCAAATACATGGATTGGTTCTTCGAACTAACAATTTTTTTTTTCTGGGTTGTTTGAGACTTTATGCTTTTTGTTTGTTTTGATTTGGTCGCTGATATGCATAGTTTTGACTTATGGATGAGTGAAAGTGGATCTATTTTTATCACCTTCAGTGCAATTCAAAATTTTCATTTTGATCTATGAAATTTGATATCTCAACCTTGCAAAAATCTGTAATTTCTGTGGATCCTGAATTTATTTTGAACACATTTGGTAAGATTACAGAGTTGTCGAATAAAGCTTGAGAAAATGACATTAAAAAACTTATACACATTCCTTAGAAATATCAAATCCTTGTTATGTGTACAAATAATCATTGTTTCAGAAGAAAGGGCATTGAATTAATGCATAAAAGTGCAGCAGAAACAGAGATAACATCATCTCTCAAAACAATTAATGACATGAAAGTTAGGACCTTCTCTATGAGAGAAAGAGAATACAATCTAATGAAATCTCCGATGAAGCCCTTCAATCACTCAAGTCGCTTGTGCTCGAGCCATCTGGAGTGAACCACAAATTACCTTGTTGTTAAACCATTTAGCACATGTATCTCTCACTTTTGTTAATTATATGCGGACGTTTTTTTGTTTCATCACTATTTACCAACTTCTTTTTTATCTTGCAAATAATGAGAAATCTGTAAAAGTCGTTCATACAAAGTCCGTGGATTTTCATAAATCTCTAGAAAGTCTGTAGCAAAAGTCTATGGATTTAAGAAATCAGCAGAAGTCCGTGGACAATTTAAAGAGTCTGTGGACAATTTAACGAGTCCGTGGACTTTTCAAATTATTTATCAATTCCATAAGAATCCATATACAATACACCCCCCTAAATAATCTTCCATTAGTTTCAAGATCATGTTTAGAGATTAATTTATTTTTATCTAATGGGTGTATAAAAATATATATTTAAAAAATATTTAGTTATTTGCCATTATATATCGTTATATCCCGTTATAACTTATAACGCTTCTGGACCGTTATAAGTCCGTTATCCGATTTAACGACTGCCTATATGCTTCATCGCTATCTTTATCTTGCATCACAAGTGAGTTTTTCACTTTAGATGGATTAACAACCTTCAAATCAGGTGGTTATATGTGGCCACCTAAAAGTAAAAAATAAAATAAAGTTGGTTGTTGAGTCTTGGTTGCGTTCTAACCAAGTTTTGGGTGTGTTGGAGGCGTTTTGACACATTGACATGTATCTGAGACCTGCCAATACGTTGATCAAGTGTCCTACGTGTGTCGGAGGCGTGTCGGTGTTGGATACGTGTCAAACACGGGGAAGACAAGTTTTTCGAAGAGTTCGTGCTTCCTTGGCTAGGAGAGTTGCATGTTGATCGTAAGCAATTGATTATTAATACCCTGATACAACTCAATCACTGTAGTTAAGGCGTTGAGGCGAGGCGGACGTCTCACTTCACTGAGGTGGTCTTCATCATCATCAAAGCCCATTCCCGAGATTTTCGGGGTCGGCTACATGAATTTTGGTTCTCCAAGCAATGCGATCTTCCCACATTTCCTCACCTAATCCAAGCTCAATGATATCTTCATTCACCGTCTTCATCCAAGTTTTCAACGGTCGTCCCCTCCGTCTACACCCTCCATTAACTTGCCAATCTAAACATTTTCTAATTGGCGCCGTGCTCGGTCTCCTCCGCACATGACCAAACCAAGTTAAACGTCTTTCTCTAATTTTTTCCTCTATGGGCGCTACACCTAAGTATCTCCTAATTCTTTCATTTCTAATCTTATCCTTACGAGTTTTACCACACATCCACCTTAACATACGCATTTCTGCTACTGCCATCCTATGCGTATGTTGTCCCGTAGTAGCCCAACATTCTGAACCATATAGCATGGCTGGTCGAACAATTGTCTTATAGCATTTCCCTTTTAGCCTTGCAGGCATCCTTCTATCGCACAATACTCCTGACGCCATTCGCCATTTCAACCAACCAGCTTTAATCCTGTGGTCTACATCTGCTCCAATAGCCCCATTCTTTTGAATTATAGACCCTAGATATCGAAAAGCCTCACACTCTGGGACCTCGACACCTTCGATCTCAATTGCATGACTTCTCCCTCTTGGTTCACACCCAAAGTTGCACACTAGATACTCCGTCTTCGAACGGCTAATTCTAAAACCTTTACTCTCTAAAGCCTCCTGCCACTTAACTAATTTCTGACCTAAACCTGCACTAGTCTCATCCATTAAGACAATATCATCTGCAAATAACATGCACCAAGGTACATCTTCTTGCAGATGTCTCGTCAACTCATCCATGACCAAAGCAAAGAGATATGGACTTAACGCCGACCCTTGATGTAGTCCTACTGTCACTGGAAATTCACTAGACATCCCACCTACTGAGCGAACACTTGTTACAACCCCTTCATACATATCCTTAATGATATCGACATAACATTGAGACACTTTCTTCCTTTCAAGCACCCACCAAATTAACTCCCTGGGGACCCTATCATATGCTTTCTCCAGATCAATAAAAACCATATGCAAACTCTTACGTGCCTCTCGATATTTTTCTACAGTTTGCCTAAGCAGGAAGATGGCCTCCGTAGTAGACCTACCTGGCATAAATCCAAATTGATTCTCCGAAATCGTGGTTAAACTCCTAAGTCTTTGTTCTATAACCCTCTCCCAAAGTTTCATCGTATGACTCATAAGCTTTATCCCTCTATAGTTCGAGCAATTCTGGATATCCCCTTTGTTCTTATAAATTGGTACCACAATGCTATGCCTCCATGAATCTGGCATTTTTCTAGTTTCCAAAATCCTATTAAATAGCTTAGTTAGCCATTGAATCCCAACTTCTCCCAGACATTTCCATGCTTCAATTGGTATATCATCCGGTCCAACGGCCTTCCCTGTCTTCATTCTTTTTAAAGCTTCTCTCACTTCTGTGGCACTAACTCTGCGATGGAACACGCGATCTCTCCCTTCCTGTGAAGCATACCCCTCCAAGTTTAACTCCCCTACATGTGTTCCATTGAGTAGGTTCCAAAAGTAATCCTTCCATCTATCTAAAATAGCTTTATCCTGCATTAAGACTCTTCCATCCTCATGCTTAACACACTTAACATGACTCAAGTCCCTAGTTTTTCGTTCTCTAGCCTTCGCTATCTTGAAAATATCCTTCTCCCCTTCCTTCGTACCTAGCCTATTATAAAGAGCATCATACGCTCTCTTCTTAGCTTCCCCTACTGCTCTACTACTCAACTTCTTAGCCTGCTTATAAAGCTCATAGGACTCTAGGCACCTATCTTTTTGCCACGCCTTAAAGCATTTTTTCTTTTCCGCAATGGTTTGTTGCACATCCGCGTTCCACCACCATGTCTCCTTACCATAGAAACCTCCTCTTTTGGCCTGTCCTAACTCTTCCTTCGCACATCTTCTTATTCGGTTTGCCAAATGTTCGAAAAGATCCGCGCTACTAGTCTTATCCTTTGGTTCTAGATTCTCCCCACCCTCTGAAACTGACTGGCCACCCAAAATCCTCTTTCGAAATCTTTGGCACACATCTCCCTGTAAGGTCCACCACTTAATTCTCGGTCTAACCTGTTCTATAGCAATACGACCCCTACTCTTAAGACAAAAATCGAGAACTAACAGCCTATGTTGGGATGTCAGACACTCTCCTGGTATAACCTTACAATTTTTACACCTACCTAAATCGTGTCTCTTCACAAGAAAATAATCAATTTGACTTCTATTATGCCCACTCGCAAAGGTCACCAAGTGATCTGCCCTCTTCTTATAAAAAGTATTTACGATCCCAAAATCCTGAGCTAAAGCAAAATCTAGAATAGAAATCCCCGCAGTGTTTCGATCCCCAAAGCCTTGACCTCCATGTACCCTCTCATACCCAACTCTATCCTTACCGACATGGCCATTCAAATCCCCGCCTAGGAAAACCCTATCGGAAGAGGAAATTCCAAAAACTAACTCCTCTAAAGAGTCCCAAAAATCCTGAGGTGGTCTTAATATTAATTTTTTTTTTTTTGTAATAATAAATTGAAACATATTAGCATAGTAGTATACATCATTATTTTGATAAGTATCATAAACAAATATGTACAAAAAGTGACACAACTACCTATAATCGAAATATTATTTAAAGAATTTTTATAATAAATTGAAACATATCAGCATAGTTATATACATCATCATTTTGATAAGTATCATAAACAAATATGTACAAAAAATGACACAATTACCCAGAATCGAAATGGAAATATAATAAAGTTGCATAGCATAGCGAAAAGATGCACTACATGAGTGTCAAGTAACTTGCAAACATCTACTAAATCATTAAAAATCAATAATTTTGAAAGAATAGAAACTTGAGAATATTGAACATTTGTTAGAATAAATTGTTGGAATGATTGGTAAAAATTTACAAGTATAATCACTATTGGTATTCCAAAATCATAAAAATCATTGAACTAAACTATGAAAAATCAAGATTGATGGTGATCACAAATTGATCAAAACATGGTATGTTATTTCCAAAAAATAATATAAAAAGTGTGACAAATTTATCAAAACTTAAAAACGTTTTATCTTGTTTTTTTATCAAATTGATCAAATAATACACCAAGAAACATAAAATTTATTTTAGAGTGGGTTGCAACCTCTTTTTACTGCAATTAGGTTGCAAATGGGCTGAAAATGAGCTGCAATTGGGCTGGCTACAACCAATTTTTGGGTTGAAGCGGGCGCTTCATTTCACCGCACCGCATTGCCTCACTTTGAGGCGGAATTTTGTAAAAACGCCTTGACTACATTGACTCAATTCTTGTCTTGAGATATTCCTAAATGCACATTTTAACATAGACAATAATAGGGTAAATTTGTTTGCATAGAATCTAATAGCATGCAAAGTAGCAAATCTCAAAGGCTTTGCAAGTGTGAAGATGGTCAACCTTGTAAGAGTTTTGACAAAATATAGGAATCAATAATCATTTTCTCATAAAATATGGGAGCTAAACTCTTTATGGGGGAGGAAGGAGTATGATTCTGTACAAACAAGCAAACCCATGGAATCGGCATGTCATCTTAAAACTCAATTTCTCGTATTTAGTATTTACCCTCATTTCAAACGAACATACCCATGTTAACCTTCGATTCTATACAAACGAACATACCATGTTAACCTTCCACTCTTTCACATCTCGAGCGTTTGTGGAGCATTAGCTAATTCTTAACATAAAGGTGTGGAATATAGATGTATCAAATAAATTATGAATAGTCCAAATGAGACTTGTGTAAATCTAGTAATATGTAGCTATTTAACTAAACAATCTCCTCTATTTCCCTCGCGATTGTTTTTCACCGGATGAGAGGATTTTTTTTTATACTTCTCACCAATGTTTCCCTGAAGTCATGACTTCAACATGCCTCTCAAGTTATACATCATGAAGACATTTTTTGCAAATTTAATGCCCGTGAGCAAGGCCTTCCATTGAAAATGAAGAATGTAATTAAGTTGTCCATAAAGAAATTGCTAGCTTGAAAAACAAAATCCTTGTGAGCACTTCTAAACTGTGTTATTAATGCGGTGATTAATTGCCGATTAATTGGTGATTAAGCGTGAAACGGGGGTTGAGTGATCTGAACTGGGTATAATTCGGTTAGGTTTAGTGGACGGCAAAAATTGGTGAGAAATCGGCGAGTCACCGCTAGGTATAAAAAAAATAAAATCTAACTCATCCATCAACTCTATTCGATCCACAAAGAAAAGAAAACTAAGAAGAAGAATTGAGAAGCAGAAGAAAATGGAGAAGAAGAAGAGAAGTAGAAAAGGAGAGAAGCCAAAGAAGAGAAAGAAAAGGTTGCGGATCTGCTTTGATCTGAAGAAGAGAAAACCAAGGAGAAGAAGAGACGATTTGCTGCTGCTGATCTGTACAGATCTGCTGATCTATTCTTGATCTGTTACTGATGCTGATCTGATGTGATCTATTCTTTATATGTTACTGAAATGATGCTGCTGTATTGATATGCTGTTGCAATTTGCGCAGATCGCAAAACAAAGAAGAATAAGGGAGAAGATAAGAAGGGAAAAAAGAAGGGAGAAAAGAAGAGAAGAAGAGAAGAAGGGAGAAAAAGAAGAAGACTTACCCGGTGACTTGCTGTTGTTGTGTTATGTGTTATGTCTGTTGTTATACCTGATGTATTGTTGTGTTAGTTGTTGTAAATTATTACAAATATAATTAGGTTATAAAATCTATAATTTGAAAAAAAAAGATCGATTAAATCCGATTAATCGTAATCGGTCCTGAACCGCGAAGGATCCGATTAACGATTTAACTACATAGCTTCTAAAACAAGTAGATGAAGAGAATAAAAATCCAAAAAACAAATGAAAAAGAAAAGCACCCACTAAATTATGTTATCACACTTCATTAATAACCTTAATTGCATATAATCAATCACATTTATTAATTTTTAAAAACTAATTGGGCAAAATTTTTTCACTATAAAATTGTAACATTAATCAACAACCTGAAATGCACTCAATCTCAATCCAACCAAAATTTTGTTTTTTGGGATTTACAAAAAGAAAAGTTGCAAAAGCCAAATTCCCATTGTTTAAAGGAGTTTTTTTTCGTTAATTTCGATAATTTTACCTAAAACCAAAACACTCCGACCAAATTTGCAGAATTTCGATAAAAAAATTTTGACGTAGTGCTCTGCTATGTGTGTCTTCCCCCTCCCGTTTCCCCACCTCGTCACTCTCTCAATGTAAACCTGTTTCAAGTTACATAAAGACCCTAACTTGATGTGTTACAAATTAACTAATCAAAATGAAATGAAAATCGTATAGAGAAATTGGAAACTAGGTTGTGAAAAGCTTGCACCTTTACACGAGATTTGAGTGTAATAACGGAAGGGGAAACAAAAGATGAATGAATTGGTGAATGTAATTGAGCAATTAAAGAAGCAGAAGAGAGAGATAGGTAGGAAGACTTGCAGATGTGTGGAGTGAGAAGGGAAGAGTGCACATAACGTCGACTAGCAGAGGAAGCAGAAAAACATAAACAAGTCGGAGAGAAACAGGGGAGAGACACGAGAGGGGTTCATTTTTTTTTCAAAAAATCCACAATTTTAATAAACACTATAACCATTTTTTAATAAAAAAAATAGAGATACTTGGTATTTCTTGTATTGAAATAGATTTGCAATCAGCGACTTTGATGCAACTTGATAAGCTTTAATCCAATCAACATCATTTTCTTGTATTGAAATTGTAGTTGTGTAATTTTTTTTTTCTTTTTAAACGATATTGTTAATTGTGTCATCAATTTAAGAGATATTTGGTATTTAAGGTTTATTTACTTGCATTTTTTTTCACATATTTAATATACCCTCGAAATTTATTATGTATGTTTCATGCATCCTTAAAATTCAATAATCTCAATCCTTGAATCCAACCTGAAAGTTCAATAATGACAACTGCATACCCACACACAAATTAAAACAGAAACACAAACATTCAAATAAAATGTTGAGATTTTTCACCTTTGCAATCTCTTGTTGGTCAAATATTAGCCGCAAACAGATTGTGGAAACCTAACTTCTCACAAAGTTCGGAGCATCCAGGAAAAGTTGAAAGGATATTTGAGAGATAAGAAATGGAATTTGGAGAGATGGTTGTCAAGACAAACTAGGGATGACAACGGGGCGGATTGGGGCAGATTTGAGCAAATCCATCCCCGCCCCGTCAGGAATAACGTATCCCCAAATCCGCCCCGCCAATCCGTTTATAAATTTATTTAAAAACCACCTCCGCCCCGCCCAAATATCCGTTAAAAAAATTTCTTCATTCATACATACAATACTTCTACAGTAAAATATACTTCATTCATAATTATAACAAAAAATTACAAAAAACCATACAACAAATTACAAAAAAAAAAAAAAATCGATCTAAAGTCTCAGATCTCTGATATGGAGGTGGGAGGTTGATTTGATCAGATTTCTGATTTGATCTCAGATCTCTGATCTCTATCGGAGACTTCGACTTTTCGAAACTATCAGAGATCTCAGATCAAATATGGAGGTGGGAGGTTGATTTGATCAGATCTCTGATCTCTATCGGAGACTTCGACCCTTTGAAACCCTTGACCCTTCGTTTTCAAGTGAGGAACTGAACTTCGACTCTTCGTTTTCGAGTGAGAAACTGAGATTTGTGTCACTGTGTGTGAGGGAGAGGCGAAGGGAGATCTGTGTGAAAGGGAGAGGCGAAGGGCGATCTGTGTGAGAGGGAGATCTATGTGAGAGGGTGTGAGGGAGATCTGTGTGAGAGGGAGAGGCGAAGGGTGTGTGTGTGTGAGAGATAGGTTTAATCTCTTTATATAGCTTAAGGGTATTTTTGTAATTTTATCGATTAAACGGATATCCGTGGGGCGGATATGGCCAAATTCGTATCCGCCCGATTAATAAACGGATACAGATCGAAAATTCGTATCCGCCCCAACCTCCACAAACCCTTAACCAAATCCGCCCCAAACGGGGTGAGTGGGGCGGATATCCGTGAAAATCGGCCCCACTGCCATCCCTAAGACAGTCTTTGATTGAGAGACTTTGGAGAAGAAGTTGGAGTAAGAGAGGGTCTGTGACGAGTGAGAGTTAGGTGGCTTTTTTTAAGTGTTTAGAAGCTACTCAGAAGTGGTCAACACCCTCCATAGTGCTTACTCCAATCAGAAGTTGTACTTCTAATTAGAAGTAAAAACAAACACCCTCAGTCCCACTTATTAAGACTTATGACTCTAATTAGAACTAAAAACAAACACCCTCTTAGTTTTGTCTTCTATGATTGTGTTTTGTGTTTGATTAAGGAAAAAACAAGTTATTAACACCCTAGTACTTGGATAGAAGCCACCATGATTTAAGCACCTAAACAACACATCGGTCTGGTCATGGTTTGAACAAAACTTATATAAATTTTAGGGTCTTATAGGTTTTGGGGTCCTATAAATTGAATCGAACTGTCTTTGATATATCCAAACCAACAGAAGAACCGAATAGGTAGATAACTTATATCCCTAAAAAGAATCATAGATTATGCTTTATAAAGAAAGCTGAGAGAGAGAGGTGATTCTAGGGTTAGGGTTTCATGGTGATATACGTGAATCTCAATCCTGGATGATGTCACAAGAACCTTGAGACAAGGATCTCTCCAACCATTCCCATCGAGATGACCCAAACAACAAGGGAGGAACTGGACCAAACCCTAGATTGCAAACACAAACTGCCAAAGGAGGTGGATCAACAGGTAGTAGGATCTCACAGGAAATCTTAACTGACATTGAGGAGTTCTACAAAGGCCATGGAGATGGATTGTTACAGATGTTTAATCTAATATGTAGGCGCAGGCTGCAAGTATGGAATCAAGTTTTGGGTTGGAGTTAATGAAGGACGTTAGGGTTGAATAAAAAATCGACTAAACCAATTAAACCGATCGAACCGATCAAAAATTCAAACTATTGGTTTGGTTTAAGTTCGGTTTGATTCGATTTCGGTTTTAAAAAATTCAAAACCGATATTGTCGGTTCAGTTTTCGATTTTTATGTGAATTTAACCAACAAAACCGAACCGACCAAATACATATCTACAAAATTTCTTACTAGTTGCATTGGATTAAAGCTTATCAAATTGCATCAAAGTCGATTGAAAACTAAACGAAACATCCGTTGGTCAAGCGCATGATGTTGATTGGATTAAAGCTTATCAAGTTGCATAAAAACTGACTTTGATGATGTGGATTGGATTAAAGTTTATCAAGTTGCATCAAAGCTGTTGATTGCAAATCTACTTTGATGCAACTTGATAAGCTTTAATGTAGTAACCGACTTTGATGCAACTTGATAAGCTTTAATCCAATCAACATCATTTTCTTGATTGAAATTGTAGTTGTGTGTGTAAATTTTCAATACAAGAAAATGATGTTGATTGGATTAAAGCTTATCAAGTTGCATCAAAGTCGTTGATTGCAAATCTATTTCAATACAAGAAATACCAAGTATCTCAATTTTTTTTTATTAAAATTAGTTATAGTATTTATTAAAATTGTGGATGTTTTTGAAAAAAAATGAACCTCTCTTGTGTCTCTCCCCCCTGTTTCTCTCCGTCTTGTTTACATTTTTCTGCTTCTGCTAGCCAACATTCCGTGCACTCTTCCCTTCTCACTCCACACATCTGTAAGTCTTCCTACCTATCTCTCTTCTGCTTTTTTAATTGCTCAACTGCATGCACCAATTCATTTCACCTTTTGTTTCCCCTTCCGTTATTACACTCAAATCTCATGTAAAGGTATCTTTTCACAACCTAGTTTCCAATTTCTCTATACGGTTTTCATTTCATTTTGATTAGTTAATTTGTAACACATCAAGTTAGGGTATTTATGTAACTTGAAACAGATTTACATTGAGAGAGTGACGAGGTGGGGAAACGGGAGGGGGGAGACGCACATAGCAAAGCACTGCGTCGAAAATTTTCGACCGAAATTCTGCAAATTTGGTCGGAGTGTTTTGGTTTTAGGTGAAATTATCAAAATTAACGAAAAAAAAATGGGAATTTGGCTTTTGCAACTTTTATTTTTGTAAATCCCAAAAAACGAAATTTTGGTTGGATTGAGATCGAGTGCATTTCAGGCTGATGATTAATGTTACAATTTTATAGTGAAAATTATTTTGCCCAATTAGTTTTTACAAATTAGTAAATGTGATTGATTATATGCTATTAAGGTTATTAATGAATTGCGATAACATAATTTAGTGGGTGTTTTTCTTTTTCATTTGTTTTTTGGATTTTTATTCTCTTCATCTATTTGTTTTAGAAGTGCTCACAAGGATTTTGTTTTTCAAGCTAGCAATTTCTTTATTTCTTTACGAACAACTTAGGCCTTGCTCGCTGGCATTAAACTTGCAAAATATGTCTTCATGCTGTATAACTTGAGAGGCATGTTGAAGTCATGACTTCTAGAAACACTGGTGAGAAATATTAAAAAAAATCCTCTCTTCCGGTGAGAAACAAGTCACGAGGGAAATAGAGGAGACTCTTTGGTTAAATAGCTACATATTACTAGATTTACACAAGTCTCATTTGGACTATTCATAATTTTTTGAAAAAGTAGAACCAATAGTTGATACATCTATATTCCACACCTTTATGTTAAGAATTAGCTAATGCTCCATAAACGCTCGAGATGTGGAAGGTTAACATGGTATGTTTTGTATAAATGAAGGTTAACATGGGTATGTTCGTTTGTATAGAATTGGATTTCATTGAAAGGAGGGTAAATACTAAATAGTAAAGAAACAGAAATTGAGTTTTAAGATGACATGCCAATTCCATGGGTATGTTTGTTTGTACAAAATCTACTCCTTCCTCCCCCATAAAGAGTTTAGCTCCCATATTTGATGAGAAACTGATTATTGATTCCTATATTTTGTCAAAACTCTTAAGGTTGACCATCTTCACACTTGCAAAGCCTTTGAGATTTACTACTTTGCATGCTATTAGATTCTATGCAAACAAACTTACCCTAATTACTGTTTGTGTTAAAATGTAAATTTAGGAATATCCCAAGACAAGAATTGAGTTGCATCAGGGTATTAATAATCAATTGCTTACGATTAACATGCATTTCTCCTAGCAAAGGAAGCACGAACTCTTCGGAAAACTTGTCGTACCCGTGTCCGACACTTATCCGACATCGACACTCGCCTGACACACCTCCGACACACGTCGGACACTTGGTCAACATGTTGGCAGGTGTTATATACATGGTCAATGTCGTCAATATGTCGCCAAAACTTGGTTAGAACACAATCAAGACTCAACAACCTATTTTATTTTTTACTTTTAGATGGACACATATAACCACCTAATTTGAAGGTTGTTAATCCATCTAAAGTGAAAAACTTTCACTTGCGATGCAAGATAAAGATAGCGATGAAGCATAGAGGTAGTCTATGCTTCTTTTTCTCTACTTCTTATCTCCTCTACTTCTTCTCTACTCTATTTTGTTTTTTTTGCTATAGAGTGTCATCTTCTTCGCCACTTTTTACATCTTCTCTAATATTTTTATTTTTATTTTTATGTTTTTTTTCTTTTTCTTTTCCAACACAATTTGTGCTTCATTTTCATCTTGTTCTTTGTTACTTAATTTTTTTTTCTTTATTAGATTATCGTTTATGTTCATGACTTATAAAAAAAAGGAGGTATTGACATGTCGCCGTGTCCTAGTTTTTGGAGAATTGCGGATTCGGCGTGTCGTGTCTATGCATCCTTGCTCTTAGCCCACAATTTGAGAGCATATGGTTATTTTCATCATAAAATTCATGAAAATGATCTAGTTTATTTGATTGGGCACAATAAATGGCTGTATAATGTTATCGAGCGCATATCAGGACGTCTTCTTTTCTTGGGAGAGATAAAAATTTTGTTATTGGCATGCGCAATGATGTAAGAGTAATTTCAATTATCTGAAGAAATGAGCTTTTCTAGAATATAAATCAACACGTAGTCCTTTAAAATTATGAAATTATCAAAGGCCATTCACCTTACCTTTTCTTATATCCATGCTCTTTCTTAACCGTCTTTGACGTTGGTTCTTTTTATAGCAATTCATCACTTTCCTTCTTCTCATGATTATGATGCACATTTTCTATTGTGATTTGTTAGTTTTTGAAAAAGTACCAGCCTGGATATCATATCCATAAAATGATGTATTCATTGATCTTGTGTCAAAAGAAAAGCCCAAGGAGCTTTATAGGGTTTGTGCATCATTGGTATCATGACTCATGTAAACATAATCTTGATTTTTCCAGCTCATATTTTGTTGCAATTTCTCAAATACATGCAGTTGAAGTTACATTTAGAGTGTCCACCATATAGTGTATATTACCATTTGGTTTCTTTTCTTTCATGTATGTCTGTTATGATTTTCTGAAACTTTCAGGTGACTTGCTTGGGGTGAGCTGTTGATGCTTATGAAATTTCTTGTTTTTTACCTGAAGTTTTTCTTAGTTTTTTTCATTTTTCTCCAACAATGCATAACATATTAACATAGCACCTCTGAAACTTGTGATTGCTATGTTGTTGGCATCAAACGGCTTCTCATTGTGCTCTGTCTCTTCTTTATGATATGATGTTTTTCCCATTAATCGAAATGCATTTTCCAGTTTCCCAATTAACAATGCTTTACTTTTCAGAAGACCTACCTTCCAGTTGGCAAATGGAGAATCATATATTTTCAGTCAGTTATAATACGAGAGCTTACCAATCAGGAAAGTAATTAAAGGTAGGGAACTTGACAGTTACTCAGAGAGAGCTTACCGGCACTATTTCTTCTGGCTGGAAGTTCCATTGTTGCATCGAGCTCGATAACTAGAAGCAAAGCGCTGCGCAGAGGACTTACTTTAATGGGTTCCAAGACTCTGTTTAAATGGTCAAAGACAATCACGTCCATCCAAGTGAAGCAGCTTATACAAGCTGAAAGGGATATACAGAAAGCCATTCTCATATTTGATTCTGCAACAGCAGAGTACCCAAATGGCTTTAGGCATGATAATAACACATTTGGTCTCATGATCTCCAAATTAGCTTTTGCAAAAAAATTCAAATCGACAGAGAATCTTCTGAAAAGAATGAAAGATGAGAATTGCAACATCACGGAAGACATATTTCTTTCTATTTGCCGAGCCTATGGAAAGGTCCACAGACCACTGGACGCACTCAGGATTTTCCACCAGATGAAGGAATTTCAGTGTGAACCCACTCAAAAAGCTTATGTTACAGTGTTTGCCATTCTTGTCAAGGAAAACCAGTTGAAAATGGCCCAGAAGTTTCACAAATATATGAGAGAAATGGGTATTCCTCCAAACGTTGCTTCTCTTAATGTCTTAATCAAAGCTCTGTGCATGAACGAGGGAACCATGGATTCTGCTCTTCAGGTGTTCAGAGAGATGCCTGATCATGGATGCATACCTGATTCTTATACATATGGTACCTTGATCAATGGGCTTTTCAAATTGGGAAAGGTTGGCGAAGCAAAAGAACTATATCAAAAAATGAAAAGAAATAATTGTTCTCCAACAGTTGTTACTTATACATCTTTGATCCATGGCTTTTGTGTTTCTAGCAATTTGGATGAAGCCATGGAGTTGTTCACAGAGATGAGTAACAAAGGAGTAGAACCAAATGTTGTTACCTTCAGTTGTTTAATGAATGGTCTCTGCAAAGGTGGGCGGTCTTTGCAAGCTGTGGAGTTACTTGAAAGGATGGTTAGCAAGCGCCTATCCCCTAACATGATAACTTACAGTACGATAATTGACGGATTGTGTAAAGAAGGGAAGCTTAAAGTGGCTTTGGAGTTTCTTGATAGGATGAAGCTTCAGGGCCTGAAACCTGATGTAGGATTGTATGGAAAGATTATAATTGGTTTTTGTGATTGCTGTAAGTTCCAGCAGGCTGCAAACTTTCTTGATGAGATGGTCCTTAGTGGAATCTCTCCTCATCGTTTAACTTGGACACTTCAGGTGAAGATTCACAACATGGTTGTTCTGGGGCTTTGTTCTCAGAATGATTTGAATCGTGCTTTTCAAGTTTACTTGAGTACTCGTACTCGAGGGATCTCCATAAATGAAGAGACTTTTAATTGTCTTGTGAGTTGCTTTTGTAAGACAGGAGACATCCACACAGCTGCCCATGTTGTCAGTGAGATGATGAAAGAAGGGTGTCTTCCTGATGAGGTCACATGGAATGTTGTTGTGGGTGGGTTTTGGAGTCAAAGGAAGGTGCGGGAAACTGCTGAGACGATACAGCTTGATCTGATTGGTGAGTTCCTTGAGCCTAGGGCATGATTATCAGTTTGGATCCTGGCTTGCATACTTGGAGAAATGCTCAAAGTGAGTTGGAGGAATCCTTACGCCTTAACCCCGTGCTAAGTATTTATTTCAAGTTTTTTGTTTCTATGGGTTTCATGTTATGTTTTATTTGTGAGCATGGTCCAAGAAAAGAATATATTGTCTCAATCAACCCTCTGGTAAGGATTTTTTTGTTTTCTTTGGTCAGGGAAGAAGTGTATCAAAATCAGTTGGACCCAGTATTTTTAGTATGTTTGTTTTTCTAACAAAAAAAGTGATGAAACACAAATGTTGCAGGGTGAGGTTAAGCTCTTTGGGGGGGACTAAAATGAATTAAACTTCTCAAATTACCCTTTTTCTCAAAACACAACTATTGATTGTCTCTCTTGTAATTTTTCTTCCATCTTATTTCTCTGTGACATGTCTCTGCAACAAAAATTTTCATTGCTCCTGTTATTTTTGGTGGGGATGTTCTTCTAACTTATGACGCCTCTGAAATTTAATTACTGTTACAATGCAGTTCTATATAATTATATTGCTTTACTCAAAAGCAATATAAAACTAATATGTATATTTACAGTACACAAGCTGAATTTATTAATTTATTAATTTTAGAAATACCCTTGGGATTAAAAGACCCACACAAACACTCGGGTTATTTGATTTAAGAGAATTTGCAAAATTGTAAGGTTTAATAATATATACTTTTTTAGCAATAAGTTTTGTATTATTAGTCATAGTCTTTTTACTTGTAAGTCAATATTGCTTACACACATGTACTACTGACTTTTCATAATACTTGTGAACTGAAAATTTTCAAAGATATGTAATTGTCTATAATCTTTATTGATTTTTTAAAAGGACATTGTCCTAAATTTCTTCCTAAACTAGCATGCCTAGCAGCATGCAGATCCAACGAGTCACCACTTCTGAATGCTCGTATGTTCTGAGTTATATTGCGAAGTGAACACAAGGAAGAGAACAGCAATAACACAACAAAGAAAAATGTATCATTGGTCGGAATGGACCTTTCTGAGTATATTGTGTTTAACATTACCAGAGAAAATTTAAGACAATATACCGAGGAGAGAGAGGGAAACCAATTCCATGACGCTTGGTAGGAAAGGCTACAGAAATCATATTGCAGTGCAGACGGCACCAATTCCAATTAGCAAATTAGTGAGGAGTTCCTTTGCAAGTTCATGGAAGTAATCGATGAACTTCAAACGATATCTCTCTGCAAGTTCCGTTGGAAAGCTAGCATTGCCATCCCACTTTCCATCCCTAAAACTGTCTGTGAAGAACAATAGAAAACATGAGATTCCACAGAGCCCCACCAGCCCTGCTGTCATGGACCGGCTGACTTCGTCACAATGGCCTTGGTTGGTGAAGACGGGTGCCAACAATTGGAATGCAAGCACTGTCCCCGTAGGAAGCAGATTCGCCAAATTGGCTGTGCTCTTAAATGTCTGCTTAATGGCTCTCTGTATCGGGGTCAGCTCTTCCAATTCTTTTACCTTTTTTATTTCCTAAGAGGGGCTGCTGATGTTCATGTTCATCGGAATGCGAAGGTTCTTCCTTAACTACCTTAATCTCCATAACTCACTACTTCCTGTTTATTGTCTGGAACTTAGTTTTTCTGATCTCTCTCAGAATCTGTTTTTGGCAAGTTTATTTGTTATGGGTACCAAGGTGGTGTATATGTAGTGAGAGTTGAATTTGAGTAGAGGGTAAGAGAGAAAATGTAGCATGTTATAACTTGCAAGGAAACAGAATCCAATACCATAACTGATTTTAGGGAGAAAGCAACCTCCAAAAGCATTTTAGCAAGGAGGTTTTTTCAGGTATAATTAGGAGGCTGTTAGGGAAGGCAAAAGTTGTTGTTTCTTTACAGCATAAAAGCATAGGCGACTCTTATAAAAATCATGCTTTTAGAGTTGCGTTTTGTTATAGCAATTTGCCGGACGCCTAAATCTGATGTATGAAATTATGTTTGACGTAGATTGTGGTGACCTCGATGTTACTAATTGCAAAGGAGTGTCCAATGGCCTACTCAGGAAGGGAATTACAGGATATGTTATGTATTAGTGGGAATTGCAAACTGAAAACAAACAAGTTTGGTTAGTAATCTTTCTCTTGGGTAGCCTGTAGATGATGTATTTTCATTTGCTGAGACGTAAAGAGTGGAGTTGGGTTTTGTTTCAAAGGAATCCTCCTTTTTCTTCGCTGTTGATCAACTTTTCTACTTTTAGAAGAGATGGATGGAGGAAGGTTAAATGTTGCTTTTCTTGTTATGTAGAAGAGGGAGGTGGGCACTTAGCCTGTTTTAATTTGTTGTTCTTGACTCTTGTTTTTGGTTTTGCTAGATTTGTAGAGTTTTGTTTCGTCACTTTTGTATTTGTGGCCGAAAAGGGTAAGATGTCACGATTTTGGTGTTGGGCAGAGTAACAACCCGAATTAGTCCTGCTGAAATTTTCCCTTAAATGGAAAAATGGCGTATAAGGCTTAATTTTTATAATTATAGACCACATAAGACCTTAACAATTAAAAATGCCTTAAAAGACTTACTTTTTTTTAATTCAAAACTATTAAAAGCCACAAATATAAACCATGTTAAAAGATATGTAAAAAGACAAATATACTCATATTCCTAGAAATATTGACGTGGTGTTGTTATTTATTATATATTCAAATTTCAGTTACATTGAAACAAGCAAAATATGCAATCTTTTAATGTAATTTGATATTTTTTTCAAAGTTGTTTCATGTCCTTAGAACACAACTGATTGATTCTTGTTTGGTAATTTGAAAGTAAAAAAATAAAAAATTTGGAAGTAAACTTATGATTAAGTTTAAGGTGAATAAATCTTGAAAATTGATCATTTAAGTTAAAGGGTAAGAATGTCTTTCTAGTTATTTTTAACCATGGGTTGGTTTTGTGGCTTTTAAGAGTCTTCGATTATAAAAAAAAAATGAGCATTTTGAGGAGTCATTCTTAATTGTTAGAGTATGATGTAGTCTATAATCATAAAAAATAAGCTCATTTTCCCTTTTCAAAATGCGATAGACCTGGCTCTTCCAACAATTAAACTGAGGCATTCTCAATCAATTGAGCCAGTAATCTAGGGATTCCATTGATTTCATTAGCTTCTTGCTCCCTCGCGGCATCATGGGCTTTTTATTATCAACTTCTATGCAATTGAAACCAACTTGAATGTAAGCAAACTAAAAATAAAATAAAATTAGAGGTACATTAAGAAAGGACCAATGCTAGACACCTCACCACTGAGAGGAAAATAAGTATTGTATGAATGAGACAAGTGGTTTAGCAATGCTAATGGAATGTAAATTAGGGCTGAACAAAAAACTGACCAAACCGATCGAACTGATTGGTTCGGTTTGGATCGAATTTGATTTAAAAAAAATTCAAAACCGAAGTGGTTGATTCGGTTTTCGATTTCTATGTGATTTTAACTGACCAAACCGAACCGACCGAATATATATAATAAATAATATATATTTTATATATAAATAATAATATGTTTAAAATAGTCGGTCGGTTCGGTTTTATTTGGATTTTAGTCGGTTCGGTTATGATTTGCATAAATTAAAATCGGTTCGGTTTCAAATCAGTTTTGTTAATGGTCGGTTCGGTCTGAAAATTTTAAAACTGACCAAAGTCGATTCGGTTCACGGTTTAGGGGAAAAACCGAACCGACCGTACTGTTTTCAACCATTGTAAATTGATGAGCAAAATATTGCAAATCGGGGGCTTTGATTCGATCTTCAACACAAGCCAATGTCACTTGACTTGGGAAAGTATCACAACGTAGAAAGTCTGATTTTTTCGTTTAGAATGCTGGAAAATGAAATTGAAGATTTTTTTTCCTCAATATTTGAAATATCATTGAATATGCGAGCGCATTTAGCTTTTCGGGTCTATTCAATATTATTGTTTTTGCGTTTGAATTTCCTTCAAACAAAACCTAACCTTCCAGGCAAAACAAAACAGACCACTGCAAGCACCATCAGACGAGCTTTGTCCTTGCTGCCAAAGAAACAACAAGAACAAAGAGCATCCAACAACAGGCTCGCCACAAACAACATCCAAGCCCTGCCAGTCCTCGCCACAGCGACGCCACGACCCTGCCACAGCAACATCACCAAACCAAGCAGCAGCCTCGCCAACACCACCACATCCTCCTTGCCACAGTCCCGCCACAACTTCCTCGCCATAGCGTCCTCGCCAAAGCATCCAACTGCCCCACCACTGTAGCATCATCCGCACCTGCCATTTAGCAACCTCGCCACAGCCCAGCCTGCACCTGCCATTCAGCTCCAACGCCAAGCAGCAGCAGTACAAAGTGCCAAAAACAGAATATGAAGCTCTATTTTTTTATTAACCTGTTGCGCCAAAGCCAATTCAGCTCGCACCCTGCTTCACTACGCATCTGGTGTCCTGCCCTTACCACCTCAAGTAATTCAATCCAATTGCCATCCACACCAAGAGCAGCTACTGAACCCTCAACAACGCAATTACCCATGACGAATATACGCAGTATGACATCTGTCCAACTCGACCAAACCCCCAATTCTACCCGGGAGATCTTGTTCTCCAAAGACTCTTGTCAATCCTACCCTTTGAGCCCTTCCTGCTAACGCATCTGCTACCGCATTCATTTCCCTATAAATATGCTTGCAATGGACTTCCATTTGCTTCGCCAAGCTTTTAATATCCCTCAAAATATTCTCCAAGTACCAAGGAACCTTATAGACCTCCTGAACCCAACCACGCACTATGTCCGAATCCAACTGAACAATAACCTTTGAATATCCCATACAAAAGCATAACTGTAGTCTTTCTAATAAAGCAAGCGCCTCAACTCTATTATTTGTGCCTTTGTCAAATACCAATTGTTTAGCCGCCAGGCATACTCTGTTTGCATCTCTAATAATCACCCCACCTGTCACACTGTTATTCTTTGAAGACCCGTCCACATTAAGAACAATCAAATTGGGAGGAGGAAAAAACCAGTAAACAATCCGAATCTCCTTTCTCGCCACCGGGATAACTGGAAGCCCCAGTCTCTTCAAAAGATCTTTGTTAGCACTACTATATTTCGGATTAGCAAAGGAATTAGCCATTCTAAAAAACCGCCTTATATTCAAAATCCCAACAATATGATTCGGATGTCCATCTTCATAAACACACTTGCATCGTTGTTTCCAAATTTCTCAAATGATAAACAACGGGGTAAGAAAGAAAAACATACCTACTTGAGTAGAAATATTAGTGCTACGAAACCAAACCGACAACACCGTGGTGATCTCAACAAGTCTTCTGATATGAATGTCAAAAATACCTTCAAAATGTTCCCAAATATCTGTGGCGAGCTTGCCTTCTAAAAAAAGATGCTTCAAGGATTCAATCTTAGGGATCACGCAACACCTGCACTTTGAAGCCAAACTAAAACCACACCTATATAGTTCCCCGCCTACAGGAACACCCCTATTCAAAAGTTTCCACATAAATACTGAAATTCTGGATGGTATCCCAAGTTGCCATATTTTCTTATGAAGTGTACTCCCTATAGCTTTGTCTCTGAGGAACTCATAGGCCGAACGGGTACTAAATAAACCATCTGACTCCGGGATCCAAACACATGTGTCGTCGCAAAGAATCCTCCTCCAAATTCTATCTTCAAACAACCTGTTCGCCAAGCCTCTAAATTCTGGATTAACAACTTCAAATCCCCCATTCACCACATCCCTAATTGTAGGCCATTTTCCTTGAGAGACTAGTTATCCTATCCTTCTAAACACTACCACTGAGTTCCAATTTTTTAAAAAGAAACTTGAATTTCCTTTCCCAATCCTCCAAAAGTTATTACTTGAAGTAAAAGACTTACACCTCATGACCTCCTCCATGAATGGAGACGCTCCTCATTTTTCAATTTGACTGCTCAAAGGAATCCCAGATTTCCAATATTTACTCCTCATAAAATTTGCCCATAACGAGTTAAAATTAAGTAAACTCCACAACGCCTTAGCTCGAAAGGCCTTAAGAACAACCTCCAAACTCCTAACCCCCAAACCTCCTTCCCCTTTAGGGAAGCAAATATTATTCCAAGAAATCCATTTTTTCTTAAGCCTTCCTTCGCAATCACCCCAGAAAAAATCAGTTAGCAAGCTCTGAATCCTTGACAAGACTTTCTTAGGCACACACATAGCGCTTAGAGTGTAAACCGGTATGGAACTCAACACATGCTTGATCAGTATCAGTCTCCTTCCCAGAGATAGGAGTTTCGCCTTCCAACCTGAAATTCGTCTATGAATTTTGTTAACAAGCTCTTTAAAGAATATTATTTTTCTCCTACCTTGAAAAATGGGAACACCTAAATATTTCATAGGGGAAACCTTATATTGAAAACCTGTATAAGTCTTTAGTGCAACCACTCTTTCTACTGTAACCTTTTCTTCTAACATGAAAGAACTCTTCTCTGCATTGATTTTTTTGTCCTGAAGCCTTACTATATCTCTCCAAAAATTTGATGCATCCCGAAATTGATGATTTTCTACCATTGAGAAATATAAGCGTATCATCTGCATACAGAATATGTGTGATAGGCAAGCATGCTCTTGGCGTATAATAAAAACCAATCTCTCCCTTGTTAAATGCAATCTTGAGACCCCTGTTTAAAACCTCAGAAGCAATAACGAAAAGTAACGAAGAAAGATGACCCCCTTGTCTCAAACCTCTGGATGACCTAAAATAACCATTATAGACCCCTTGTAGAAGCACCGAAAATCCACAATTAAATATGCAAATTGAAATAATGTGGCAAACTCTGTTGTTTAATCCAAAACTTCTGAGGATCTGTAACAGGAAAGACCATTCAAGGCGGTCATAAGCTTTCTCCATATCAATTTTCAAAACCACGTTACCACCGAAAGCCTTTTTGTGAATATCTCTAACCATCTCCTGAGCGAGACCGATATTTTCCACAATTGATCTTCCTCTAACAAATGCCCCCTTTTCTTGGGCCACCATTTCTGATAATAAAATGGCTAATCTATTGCAAAGAATTTTATTGAATATTTTATAAATCACATTGCAAAGACTAATAGGGTGAAAGTTAGAGAAGGAACCTGGGTCATCCACTTTGGGGATCAAAGCAATATAATTAGCTGAAAAGGCTACTGGGAGTGCCTCGCCATCAAAGAATTGAACCGCCGCCTCCCATATATCAAAACCAACCACCTCCCAGCATGACTGAAAGAGCCCAGCAGTGAAACCATCTGGACCCGGAGCACTATTCTTCGGGATATAAAAAACCGCTTGCCTAACTTCCTCCAAGGACGGTCTCTTAGTCAAATCATCACAACTAGAACTAGAGATAATTGTAGGAATGCAACCAATCAATTCTTCATCCACCACTGTATTTTGGGACGTTAGCATCATATGGAAAAAGCCATTGGCTTCACGGATGAATTCCTTCGGATCCGAAATTTCTCTTCCACAAGGCAGTTTAATATGAGATATAACCCTTCTTTTTTGTTTAGATTTAACATAAGAAAAAAAATATTTAGTGCAAGCATCACCTTCCTGAAAAAAAAAATTCTCCTGATTTCTGTATCCAATATAATTCCTCCTGCTTAAGTGCTAATCTGTATTCCGCATGACACCTATTGAGGTTCTGACAGGCATTCACATCCCAGTTTGCATCAACATTGAGGCCATTATTTCCAATCTCCTCCCAACCCGCCAGTAGAATAGTTTCCCATTGTTGCATCTCATCTTCCAGCGCTCTAATTCTGCTAAAGACATTTCAAAAAACATTTTTGTTCCATTGAATAAGGGCATGTCTCAAAGATTTAAGTTTAACATCCACTCTGTCCAGGGCCCTCATTTCACCTACCTCTGTAGCCCATATAGTTTTAACCACTTCCTGAAAAGTATGATGAGTTACCCACATATTGAGGAAACGAAAAGGAGAAAACGAGAAAACGAAAAGTATGATGGAAGCCAATATAGGGGAATGATCAGAAAAAGTAGGAAGAAAATGTTCCACCTTTGGATTGGATAAAAGTGAGAGCCATGCCGAGTTGACAAGCACCCTATCCAATCTGGCCCAAATACGGTCTCTTCCCCGTCTATTGTTACACCAAGTAAACTTAGGCCCCACTGACCCACAATCATGTAAGCCACAGTTTTCGATACAGTCAGAGAAGTTAGACATACTAATTGTTGAAGGCTCTAATCCCCCTAACTTCTCTTGGGAACTAACCACCGTATTAAAATCCCCACCTACCATCCAGAGAAAATCACAGTGCAAAGCAAATTCATCCATCTAATTCCATAATTGTTTTCTCTATTCAATTGAACATTTAGCATAAACAAAGGAAATCATAAAAACCCGGGAATTAGAATCAGTTACCTTACAATGAATAATCTAATATGACATATCCACCACCGAAATCGCCAAGTCCGAGTCCCAGAAAATTCAAATATTTCCGCCTAATTCTTCATTCGTAACAAAACCTGACAATCTGACTTTATTTCCTATCTCCAAATGTCTACTAGCTTCTATCATTGGCTCTGCTAGCATAAGGATTTTTACATTGTAATCCGCCACCATTCTTTTCAAACGACATCTCTTGGATTTATTATCAACCCCACGAACATTCCAAAACATAAAGTTTTCAATCATTTTTAACTTGGGAAGAAGCACCATCCTTCTCTGTCATATAACGAAAACCCAGAGGTACTACCAATCCGACTTTCTGTCTCTGGGTATTGAGTTCCCCATCTGAGTTAGCCCCCATATCCAAATCTCTAATCAACGAAGGCTGAGGACCCAATTATGAGTCTGAACCCGTGCCATTACTATTATTACTGGCACTTTCAAAAGTATTTATATTCATCATTTTTTTCTTCAACTTACGGCCTACTTTGATCAAATTAATTGCTTTATCTAAAAACTCCCCCATATTCGCATTCTTACCAAGCTCGGGATCCTTCTTGAGCAAACCAACATCTGCAATATGTTCGATGTTCGCTGCTTCAATTACTACAACGTCCCATAGCCTTGTTCTTTACCACCACGATGTGAATCCCCTGCATTATGTCCATGCAACCTACTATGACCACCATTATTAGCCCGACTTCGACCACCATTGTTAGCCCGACAGCGAGCCCCACCTTGAGCACCACTGTGAGGACCACCGTGAACACCATTATGAGCACCATGAACATCCCTGTGGTCAACACCTTGATCCCCACCTTGAACACCATTGTGAGCACCTTGAATCTCACTGTGAGCAGCACCTTGAACATCAATGTGAACATCACCTTGAGCACCAATGTGAGCACCGTGAACACCACTGTGACCACCTTGAATATCACTGTAAACATCACCTTGAGCACCATTGCGATTCCCTCCGTGGACACCCCTATGAGCGTTACTGGCAGCATCACTATCATCACCTTTGTTAGCACCACAGTCGTCACTAGTGTCTCCACCAATGTGAGGACGTTCCTGACCAGTTCAAGTATCAGTTCTAGCTCGAGAAGCTGGCGTTTCTTCCTTACTCACTGCCCCACTTTCCGTTTTACCCTCCACGACTGGAATTCCAGCACAAACAAGGGACGTTTCCTCTGTTCTAAGCCCTGTTTCAGCAATGTTAGCCTCCGCCAATCTTGTTGAAACGGTGACAAGAATCGCTATATTATTACTCTAACTTGCAGCCACTTTATTGCTCGCTGAAACCGAGTTAGATGGCGTACTTTTCCTCAAACTCTCATTCTTAATACCTTCCATCGACCTAACTGACTTGTTACCATCTGAACACGTTGTCTTCTCTTGAGCTCTGCCAGCTCTTACTGCCTCACTAATGGTATACCCAGCCTCACCAAGTTCATCACGGACATTCTCTGTCTTCTCTAGCGCTCTTTTTGTTTCACTTTCGGTATATCCGACCTCCCTTAGTGCTTCCTGGGTAGTTTCCGCATGTAGGTGTTCTTTTCCCCCTACAAACTTCCTTTCCAGTGGCTTTTCTTTTGAGGATGAGATGTCATGTTCCATAATTACTGAATCCTCCTCACCCCCATATTCTCATCTTCCGTTGACGTATCAACTAAAGCTGCGAACTTGTTTTTCAAATTTAGTTGCTCATGTTCCCTATCCAAGGGTTTTTTTCCTTCACCTTCTTGCGAGCTCATGATTTCTACTCCTTGACTATCCTTCGCCCCACTCGTCCCAATCTTCTCATTATCATCCTTCAATTTTTTTGTAATAGGGACATAAATTTGCTTCACAACGTGTTGCCCTTGCTTATCCTCGATCCTCACTTGCTTTGCCTTATCGGATTTATTTTCTTCCTTAGCTTTATCACCATCCAACCTAGGTTTTTCCTTCTTCCCACCCGTAAGTGTTCTACAATAATCCTTTTCATGGCCAATTAATGCGCAATGTTCGCAATATTTAAATCCTGGGTACTCTAGTTTCTGCCAATAACCACAATACTTAGGACTTTCTAGCCAAATCCTGGATGGTAAAGGTTTAGTAACCTCCATTTCCATGCACACGCGTGCAACCTTTGGTCAGGCAAAATATCTTGTACCATCGTCAAACCTTAGAAAATTGCCAAACGAATTTCCTATTGCCTTCATGATTGCCGGAAGAAATAATGCTAAAGGGAGATTCGGGAGTTCAACCCAGATCGGGGCCAACTCCGGATCTTCTCGTAGGCTAAAACCCGGATGCCAACGAAAAAATTTGTATCTAACGCCCCGAATAGTGAAGGAATCCTTAGATAGAACTTTCTTGACTTCATCCTCCGATTGTAAATAAACAGCCACATGTCTTTGATCTATTAGTCCCATAATGAACTCACTCGAGATTCCCCAAGATCTGTGAATGGAGTCCCGAATCGAATCTAAAGATGGCAAAAAACTTGAGAACTTCAAAACCACCACATGGTTAGAGACATGGGTGGGATTCACCCCTTGCTACGTCCGAATCGGATAACAAAATAGCAGGGCTGCCATCCTTTCAAAAACTCATTGAATCCGTCGGTTTCTCCTCCAAATCGTCTTTCATCACTTTGCCTAGAACTTGCGCAAAGCTACGCCTCTGCTGGTCGTCGTCCTCTTGGCCGGCAGAGCAGCCGCCATGGAAGCCTAGCAGCTTCCCTAATGCACGATGGAGATCTATTCTTATAAGATAGGAATGGCTGAGATTAAAATCTATTATCGAAAATGATCCTTATATTGCCCCCCAAAATCGCCTCAGAGCGATTTCTCAAAGCACCATTACGATTACTATCAATGAATGAAATTGAAGGTGCAAGTAAGTTTGCATGAACATATATTAGCTTTTAATTGATACAGTAAAGGGAATGAATCCAAAATTTACCTGGTATAATATGCATATAACTGGGACGAATTATTTTGGCGTGACCACCGTTTTCATTTTGCCATTGTTAGTTGGTATAAAATCAGAGTATGTTCTTGATATGCATTATTCGCGAAAATGATTTACATGTAGATCAACGGGATGAATAGATAAATGAATGGTTGTGGCCAATATCTTTGTTAATATATTAAGCATAATTATAATTGAAACTTCTATTGCAACTTCGGTCGTTGTAGTATAGTGGTAAGTATTCCCGCTTCTCATCCGGGTGACCGGATTTGATCTCCGGCAATGGCGCTAAAGTTTTTATACAATTTCAATACCTGTGAAATGTTCTTATATTTTTGTACAATTTCAAATACATGTGAAAGAAATATTCTTGCAAAAACAGAGTAAAGTTGTGGGGTATGTGAGCTACCAAATTTTGTTGGATTGGAGCTCCTCTGCAATATTAATGGTATGTAATTGTGTATTGTATATTTTTGCTTCAAAGCAAGAAAATTACAATCAAAGATAATTGTTGTACATCAATTTTGTAATGACAATGATGAAAAGATCAATTTATAGAAAGTTTTAGAAACTATGTTGACTACAGATTAGTTTCTCTAATCTTCACAATTTTTTTTATTGTTATTATTTTGTTGCCAGTGTATCTTGAGAAATAATATCACAAGCTAGAGCTCGTGATGTGGCTCTTCATTTTCACCTTTAGATTAAAGTCAAAAGGTCTCACTAAAACAAGTAATTAACCCACCACCCTTAGATTATTTTTTGCCAGTGTATCTTGAGAAATGATATCACAAGCTGCAGCTCGTGATATGGGTTGTGAGCTCTTCCCGGCGAAAGGTGTATCAGCTGAGTTGGTAGAGGTGTGGCGGATGGTATCACATGTCACAGATTCAAACCCGGCCGGCGGCATGGGATGGGGAGGGTTAAAGGTATTATATATAAAAATAAAAAAAGTCATCCTACTTTTTCTCCATTGATTTTCTCTCTCTTTAAGGAGATACAAGAAGTGTTTCAAGTATAACTTATTTATTTGACACCTAATTTTTATTCCCCATTGAAATCAACAAAACTTCTACTTGAAAGAGTTAGGATTCACATGATATCCCGTGATATATGACAATAAAAGCATGTCCGAAATGTGTGATTACATGGCTTCGATGGCAACACGTGAGGTGAATAAAAGAATAATGGAAGGAGGAAGAAAATAATAAAGGAGAATAAATGAGGCTAGGAAATCAGGTTTTGCAATTATGATGATGTGATATCATCTGAAAAAAGCTTTTACAATCTTGAAATACATAACACTTTGGAGATATTATTTAGGAAGTACTAAAGAGAGAAAATGAAGGGAGAAAACTAGGAGACACTACAAGAAATCTATCATTTACCAACAAATTTTTTTTCTACCAAAATTAATTTCCTTGTTAATATGGTATCATTATCAACGATAAAAAAAATTTCTTGAAAAAACCATAAACTTGTTACTTTTTTTCCAACAAAATATACTTTGTTGAAACTTTTCTTGGTAAATAGGTGGCGGGAATCATTTCCTCCAAAATTAATTTCCCGCCAAATTGATTTAACAACAAAATATTTTTATGGCCACAAAATACTAGTTCCTTGGTAATTATGACACTCTTTGGAATGAAATATTTTGTTGCTAAAGAAGACTATTTTTAACAACAAATCACTTTCCTTGTTAATGGAATATTAACACTTATTCATCTTTTTTTAGTAAGAAAATATGTTTTCCTAGATAATAATTACATTATTAGTAATGATTCGGGTTGTTTATAATGATTGATACACTATTCACAATTTTTATCAACAAACTGAATCATTTTTATCAACAAAATTTTGTTGGAAACAATTTCTTATTTTAATGAAATATCTATAGCAAGGAAAAAAAATTTGTTGGTAATTAACCTTATTGGTAACCAATTATTTTCGCTGGTAAAAAGTAATAACTACTTTCATGAAAATCTATTTTTCATTAAAGCTCACTAACTATTTTATACCGACAAATCATTATTTTATTGAAAATTAGTATACTATTGACAACAAATTTTTTTTAGAAACAATATCTATTTTAATAACATCTCTACAACAAGGAAATCAAATTTTGTTGGTAAGTGCAAACTTATTGGTAAAATTTGTTTTCCTTGTTAAAAACAAATAATCATTTCCATGAAAATGTATTCTCAAGAAAGACCATTAATTTAATATTGTTTCTTTGGAAATTGTTGAACTATATGACAGCAAATTTATTTATTGACAATTAATTTTTATTTCGTTGCAAAAATATTGTACAAGGATAATTCAAGGAATCAATGGACAAATTTTTTGTTGGTACAAGTTTTTTACAACTAAAAGTGTGTGTTTTTTTCAAAGGAAGAAAATTTCATTGACAAAAGTCTTAACTGTAGTAATGTTGTTTGATTGAGGGCTTTAAGTTCTAACTACTAATTGTACTAAATTAAATTCTTTTATAAAGAAAAAATAGACTATTATTAGCTATGCTTCAGAGTCATACGCGTTATATGAGGCAAAAAGTCTCTTATGAAAAAACTCAATTGAATTTTTGAAACAAGATTAAGTGATATACTCAACTTTCGACTAACACCCATGCTTTCGGATAGAAAAAAAAATTATGATACTTTTTACAGAACCTTTCTTATTCAGGTTTAGTAGAAGAATGGTCTCCGTGGAAAAGAGAAAAGAAAATAGAAGATTGAGAGAACGACTTATTTGGTTACTTATAATGAAATTTTTTCCAGAAAATTTATTTATATTTAAAACTCCAAACTTCTTTACAGTGGCAAAATATTATTTCGTTGAAATTTTTTATTAGTAGCAGTGACATTATGTCATCTGAAAAATCGAATAGTATTTCTTTAACAATAAAATATTATTTTATTGCTACTTATAATATTATAGGTAACAATTTTTCATTACTAAAGATTGATAAAATTTTCAATATATTTTTTTTCTTTTTATGGCTCATTTTCTTATTTCATTGGGGATATAACCAATTTCAATAATATATCTAGCAATGAAATGCTATTAGTATTTCGTTGCAAATTATAATGGTGTTATTGTGGATTTCTTTTCAATGCTAAAAGTGGTAAATATTTCACATAAACTTATCGTTTAAATATTTAATCCTAATTTATAGTGACGAAATATTATCTATTGGTCCCTATTATATACGGGTCCATACTATATAACGTAGCAATAATTTTTTTATTGCAAAATAAGAGTAATTTGATTTAATAAGCTATAAAATTGTTTCATACAACACAATTATTCAAATAGCTCAACTAGTAAAATTTTCATAATGGGGTCTTACCACCAAGAGTGGTGTGTGGTAGATTGTGGGGTCTTACACGTGTTATAAGAGCTGAGAATGATGAATCATTTTAATATATAGATAGTTTTTTTTCATTGAAAATAATTTCCTTGGTAATTGTTAATGGTACATATGACAACTTTCATTGATATACGTGCATTTTACCAACAAAAAACTCTATGATAAAGATAGTTATTTTTCCCAAACAATTTTCCTTAATGATTCTAAGTTTTTTTCTAGAAAAAAAAAGCATAGGTAAATAAAAGTTTTTTGCAACAAAACATTTTGTTGGTAAAGATATTTGATTTTTACCAACGAATTTTCTTGGTAGTTGTCATTTTTAAACACTGTGTTTCCTTGACTTATCAACCGTTTTACCAACAAAAAATATAATTCCTTGGAAAAAAACCTTTAGCTACGGGGATGCCGCCACAAACCCAATAACAAATTTTTTCTAACAAAATTTTGATTTTGTCAAGAAATTTTTTTTTCTTTAAAAATGCCTTAATTGTTGTGGTGAGAATTAGATGGGAAGTTAACGAAGTGGTTAATTGATTGTGTTGTGGAATATTTCAACTTTAATCCAACGGTGGACAAGTAGAGCTCACAACCAATATCACGAGCTCTAGCTTGTGATACCAGGACTCGTATATCTTCACTAATTAGATTGGGTTGAATGTTTCTCACCAGAAAAAAGGGCTTGAAAATTGATATAATTTTAAAATATATGAGGGTTTGGGAATCCTTGATAGCCCCAAATGGCTTTCCGACAAAAGAAAAAAGAAAAAGATCTCCATATGTGGATATAAAGAAGAAAATCAATTAGAAAAAAAATATGAAAGGTACTAACGAGATGACAATTTTATGTGGTTTGTGGATGGATGGAAATGTCAACTATTCTATCGTAAAACCATTAATTTGATTAGTAGGGTTCATTCGTAAGTCCAATTTGATTAGTAAGGTTAGAAAAAAATTTTATTTTATAACTAAAGAAAAAGTTGCAACAATTCTACGTTGCATGTTCCATGCCTGGATGGTACAAGGCACATGCAGGTTGATGACGAGGCAAAGCCTAAATAAAATACAGTGGCTATAAAGCGCAAACAACATTAGGGATGATGGATGTGATGGGATGGGATAAAATGGGATGATGAGATGATAAAATTTGTTTAGATGAATGAGATAATGGATTTGACAAAAGTGATATTAAACTCCACGTCAACAAAACATGTGGATGAGACCCGGGCATAAAGCTGAGATAATGGGTTTGGCACTGTAGAATGACTAAAAAAGTTGAGAATGCATGAAGCTCGTGGGTTGTATATGTACCTCTGTAGGTTTCATTTTGTCCAAGACAAAAACTTGGACCAAGTAAGCTGAATAAGGCAAAGGATCATTTGAATTCAACACCTAACCCATTTTTTCTTGAAATAAAATACACATCAGTGATGTGAGTAACCAAACTATAAAACTAAGATCAGGAGGGAACCAAAAAGACCTGGAAAAGAAAAAATGGAGGAAGACATTAAAGCACAGGCTCTGTTGTGGAAATACATCTATGGTTTTGCAGATTCATTCGTTCTGAAATGCGCGATCCAACTCGGTATTGCAGATATACTGCATGAACATGGCCAACCCATGACCCTTTCCGAGCTGGCCACTTCTCTCCCACATCCTTCCATCAACGAAGATCGCCTGTACAGGTTCATGCGTTACTTAGTTCACATGAAACTCTTGGGTAAAGTTGAGTTGGATGGATTGATCAAATACTCACTCACCCCAGAATCGAAACTTGTAATCAAGAACCAAGAGAAAAGTCTTGCATCATTTGCTCTCCTACTGTCCTACGAGATGGATGCGTGGCATCATTTGAGTGCATCAGTTGAAGGTGGTGATGTGACACCATTCGAGAGGTGTAAGGGCATGGGGTATAGAGAGTACTTTGCGAAAAACTCTGCAGCGAACCAGTTGCTGAGTGATGCTATGACGAGTCACACGAGTATGGTGACAGATGCGGTGGTGAAGGGATTTGAGAAAGCTCATGTGCTTGATGGCATGACTTCCCTGATTGATGTTGGTGGGAGTACGGGTGTAGCTGCCCGCGCAATAGCAAAGGCGTTCCCGGAGGTCAAGTGTGCGGTATTTGATCTGCCTCATGTGATTGCCACTGCACCGGATTGTCCTGAGGTGACTCGGATAGAAGGAGACGTATTCGTATCTGTTCCCAAAACTGATTTAGTCTTCATGAAGGTGATTTTCTTCTTCCCCATCCATATAAAATATATATATGCATTTGCAAATAAAATTAGGAAATAAACTAAAATATGCAAATTTTTTGTTAATTGTTTTGTGCAGTCAGTTTTGCACGATTGGGGTGATGAGGACTGTGTGAAGATATTGAACAAGTGCAAGGAAGCCATAGCTGATAGCAAACAAGGAAAGATTGTGTTAGTAGAGATAGTGATGGATGCAGTGTCAACGGATGATGAGTTCAAAAGTGCCAAATTGGGGATGGAGATGGACATGTTGGTCACTGTTGCTGGCAAAGAGAGGAGTGAGCAAGAGTGGCAGAGCCTCTTCAAGGCTGCTGGTTACAGCCGATACCACATCACACCCATCGTGGCCATTGAATCTATCATCCAAGTTTTCCCTTAACTTTTTTTCCCTACCGTTTCAAGTCGGAGAGTGTATTGTTCTTATGGTTAAATGTAAGTTTCCATTAATATTACAATAATTTTGAGTTCAATTTGACTTAGGAAGACATAGCTCCTTAGACTTGGTAGGAACACACCAATTTTGTGGTTTCATTCTTCATGTTCATGAAGTGGTTGAATACAGAAAAAACCACTTTTTCTAACGGTGGATCTTCCAAATGATGTCATAAATAGCAAAAGGAGAGTGGACTATCTGCACTGCACAAGATAACGCGTGCAGCATGTAGATGAGTAGTACGCATGTGGTTCATCTTACAGGTGAGACCTACATGAATCATTTGAGATTTTCTTTTTTTAAATTTAAGCTCAGAATTCAACAAACATGAAATAAATACAAAACAACAATTCTAGCCCACCTTTTACAATTATATCCGTGTTTATGGATGTGTTTTAAAGAGGTAGGGTAAAAGTGTAAAAAAAATCAAGAAAATGTTCAAAAGATGCCAGCAAACAATGTTGACTAGACTTACTTAATAAAATTCTAACAAAATAATTACACATAAGCTTCTAATATAATTTATTTAAAGCCCCCTAATTATTTATAAACTGTAAATAAGCTCTTACATCTAACTTAAGATTTCTATTTTGCCCTTCATATTTCATACTTTTTACAATCAAAATCATTCATTCTCAAAC
This sequence comes from Berberis vulgaris, assembly GCA_963556465.1. Lineage (NCBI taxonomy): Eukaryota > Viridiplantae > Streptophyta > Magnoliopsida > Ranunculales > Berberidaceae > Berberis > Berberis vulgaris. The sequence continues at coordinate 62,439,700 of OY747135.1, forward strand.
AATGATTAATTATACCTAAGCCATTAACATAATTTATTTGAGTGCCCTAATTATTTATAAAGTATAAATATGCCATAACATCTAACTTTTAAATTTCTCATGTTGCCCTCCACATTTAATATTTTTTACAATAAAGACCAACACCTCTTAAACAATAGTTACTTATACCTAAGTCTCTAATATAATTTATTTGAAGCCTCAAATTATATATAAACTATAAATATGCCCTTACAATAGAAAGTGTAATATTTGGTTATAGTATTTTACTCCTAAAATTTTACGTAAATTATTCCTTTTTTTTTAAAGAGTATAAACTTTGTGTGTTCTTCGTTGATTACATAACATGGTATAAATAATAGAATATGATATAAAAAATAAAATATGGATAATTTGCAGTTGGGCTATAATTTGTATCAGTTTTGAGTTTGGATCCCAAGTTTGTTTAGCTTTGAGTTTGGATCCAAGATCATATTGACCATTAACTTTTCGTCCAATAATTAAATGAATTTTTAGTTTTTTTAAATAATACTCACTTAGGTATAGATAAATTTAAAATTTAGGTCCCATATTTGTACCAACTTCATGTTAAGGTCCTATATTTGTAATGGATAGTTTATGGTCACTTCGAACTCAGATTCAAAGTTTGACAAACTTGGTACCTGAACTCAAAATTGGTACAAACTATAAGACCTAAATGCAAATTACCTCGATAAAATAAGATTTATACTATAGCAATAAATTCTATAAAATAAGGATTAACTTCGACTTGATTTATCAATTTTTTTCCCCTAAATTGTGCTCAATCAATACATAATGAAAGGGAATAAATCAAATTTGCTCGAAGATGGATAGAGAATATCTTCAAGATATATGTTGATCACATGGAAGATACTATAGCGTGAGAATGCAACTAAGGGCCCCTTTCGAACTCGCTGGTCTTGGAAGGGCAAATTTTAACTATGTTTGTGATGTCTTTTAATGAAGATATTTGCTAGTTGATCAACATGGAGAAAAATCGAACCAAATGACTATCGGACGCAATACTTTTCAAACAAAGTGAAATCTAATTCGATGTGCTTGGTGCGAGCATGAAAATATAGATTTGCTAGTTGCAATCTCACCACAATTTCAATGCACGTGAATGCTAATGAGTGATACTCTGTCTCGGCACTAGACATGGAAACTATGGCTTGCTTATTGGAAGACAAGAGACCCAGTTAGGGCCCGAAAAGATGGATAGGTCAGATTTTGAGCGGCAAGTAAACATCATTCCCAATTAGCATAAAAAAGGCACGAAGTTGGAGTGGTCTAGAAAAGCGATGTAATTTTCGCAGCCTTGTGAGGTAAGGTATTACAAGGGGCAAACAATATGTCAATAGTATATGCATTTGGAAGAAGAAAACCATTAGTTATAAACAGTTGTGATTTGTCTGAGATGGGAATAAAACTTGGTGTGCATTGGAATATTTTTCTAAAACTTGGTATATATTTTAGCATGTTTTTTTTTTGTTTTTTTTGTTGAAAGCATATAGCATAAATATATTAATATTGTTGAATACAATGTTGATGGCCTGCAGTAATAGCTAGATGGTGAGCCTCATAATTGAGTTCTCGATTAATAAAATTACAAAATCATAATTTGTTTAAAGCCAACAATCTTTGGATATTACTAATAATAGGCATCCATGCCCAGTTCATCTCGATCCTCCTATCCATATGTGATTATTGTAAGATAGTGAAGTATCTCTGAATCGCCTAGAAGAAGACATGTCTGCCATTGTCGAGCATGAATAAGAATCAAAGATGCCTCTGCCGCATGACATTCTGCCATTGTATTATCAAGAACTTTTCTGACAATAGGATTCGCCAACCGAACAAGTACCTGGCCTTGTAAAGTCGTTGCAAAAACCCCTAATGCTCATTGCTGTGAAAAAGCAAAAAAACTGGCATTGTAGGTGACTAAGATAGTCTATGGGTCTAGAATGTCAGGAATGGATTAGCAAGGATAGATCTAGTATTAAGGTTGTGGTTTCTGACTGCAAAGAGTTGGGCCTGGATCAGTTGCTGGAGGCTAGAAATATTTTCTATGATAGGGTTCTGAATAGGTATGGGGGGATCCTATGCATTGAGGGGTCATGTCAAGAGTCATTAATGGCTTGTTCCATTATCGAATGGACAGAGAGAGATTGTGGAGATTGGGTAGAGGTGTGGTTCGTCCAACTTCTAGGAGTGCCAAACCATTGCTTGTGCCACGCATTCCAGATGTGATTAAAAGTAGAAAGAAAAATATGAGTTTCAAATTTGGACTTTCTGAAAATGCAATCGTTTCGGAATTGCCAAATAGTTTTGAGAACAGTTGTAAACTGAGACAACATGACTTCTTTAGAAGTGGGGTGGACCTTAGTAGTAACCCACATAAAGGTGCGGAGAGTAATGATGGTGAGATTCTCAAAGTTGTCATTGAGCCAATCTATGGGAATTGGAGAAACTCTCCAAAGAAGATTGATAACCGGGCATCTGAAGAAAACAAGAACCATGTCCTCGGTGTGATTATTGCAAAAAATGTTGGTATCCTCAATGGGGGTGTGAAGTTTGACTAGATTGGTCATGGTGGGAAGGATGTATAGACCAATCTTCTAGAGAAGGAACATGGCCGAAGTAGGAGCCTCGATTCTCCACATTTCTCGGAGAATCTATTTATCCAAGGAAGATGAGGGAGGTAGAGCCTTCTGAAATGCCAGAAAAGAAGGCTTTTGTTACACTTTTGACCGAAAAGGTACCATTTTTTTTTATCAAATATCCAAGTTAATTGGTCTGGGCAGTCCGAGGAATGATCAAGACATTTTGGATATCTAAAACCACAGGCTTCGAAAAAAGAGCAGTAAGCAATTCAGTATTCTAGATGGGTTACAAGCTTGGGTGAGAAATCCAAAGGTTGCAAATAGAATTGGGCAAATCAGGAATTGTCGTATCAGGAAAACATTCTGTAAGAATGAATCATGGTTTAACTCAGCAATCGTACTAAAGATTTGTAGTAGTTCCAGATCTTATTTGCCACAGGACATGACGTTTCATTTTTGACAGGGCAGAGAGATTGCCCCTCCAGCTAAACGAAGCTAGAGAAGGGGTTTTGGATAACTGGAATAGGTTCTTATTATTGAAATAAAGAGCTCTGAGTTGAAGCACTTGAGGATTGTTAGGGTCTGAAAGTGCAAGCCACATATTTTCCCCATCAAGGCGAGATTCTTGTTCCTGCTGGGAGGAATATTGAGACCACCAAGGACTTTGGGCTTCGAGATACGATCCCAGGTACACATATGCTTAGCGTGGCTATCCGCCTTACCGTTCCGCGACAATAGGTCAAGAACATATTTTGATTGGCAAATGTGGATATCATAAAATACTATATATAGTTTTTAATGCCCAAGTAATAATCGAGAAAGTCAAGGTCATTGATTTCAAATGTGGGACTTAAATTTGAGGTAAGAGATGCTAGAATAGATTGGGACTTTCGTTTCAAAAAAATGAACTCAACATATAAAGGGGAAAACCATAATTTAAGATTAATATTTTAGATAAACATGGAATGATCAGCCCAACTTTGTACAAACCAAAACAAAATTATTAACGAAAGGAATTGTTGAAACCAAGCTTTTGGGGCTTGTTTGCCGTAGTAGATTACTTTATACAATTTATAGACATTAATGGTTGTGTGTGATCAACAAAACCAGGTGATTGTTTCATATAAATAGATTTCATTAGATTGCGATGAAGAAATGTGGTTTTAACATAAAATTGACAAATCTTCCATGAAATGAAAAAGCTATACTAACATTTGTACGGTTCACATTAGGTTCGACAATCGGGCTGAAGATTTAATCATACTTTAGACAAGGTTGTAGATAAAAACCCTTAGCAACTAGTTGAGCTTTGTAACGTTCATATGTGTTGATATAATGTTATCGTTTTTTTCTTCGTTTTAAAGTCCATTTACAACCAATGTGATTCTAATGAGGTGAATGGGCCACTAAAGACCAAGTTTGATTCTTAATCAATGCATTGAATTCGTTGGACATTGTAACTCGCTAGTGAGGAACACGAGTTATTTGATGGTAGAAAAATAAGCTCTTAATCTGATGAGCTAACTTGGGTAGCATAAGTGATATTCACATAATTATTACATAATATATCCCTTAATTTATATATGTTAGCGTTTTCGATTATTATATTTTATAGTAATTATTTCGTTTTCATGTCTTTGTAGGAATTTGAGCGTGAACGATGAAATCGTATTAAGGCGACAATTTAAGGAATGACAATTGGTCAATTCTAGCGGTGCTACAAAGTAGAGGGTCACATATCTAAACCCTTAAACCCAAAACCAAGCCCATAACTTAAACCCAAACCCAATGCCAAGCCCAATCCTACCCAAAGAATATTCTCTCAATTATACTTTGATTCACTCCATGAATCATCCCTTTATCTCATCTCTATTCATTGTGCCCATTCTCTATAAATACAAGAGAAAAGGGTGAGAAAAGGGGGGAGGAGAAGGGAATCAAGCATCGATAGCCAAAATCAAACTCTCTTCCTTCACAAAGTGATTTTCATCACATCCATCACCACCTATCCATCTCTCACTCCCTCTCTGTCCAGATCACTCCGCCACCAGAGTCATCACCACCTCCTGAAAGCACAATTGCCACCACCGAGCACAACTGCCACCACCACAAAACAGGGGTGTGACAACCTTGTTTCGTGTCAAACCTTCACTCCGCCACCGTTCCTGTCCCTCTCCCTGTCCATCATCCATCAACCACCATCATCTGATCACCACCACACAGAACGTCGCGAACCACCATCATCACCGCGACTCTGTTCCGCCTCGCGACAGAGCCAGACAGACCCTGCTCCTCTCCTCTCTGTCATCTCTTCATCTCGGCCTCCTTACTGTCTCTCCGCCACCGTCCAATCAACACAGAGCGGCGCGTCAGCGGAGCACAACTATGAAACAGGGTTCCGGAGCAGGTTGGAGGACGAGGAAGCTCGCGAAGAGCAGAAACGCAGCACCGCGAGCGGCGCTACTCGCTGGAGACGAAGGGCACCGTTCAAGTGGCGGGAGACTGAGTCAAACTGATTTTTGGCTATTCACACCCCCGGATTCTCTCTGTACCACCACAGAGCGTTTTGGGAACATTTTCTCGGGATTCATGTTCGGACCACCTGCTGAGTACCACCACATCGAGTTTGCGACAAACCAAAAGGGTTGCATAATGTATTTTAATTTATTTTACTGATTTAAATGCTTAATTGTTGATTATAATTTATTTCGAAAATTTGATAAATTGCTTTCACCTTTCATGTTCGATTAAAAATTGATATGTTTGGTAGTTAGATTAACATTTTATCAATATTCAAAGCATGTGCTAAAAATTATTAAGCTTGAACTTTGATTAAGTGTGCTCTAAAAAGATACTTAATGTTTGGTAAAAGTTTATTTGCTTGAAATAAATTGCTAATGTTTGTCAGAAACTTAATATGATTAGAATTGGATTTTAATGATCACATCTTCGGTGTAAGCAAGGGATCCTCATCCCTAAAGCTTCTCGTTTATAATTTTGGTAATTTAGATTTAAATATTTTTGCTAACACATTGGTGAGTCCAAGCCCCACAAAACCCCACAACATCCATCTTTTATTTTATTTTATTTTTATTATTTTTAATTTATTTTTAGCTTAGTTTTAAAAACACTGTAACCACATTTTCCTCCAAATTAGTTTAATTAAATTATTAAATTCAATTGCATCCACTTTCCTCGTGGGATCGACCCGTACTTGTCGTTGTCTACCAGTTAGACACCGTGCACTTGCGGTTATTACAAGTGGGTTTATTAGCTTATTAATTTAGGTTAATAAAACTCGCATCAAGTTTTTGGCGCCGTTGCCGGGGAAGGTAGCAGTGTAATTGAATTTAAAATTTATTTTCACTAATTTAAAAAAAAAAATTATTTTTATTTTGCTAAGTTCTTTTTACACTCATTTCGTTTTATTTGTTTGATTTTGCAGAATACACGCTTCTCGAGTGTAAATACTAGGTAAATACTCTTATTTGATTATTTGTTTGTTTATTTGTTTTATTCGTTTTGTGAGTGTAAATACTAGGTAAATACTCTTAATAATCTTTGTCTTTCGAGTACCATCTTGTTGACGAATAATCATTAGATGAGCAACATTTTAGGTAACTCAAGACCCACAATAACTTCTTCTCCTTCCACAATGTTTTAGTTCTCTCCGAGGATCCTACCAATTATCACATTTACTTCCTTCTCCCCCTATACATAGGTAAAAAATTTACTAAACTAAAAGTCTAAAATATCTTAGCTTAGATATTTATCTTAAGGGTAAATATCTTAAACATCATACACATATCTAGGACTAGATATCATTTCTGCTAAGTGCGCTTTCATTTGCATTGTACCATGCCCATATCACCATGTTGTCCATCCATTGCATTCATCTTGGCTATTTTTCTCGCAGGTTGTGTATATATAAGTGCAGGGAGTGTGCCCACAAGTAGGTTGTTGGGGTGGTAGTAACAGGGAGGATTGTGATGACAATGATTGTAATGGTGATGGTGGCAATGCATTTGATTACATTGGTTGCGAAATTGGTGTTGTACTAGTGGAAGATAAGTTGTTGATAGTGAATGATGATGATATTATTATTTACAAGGGGAATCAAGCCTTTGACCTGTTAGAGATGTTGGCACGAATTGAACAAGTCTAGTCCCACATCGTGTAATGAGGCTAATCATGTCAAATATATAAGGAGTTGGATGTGGCTCAATAAGAGGAGAGGCCTTTTAAGGCAGTTGAGTAGCTGAACCACGTTCGTAAAAACACCATACCCGGACACAACGGGTGTCTAAGTTGGGGATAATATCATTGTTTGAGACATGTCGTGGTGGTGCTAGGGAGCTTCGCTCTCTTCACCCCGAGCGCAACAAGTTGTATCGGAGCCGATGGTTCGGCTTAGGCTTGGCGAAGTTGGAAGGGTCAGGATAGGCTCAAGCCTCGCCAAGATGGAGATTGTTAGAGATGTTGGCTCGAATTGAACAAGTTTAGTCTCACATTGGGTAATGAGTCACATCATGTCAAATATATAAGGAGTTGGATATGTCTCAATGAGCGACGAGGCCTTTTGGGGGCAGTTTAGTCTCGTTTGTAAAAACCACACACCCGGGCGCGACTGAGTGCCTAAGTTGGTGATTATATCGTTGCTCGAGACATTTGATGGTGATGGTGTCGGGGCTTCTCTCTCTTCACCCCCAAGCACAACATGAGATGGTTGCGGTGATAAGAAAGTTATGTGAGTTATGTTACGCGCGGAAGCGTTATAAATAACGAAATGCTAAGTTACAAAAAAATACAACTAATACCGGAGACAATAAATTTACGTGATTCGGTAACTTTCCTACGTCTACATGCAAAGAGAACAATTTTACTAGTGAGATAAAAAAATACAACTGGAGAGAGCTACACAACGTCAATGACGTTACACACACGTGTCTAAATAACACCACACAAATACACAAGGTGCGTATATTACAACAACACAACAACTATTTTTGTCTCATTTCTTCTCTCTCACGTACACAAACAAAGAGGGTTTGTGAACCCCAACTCAAGAACTCAGAAGGAGAACGATTTGGAGGATGAAGAAGGGAGAGACCTCTTCTCCTTTTATAGCCTGAAGAGGCGGTGGAAGCCCTTCCACCACCTTCTTTTCTCTTCTACTTCCTTCTTCTTTGCCAACCAATTTCAACATCAAAATACAGCCAATTCCTGCCATTCATCTTCAAAATCCAGTTTGTTCTTATTTAACGATTTAGGCTGCCAACCACTTCTAGCCACAATCCAGCAAATTCTATCCCCGTCCAACCAAGATCCATTGCCGACAAGCCAAATTTCAGCTGGTAGTAGAAGACTCTGCAAGCTTCCAGGTTAGTTATTTCATCTCCAAAACACAAACACATACTTGAACTCTTCAACCGTGCTCATATGCGCCATACACCCGAAGGCGTCATACAACAAAGCATGCTCAAGCTAACAATTCAAATCCACCTTGACTAGGATGGAGTCTCAAACCAGACTTTGCAGAAATACAATGTGCACAAACTTCCATACTGCACATCATCATATCTTCTATTAAACATTTCTTCAACAACTCGTGCAGAACCTTCTCACATTACTACCTTCACGCAAATGCCAAACCCTCGAGGTATTCATACACACATCCTTGGAGCTATCAGTAACACCACCAGAAGCAATATCTACAAAGCCTTCAACAACACAGGTTGCTCCACCAAATTCAACTTTACGATTACTTGTAATCGTACTCCCCTGCAAAAAGTACAAGTTACCCTTTCGAACAGCTTTCAGAACTACCAGTGCACCAGAAACAACCTTTAAAGCTCTACCATTTACCACACCTTTCTAATCTTTGGACTCTAAAACACTAATGAGATGAATTTTTTTTTCAAATCCGGTATATATCGAACATCGTTAAAAACACAAACAAGTCCATTATGTAGCTTCAACTTGATTTTACATGTCCCTGCAATTTTACATTTATCATCGTTACCGATACAAACAACATCGCCATCCATCTCTCTAAAGTTAGATAACCAGTCCCTATGAAGACACATGTGATAGGTAGAACCCAAATCAAGCAGCCATTCAACAAAATGACTCACCAATACTGAAGTTGCAGACAACGAATACGCATCATCCTCATCTTCAGCCAAATTGTGCACCACATTCGCATATGACTTTTTCTTTCCTTTTTATATTGCAGCTTTCAATTTCTCATAATCAATCTTCCAGTGGTCCTTCTTATGACAGAATGTACATTCATCCCTCATCAAGAACCTTCTATCCACATATTTTCCACTTGAATGTGATTTTCCTCTATCACTAACACGCTTATTTTCATATTTTCCCCTCGCCACCAATACTTCAGACGTTGCATCCCTATGGACTTTGAGATCCTTCCCCCTGAACTCATAATTGAGCAACATTGTAGTCACTTCATCATTATTCAACTCTTCTTTTCCTGTTAACAAAGTTGTAACGAGATGCTCGTATTCTTCGGGAAGGGAATTCAGAAGGCACAAAGCCTTGTATATTTCGGGAACATCTTCTTTCAAATTCAATATGTCAGCAATAAGCCTATTGAACTCATCCAAATGTACTGACAACGTAATCTTGGGTCTCATAGTCATCCAAAAATGTTGCTTCGTGAGGAAGAGCTTATTCTGGATGTTTTTCATCATGTACTTGTCTTCCAACTTTTTCCATAACACCTTAGTGAATGTCTCCTTTATAACGAAGTAGTTTTGCTTTTTCGCTAAACACAACCTTATTGACCTGCATGCTTTACCGATTCAACTTGTTCTACTCTTCTTCCCTCATGTTCCCCGACTTATCTCCTAAAATATCCTCCAAATTCTCTTTTGCCAACACATCCAGAACTTTGCATTGCCATATTTCGAAGTTATTATTTCCATTGAACTTCTGGACGTCAAAATTACCGATTGTAGCGGTAACCATCTTTGATCCAGAGCTTGATGGATCTGACATACTTTTCACCAACCACCGATTCACGCAGCTTCAAACAAGCCCAAAGAATTAACCCTCGACTTTGATACTAATTTGTCACGCGCGTAAGCATTACAAATATAGAATGAGAAGTTACAAAACAAATACAACTAATACCGGAGATAATAAATTTACGTGGTTCGGCAATTTGCCTATGTCCACTGGTAAAGAGAACAACTTTACTAGTGATATCGAAAAATACAACTGAAGAGAGCTATACAACGTCAATGATATTACACACATGTGTCTAAATAACACCATACAAATATGTAGGGTGCGTATATCACATCAACTCTTTTTCTCTCCTCTCACCTCTCTTCTCTCTCACGTACACAAACAACGAGGGTTTGTGAACCCTAACTCAAGAACTCACAAGGAGAACAATTTGGAAGATGAAGAATGAGGAAACCTCTTATCCTTTTATAGCCTGAAGAAGCGGTGGTGGAGAACAGTGGAAATCCTTCCACCACCTTTTCTTTTCTTTTCTACTTCCTTGTTCGTTGCCAACCAATTTGAACATCAAAATCCAGCCAATTCCAACCACTCATCTTCACAATCCAGCTTGTTTTTCTTCAACAATTTCGGTTGCCAACCAATTCCAGCCACAATCCAGTGAATTCTAGCCACGTCCAACCAAGTTGCACTATCGACTAGCAAAATTTCAGCTGGTGGTGGAAGACTCTGCAAGCTTCCAAGTTAGTTCTTTCATTTCTGTTTTTCAACAATTTATACTATTGACATTTTTGGGTCTTTTCGCCAAAAACAAAAAACTCAGTGACTAAAATTTCATTTTTTCGATCGAAATGTTTCGATCCATTTTTCGATCTCTCTGTTTTGCTCTGCTCGATCTCTGGAGATCCATTGCTTTTAAACCCCAATGCGATATCTGGAACATGTAATTTTGTTTCAACAAACCAAGTTATTTTCTTGTTGGATCTGTAAGTTTCACATATTTGTTTCTATGATTATTTCTCTCATCTTTTAACAGTCTCAAGCTCTACCATCCTCTTCTTTCTTTTCTTCTTCCATGATATTCTCCCCTTTTCTTCTTCCTGTCTCACGTTCACCCTTGACGTGCTCTTCACCATTCCGCAAGTGTGTTGCTTGATGATATTTCTTTGCAGCAGGCTGATTTCATGAGCCAAAATCGAAAACCCAGTGAAGGCTTCAACAAAGACATTTTGGGAACACGTACCCACATAGTTGAAACACCACATACTTGCTCGATTGCTTGTTGGATATGGAGGTTTCATGACCACGGACGAAAAAGGGAAGAAGAAGAATAGAAAATGTTTGAAAGAGGCGCGAAAAACTGGCGCCAAAGTTAAAAGTTGTTTGAATACACAAAGAAGGAACGTTTGGTAAATTTCATATAGGTTGCTACGTGTCTTAACCACGTGGAAACTATCTAGTGATTGGTTCAAAATTCCATTATCACTGTTGTTAAATAGGAGAATGAGGAGAACAATGAGGTAGAAAAAAACAGAAAGAAAAGGAGATTTGAATCTCTTGTTCAAGATAGGAGAATAGATGATTTGTAACTCGAGTTGATTAATCAAATTCTTTTCCATTTAGTTCATCTTCTTGAACACCATGAATCAGTTGTTTTGAACACCACTAATCGGTTGATAAATCCCTTGTTTTGAACACCACTAATTGTTAATCAATCCCTTGATTAAAGGGTGGATTTGTTTTGAAGATAAACTTTGGCTTTACTGGTTGGAGATGGAGGTCCTTTCCATCACAATCTCTTCGCTAATTTTGTTTATTTTGTTAAGAGAATATTTTATATGCATAATTTGATTTTGGAAATAATTTTTTTTTTTTTTTTTTTTTGAAGAAGAAGAACTAGGGATCAGTTGTTTTAAGAAAAAATATTTTGGATTTTGAATTTTACATGGAAAATAATTAGGGTTTTGAATGGTGATTTTGGGGTTTGTTGGCTTCATTTAATATGTTTAATAGGTTTTTTTTACTTTCATCTCTTCTTTTTTTTTTACATATTTCATATACCCTCGAAATTTATTTTATATTTCATGAAATATGTGAAAAAGAAATAAGATGCAAGTAAAAAAACCTATTAAACACATTAAATGAAGCGTAAATACCAAGTATCTTTTAAATTCTACACAATTATAAATTTCAAGTCAATAATCACTCAAATTCTTACATATACTACATCAAAAGCCACGATAGTCATTTTGTCATACAGACTACATATCATACAAGATAAAATTTCATCACACTTGATGATACATAAAACGGTCACACACTTGAGTCGTACACGTGTCATGATAATCTCAAGGAATTACGGGCCCCGGAATCAGCCCAACACTGATCCGGCTCAAGCGGTTCTAAGCCCGCCTAATTCAGTCCGCCAGATGGACCCGAACTCTTACAGCATGCTAGGCGCACACGTCTCACAACTATCTTCAATACCCTAAGTCCTATTAAGGAAAGTATCTCGAGGAGCAGCTTCGGACGGACAACTACAGCAGCTCTCTGCTTCCAACTAGGAAGCAAATACCATAGTACATTCCACACAGGGAAACTTTCCCCTACGGACTGCTCTCGTATTGGGAACTATCTCCCGCGTATCTAGGAGCACAAGGCTAACAGGGAATTTTCCTCCTATAGCACGACTCCTAATTAAAGAAAGATTTCCAAGCAGATCTCCTTCCTAAACTACACCTTCGATGGCCCGGCAGAATCAGGACTCTTGCACTATAAATAAGACATGAGGTTGGTAAGCTAAGGTACGCTACAAATTCCGTGTTTACATCATTACACCTTCCTAAGATCCATGTTTGACTTTAGCATCGGAGTGTCATCGGCCACAACAACGGTGATTCATGGCTCACGTTCGTTACTTGTGCAGGAACCAGGTCAAAACAGGGAACGAAAAATGATTGCATCAGTTTGGCGTCGTCTGTGGGAAACGACAAAGTTCCTAGCCTATTCACAAGCATCGTCTCCCTTCGAAATACGGAGAGATGGTAACTACTAGATCACGCAACAACGGAGAACAAGGGGATATGTCAAACGCTCAGGTTGTCCCTATACTGTCACTTTTAGCGGCCTCGGTCATGCACGGGCAGCCAACTCACGCCCCCGTGCCGACAACAGCAATGACGGACCCCGAATAGATATGTTGTCATCTCAGATATAGCAGATCGCCAAAGCGGTGGAGGCTCTCACGCGACAAAATCAACCACTTGCTAATGGAGACCTGAGCAGCACGGGCCTCCGCCTCTGGAGGATGGCAGAGAACGAGCACAAGAAAGCCAAGCCCTCGCTAGTTCTCATTGGACTAGGGAAGGTTGTGTGGCTAACGCTGAGCCTGCCGCCAAGACAAAGAGGCTCGGCCCTTAGAACCCCTTCCGCAGAGGGGCACACGATCCGGATGTGTTGTATCGTCTCTCTGTCCCGTCATTTGTGGACCGAATCATGAATGAGGCCCTTCCGAGAAAGTTCACTCCCCCGAAGCTCAACTTCTACGACGGAATCACCGATCCATTCGACCACCTGCGCTATTACCAGCACGTAATGGCCCTTAAAAAGGATCTGAGTCGGTAATGTGCAGAACCTTTCCCACTAGCCTGAAGAAGACAACACTGTCGTGGTTCCACAACCTTCCGCCGAGGTCGATCAACTCCTTCAAGACCCTGGCAAATGAGTTCCTAACACGCTTCGTCGGGAGCCAGCATTTTCGAAAAAGGCCCATACTACATACTCTCCCTAAAGCAAAGGTCCAGCGAGACACTCTGAGAGTATGTCACGTGCTTCAACAATGAGCTAATCCTCATCGACTTGTGCAGTGACGACACAGCCATGACAGCCTTCACTGCGGGCCTCAATGAGGGAAAGCTCTACGAAGACCTCACCCTGGAGCCCTCTCTAGACATTACAGAGTTTTTCAAGAGCGCCCAAAAACACATTACCTTGGAGGAATTGAGGGCCATTAAGAGGGAAACCGAATGCGAGAAGAAGCCCTCCGCTCCTAAGGACAAAAAGGAAGGAAAAAGACGCGAGGATGAAGAGAGAAATAAGAGGTAGCACAATGACAACAGGCCAGACCCTAATCGGTCCAGGCCAGAGATACCATCTAACTACGTTGGATCCAGAGCTATGACATCCCTCAATTCTAGCATGTCGGACGTACTAAACTCCATGAAAAACTGGGAAGATCTTAAGTGGCCCCTGAAGCAGCACAGGGACCCCTCCAAGCGTGACAATGGCAAGTACTGCGTGTACCACAAGAAGGGCGGCCATGATACCATCGACTGCAAGAGTTTGAGGTATGAGGTTGAATACTGGATCCGCAGGGGCAAACTGAAAAAATTCCTGAACTCTGAGAAGCAGCCAGAACGAACTAGGGACTAGGGGGAGTCAGTTAAATAAATAGATAAGGAGACTTCAGGGATAATCTATGTCTTGAATAGAGTCAGACCGAATGAAAACCAGTCGCACAGGTCACACAAGCGGACTCTACTGGAAATGCGGGCACAACCTACAGATGAGGACAGATGCATCTGCTACTCGAGGGTACAAAGCCCCACTCCCAACTTGACCTTTACGGACAAAGACCTCGAAAGAGTTCGAGCACCGCACAATGGCGCCCTAGTCATCTCGGTCTCCATCGGAATGTGGGAGGTGAAGAGAGCTCTGGTGGACACAGGAAGCTCATTCAACGCCCTGTTCTACATCGCGTTCCGCAGTATGGACCTCAAGGAGGAAAACTTGACGTACTCAAACTACCCGTTGATTGGATTCAGCAAAGAGAAGTGCTTATCGATCGGGAAGATAAGGTTGGCAATAGTGGCAAAAGAGTCGCAGCTAAGAAATGTCTTGTTTCTGGACTTCATGGTAGTAGACGCACCGTCAACCTACAACCTTATCTTGGGAAGACCATGGCTCTACCAGATGGAAGCAGTAGTCTCCACCCTTCACTAGTACGTAAAGTACACTGCAAACCACTGTGAAGGGACGATACGTGGAGACCAATCTACGGCAGGAGGCTTCCATTACGCCGTACTAAAACGAATAGATTGCTCCCAAATCCAACTACATTTCGCGAAGCAGCCTGAATCAATGCCAGGCCAAACGACAGCAGAGGCATCACCTTCAAGCAATGCAGGAGCTGTTTGTTCTTCCGCCAAGCATAACGGAAAGGCCAAGGCAAGCGGGAAAACATCCCCTCGACCTCCAGTCGGTGCGGAGATTTTCCCCGCCACAAAGTTTACTTTTCAGTAACCTCTGTAACGCCAGCAAATTTTAGGGATCTATAAGGGCAATTCGAATTCACTTCAAGGCCAAGATCAATTCCTCTCCGTCAACAATTAGTCTACTTTCAGTTGTTTATTTCCCTTTTCCATGGTCAATGTAGATTTTTAGTTCTTAAAGACTTATATGATTTGCAATCATTTAAGAAATAAAGGAAAAATTATGAAAACGAACTCTATTGATTATTGGAAAGATGTAACAACAAGCGCCTTGAGGCGGATACAAAAGACTACATACTGCAGGCATCTGACCAACATGGAGTGAGGACTTGCTTAAACTGTCCGACCACATAAGCAACACGAACAGTCTGAAGCAAGCTGCCCGCAAGCAAAAACACGCTCTAATGAACGCAACCCTCGAATATGGTCTGCGGGGGTACAAAATCGGCAACCGGGAGTCCTGCGACAAGCCACAACCAGATACAGCCAACTCACACGCTCGATCCAGCGGAACGGATGAACCTGGGACAAATATCAGGTTGATACAGGTAGAGTGCACCTTCCGACTGCAAGGATATG
Source organism: Berberis vulgaris (assembly GCA_963556465.1). NCBI lineage: Eukaryota > Viridiplantae > Streptophyta > Magnoliopsida > Ranunculales > Berberidaceae > Berberis > Berberis vulgaris. The sequence continues at coordinate 62,455,160 of OY747135.1, forward strand.
AGGGACGTCTAGGAGTCAATGGCCCAATCCATGGACCATGTCCAACTCCTCTTCATCTCGAGATTCCGAATTCCAGCGCAAAGTGAGGCAATGGGGTTAATTGAGAAGTGGCGGAGGCAGCCACCACAGAGTTGGGCGTTGGTGCTATCTTTGAAATTAAACATTCAGGAAAACCGATAGGGCACCAGCACATAAACAACAGACTCTTCCCTTGGGAGAGAATCCTTACTACTTCTCCGCGATGTGAAAAGAAATTACGATATCTCAGCCGATCAACTACGTGCCCACCCACAACAGGTGACCACGCATAACAACGATTATGATCGTGCATGATTAGTGCAAATGTCAAAACATTCGGAGACTCTGACAATGGAGATTCACCCAGCCTTTAGAAAACCAAAGCATTCCCTTCAAGCAAGATCTCAAATGTTTCCTTCAAGCACTTACAGGAGATAAGCTTTGCGAAAAATGGTTTACCAAACGGGCGCTTCAGCATTAACTGTCAAGCATTGAAAATCGTATGGGAAACGAGGAGACAACGGTTCCTGAGGAAACTACTCAGACCATGTTCGTCCAATTAATAACGCTGCACACAACCCCATCAATTGAGGGGGAGTAACCGATACTCAACCGTCACGCAGCCTACACCGTACTCATAACGCAACCATATAGAAAACCCTAGCTCTTCCTCCCCGGCAACGGCGCCAAAATTTGATTACGCCCAAACAGTACACGGGGTCAATTGCAATAAAGATTTGGGTGTCGATCCCACGAGGAAAAACGATCTACAAAACAAGGTCAAGGAAGAAAAAAAAACTACGCGAAACTAAATGTAAAAAATTCTAGCAATTTTAAAATTTGAAATTGAATTTAGTTTAATAAAAATCAAGTTTAGAAAAATCACAAGGTTCCAAGAATCCCTCCTAGATTTCACGCGCCAACTAGTATTGATTCGCTATGATGACTCAATTACGTGTTTCACATCCTAAACACATAATCGGAAAAATAGTCTTTAATGCACCAATATATTCTAATGTAAATGGATTTTAGATTTCACTTTTTCTAGAAAGCACAAAGGTTGGTCATATGTGATATCCTAAATTTACGATATATCCGGAGACAATAACATAATAAAAGACGATCACATATAACTAACCTACCGGAATCAATTGATCATTTAAAATTCCACACATAAGAAAAGCGTGACTAAGCTTATATGGAGAAGAAAAAGACAACCACCGGAATAATAATCTACGAAGAAATTGATGAAATCTTTGTCACTAAAATAACATAAATTCCTATATTAAATAAAAGTGAGAATCATAAACACCATTATTCATCGTGAAAGTATAAAACGAATCAAATACTAATTAAGTGTGTTACATCTAGGAGTTCACCTCTTCGCCTTGCGTGGAGTTTAGTGACACATGGTGAAGGTGAAGACAGCAACAGTGGTGTGAAGCTTCATCGGCATGGCAGCGCGTGGTGGATTAGCGATGCACTCCCTGCTCCTGCGTTTCTGCTGCTGCTGGACAGCGTCACTGCTACTGCGTTCCCTGCTGAGCTGCTGCGTCGTTGCTGCTGTTGGACAGCGTATTGGCTGCTGCTGCGTTATGGCAGCTTGCTGCCCTCTTTTCTTCTCTTGCGTTCTTTGCTGTCCTAGAGCAAAAACCTCCCTCCTTTTTTCTGCTGTTGTCTTTCTTTCTCCTTTGCTGCTGCGTTTTTTTATTCCACAGCCAAAAGAACTCCCTTGCTATATTCTTTCTTGTTGTTTTTATGGTCCAGAGAACCCTACTCCCTATTGGGCCCAAATTGGGAACCAAAATACCCCATTAGTCACCCATTGGAAACCCAATTTCAATTGTAAATTGGAAGCCGAATTTCAATTTCAATTTGTTGTATTTCAATTGTAAACTAAAGGGCTTGGTTATGTTCATTCATATGACTTCTTTGTTCCACCAATTCAAAACTAATTTCATTATTTTTCTTTTGCTTGAGTGTCTCCCGCTCCACTTCGTCAATTTGTCCATGAATTTCCAAATTCGCCACGCTAATGCACTTTTGTCACTAAAACTCCAAATCCTACAAAAATACAAAAATAAAATAATTAAACTAAAATACACTATTTGAAACACTAACAAATATAAATTAGGAGGTATATTATGTAATAATTATGCGAACATCACATGCCTGGCACGAGCTATAGAAATCCTAGTAAGCTCTGACATACAGATCTTACCTACGGATCACTATTTGATTTAAGGTAATTATTGCATCCGCATGACGCACCACGCTTGTGGATGTAGGTTCACATACCCCCTTGTAGGCGGAAGCTCTCTCCATTCGGGCAAGCTTAGTCAACACAGACTGATAATGATGGCTTCTGGTTCATCCCGACACCTAGTCCGTCTAGCGCGGACCCCGATGGTTTAGGAAGTGGGAGTCTAGTTAGCGTTATTATGTCGGGCGACGACGACTCGCCAGGGATCATTGCCCCCTTCGTAGTCAATGATTGTCGAATCCGACCAGGTAAGCCTAGCTAGTAACGACTAGCAACGAAAGCCTTTGATCAAAGCTCAGACCTGTAGCCCCCACTGTATGGGAGTAGATGGTTTGAAAGGTGGGAGCCTAGTCAGTCCCGAACTGATTCCGATGGCTCGCCACGGGACCACCATTTTTCAGCGTGGCCACCGAATTACCAACCCTGAACTTGTAGTCCCGAACTGACTCCGACGGCTCGTCATAGAACCATTGTTTTTCAGCGTGGTCGCAGAATCATCAACCCTGGACTTGTAGCCCCCATCGCGCGGGTGTAGATGGTCTAAAAGGTGGGAGACTAGTCATTCATTTATTGATGTCGACGACTCGCCACGGGGCTACTGCTCTTCAGCATAGTTGCCAAATATTTACTCCCCGAATTTGTAGTCTACATTGTTCGGACATAAGTGATTCGAAAGGTGGGTGCCCCAAGCAGTTCGCCACGCAACCACTACTCTCCTTCGAAATAATGACCGCAAAGATAAATCTAGCTAAGTCAGTGTCTTAACGCTCAAACGGACTGACATTCTAATATCAGCAAAGACCACTCGCGTCGATATAAAGGTCATACGGCCAGTGCCCAGATAAATGCTACATAGACTGCCAACCCAAGCTTACGACGCCTGACTCGGCACAAACGGTCGGCCATCGCAACTTGCCCACAGCAGCAGCTGCAGCCGACCAATCAGACAAACAAGGCAAGCCTCAAACAGCTTACCTTGGGGGACAAAACATAGCTCGGGCAACTCAACCCTCAACTAAATTGTCTGCAACATGCCCACTATCGGACATGACTACACAGCAATGACCCTGAGTCATGTGCAACACAAAATGATCAAGCTCTCTATCGCAGACAGAGCACTCGACGTCCTATTGATTCAACCAGCCTGTGCCAAAGCAAGACGACAAGGCAAAACAAAAAAATACAATAGAGACAACGAGCACAAAACATATAAAATTGTTTTCATTAATGGTCAAAACGTAAAGGGTTACAAGCATACAAAGTCTACTCCTTATTAGGAAAAGGTACAGAAACAGAAGAGCTAAGCTTAGTGGAAGGAGCAAGAGTTACGTCCACACGCACCGCGGCATGGGCATCATGGCCCAAACTGTCTTCCTCATCCGACGACGCAGAGGTAACATACAAATCTACATATGACATCTTCTTATAATGGCCGAGATCCCATTCCGGATACTCATCTTTCATGAGCGCCAACCTGGCATGTACAACCCAGCAGAACTCGTATTTGCCTTGTTTCTGCAGAAGCTCTTCCTCTCTCACCTTCGCGCCAGCAAGTTCACGATCCAACACCTCCAACTTGCCAGTCAGCGCGTCAACCTGAGACTGCTCTGTGGCCAAACTGTTCTTCACAGCATTGAGCTCATGCCATTCTAATTTGAGCCGGTCCTCAGCCTTCCTCGCCTTTTGAGCATTGAACTCCACATCAGATTCCAATTTTTGCTTCTAAGCAGCCCAGTCAGCCTCCTTCGCAACATTCACTTCAGCAAGAGACCGCAGTTCAAAACGCGCCTTAGCCACAGCTTCCTGCGCAATCTTTACGTCTTGGCGGGTCTGGCCCAACTTCTGTTTGAGTCTATCTCTCTCGGACACTGCCTCTGCCAGATCACGCTCAAGGACTTCCAAACGAGCCCCCTGAGTCTCAGTGGCCGCGGTTGACTAATCCAGCTTCTTATCCTTAGCATGCTTATTTAGCCGCTCAATTTCATAAAGTGCATCAGAATACAGGGCTTGCATGTGCGAGAAGACATGCTCCATGGTGTATACTCTCTCACGAGCCACCTCGACTTCCGTCCCAGCAACAACCACCTGGCTCAAGTGAGACATACCCAGCATAAGGTACTTTAAGCCCTTATCCATACACCCTTCTAGCGTACCCTCGTCGGGTTTTGGAGCGCAATCCATTAGCCAACTGTGACGCCTACTTATGTGTTTCCTCGAAGCATACTCCACGTCTACCTCTTGGTACCAGACCTGGGAACTCATTTTTACCAAGTCTAGGGTGAACAGGCTTATCCGTGCATCCAGATGAAGCTTTTCCAGATCAGGAATCATGTCGGCATGCACATGGAGTCCAATACAAATTGTTTCCTGGCCTATTCATCAATCTCACTTCTGCTTTCAAAAAAGAGTTTCCATTATCAGTTACAATCTGCATAGCATTATTTTTACCCACATAGTCAACCACTTCTTTCATCAATTCATAAATATAATTGTAATCTTTCTTCTTATTTGAAACATCTACCGACTTTCTAAATATGGTCACTCCATCACAATATATAATGAAGTTGACAATGTTCAACCTTGTATAACTTGTGCAACCATCACACATAATTGTGACCCCATACTTCGACCACTTAGGCTTCGGGTAACCAATCTACTCCTCTAACTCTGTATCTCCTCATCAAGTAATTTGTGTCTCAACCCTAGACAGAAGGTGGTTGTGCATGTCTATCAGTTGTTTTAATTATCTCTACCATTGTATGATAATATATATTTTTTGCCGCATACGGTGGAATTCCATTGAAGTAAAACAAACTGCTAATTGCCCTCGATTTATTGCTTTTCTCATTTCCCCATAACCCCCTGAGAATATTTTTTTTTTACTATATTTAGGCTGGTACCCATGGAATCAACACCAGGCTTCACCTTTGTATTTTTTGAACAACTAAACAAACTATGTAAACCACTAGAAGAACTACCAATTTTGTTCTTGGATGATTGCCCATGTAGACTTGACCAGGTGCTACCCATCTTCTGAAGTTGTTCCCTTTCCCATTCTACTGCTCAATGTTGATGTTAAGCACAGTGGACATCCTCTTCCTCTTCAGAACTAGATGAATTGTGACTTTCAGGCTCCACCATAACCGATTATCTGAATTTTACAAGTGCAATTTTATATAACTTATTTGTCATGTTCCCCTCCAATACTTGTTGTATCAATCTACGTATTTTTTTCATGAACAAAGTTGACAGTTTTCAACTGTATCCGCCAACCAAGTGATGTTTTGACCTTGATGTGCCACCACCATTCATTTGCTTATGACAACACTTGCAAATAGATATTTCCCCCATCAAGTGTTTTTCTAAGGTCCCAAGCTATATCTCTAAGCTTTAATAGCATGATGACCGTTCACATACAAACTTTCATAAATATAAGATTTCATATTTGTACAAAATAAATTATGCTTATGCCCATAAAAAAAATTAGCAACTAAGCTTTTAAAAAGAAAAAATAAGAACACAAATATTATTCAACCATAATTTTAAACTCTAATTGCCTCATATTGGTTTATTTCAGTAACCCTTGTACCCAAATAAAAAGGTAAAATAAAAAAATCACTTAAGCTGATGTGAAGATCTTGCAGATCCAATTAAGACATCAACTATAGAAATAAAGACTTCTCAATTAAAATGTTCCTAATACGGTGTTATATGTGTTTTATAGATTTTGTAACCAGTACAACAAGGTTTCTCATGATCTTAAATCTGAGCTTTCAATGGAATTTTTTAAAATGTAAAAATCAACCAATCACCACCCCTTTAAAAATTTTAATCCTTTATATAAAAAATATTCAAAAAATCTAAAGGGAAAAAGTATACCAACGAGGAAGAAAACAAGAACACAAAGACGACGATTTAGGAGGTTTGGAAAGAAAGTTCTCTTGCAATGTTGCACAAACATATTTCATTAATTTCAAGAAAACAAAACAGAAAGAAAACCCAGAGGGGGTCAGGGATCCTTTGAAACAAAATTGAACAAAATTCATAATTGAAAGAAAAACCTAGATGGAAAACAAAAATATAAGTCACCTTTGACGAAAATAACTTATTTTCAATCTAGGTTTTCTTTCACCGTGGTAATTTACTTTCCAAGGCTGGAGTACCGACTTGATATGGGTATAGAGTGAACCATCCAAGACCCATCTGCTATTGGGTACAGAGGATAGAGTGGGGCACATACTGCTACCAATTAAGGGGTGGTTAAAGGTTGAACCATTAATAGAGTTTCAAATGGAGAAGACTGAACAACGATCGAAATTTCAAAGAAAGACTCTCAATTGAGTTCAATCAATGACTGTGAGGAAGTAAAGTTAAATTTTAGTGTATTTATCAAAAATTTCTTGAATTTTTTCACGAATTTTTCAAAATCCTTAACGAAAAACTGCAGATACCCATTTGGTAGCATTTCATTTCGGTTAGTTGAAATAGTGCTTAATTTTGCGAGATTTCGCGAAATCACGATCATTGCAACAAGTACGTCTTATTAGTTCAATCTCTTTTTCTTTCAACAATATTTACTTTAAAATATTTGATATAATGTTTCATTCATAGAATTAGTCATTATAGAATAAACACAAAGTATTGTTTTGCCCTAGCTAGATGGAAATCTTGGCTTCGACCCTCGTGAGTGGCGCTGGAAGGAAGACAAATTTGGTGGCGGTAGTGGTTTTTGTGAGAAGGAAATAACGGTAAGGGAAAGATGTAGTGGTATCTATTTTAATTTATTTTATTTTGTAATTTCCTATTTTCTATGGTGGGAGAGACACAACCTAGTGGATTAAATAGTAGTTTTCAAGTTCGGATAACCCTCACCTAAGGCCCTGCCGGAGATCATGGATCCCCGAATCTGCCCCGGATATTCATTTATACAATTTTTTAAAAACCATCCCCGCTCCGAACGGATTGGCGGATATTTGCCATGCCCTGAATAACCGAAAAAAAAAAAAAAAAAACAGATCATGCAAGAGGGAGAAGCAAATCTACAACCAGATCCTGAAGGAGGGAGAAGCAAATCTACAACACAAAAAAGATCTACAACAAAAAAAAATGGAGAAGCAGAGTTGCACCCATCCTTCATCATCCGTTGAATAAGAAGAAAGATTTCAATGAAATTGAGCGATAAAAACAGTATAAATGTGGAGAAATTACAGTGTTCTTCCAACGATCATGCTCAATGACATCGACAACAAACTCAATCAAACATTTGGCAATGTCAATCCATCCCTAAAGGGAGGCAACGTGGAGAGGAGTTCGATTGTCGTAATCTCTAGCATGAACCAGAATGCCATCTTCTTCGACAAGTTTCTTCACATCAGTCATGTCATTCTAGTGAGCGTGCCATAAAATCAAAGAGGTTCTGCTCACTCAACCAAGCCACCGATTGTACAAGACCAAAGAAGGGATCAATCATTGGAGGAGCCAAGCCAAGCCAAGCGATGGAGATATTTACACAATAAAACCTTAAACAAGGTGATGAGCAAGTAGGCGAGTAAATGGCTGTGAATACGAAGGCAAGGTTGTGTGATGAAGGGAAGATGAAGGTGAAAAGAGAGTTGTGATGAAGATGTGTTGTCTCGCCACCCTGTGTCTGCAATTGGTGGTGATGTGATGGTTATGTGATGTTTCTATAGATTCGAAGGTAACAAAGGAAAAAACATGGTTAGATGATGCCACGTTTCTTCACCTAATTTCGGACTACATCTTCTGCAAACAAAAAATCTAGGCCCCTGCTAAATAACATCACCACCCACCATTTTTTTGGGATTTACTGAAAGACACCATCACTATATAAACAAAAAAACTCTAACCCTAAACTTCATCTTCTCCTATCTCCATTTCTTTTCTACAACCACCGCCTCCTCCTCGTCCTCTCCTCCCCTTCACCCCACCACCTCGTCACCGCCACCTCTCCTCCTTATCTCCTTCACCACCACCTCCTCTTACCACCCCCACCTCGCTGCCTCTCATCCTCCCCTTCACCACCACCACCTCACCACCTCCTCCACTATTCCACCACCACCTCGCCACCTTTCATCCTTCTCATCTTCACCACCAAAACCTCGCCACCTTTCTTCTTCCTCCTCCCTTTCACCACCACCACCTCGCAACCACCACCTCCTCCCATCTTCTTCTTCTCTGGTTTTTTTTCTCTTCCTCTTTTTCGCCTTTTTTTCTCCTTCACCCTCGCGGCGGTTCCTATGAGTGGGGAACCCACGTTGTCCGAAACCAACGCGAGGACAAAAAAATTGGTTGATGGTGCAGCTAGAACACAATTACCACCTCAGTTTGTAAAAAGTATGTGAGGTGCACTCAGATCTCTCATATCGATGGTGCAACAAAAACACAATTACCGCCTCAGCTGTAAAAAAATGCAAAAGGCAATCTTTTTTTTACTGTAAATGTTGATCTTGTTGATAGACAATTGTAAATGTTGTTGTATGATCCGAGATGCCCATATGTTTAGTTTATATACATAGGAGTTGTAAATGTTGATCTTGTTGATAGCCAATTGTAAATGCTGGTGTCTGATCCGAGATGGCCATATGTTTAGTTTGTAAATATAAGAATTTTGTGATGTTGGTTATCTAATGCAGTTAGGAATTTTGTGATTATTTGCAATTGTATTTTTATTTCTTATAACATTTGCATGCATAGTATATAAAAACATAACAAAAACACTTCCATTTGCATATTTTCTTCGCAAAATATTTTATTTTTCCCATCAAATTCAAAAAATAAATTTCTTTTTTTTAATTCCTGCTCAAGACTTCAGCTACCAGAATGAATAAAAAAGGGGAGAGGGGGTCTCCCTATCTAAGACCTCTCGAGGATTTGAAAAAAAAAAACACATTACAAGTGCCCTGAAACATAACTTGGTAGTAAGAGTTTGCACCCAAACACATCGGCTCCTGCGAGCTATACACCTATTTTCGCAGTGGCTAACGCGAACACAATAAAGTAAATCGCAGCGGATCATGCGAACTTGTCCAAAATACCTACAAATAACCAAACGCGGCAGAAAGTGTGAGCCTAAAACATCACATCACACGAACCGTTGTGGTTTGGACAAAACACAGTTTGGTTTCTGTTAAAACACAACAGTCATTGTGAGGATATTTATTCCTTTCGCAACGGTCGATGTCTGAACAGAAACCAGACTCTGTCCATTTTTTAAATTTTTTTTTTGAATATTTTTGGGTTTTTTAATTCCTATGGGTGTGCTACAGTATTGACATATTTAATTTATTGCTAAACCCCACTTTTGACCTTCTCAAGTTGGGGTATTCGAAAATGGGGTTTAGCAATAAATCAAATATGTCATTACTGTATAACCCCATAGGAATTGAAAAAACCCAAAAAATGTTAAAAACAAAAAATCAAAAAAATGGAAAGAGTATGTTTTATGTCCAAACACAACGGTTGCTGCGAAGATATTAATCCCGGTCGCAACAACCGCTGCGTTTGGACAGAAAACAGACTGTCCATTTTTTTGATTTTTTGTATTTGAACATTTTTTGGGTTTTTCAATTCCTATGGGTTTGCTACAATAATTACATATTTGATTTATTGCTAAATCCCACTTTTGACCTTCTCAAGTTAGGTATTCAAAAGTGGAATTTAGTAATAAATCAGAACTGTATCAAACCCATAGGAATTGAAAAGAACCCAAAAAAGATTCAAATACAAAAATTTTTAAAAATGGACAGAGTCTGTTTTTAGTCCAAACGCAACAGCTCCTGCGAGGATGTATATGATCATCGCATGAGCCGCTACATTTAGGGAAAAAATTTGACTATGTTTCAAGCAATTGTCGAATTTTTGCAATTTGTAAGATCACATTCGTGTCCATTTACTGTGATTGTTATTATTGGGCTCGCTTTTGCGCTGCGTTTGAGTATCTCGGGGAATTATTTCCACTTTTTCCTTTGTCTATGGGATTCAAGCATACTTGGGAAAACCGCCATGGTTGCATAATCACAAAAACATTACTTGGGAAAATAAATAGAATTGATTGAGAAGACAAATAGAATTGATTAGGAAAACAAATAGAATTGCTTGAAAAGGAAAATAGAATTGGTTGGGAAGACGCATTCATAACCAATTCATTTAAGTTGAGCATTATAAAATGGGAGTAGTTTATTAGTATTCATAACCAATTCAAGATAAAGAAGAGAATATGAAGAGGAAAATGTCAATTTTCAAAGAAGAATCCTAAGACGAATAATGGGATGAAATTGGAGATCCGGAAGACGACTTTGTTTGATATGAGGACCCCCACTCATCATCGTCTTCAGATGATGAGGAGGACGATGATGAGGAAGAACTGTTAGATGGGGAAGAGGACGGTGAATCGTCATTATCCTCTGATGATGATGATGGTGATGGTGGGAATTCGTTAGTAGACTACTACTCCTCCGAAGAAGAGATGCGCAGCGTCATTCCTCAAAGACTTTGTTGATCGTGTCCAAGACAATTAATGTATTTTTTTTTATTTGTTTTGTAATATTTACAAATATTAATGGAAGATCTAATGTTTAATGTTTGTTTTTTATTGTAATTTTTGTTTGTATTTCTAAAATTTCAATTTGTGTTTGTTAATTCCAATTTGTGTTTATATTGTGAAGAAAATAATAGAAGGAGAAGAAGAAAATAAGAAAGGATAAGAAGAAAAAACACATGAGAGGAAAGAGATGGAGAGATGAGGAGGTGATGTAGGAGGCCGGCGGTGTGTTGGTGGGGTTGTGATGGTTCTTGACGGAGAAGAGAGGGAAAGAGGATAAGAGAGGGTGAGAGGTGAGGAGAAGGCCGGTGATGTGGTGGTTCGGTTGATGGTGGCGGGGTAGTGGTGTGGTGGTGATGGTTATTGATGAGAGGAGAAGATAAAAAGAGGAGAAGATATGAGGATGAGTTAGGGTTTTTTTTTCCTTTTATTGATGGTGTCCTTCATTAGTGGTGGTGTCAGTGAGTGGGAGGGTCAATGAGTCACATGGGTGGGTGCTAACACATATCTTATCTTGTACTTTATTTAATTTTAATTTATTAATTTTTCTCTATCTTTAAATGTTGTTTAACTATTATTTAAATTAGTTAAGAGGAGCGGATATTCGCGGGACAAATGTGGTTAAATTTATATCCACCCCGAATTTAGGATGGACACAACTTAGATCTTTGTATCTATTCTGAAATCTTTTAAGGTAAACCCAAATCCGCCCAAATAGTTTGCTCGGGGGCAAAAATCATCCCTACCCTCACCGTTAGAATCGGCTCGAGTATGCTTTGACTTTAAGTGATCGACTCGTCATTGACAAAAATACCACCTTGGTCGGTCAATTCGGGCGTGCGATCATCACACACTCTCTCTCTCTTCTCACTTCTTCTGCTTTTACTCCCCTCAGTCATTCCAACATTGTCGATCGTATTTCCCAAACAAATCTTCATCTTCAATCCCTCCATCTCTCCCTCCATCCAAATCTATCTCCATACAAAGTCCTTCAGCTCGAACTCTCAACCTCCTTCAATGGTGGGCTACAATGGGTACTCGCTTATCCTCCCAACAACTTCATATCTTTGCTCCATTAGATCCTCCTCTGACTCTGATCTACATAGCTGAGGTATCGACCTCTTCCAATTTATTACTATTATTATTTTGTTTTTGGGTTAGAGTTTAAGTGATTTTAGAACAAATTTTTGGAAGCTTAGCTTTTATTAAATTGCACTGCTGTTGTGCACGACTGCACACCATACCCACCATGGATGTACACTTGAAGGATTTGTTCACAAAGTTCCAGGTCCACTTTGGATCCGGACCCGGTTTGGGTCCAGGATCCGGGACTTGTCTTCTCAAAGTAGACGGGATTACACCTACTTTCATCAAATCTGTTTTCAGAGCTTCAGCAGCTCTCTATAGGACTGACCCATGGAAGAGATTTAGACCGGGTCACTTATTCGGTATTCGGGTCGGTAAGGACTCTGATTGGGTTGGTATTGGAAATGGAAATGGAAATGGAAATGGAAATGGAAAGAAGCAACAACAACCATTCCCTTGCGTGCAATTCATTGGTGGTGATGGTGGTGATTTGGGTTTCAATATGTTTAGATGTGAAAGTGATGCAAAGAAGATGACCGGTTCGAGGGAAACGATTCGGGTTCCGAATGTGGAGCTTCTGAGGGTTACTTTTGAACCTGAATTGTTGGTGTGTCCATCGAACCAGAGGATGATCAAGTTGTTGGGGCTGGAGCCTGCAGGAAATGATTTGTTTCCTGCAATTGATGTAGCCCGTTGCACTTCTGCGGGTGATCTTCAGTTTAGGAATCCTACAATTGAGGAGTTGAGGTTTGTGTTTGCTTTTATGAAAGCTGTGTCTATAGTTCACCCGTTGTTGAAACAAGATAAAGAAAGTGCTCCTAAGTGGGCTAGGTTGATGGCTTTCGAGCCGTTTATTGAAACAGTTGATGTGCAATGGCCTCCGGAGATGAACAGGGGTTGGGACCAAGTTGCTGTTACAGTGTCGTACCCACCGGGTCAGGCTTACGAGGAGAAAACTAGCTCAACTGCTAGCTCAACCCCGACCAAATTCGCTGAGCCACCGATGGACGAGGACTTTGTGGATGCAAAAGTGAATTTGGCTTTTGGAACAAGGCAATGTGCTATGTGTGAGAAGGAAGTTGAGGGAGAAGAGTCTCTTTGTTGTGGGAGGTGTCGCGCGGTGATCTATTGTGGTCCTATCTGCCAAAAGCAGCATTGGAAGGAATATCACAAGAGCATGTGTGGTCTTTACAAAGCTATGATGGAAAGAGAAGAGGAGCTAGCGATGAATATTTTCATGTTCCCTTGTTTTATTGAGCACCCATGTAAATGGCTCGAGTCCTTGGGACTTCATCTGAAGGGTATGTGGAGGAGGAAGTGCAATTGCTATTCTCACTGCCCCTTTGGTCTCCTTCCTGTTAATGGTGGGTTATCTGATTCATGGGGTGGTTTGGATGAAGAAGAGTATCCTCGTGATTCAACTTTTTTGAACCAGCTCCGAGATGGACGTTCAAGTCCGATTGTTCTCTCAAGTTGGTCTGAATACTATAACCTCCGAACTCTGCCACTTTCAAGCCCTGTTGCTTCCATACTGTCTTACTCATTGACTGTGTATTACATCTTGATGGTCCTCAGTAACAGTTCAAAAAATATTTTGCTGAAGGGGAGAGAAGTGATAGTGCATTACATTGGCCCTGAAGGGGAGTTGGATTGGATGCCTGCTTTCACTGAGATTGGCCATTTACTTAATGGGTTGGGTAGCATACAGATAGTCATGGTGGGTCCTGAAGTTCCAATTAATTTGTCAGGGACAGTATCGGGGATAAGCAGCAGGGTGAGAGTGAATATGGTGAGAGCTTTGTACCAGGAAGAAGTCACCTACCTTCCTTCTCCTGATGTTATTGTTGCGTTGAACTGTGGACTAGAAAGTTATTCGAGTTGGGGTGGGGCTCTTGATCTGATAAAATCCATGAATGTACCAGCCTTCTTCACCGATCAATCTGAGATTTGTTGTGCAAATGCTAAACAGATCCTTCGAGGTGCAGGACTGCACATTACCCACCCTGTGACTCCAAATCCATTCCACTCACCAGTAAGGAACCAGGAGCCCTCCAATAATCTCCCGGCATACAGTAACGGTTTTGTGTTTGGGGTAAACACATGAGCAGGGGTTCAAAAATCGAATCTTCTTCAGTGCATGCAATTTAGTATATCTCTGCTGGTGCTAGTGACAAATCAGTGCCGAGAAAAAAACTATTTGAGGTATCATTTGTTACATTTCCTCAGTTTTTTTGTTGTATTACGAGTACTACTTGTTTTTAGTGTAACTTTATTTACCGCCACTGTACTCAAAATTATTGCAATTGTCTGCAATTATTTCTTACTAGAACCTTGAATTTCTGTCCATTGATCTGTATCATTTTGTTAGAAGCTCAAAGTTTGAATTCAATGATCTTTTTGGTATTCTTATGAACGATGTTTCTTTTCTTCAAGTGTGTAACTTTGTGTTTTTTGAATTATCTGAACTCAAAGTTAAACTTTGGTTTTGTTGAGAGTTGAGACACGTATTAGAGCCAAGGAGATAAAGGGTTGTCCCCTTGGAGGAAATGTTGTAGATTGGAAATTTGGAATCATTTGATCATTAAAGGTTACAAAGACAATAACAGCATAAATCAACACAACATATGACATAGTGATCCTTTGAGGAATGGTTAAACTTCTTGATGAGCCTAATATTTGGTTAATTGGTTTGCAATCCAATTCCCCATCGCCGAAATAATTTAAATAAATATAAAGATTGCCTCCTCATATTAATATGTAAAGAGGTGTAAAAATATTGTTATCAACCATGCATTACAGAATCCATTACTCATTTATCTCCAATGTGATTGTAAAATAAATTAGCAATAACAAATAAAGGAGTTGCTTAGTTTAGTGGTTGTCTAATCATCACAATGTGTCGTATATATTGCATTTGAGTGAAACAACTTTTTTAATTATTGGCGATTACCAGGGGCCCTGGTCCAGGGAAACTAACAATAATTTGATAGATGCTGTAAATCATTGAATTTCACATTTTCCAGGTCCCTGGGTGGAAGTTTTGAAACGGTGAACAAGTTGATTTCAAACTAGTATCTAGTAATCTAGTATTAACGACCCTATTATGTTTAAACTTGATTTAATCTTGCAAAATTTAGTTTCTGTTTAAAGGTTCATTCAACTATGTTAAAAACAACTTATTGCTACTGGATTTGAACATGAGCAAAATTTTCTTTCGAAATGACAAGCTGCAGCAGTATAATCTAGAAAATAAACCCCAATCAAGTTGTTCAATACGCTAAATCCACCTCAGCAAGTCCAGACTTTCACTGTCAGTGGCATTTGGGGTGGAGGGGTTAAGGGATAAAAATAACTTAAAAATTAAAATAAAAACCTGCCAAATCCATTTGGTTTGGGTTTCACAAACCTTTGACTGCAATAGATGGAAGCTCAATTCATATTGTTCTTTTTCTCCTCCTAATTATAAGAAGGTGATGGAAGTCATCTTTGTTGAGATACTCTTTCTGCTACCTGTGAAATCACTGGCTAGATTCAAATGTGTATCAAAGTGTTGGAATAATTTCATCTCCCACGATCCTCATTTTCATACCAGTTACAAACAAGTTGGCAGATCACACTCTGTCGTGTTTGGTTCTCTTTACTACAAACTGTTTCCCGGTAAGATTGGATTGTGATTATGTTTTAATAAGATCGACCAAAGTTATTCCCTTCAATTTTGCATTCTTTTTGTACAACACCGAGACTTGAAAGAGGACTGTTTTTGAAGGATATCATGACATGAGAAAGCAGAACCATTATCTGTATCTTCATGATGAATTCTCCTTTACTTGATCAAAATGGATACTATGTGATGCACTTCCAGAAAGAAAAAACTTGTTTGGTTATTGCTATAGAATATGGATAAGAGATATACCTTCATCTTGTGGGATGATTTTTTGAAGGGTATTCCAGTCATTTTTCATATTTAGATATTGAAGGTAGGCAGGAAACCATATGACCACCACTGAAAATCCAAACCAAATTTGACTAGCTATATATAAAGGCGGTTGCACCACCCTTCCCCCTTTGTAGGCACCTTCTCCCGTCCCAAACTGAGAAAGAAGAAGATAAATAAGAAAATGGAATTCTCCAGCTTCCAACCTTCTTCATGGCCTTTGTACTTTAATTCACCTTTTCTCTTCCCCTCTAATGTCACCCCTGAAAACTATGTTCATTGGACTGAAACCCCTGAATCTCACATCTACACTGCAGACCTCCCAGGTAATTTCCTGATCTTTCTTCTTCTTTTTTTTGAAGATGTTATTTCAATGTTTTTAGTTTTGGTGTTTGTGTTGTAACTTATAGGAGTAAGGAAGGAGGATATAAGAGTGGAAGTAGAGGACAATCTATATCTAATCATTAGAACAGAGGAAGCCATCACCAATGAACCAACAGATCCTAATGATACAAGGAGCTTCATGAGGAAATTCAGGCTTCCGGGTATGGTTGATCTTGCAGGAATATCAGCTGGATATGAAGATAGGGTGTTAACAGTTACGGTTCCACGGCAGTATGCAAGGCGTGTGGTTCGAATCGATCCAGCCGACCTGCCAGAGCGCCATGAGATCTTGGCACCTGCAGCTTGACATATACTGTTGTTGGCGTTTCAATGAGTCTCTGCAAGCCCTTTTTTTTTATGTACAAATGTTAGAAGAAAAAGTGTATGGACTTGTTAGAGATTCCATTAGAGACTGGTTGGGATCTAATTGATAAGGCCAATAAGAATTTCTCTTTTAACTGATGATTCTATCATTCAATTATTGGCCACAAGTCTATTCATTTATTTCAGCTCCTATTATCTATTAGAGTCAGTGTTTTTCTTCTTAATTAAAGGTCTAAATTTTGGAAAATATATGTACCAAAAAGAAAAACCCTGTAATTAGATAAGAGTCGTTGGATGGATGGGATTTTGGATTTGGCATTCCATTTCATCGTCAAGATAATAGGTCGAAACGAACAGATTTTAATTCAACCTAGGGCATGATGGTTATTACTCGAGATCAAATAATACTCGTTAAAAAATTAAAATTAAAATTAAAATTAAAAATAAAAATAAAAACTAGAGATGCAAAAGGGTTGGAAAGCTAATCAATTAGATATAATTCACACTGCAGGTCATTTTTTGCAGTTTCTATTGAATTATGTTTTGAACCAAATAATTTATTTAGGACACAGAAATGAATGTTATGTTGTTGGTAGGTCTTAACAGAAAAGAGTGGTTGGTTCAGGTGGTAGATATATATATTTTTGTTGCAGTTAAACTAGGATTGTGTGACTAGTCCAAACGAGGAATGATATCTTCTTTGTTATGGAGTAAGATTTAGATTCTTTATTGGCATAGGTTTTCTATCTCGTTTCAAATTAGGATACTATGTAAATGAATAAGATAGCTCTGTGTTTTCCTCCCTACTCTTGTTTTTTTGCTTTCTTTACGTTACTTTCAACAAATTTTTTTCTGGGAAATAGAATCTGAATATTGTGATTCAAGCACAAGTAGAATAGATATTTTTGGAGGCTAGGCTCCACAGGAACCACTACTCATGCAGACATCTAGCACGAAAAATAAATAACAATAAGAATAGACAGAAAAAATTTATTCTATCTTGTGTTTGATTTGGTTAATGAAATCCCAACACAAGGAAAGGAAATGCTACAAATTCACACTTGGCGAGTTTTTCTGTCTTCAAACCATGTGGAGATTCCCGTTGTAAAATGGTAAGAAACCAATTGCTTGCTAGTAACATAAGTTCACTATTCCTTCCAACTTAAATAAGGTTAATTGAACAAGCTATGTCCCATTGAAAAGAGGTATCTCTATTACATATTGCTTGGTCCAGGCGACACCATCACATTCTCCTCATTTTTCATCACCCACCCATATCTCAAAAGAATTATTCTCACTAAGTTTTAACAGTGTGAAGGAGGATTAAATCCAGGAAATAACATACTCTAAACCTTTTTCCATGTATATTTGAGCTTTGCTTATGTAGACCTCTAATGCCCAATATGTGAATCAACTTTATTTTTCTTAACACTGTCTTCGAAAATAAATTCCCAGCCTTCTAAATTCATATGAAAATTCGAGCTAGGTTAAATAAGATCTAGGAGCCTGGGATGATCTTGTATTGTTGAATTGTATGCATAAATAAAAAATGTTGAGGCACCGAGAAAATGACTAGAAGAGAAACAGGAAGACTAGATTTGGAAGGCAAAAAGTGAACAATGTTATCCCTTTCATCATCACATATGTAGAGATCATCACCTTTGAATGGAAAATTGCATTGATTAGCAGTTTCAGTGCTTAAACTGAAACCAAAACTTACACACACATCTTCATCGAACGACAGATCTAATGGACTGCCTTGAGAAGACAAGAATCTCCATTGGCAGACAATGTACAGGAGTAGTTGATCCATGTTTTGATTTTCTAGTATTGAACCAACAATAAAGACTAGTGAGGAACCCCTTGGTCATTTTGGATTGACAAAACCTGCCTGCAATGTTGAAAAATGGAAACCCCTGCCTAAGTTTTCGGAAAAATCAGATCAACTTATTCAAAAAAATGGAATTAAAGAAGAAAGACATCAAATGTACCTGCCAAGGTAGTGTGTAAAAGAAGAGAGAAAAAATGGTGAGAATTATTGTGTTGTGTTTGCAAGATTTTAGCATCTTCATCAGGCCCACGTTTATATAAAGTTTAAGATAAGATGGAGAATGTTTTAGTCACCCATCGAAGCTGCAAATTTATTTCAAGATTAGAAGAATGGATTGGTTGAAACCCCCTTATTAAAATAGACAACTGATTCTCAGCAAGTTGTCCTTCGTTCCTCCAAATATTGCAGTTTCATTTAGCTAGGGACTTTTTTTTACTAAAAGTAGCAAGGCAAAAATTAAGACTTGCATCAAATATTAATTGTTGTAAGACTTTATGCTTTGGATACAGCATGAAGTACAATCGTGGAATCGAATGAAATATAAATGGATGACTGATTGGCTACTTAAAAGTTCAAACGTATTTTGCCCAAGGAGTCTGCATGGGATCTGGTGTTGTATAATCTATATCCCCACTCAAATCACACAACCTTCCTTCTCAATCCTTGTATTCAACTACATTTCTACCTATTATGTTGTTGTACTAGTGCATGCCTTATTTCCCGAGCAATATCTCCTCTGCGTCTTGACATCTCTCTACATTCAGGGTGTACGTGTTTGGTTGCATGGAATTCTATGCCATGGGAATTCATTGGGGGGGCTAAATTGATATATCATTCTACATCCACTATTTGATTTTGTGATCAATAGTGGGAATGAGTGTCCCATGAACATAGGAATCTCACTCATTGGTCCCCCAAGGCATGTGATTCACATGTTCATGGGACTTTCATTCCCACAATTGATAACAAAATCAAATGGTGGATGTGGAGTTATACCTCAAATTAGCCGAAAATATATGGGTTCCCTCATGGATTCCATAGCATAGGATTCCATGCAACCAAACACACCCTCAAAGTCATCTTTAGCACCCAAGAAAGCACACTACAAATCTCTCAGTTAGAATGGATGGTGATGATGTATTTTTCCTTAGATGTTTCGTAAAAAGGTATTGTTTTTATGGGATCCAAAAATAATCCTTAGTCCAACAGGATAAAGAAGCCCAAAGATTTGGGTTGTTCACAATAAACCAAAAAATTACTCACGAAAGTTACAAGTAGAGAAAACCCAAGTTTGGGCTCAATGCAGCCCAAATCTGAGCCCAACACAACTCAGCAAAATATTTTTTTCTTAGCAGAGTAGTGTTCGGCTTTGACCATCATGCTCAACTGAACACACAAACTTGCAGGAGAGGTGTCTCCAAACATGAAGTTACAACCACCAACGAGAGGTTACAACTATCTACGAAAGTTACAACTACCTAAGAAAAGTTACAACGCAAGCAGATGACTCATTCATCTACCACATGTCTCACTCATCTGCCAGTAGTTTACTCATTATGCCTCTATAAATAGCCAAACACAAAATCATCTTGAGGTAACTCTTTCTTGATTCACAATTTTCTCTTCAAATACGGAGAAATAAATATTGTCCTAAATGCATTGCTTTAACTTTGGCATTAGAGTCCCCGTGGCAAGCACCACACCGGTGTTAATCTCTATCTTATGCAGATTGCTTCACGTGATCAGCACCTGATCCAGTGGAATCTCTTCCTTTGATAAAAAAAAAAAAACTTTCATTCATTTACTTTAAATTTTCTTTCACAAATGCTTTTATTTTCGGAGTTTTTTTTTCAACACAATGGTGGAAACTCGAAAACAAACAAGCAAAAATAATGTTGCACAATCATCTGCCCGTGTAGGGCCGCCATCATTGTCACATATTCAGCCGCTACCTGCCGGACAACCACAGGTAGTAGATCTGCCACTATCGATAGACCATCAAATGCAACCTTCCACTCAACAATCGAACCCAATGAAGATGAAACAACAAGAATATCTCGCAAATCAGATAGCCAATTTGACTAAAATATTAGAGGACCAAACTCGAGTGGTAGAGCGATTAGTGAGTATAAAGCCAAAATAGAAGACACGTCATCATCTGCCAATAGACCATGTGCATGGGAGCAGAAGTAGTCATCCACTGAGGGAAAATAATCCATCTGGAAGCATTCAATCAAGATTACGGCCACGAGCAAATATACACTCTAAGCTCGAGCCTCAAACATGAGTCTTCTCAAGGTTGGGCTCCCAAGCAACTATACACTCAAGGTTGGGGTCACATATTACGCTAGATATGAGTGGTCGGTGAAGAAGATAGAATCTCGATAGATATGAACAACGTAGAGGATCAAATCTGGATCATTATATTAACGTGTCCTGAAACTGCCATGTCGCTGAGCGGCGTAGACTGTCCTACCATGCAACCGATCAGCAGAATGCACCCAGGCCCTTGAGAGCTGATGATGTAGCACAAATTATCAATGAGCAGATGAGGAACTCACAAGTCATGGACAATCCAGATGATGCTCTGCACTGATAGGTGGCCTTGGTAAACACTTCACCTTTTACAAATGGCATTGAAGGGGATCATCCACCAGCAAAGTTTACCATACCAACCTTTACTAATTTCAAAGGAGATTCTGATCCTGAGATACACTTGAAGCATTTCCGAAGTGTCATAACTCTGCACAAAAATGATGACCCACTTATGTGCAAAATATTTGCTATGACTTTACAAGGAGTAGCCCAAGATTGGTTCCACAATTTAACCCCTCGGTCGATCAACAACTTTGGGGAGCTCTCCCTTGTTTTCACAAAGGAGTATTCATCCTATCGAACCATCAAAAAACATGTTGACTACCTCTTCAACATGAAAAAAAAAGTCAAACGAATCTCTCCGAGACTTCATCGAAAGATTCAAGGCAAAAAGAGCGAGCAAATTGCATCCTTAGCTTTCAAGAAGGGTCTGCCCACAGATCACCTATTGTATGGCAAATTGACCATAAAATCGGGCAAAAGTCTTGCCAAAATCTTCGTTATGGCAGAACGATATGCATTGTGTGATGACGAAAAAAAATAGTGCTAAGGCACCATAGATACCTGAGAAAGATAGTCATCATGCACAAACAAATGCATATTAGGAAGAAAAAAAAAGAACAAGGGTGACAAGCGTAGAACACACTCCCCAAAAAGAGACTTGTCAGCTAGTAAAACATACACAGAGTTCATCGTTCTGATCAATCAAACTCTCAGGTGCTAAAAAAATATGTTGATTTTGACAATCGGCCATTTCACAAAGTGGATTGAAGCTGAGGCGTCCTAGTTTTTTTAATTTTAGCTTTGTAGAAGAAAAAAATGCAATGTACATATAAGAAAAACTTAATTGTATTTTATCTCTTTATTGTATTTCATCTCTTCAACAAGAGACTCTTCATCTGGTAGAACATACACATAATTTTCCGTTTCGGTCAATCAAATTCTCCACGAAAAGAACTAACCTTGGCTGAAGAGACCACCACCAACCAATGAAAGGAGATCCTGCAAAAAAAAAGGGATCCGAACAAATATTTACATATACCTCATGAGAGGATATGTATTTTGCTTCTCAACAAAGAACACACCTTTTTCATTTGAAATAGTTAAATACGAGAATTTGTTCCACGTGTCCTTCAACAGAAGACATTCAGAAATACAAACATTTATGTACACCTCAGTAGAGGATGACACTATCCGTGAGTGGGTAATTCAATGCATAAAAGCATCTTACTCAAGACTACTTAAATCTATTTAAGTTTAGTTAAGTGGTCAGCAGACCACACAAGTAAAATGCCTCAGTAAAGGATCACACATCAATAGAGGATGGCACTCTCATGAGTGGGTAATTCAATGCATAAAAGCATCTTACTCGGGACTACTTAAATTTGTTTAAGTTTAGTCAAGTGGTCAGCAGACCACACATGCCAAATGCCTCAGTAAATGATCACACCTCAGCAGAGGATGTCACTCTCTGTGAGTGGGGTAATTCAATTAATCAATCACTGAGCATAGAAACATCTTACTCAGGACTACTTAAATCTCTTTAAGTTTTTCAAGTGATCAGCAGATCACACAATATTTCCACGCAATTTCCAAGATAAATAGATTTGAATCCATGATTAATTTCTTCAAGTTATGCTTAAATTCCGACTTAATCATATTGGAAACTCGTGAAAGAGGCCAATAAAACTATTGCGCTATTAATGAAAATATTTCTAAGTCAGCAGATCAACAAACATACACAAAGTTTGGGGATCATAAAAGCAAGGAAGACCACTACTTGACATGAAGTCACCATCAACTCCAAAAGAAATTCAAAGTCTCACTAGTAGAACAACAACTTTGGATTGATTCTTGAGTAGATCATCGACAAATCCAGGAGAGAACATGTACATCTACTTGGCAGTTTCAAATGTAGCAGTTCGCTCAGTTCTCATCAGCGAAGAGTTGGGGCACAACTTCCTCCCGGATGCTTGTCAAAACTCATGAAATTGGTGATAGAGTTGACCCAATATGACTTGATCTACCGGCCGAGGACAACTTTAAAGGCTTAATTGCTTTAGCGGAATTCATTCCCTCCTCGATCAGGAAAACAAAGTCAACCAGCATATCAATGTCGCGTCCTTCAACAAAATCTACCAGCCGAAGACAACTATAAAAGCTCAAGCCTTAGCAAATCTCATAGTAGAATTCGCTCCCTCCTCAACCAGGGAGACAAAGTTAGTCAGCAGATCAGTGTCGCATCCTTCAATAAATGAAGACTCATCAACTCATGCCGAAGCAAGGGCAAGTCAGCCCAAAGATATGTAGCATTTATATGTGGATGCGTCGTCAAATCACAAGGATGTCGGAGCATGATTTGTTTTATTCACCTAAAGATGATCATCCACTTGGACAAAGTCAAAGAGCCCATGAAATTACTATGTGTGACTTATCCGGTAGATCACATCATCTGCAGTAGAAGCCTCTACATGCAGATCATTTTGTCTTCATCAGACTACATTTCAACAAAAGCAGAAGCCTCTACATGCAGATCTTTTACTTGTATCAATAGAGAAATATGAGTCGGCAAGATCAGGGGCATTCTACTTCGATTTTTGGCGGGGCTCCTCAGTGAAAATACATCTCATCTGCTTTTAAGTAAGAAGGAAAAGAAAAACAGTCAGCTCAAAAGCTAAGGAGATGAAGGGAATTTGTGGGAGGAAAAAATAATCTTTAACCCAATGGGAGAATGAAGCCCAAAGATTTGGGTTGTTCCCGAGAAGCCCGAAAATCACCCATGAAAGTTACAAGTAGAGAAAGCCTGAGTCTGGGCCCAATACAACTCGGCAGAGGAGTAGTGTTCGACACTGATCATCATGCTCAGCTGAGCATACAAGCTTGCAGGAGAGGTGTCTTCAAACATGAAGTTACAACCACCAACGGGAGGTTACAACTATCTACGAAAGTTACAACTACTTAAGAAATTACAATCGCCTACAAGCAGATGATTCACTCATCCGCCACGTGTCTCACTCGTCCTGCCTCTATAAATAGCCACACACAAAGTCATCTGGAGGTAACTCTTTCTTGATTCACAATTCTCTCTTCAAATACAGAAAAATAAATACTTTCCTAAAGGCGTTGCTCTAATTTTGCCATCAGAGTCCTCGTGGCAAGCACCACACCGGTGTAAAGATTAATCTCTATCTTATGTAGATTGCTCTGCGTGATCAGCACGTAATCCGGTGAAAAGTTGCATCCACGACTCTGGTAAGGAGAATATATGAACACTTTAAAGTTCTTGGTATACCATTTGATTTTGGCACTAGATGAAACCTGTAGAAATTGACTCGCCAACGGTGAGTGCGCATTTTTCAATCCAACAACTATTAGCACCTTTGTGGAATCTTTAGCATCATGATGAACTAACTACTTCCAATTTAAAAGAGCTAGTATGTTAGGTTTAAGCTCAACAAAGAAAATTCATTTAAAGTTATACTATTAATCCATATAAAATACGATCACTATAACCAAAAAGTTAATTGTTCTTTCTCACTAATTAAACTCTTATATAATTAATTGCCATAGCTTAATTTGTATACGAATTAATGGTGTGCTAGTTATATTATAGTAAGCACAGTACTGAGAATAATTGTATAAGAATCAGATTCCCAAAAAGCAAAAGAACTTGAGAATCCCTAGCTAGATACTAACCTTGTTCTGGTAAGTCTTCACCTAGTTCGAAATCCATACAAATACGAAACTTCTTCTGATGTCAATCGACACTGTATTAATTAATTATATGGTTTTGATATTGTGAGTATCTGCATCTTATTCGAAATATGTATGTATGATTGTTGGTAGGTAAGGATACTCATGAGATAGTCCAATTAATGTGTTGCTAACATTTCTTGGTGGTTAACGTTCAATATAATACTTCTAATAAGTGATGGAGGCTGGTGGGTTTTCTTTGGCCATGAAGTGCATAATGCACATAAAGAGTAGTGTTTACTTGTCACAGGATGAGTTTACGGTACTAAATATGTAGATATCCTCCTTTTGAGCAGCAATTTGTGTATATTAACTCTGTTGTCAGATTGTTACTTGAAAGTAGAAAATTAATGTCATCATTTGGGAGTAATGTTAATGGAAAACTTACTTATGTGTGTGAGAGGGAAGAGGCAGGAACAAAAAGAAGATAAGTTAGGCTACTTTTCCCTAGCTATTATAATTTCTCTAAAAGATTGACTCGGGAGCATACCTTGTTTGCTCATTCGAATATATATCAGGGGTGACAAATGTTTTACAAATATCTAAAGGCGATAACAACAAATTATTCAATCATAAGAACATTCGATCTAATACAACCAGTACATATACAAAGTCCAAAAAGCTAACTATTCCAAATGACAGAGACTGAATTTTAAATGTTGAATGGATAAATTCTGTGAGGAAGCAAGATGGAACCCGTGAGTAAAATAAATTAAGAAGCCAGGAAGAAGGAAGCTAAGAGAGAATTGTTGACAAGTTGAATACTTAAAACAACTAATATATATCTAAAGATCCTCTATGATATTCTACTCAGGTAAGGTTAATTATTAAGGTGATCAAGGGAGGAGAGGACCACAATTATTATAATCTACTTGTTTTTCTTTTAGTGACTGCTGCCTACCATTTGCATCATCATTTGAAATTTTCACCTTTTTCTTTATTTTCATCATATAATGTTTGATGATTATTCTTAATAACTAAAATTCATAATATGTTCCTTTCAACCAAAACTAAGGATAAAGGGGTCGAAAAGCATAGGTCCACCAACACCGCCTCGCCTCATACACATATAAGATGAATATTTCCAGCTAACATATAGCTAGCTAGCTATTGTGCCAGCTACATTGCATTTGCAGAAGAAGAAGAAGAACAACGACAACTAGGTAACTAGAGAGAGCTTATAAAATTGGTGTGGGGTTTTTCTCCAACGATATTCAAGCCAATTCTATCTCCACCTTGGATAATATACACTTCAAGATAATCTAATGAGATAAAGAGATGGAAAATGTTTTAGTCACCAATTGAAGTTGCAAATTTATTTCAAGATTAAAAGAATGGATTGGTTGAAAACCCGTTATAATAGACAATTGATCCTCAGTCAAGTTGTTCTTTCTTCCTCCAAACATTGCAGTTTTAATTAGCTATCATAGTCCACTGGAGAATTTTTTTACTACAGAAGAAAACTAGCTGGGGGTCCTTATATTTTTTACTACTCAAGGGAAAGTAATGGCAAAATTTAAGACTTGCTTTTGAAGGGTTCTAAATTCAAATATTAATTGTTGTAAGACTTGATGTCCAGATATAACATGAAACAGTATCATGGAACCAAAATTTGAATATCATGAAATAGATGGATGAGTGATTAGCTGGTAAGTACTTCACACATTTTTACCAGAGGAACCTGCATGGGAATTGGTGTTGTATAATCTATCTGAATATCCCCACTCGAATGATACCCCATCCTCGTCAATCCTCGTGTTCAACTCTGTTTGTTGTTGTACTACTGCATGCCTTCTTCCCCGAGCCAATCACTCCTCTATGCCTTGGCATCTCTCCACATTCAAAGACCTCTTTAGGACACAAGAACGTATATCACAAATGTCACAATTATAATTGATATCGTCGTATGTACGTTTCCTTAAATGTTTTGTAAAAAGGTATTTATTGCCCTGAGATCTGATCAACGGCTTATTGCTGGTAGGGAAAATAGATGAATGTTTAAGTTCTTGGTCTACCATTTGATTTTGGTACCAGAGGAAACCCCTGGAAATTGAAACCCCAACAGTGATCACGCATTTTTCTATCCAACAACTATCAGCACCTTTATGGAATCTTATGGTGTTGAAAATGTACAAATCCTCCTTTTCAGCAATGATTTGAATTTATAAAATTTTGTAGATTGTTATAAATTGAAAGTAGAAAAAAATTATGTCATTTGAAAGTAATGTCACGAAAAAAATTATTAATGGTGCAAGAGAGAAAGCAGCCAAGAAACACACACAAAAGAGAGCTTAGACTACTTCCTTACTGCTGCTATGGTTGCTCTAAATTATTGACTGACACGCATATATACCTCGTTGTGCTCCATATATCAGGTTTTCCAGTTGACTAATATCTGAAAGTAGTGACAATTCCATCGATCAAATACAGCCAAACACAGCCTAGCCAGTTCTCAAGTGTTTTAGCCCACCAGCTAAAAGGGGAGATGAAATGAAAGCTTTACCTATTCCATTTATGAAAAATGCTGACATATATTAAATGGATAAACTTCCGTGAGCAAGCAATATGGAACCCGTGTGTGAAATAAATTGACTAGTAGAAGCCTGAAAGAAAGAAGAGAACATCCCTGAGATGACAAGTTGAGTATTTAGCTAGTAAAACTAGTTTATCAAAATATCCTCTATAATATTCTTCCCTCCACTAAAGTGAGAGGACCACAATAAACTCATATGCCTAGCCAGATGAGGTACCAAACTTTCATTTCTTTCGCAAGTTGGTGGCCTCCATTCCATCATCATCATTTAAATTTTCACCTTTTCTCTTTCTTAATTATTTCACCATATAGTATACTGTTTGTGTTGATGATCCTTTAGAACAACGAATGAAATCCAGGTACAGTATATATGTTATGATTTATGTTCCCTTGAACCAAAACTAAGGAAAAAGCCTCGAAAAGCAGGTCTCAATGCAGCCATGCCTGGCCTCGCCTCGCCTCATACACAAAATATGAATATCTCAAGTAAGGTTAAGGGGTCCTTAAAACCCTGCTTGCTTTTTGGGAAAAAAGAAATGAATGTCTCCAGCTAACATATAGCTTGTGTGCCAGCTGCTTTGCATTTGCAGATTAACAACTTGGTAAGTAGAGAGAACTTAAAGTTGGTGGTCACTCACGCATCTCACACCATCCAAATCATTAGCTACCTTGTTCAATTCAATATTATGGGACTCTCTACTTACTTCTTCACTGATTTGCTCTTATTCTATCCCTTCACGGGCCAGGCATCTTAACTCTTTCTATAAATAACCTATGTCATTGAATGTTTTCTCATAACTCATCTATCAATCTCTCATTTATCCACTCCTGTGTCCAATCTCATATATTACTGTCCATGAAAATGTCTTCTTCTTTTGCAAATTATAGGTCTTCTTTCCTATTGTTTTTATTTTCTCTACTAATAACAGTTACGACTACTTGTGTTTCTGCTAATTTTTATCAAGATTTTGACCTCACATGGGGGGATCATCGCTCCAAGATTTTAAATGGAGGCCAACTTCTCACTTTGTCGCTTGACAAGGCTTCTGGTTCAGGCTTTAAATCCAAGAGAGAGTATCTCTTTGGAAGGATTGACATGCAACTCAAGCTTGTCTCTGGCAACTCTGCTGGCACTGTCACTGCTTACTATGTAATTATCTCATAGCAATTCATTTTTGTAAGAAAGCCTGCAAGGTTTCATAATTGTTGATATATGTTGTGCATTGATACAGTTATCCTCTCAAGGCCCAACACATGATGAGATAGACTATGAGTTCTTGGGAAACCTGAGTGGAGATCCTTATACGCTACACACCAATGTGTTTACACAAGGGAAGGGTAACAGAGAACAACAATTCCATCTCTGGTTCGACCCTACCAATAACTTCCACACTTACTCCATCATCTGGAATCGGCAAAACATAATGTAATATTACTGTTACTACTCATCACACAAACATTCTCTACTATCTAGTCTTCTAAATCAAGTTGTTTCAATAATTAATACTAACGTTTGATCTGTTATATATGCTCAATCAGATTCTTGGTGGACAACATTCCCATTAGAGAATTTAAGAATGCGGAATCAATTGGTGTCCCCTACCCCAAGAACCAACCTATGAGGATCTACTCTAGCCTTTGGAACGCTGAAGATTGGGCCACAAGAGGTGGACTTGTGAAAACAGATTGGTCTAAAGCTCCGTTCACCGCCTATTACCGCAACTTCAAGAGCTCACTAAGTTCAGGTGCAAATTCATATGCAGATAACAAATGGGAGACTCAAGAGCTTGACCCAATAGGTAGGAGGAGATTGAGATGGGTGCAGAAGAACTACATGATTTACAACTACTGCGCTGATGTGAAGCGTTTCCCACAGGGTGTCCCTCTTGAATGTAGGCGTTGAAGGCTCCTTTATAACCATGCATGCTTGTGTGCTTAAGTTGTTGTATTTGTAATTATTCAGTTTGCAAGATTGCTTATTGTAAAAAAGGGTAGTGTAAATTTGTTGCAAATTGCTTGGTCATTTCTTTGTACTTTTTCCATGTTTTGCTTCATCTTGATTTCAAATTCTTTATTGTTGTTATAAATCTTCAATATCTTCTGTACTACAAATTAGCTTGTTGGCAGCTGGAGCTAAATCAAATTAAAATGTTAAACAAGAATTAAAGGGACGACTAGCAATGCCAGTTTTCCACACTAAGAAACAAGATGTCACTTGATGATGTAATCTAAACAAGGCGGGTTCTAATCAAAGTAGCATGTGCAAATAGCAAGAATAAAACTTCAGAGGGTCGGAGACACTAAGAACATCCCTACTATAGTAATGGCTTGGGAATTGGCTAAATAAATTCAAAGAAAATATGAGCTAAGAAAAAACTCTTCAAACCCTAAACCTAAACCAATCCCCCCCACACACACACTTCATCCATATCTTCTTTGATACTTTACTAATTACCTATCATTGTCATAAGCATCATTTTCTCGATTGAATAGAGATCCAGTGATTACTCCTTACTTAATTTTATCTTAGGGAAGGGGAGAGTAACTCACAATCTCTTGGAAGACATCCATAATCATTGGAAGAGAGTGAGGATCAAAAGCTTGGGAGTGCCATCACTTGACACGGACAATGGTTGTTTCCACCTTGAGGTTAGACACTGTTAGTTTTTTATTTAATTCAGGTTGGACTTAATCGAATCCTTTCACAATTATGTTTAGTGCTTTCTATGTAGGACAAAACCAATGGAAAAATCATTTATCGGAACATAAATATTCTTCTTATTTATCATGGCCAAACTATGATCCCAAGACTAGGCCAGTTATCACTGTGATGCTATGGAAGCCTTTAGCACCAATATACCAAAAACTTGTGAAAAATGTCACCGGTCATTTGAGGAAACAAAAGAAATGAAAAACTGGGGATTGAACTCACCTCCTTTGATGAAACTTAGTAAGTTGATTTTAGTTTTCGACTCATTCGTTGAGCATTGCCATACTTGATTGATCTTCATCTTGTTTAGCCAGTAATGGGTGGGTGTATGTTAATGTGGTGACGAGGGTAAGGGAGGCCTTCGAGACTGAAGAAGTTGTAAGGTTAGACTGCAAGAGTGTGGGAACTAGCAACTGTAAGAAGATTGGTGTGAAGCTAAGGGTATGACACCTTTGCTTGTATATTATGCTTTTTGGTTATTATTATTCTGATTTCCTTCAATGATCATGCCTACATCTACTGACAAAGATTTTTATCAACATCTATTCCAAATATGAATTTTGTACTTCCTTTTTTGTTTGATTCAGGATCTGCTACCTTGTGTTCCTATCTTATTCAAGGATGAAGAAATCATAATTTGGAGAGGACAGCAAAACAAGGACAGAGACCAGAACTGAAGAAATGGAAGACATGATACTGGATAGATGGTGAACATGATAAAATTGATTGTTGGGGCCTGGGGGTGCAATCTCATTCCCAATAGAATTTGAGAAAAAGCAATGAGTGGATGGGTTATACGAGTAGGAATAGAGGTACTACCCAATCCAGGTACTTTAAACGCAGGCCTTTGATCCCTAAAATATACAAGTCAACAGGAATGGGTGACATATATGTAAAAATTTCAGGCTCCTATTTAAGGACTCAATTAACAAGGATGTGACAGGAATGGGAGCGGACTCTGCTACAGCACTTCAGTCTGAACACGATATTTTATGAGCCCACCGTGAATTCTCTTTTTTGTATGAAATGGGGTTGTTGTCTATTTATGCCAAGCATCCTACAAGGCTAACTGTGCATCCAGAAGCAGAATAGTTTTCCATGTGGAAGAAAACCTTGAGCAGAGTTTATGACACTTTGTATTTGTGATTGAGGCTGTGATTACTACAGTATCTGTAGTTCCTTTCGTGACTTGGCAAGTCATTTCATATAAAACACAGTCCTCACCTCACTTTTTTTTCATTAGTGTTTTATCTCCATTCCCAATTCATTGTCAAGCCATCCTTGGCCAGAGCAGATGGTTAAAAATTCGTAGAATATCTAAACCAACTTTCTTCTTTGACATGAGTGACAGAGGGACTCATCAAGAAAGACTATTATTATACATTGTCGTCAGATTTCATACACATTAGTGTTTGTGCATGTTATGTTAACTCCGATAAAAGAAAAAAGAAAATAAATGCAGTTAACCCCAACAGCAAGATTTTTTTTTTTGTTTTGTTTCTCTACAAATCATTGCCTTGATCCTTCAACAACAATCGAATCCCAGGAAAGAATATATGTTTATCAGGAATTTTTGTTTGACTTTTTTTTTCATATCAATTGTTGTAAGGGCAATAAATGCAATAATGTTGGAGAGTGAGACACTAATGATTAAATTAAAAGAGAGATCAAAAGACACTAGAGATTCAAATCAAAACCAAATGAATTACTACTTGAGATACTTGATGTAAGGCTTCTCTCTCAACAATACAAATCATTTGCTTTCCAAAATAAAAAAACATTACAAATCATTTAATAAGTGGAATTAGTGAGGCACAGGTACAAATTTACATTCTAGGATCTTTTACACTTCGTTGATAGTGCCCATCCTGATCCAACTGCTAACCATTCTTAACAATTAGTGATCAATTTCAGAAGCTCCATTGCCTCTCTCAACCTCCTTTCCATGTCCTCTTTTATAGGCAACGGCCTCACCTTCCTGTATGAGAAACCAATAATAGTAATACATCTAAATACATACATCTTATTTGACAATTTTATGTGATTAGAAAACGAGTGTGCTATTGTCCTGGAACTAAAAAAAAAATGGTTGTATACCTTCTTTCTGCATTTACTTTCTTCTTTAGATCATCAACAAGACATTGTAGTCTCTTTAAAAAGGCAGGTAAGTCACGTATGGCATGAACCCTGTTCTTCTTTGAGCATAGTTTCTTTAAGAGCTCGGAAGCAATGAAAAATCCTTCCTCTTTGTTCCTAAAAATAGAAGGAAACGCAAAAAAGATAAAATTGATCAAATGAATTATCATTTGTGGGATAGTATCTTATCATGTTTAAACCAATAAACCAACCTGAGTAGCTCCCAGAAAACTGTTTCTGCAGAACCATTAGTATCAATCAGCACATCAGCCAAATGTGGGTAACGGGCAAGGTTCCTAAGGGTTGACAGTGCATGTTTTAGAACCACTTGATCAGGGATACTACGACTGACAGAGTGAATCAGCTTCAGTAAAGTATCAATTGCTCCTGCTGCTACAAGTGTCTCACAACATTTCTCAGAATGTTTTGTGGCCACATCTGCCCAAAGAGACATGGAATGTAACTTTTGAGGAATTAAATAGTTTTCACCAAATGGTGAAGTAAACTCTTTTTCACATTTTACAGGAAATAAGGAGATAGTGTCATAGTGAAGATCTCAATTCTTAATGTTGTATAGTGAAACTAATCACATGTATTAGCATTTCTTGCAAAATAATTTGTGGTTACCTCCTCAGTAAACCAGTTTACGAAGTAGATACTGCACTCAATTATTGAATGTGAAATCAACCTTTTATCTTCTATTCTGGCTCTCTAGTTTCAGAAACAGGCTAATAAAATTATTGGCTTACTGGTATATTTGTCTTCCTTTACTGATCAAGGAAAAAAAGACAAACTAATGTTTACAAATGGGGCAACAGTCATTAAAAGATATCAGGTGAATTTTCTCATTAAATTTATGATATAACTAACAATCTATAAATTTACAATTGCTCCTTTATTGAATTTAATTAGATCATCTCTGAAACTTGCTAGAAAATAATATCTATATATATAGGATGAACAGAACACATCATTCAGTTCTTAACAGCAAGGGCATTTGGGGTTCTGGGATCCTATAAAAACCCTGCTTGCCTTTCAAAAAAAAAAAAAAAAAACAGCAAGGGCATTTAAGGTTGAGAATTTCAGAACTAGCAATAGTTAGCTATTGCAAAGCATGCTTTTCCACTTCTGCATTGTTGTATGATAAGTTTTCATTTCCATTCTTATTGATTTTCCCCCCATTACATCATATAATCTACAATATTCTTTTCCTGTACCAGTTTCTGCCTTTTGTTATTGTCATTAAGATTTTTTATTTCTTATTTTTTAACTGTTCCCCCAGATTGTCAAAGCCAGAATGAAAATTGTGGGAAAAAGATGCCTCACTGAAATATACAATCCGCAGGCATAAAAGAATGCAACCGAATAACCAACGTGTCTCCAAAGACTAGGGTTGCAAGTTGGACAGGAAAATTAAATTCCGACCAATTTCGAGCCGAAATTTCCAAAAAAAAAATGACTCCGAAAATGCCGATTTCGGAATATTCCAACGTTTTAGGAACGGAATTGGAATGAAATAATTCAGAAACTTGTTGAACGTTTTTCAATCTAAAATTTTTTGAACTTTCTTAAATAAATAAGATTCCATTTATTATAGTATATAATTATGTATTTGCATTCATCATATAGTAAGATTATATATTATAATTTACAAATTATAACTACATATCTGCATTTATCGTCATACCAATAAAATAAGATCACATATATATTCATTTGTAAGTTGTTAAGTTTTTTTATTTGTACTTTGGAGTCCATTAGTTAATGCATAATAGAGTTTGACTTTGACCCTTACCTATTTTAAACTTTAATCGAGTCATTTCCAAAAATTTAATTACATTTTTTTTTCCAAAACACCCCTTAAAATTCCGGATTCTGAGTTTTCAAAAGTTTTGATCGGAATTTTCCGATTCCAAAATTTTGGAATGGAAATTGGAAACGAATTTTGTTTTCTGAAATTTTTGGAAAGGAAATCAGAACACTTATTTCCGATCCATCTAAAAACAACCCTACCAAAGACAGATAGCTGGTAACTAATAACCATTTAGCACTATAAAATTCAATCAGCATCATGAAATTCTAAGGAATGCTAGTAAACTATACCTGTCACTGATAATACAATTTCCGGTTGTTACTAAAAATCAAACAAAACTGAAACACAAAAAAGTATCAAATTCGAAAAGCTTACTAGTTAATTATGGATCAAATAAATAATAAATCTTTTTAACAAACACAAGAAAAAGGTTGCATAACTGTTTGTGTGCTTCCAAAACTGCCCTAATGACACAGGAGAATGACAGTTTAGTTCGTGGTTATAATGTATTCACGTGCAAGAATGACAGTTATCACTTGTCATCATCTAACAAAGAAAAAAGAAACGTAATAGGATAGAAGTAGTGCGAAAGCAAAAGAACAAATGGACACTCGAATGCTTAGAATGCCGGTTGCAGGTAATATATGTAAATAATAAACACTTTGAAAAGCTAAAGACACTGCTGAAACTACTTGTCATCCGAGATAGTAACCATACCTAAAGTTGCACAAGTATGAAGAACACTGCTGACGCTTTTAATGCTCAGTAGTTCTGAAAGAGCAGAAACAAGTCTGTTTATCAGGCGCATGCCATCATCCACATTTGCAGCAGATCTCTGCACTCTGAGCCGTATATCCAAGAGCTGCCCTCTGGACCGCTTTCGTGCTAGACAACCTTTCCAATATGACTGTCAACTCCACCAAAAGAGGGGGGGAAGGATTAAATATAAAACAAATCAAGAAACACTAATACGATATGAATGCAACAAAATGAACCTAAAGCTATATGCATTTGAAGAAGAATATAACATGTAAATAATGTTGTGAGCCTGGAATTTTCTAAAATATATCAGGTTCATAAGGATTGTGGAGTTAATGGATAAGATAAATCAGATGAGGTGTTTCCAAGATCGTTTGTTATAGGCTATCCAAAACCTAATGCTCCTCGTCAGAGATATGGAAGTGCATACCCCATGACATCACTTGTTTGAACCACTGATATCATTTGCTTCTCCTAGTTTTCTCCGTTTTCTCCTTTATGGTCTGGAATCTAAGGGTGTGTTTGGCTGCATGGAATTCTATATCGTGAGAATTCATGATGTGACTCCTATATTTTAGGCTAATTTGAGATATCACTCCTCATCAACCATTTGATCTTGTGATTAATGGTGGTAAAGGAAGTCTCATGAACATGGGAATCACATGCCTTGGGAGACCAAGGAGTGGAATTCTCATTTCATGGGACTTTCATTCCCACCATTGATCACAAAATCAAATGGTGAATGTGGAGTGATACATCACTTTAGCCTAAAATGTAGGATCCCCTCATGAATTCTCATGACATAGAATTCCTTGCAACCAAACACACCCTAAAATGGAATTGACTGAGCCAACCAAACACAACCAAATGGAATTGACTGAGCCACCCTTCCTTTTTGTTGCCTCTGAGGCCCCTCCCGGCAAGTCTTCATTTTTGTTTCTCTAGGAACAGAGTACCTCGGCTATTGGTCTGGCATCTGATTATTTTCAAGTACTTCTAAGCCAGAATAGGTAAATACATTTTGTGCCACTGACCTTCCCTATAGATGATGACCCTCTTCTTGTTTTTTTTTTCTTTTTGATGTCCTTCTGGGCTATACTTCAAAGAAGTAATGTAGCTTTACAAACACATGCCTCAAAAAAAGTTGGTGAGTTTTCTACACCTAGATCTGACAACTCATTGAAAGTTATCTTCAACTTGAGCTTTGCTAGGGAGCGAGGGAAAGGAGCAGGGATGGGTGGTACCCATCGTCCTCGAGATGAGCGCATCGCCATGGAGATGCACACTGTTCACTCATCTCGAGGAGGATGGATGGTTACACCCATCCCTCGCTCCCTCCCTCGACCCCTAGAATTTTCGCTTCAACTTTATATGCAAGTCAGTAGCTTGCCTTAAAGTACTTGCTTTTTACCTTCTTTTCTAATTTATCAGTTGCCTCGTAATGAACCCTAAAATAAGAAGCAGATCATCCAGTTATCAACAAGAAACCCAATATGATGTCAGATTCATAAGGCTGTAAGCAAATATAATCTCCAGGTTGGGAGTAAGCTTTAAAAACAGATCTTGTGTTAATCTATAAATATGAGAATACAGAACAAGCTAGTTGGAATGCAGATATGTCCCAACATCACTAAACTTCGAGATACACTGACATCAAGGTATAAATGATAAAAAGTAGCACGGCTTGTATTAACACCCGAAGCGAGGCTGGAGTTAAGACCTTGGTTGTATACAACTTGAGATCCATTGAAAAAATTTCTAGAGAACACCATACACATCCAAAGCTAATTCCACAAAAAAAAAGTTCCCAATACAAGTTAAACTACTCCTCATGTGCACAAAGACATTGTTTAATTTATAAATATTTGGACAAGTCAATGGAACCTTATAAATGAGTCAAGCATGTGGAAAACAACCAGTTGATGTGTTGTCACTAGATTTTGGAAATGTTGTGACATGAATGAGTTTGTTTTGTGAGAAAAACTAGGAAGTGGACTGTGAGACTTCCCATGGAAACTAAAAGATTAAGTTCTCCCACAAAATTTGAAACTATGTATGAGTTTTAGTTGCTGAGTTCAATACATTCAGCTTAGAAGAAAGACAAACTACCCATTACACAGGATTGGTATAATCAATCTTTTTTCTGTTATAGTTTATCTTCATGTCTGATGTATGGCCACACAAGAGATGGTCAAATACAATCACCTCAAGCTGATAAAATGAAGTCACTACTACATGACATCACAACTGAATGATTTGCAACACAGACAAGGAAAAAAAAAACAGAGAAAGAGACAGAGAGAGGACGGTCTGTTGTTTCATATATGTGAGTGTGATCATGATATGTAATTGCAATTTATAAGTTAAATAAGGAAAGAGAGAAACAGAGAGACTCTGTTATCCAATGGAGGGATAACCAATAAGACATATCATTGAAACCCTGAACGCCTAGCAAGTTATAGGTTAAATCAATGGGAAAAATTCATTATCCAGGCACTCAGAAAAGAATGCCTACATAAATAATGTTCTCAAACAAGAACATATTTAATAGTTTCTCTTTTAAATCTAACAAGAAACATTACTATAATACAATTTTCCTAAAGAAACACATCCTAGACTAGTTGAGTAAAAACTTTAGGGCTATGCCTTACTTGGATCACAATGATTCGTTGTTTCCGTCTACTAACTTCTTTTCTGGCAATCCACCTGCGTACGTGAGACTGAATCAAGACTGCAGGCCTAGTTTTGGATTTGAGCAAGAGAACTTGTCTCCACCACCTTTGCAGTTTCAGAACAGAATTAAATACTACGACTTTCATTTCAAAAGGCATAATGCATGTTCTGGAATTTGGACCCATAAAACCACCGTGGAAAGTTGAGTAGTAACCAGAAGCACCTGCATCGTTAAAATATCAGTAAACAAACTATGCTCTATATACCTGTTAGTGTTTGCCTGAATTAACAGTGTACTACTATTACATATTGCACACATACTCAATAGCCTACGTCGAGCGATTTGTCCCCTAGCAAACCGCTGGATTTCAATGGCTGCACGTCTGTAAGATTGAAATACCACGCAGCATCTTAGGCATCGAAAACCACTCTGGATCTGTATTGCTGCTTGTCTTTGACATAGAAAGTCCCTTCTTGCTTGCCAACCACGCCAATGACTCTGGATCAAATGAACAAGATGGTTTCTTCATTAGTGCAAAGGTTGAAGAAAAACATGTTAAAAATTGTGTGAGGGACCAATTTAATGAAACAAGTAATTTAATTGCTTATTGAATTTTGAACATATGGTGTTAGAATCGGGAATGTGCTTTGA
The DNA here is from genome assembly GCA_963556465.1 of Berberis vulgaris. Lineage (NCBI taxonomy): Eukaryota > Viridiplantae > Streptophyta > Magnoliopsida > Ranunculales > Berberidaceae > Berberis > Berberis vulgaris. Next base: position 62,493,184 of record OY747135.1, read on the forward strand.
TGATGATGAGTGTTGGACACCATGGGATTCAAGCTGGGAAGCATGGATACTTTCTGAGGTTGTCATGTTCATGTTGGACAACCATATCAAACAGGATAGCCCTCACTTATGCGTTACATCATGGGGACACATCAGTTAAATTTCTTTTATCAGTGTCTCAGTAATGAGATAAAATTTTCAAGTATGAGGGAATAACCGCTCCAAAATCATTCCCTTCTTTTATTTTTTATTGGAGCAATGAAAAAGAAGAAAGGGAGTCCGGACTTCTACAAAATCTCATGTGTCCATGAACATAATCAACAAAGAATGGACATAATTTTATATGAATTACATGAACGATGACATACAATTTAGATATTTTAAAAAATGATTAATGAATTATGGAGTGTAGAGGTATGGATATGATTGTTAATATATTGGTTGACTTATTATTAGTTATAATTTATGTATTTAGAATTATGTTTCAGTTCATTTTAGATGATGTGAACCAAGATAGTAGAGCTTTATGTCTATGTTCAAAATGATAATAGAGCTTTGTGTCTATGTTCACAATACTAATTATGTAATAATAATGTAATTTGTCATATCCTAACCAAACCTGAATCATTTTTTTTCAGATGCTGTAACTTCTCATTTATATCATGTCCTATCAGACACCGGTATTTGTATTAGCTTCCTAGGTTTCAAGTTTCATAGTCCCTGACAACTTGTGGTCACATTTGAAGCTTTTTGTCTCATATCTTAATGATTCATTGATTCACTGATCAATACTCTTTTCTCATAAAAACAAATTTAAACAGCAATGCAGCGTACCATTAAATTTCAGACAAGACCAACAGACACGGAAGAAAGAAATTGTTTATTTGTAAAATTTTGATATCCACCCAACTTATTTAGGTATAAATGATAAAAAGTAACACGGCTTGTATTAAAACCCGAAGCGAGGCCGGAATTAAGACCTTGGTTGTATACAACTTGAGATCCATTGAACAGATTTCTAGAGAATGACATACACATCCAAAGCCAACCTTTATTTCACACTCCACAAAAAAGATCACAATACTAGTTAAACCACTCCTCATATGCACAAAGATAGTACTTACTTTATAAACCTTGGACAATTCAATGGCAACTTATAAATGAGCCAAGCATATGGAAACAACTAGTTGATATGTTATCACTAGATTTTGGAAATGTTGTGACATGAACAGGTTGGTATTGTGAGAAAAATTAGCAGGTGAGACTTCCCATGGAAACTATTAGATTAAGTTCTCCCACAAATTTGAAACTATATATGAGTTTTAGTAGCTACAAGTTCAATACACCCTACCTAGCAGAAAGACAAATTACCCGTTACACAGGATTGGTAAAATAAATCTTTTGAACTTTTCTGTTATAGTTTCTCTTCATGTGCTGATGTATGGCCACACAAGAGATGGTTAAATAAAATCACCTCAAGTTGATGAAATGAAGTCACTACCACATGACATCACAACTGAATGATTGCAACACAGACAAAACAAAAACCAGAGAGACAGAGAAGACAATCTATTGTTTCATATACGTGAGTGTGATCATAATATGTAATTGCAATTTATAAGTTAAATAAGGAAAGTAGAGAGGCAGAGAGGCTCTGTTCTCCAATGGAAGGATAACCAATAAGACATATCATTGAAACCCTGAACACCTAGCAAGTTACAGGTTAAATCAATGGGAAAAATTCATTATCAAGGCACTCAAAAAAAATGCCTACATAAATAATGTTCTCAAACAATAACATATTTAATAGTTTCTCTTTTTAAATTTAACAAGAAACATTACTATAATCCAATTTTCCTAAAGAAACACATCCTAGTTGAGTTATGTCTTACTTGGATTACAATGATTCGTTGTTTCCGTCTTCTAACATCTTTTCTGGCAATCCACCCGCGTACATGTGACTGCATCATGATTGCAGGCCTAGTTTTGGATTTGAGCACGAGAACTTGTCTCCACCACCTTTGCAGTTTCAGAACAGAATTAAATACTACTTTCATTTCAAAAGGCATAATGCATGTTCTGTAATTTTGACCCATAAAACCTCCTTGGAAGGTTGAGTGGTAACCAGAAGCACCTGCATCGTTAAAATATCAGTAAACAAACTAAGCTCTATATATCTGTTAGTGTTTGCCTGAATTAACAGTGCACTACTATTACATATTGCACACATACCTAATAGCCTACGTCGAGCGACTTGTCCCCTAGCAAACCGCTGGATTTCAATGGCTGAATGTCTGTAAGATTGAAATGCCATGCAGTATCTTAGGCATCGAAAAGCACTCTGGATATGTATTGCTGCTTGTCTTTGACATAGAAAATCCCTTCTTGCTTGCCAACCACGCCAATGACTCTGGATCAAATGAAAATGATGGTTTCTTCATTAGTGCAACGGTTGAAGAAAAACATGTTATAAAATTGTGAGGGACCAATTTAATGAAACAAGTAATTTAATTGCTTATTGAATTTTGATCACATGGTGCTATGGACAAAAAGTGTTGGACACCATGGGATTTAAGCTGGGAAGCATGGACACTTTGTGAGGTTGTCATGTCGATGTTGGACACCCTAATCAAACAGGATAGCCCTCACATATACGTTATGTCACGGGGACACATCAGTTAGACTTCTTTTATCAGTGACTCATTAATGAGATAAATTTTTCAAGTATGAGGGAATAAACCTCTCCGAAATCATTCTCTTCATTTTTTTTTATTGGAGTAATAAAAAATAAGAAAGGGAGTCTAGACTTCTAAATAATCTCGTGCCCATCAAACAGGATAGCCCTTTCTTATTGATTCACTAATCACTACTCTTTTCTCATAAAAGCAAATTTAAAGCAGCAATGCAGCATACTATTAAATTTCAGACAAGACCAACAGAGACGGAAGAAAGAAATTGTTCATTTGTAAAATTTTGATAGCCACCCAACTTACTTAGGTATATCCTACCAACTAAGTTTACAACATTGACACCATCGCACATGCTCATAAGAGTAAAAAATACCATTAATGAAAATCCTGTCACCATTAAACAGTGATATTTAAAAAAATAAATTAAAATAAATTAATTAATTAATTAAAAAAGTGAGAGCAGAATACCGAATGCAAGTAACAGAGTATATGGCCAAAATTTTATTGGACGCTACTTACTTGGATCAAAATGATAAGATGTCTCTGTCTAGCTGCCTTTCTTCGAGAAATATATCCACGAACATGAGTCTGAATTATGACAGCTGATCTAGTTGTAACTTTATATTGCTGAAAATAGTTAAAACTCTTTAGGCAGCGAAGTGTGCTCTGGATCTGTATAGCTGCCTTCTTATGATTAAGAAACTTTCTTTTTGTCAACCAACCTCGCCAATGACTTTGAATCTTAGCAGCAGCAATGTGATTCCTGGAGATAGAATTGTAAACAGAAAACTTTCTCCAAGCGAGCTGAATAACAACTGCTGCTTTTACTTGGATCATTCTCATCTCCTCCTCTTTACAAATAAGTTCAATTTTCTTTAACTGAGAAACCATGTGAACATATCTGCACTTTGCTCTCCATCTACGAACATACGACTGAATAGTTGTGGCAGCCTTCTCTGGAGATTACATAATGGTTACTGGTCAGTTCAGCAGAACAAAACATGCCACACTTATAAAGGTCGGTTTCATAGATAGAACACATCATGGTGTGCTTTCTGTTATATATGTAAGACCTACTACAAATTATTTTGCTGGTCATTTCACGCTTCTGGCAAAAAGAAAAGAGACCAATAGAGTATAGTTTATGGAACTTAGGAGTTAGGACAATAGCATACAATACGTGAATCATTCAATAAAGTGATAAATAGTATCTCTAACAACATGAAGGGAAAAACAATAGGGGCCTCCCATAGATACTTGAATCAAGAAAAAAAATTAGACAAAGATCCATGTAACTAATATTGACTAGTCATTAACTTCAATCAACTTGGAGATTGAAGAAATAATTTCAATAATCTCTATGCTTAGTTTCAGAACTTAGTGAGGGTGAAGCTACGGATATAGATTCAGAAGGAAAACAACAATAATAATTTAGCCAAGAAGCTTAATTAAGACAACAATGTAACAAAAAAAGTTTACCCTTTTGAGTTTGTGTGGAATGTGTACTTGCGTTACAACCATGTGCCGCAGTTTGCATATTCTCACAGCCATCATGATGACGCGCAGCCATATCTCTCCACCAAGCCTGGATGACTTTAAAGCTTTTCATAGAATCTGTATGAACAATGAAAAGGCATTTTGAACCATCACTAAAGGTGCCAATCAAGTTAATTGGCAAAGAAAGAAACATGGACCACAAAGGGGTTGAAGGGTGAAGAAATCTTATAGGGGAGTAAGCTGAAAATTCAACAAGATCACTGATCAGAACCAAGGAACTGCGGAAGTCAAAGACATATATGGATCACAAAGGGGTTGAAGGGTGAAGAACTCATATTGTCATATAGGGGAGTAAGCAGAAAAATCAGCAAGATCACTCAGAACCAAGGAAGTCAAAGACACAAGGTTTGAGGCAAGCTTGGGCTTTTGTCTCTGATCACACATTGAAGGGGCTGTATACACATTCATTTTTTCATGCATACGTTGTATAAGGGATAGCTAACTTTAGTATCAAGTTGTACTTCTGAACAGAAGTTGTGAGCATTACAATCATGCCTAATTTCCAGGAACTTGCAGAGGAACTATTTGAAGCAGTTAGAAAACAAAATCAGAGAAACAAGTGCAGTCGTCAAGCAGGAAATCTACAACTCACTATACATAGTCAAAACACCATACCTTACCATACAGATACACATACAAAGTTGAGAAAAACCATACAGATACAAAAGTTGAGATTAACCAGAAAAGCTGAAATGATACATGAGATACAAAGAACCATAAAACTATGAGACTATTTTGGAACGAATCAGCCAAAGTTGGGTGAAAGAATATTTATGGGGCTGTGTAAGAAAATAACCAGGAAAAAAATAATTCAAACTGAGCTTTTATAGGCGCACTGCCACATAAGACCTTCTTGTGCTACCAAAGGCACGCCAAGGAGACCGCTTATGGAAAAGGCACACATTGACACAGCTAGTTAAATCAATGTTTAGGTGCAGGTACACTTTCTGGACCCAAGCTCATGCCCCAAGCATGCATCATATTTCAAGAAAAAAAATAAGGATAAGTGAAACTGACTATTAAGAGTTCTCACAACCAAGTATACAACATAATTTCGAAATACAATATTCATCGATATAAAATCCAACTGGTAGTGTATCCCTTCCTTGCAAGCTCAAGTTCCAAGTGGTTGATCTGAGTTCAAGAACAACAGAAGATCATTTGCACCATGTAATCTGTATTCCGACTTTGATAATGCTAACATTTGGGATATCAGTAAAGGAAACAACACAATAGTACAACAGTTAACTAAAAGGCAGCAAGGACACTGCAAAAAACACTAAACTCCCATGAGTCAGAAAAACAAAACAACTAAACAAGTACTGTGCATGCATCAAGAAGAACATTTGGAAATCAAAAACAAGCTAACCTCTGCTGCTGTCCTCCTCCAATCCATTGTGGTTTACTACTGACTCAGAGTTCAGAAAGCACTTATGTGAACTGAAACGCCTCATATCTGGACTTTGACAGTTGCATCCTAAAAGTCTGTGAATATTCAACTGATCCTAGATATGAAACAGACAATTCAAAAACTTTTCTTTCGTGTGTTCTCAAAATAGCATTACAAACTCCATATTGAGATAGTTCTAGCATTACCGTATTTTTTCTGGTAATCAGTTGGGATGAGAGGAATACCAATAAAACTATAACACTCCGTTCATTACAGGCGCCATTATTTTCTAGTATGTCACTGATTTGGAACACCTAACAAAGGCAACAGCAAATAGTGAGATTTCAGCATTCCACACCATTCACAGATTGGTTTATTCAAAGATGATCCAAGTACTTGCCTCAGGAAAATTTCCTAACACTGTTGTCAGTTTCTGTGATAAGATAAAATTGTGTACTGCATCTGAGCAATTGACATCCCACAACTTTTGATCTTTTCCACTGACATCTTGGGCCTTTTGTTAAAGTTATATAATAGGAATTAGTCTGGAATAATGAAGTGTTATTATGAGAGCAGCAAACGTTTAGCAAACAATAAAAAAGCCTACCTTACAACAAGACTGAAGATTGTTACAGAAGTAATAATCAATCAAGCACCACAAGGCTTTACCATCAACCAATGATGCAAAACTGTCAATCTTGATATCATACTTTTGACTGATTACCTGCATCATCAAATAATTAAAGAGATCCTATTCAGAATTAACCCATATGAATTCCCACTTCAATATCATCTCTACTTTATTTGACCAGATTAGAGATCCTAAAACCCTCAAAATTACACTTTATGTGGAGTCCATCATCTCCTTGGAACATCCTTGCCCATGAAAAAGTCTCAAACCAAACCCACAAAAAAAAAAAAAATTTATAGCCATATTGACTGGTTGAAAGGAGCATATTGTGATGCAATCACCCTTTTATATTTGGATCCCTCTCATACTGTACACAAACATTCTGAGTGAACTACTGTCTCTTCAAAGAAATGGTTGTGAGTCCTGTGACATTTTTCTTATTGTTGTTACTTGGGGTAGTAAATTGTTGAAGATCAACTGGAGGGAGAGTGAGAGGAACACATGCATGAGAATCATTAACAGCAATGGCCAACATAATTTTTGTGCTGTATGTCATATGTGTTTGATAAGGGGTGATAAGACAAATTTGAAGGATGATTGTCTTTGTTAAAGGTTTAGACTCCATCACCTATCTTCTATACTCCTTACTTCAGAAATTTGTATTCCAATTAATCCTCCATCCTTCTCAATACCACAGCCTTTGAGGTCCTCGCAGAATAAATCTAGTACCAGACAATATGGAATACAATTTTCTTTTCCTCGGTGATCAATTCGTGATGGGAGAACAGTATCAGGGCTCAAGCCCCTTCTTTGTTTGTTGACCCTCAAAAAAAAAAATTAATAGAACAAAATTATATATATGTATATTCCATGCTTCCACTTCACATATATAATAGATTTGTCCACTTTAATAGGTTAAGCTTTAAGACTACATAGAAACTAATCCTAGGATGTCACCGATTTTATTGGAGGAATTTTCTAATTTTTATAGCATCTGCGAGACCGGGAGGGAGGGAGGGGGCACAACTCTAGTACTTCTATGGCACCTGAAAAAGATAGGTTTCCCATTCTATCATAATATATTAATGTATCCCAATATAAATGTAATGTATTCACTCACTCATAAATGCATGCCTAACAGAAATTTTATAGATACAATAGTTCCACGGAAAGCAGTAGTACTAGTGATTTAGGTTGCCAAATGCTACCTAATTAGAGAACGAAAAACATCTCAAGGAGCCATTGCAGTGAAAAACCAAAAACATGATAACAAGCTTGATCCATAGACACCACAACATGAAATTGTCAGACCAAGCAACAACACTAGACTTAAGTGAAGAACACCATTTATGGAAAAAGAATACCAATATGGAAAAACATCGTAACAAACAGGGTTAAATTTATAAGATAAACATATCCATAATCAAGATGGGTATTTAAATGAAGAGCTATTATTCACAAAAAAATACCTCGATCCACTCCAACAGAATCTGCAAATGGCTAAGAGAATTACATCTTGCGTAGTTCTGAAAACAAACAAACAAAAAATGTTATCAGCATACATTTAGGAGAGATAGAACATACTCTACCGCTGAAGTATATTATTGGTGCCAGACTTAAACACACAAAAGTAAATTCAAGTTGGCACTTGGAGGCGAGCTTTAAGGTTTTTTCCATGTATACAGTTAAAGATAAAATAAGTTACTCTTCTATAATGGATATAAATGGAAGGAAAAGGTCATATTCAGAAAAATCCAAGCAGTGGGACATGGGCAATTAATGATGATGGTATGGGCAGCTGATCATGTATTAAGGAAAACTTAAGAAATAATGGTGAAGAATATCTTGCAAGATGATAAAGCATATCATGTAAATCTTGTTTGTGAACTTGGTCAAACCTACATGTATATTCTTTTAACTAGCTAAATTTTAAATAAATAAGTGTTTACTTCAAAGCCTAGTACATACCATATCAACTCCCTTGATTTTACCTATTTCCTCAGACAAGAGCATCTTGTTGATTAACAGTGGTATCTGCAAAATTACGAGACGGCAATAAATTAGAAGACATGACTACATAACAAAGAAGCAAAAATACTATTTACAGTGTTAGTGCACATAATCAAACAAAAAAAGTAAACTTAAAATATTGAATTTGGAATAGAACCCTTCATAACATGCTCAGGCAAATGTCACTCTATATTTCTATTTGTAACTTTGAACGTCTAATTTATCCTGTAATTTTAGTAGAAATGGACAGGCTTCCAACAATTGCATCAGAAGAGAAATTTCCAACATAACTTGTGCCAGGTGATATCAAATTATTCAGATATAAAGTATAAATTCAAACTAAAAACAAGGGGCATTTATGCACAACTATTCCTGAGTAAGCGTGAAAATATTTTAAGAATCAAGTAGTTCCCACCTCCAAAAAAAAAGTGTAAAGAAATCACTTTGATAATGAAATGTCAATGATATAAATGACATGAATGCAAAGGTGCCTGAGTGTAAGTGTAAAATTCTAAGAAACTCTGAAAGATACAAACCTGTAAGTGAACAAACATGTTCCATAGTACAGAAAGTGTAAGTTCCCTTTCTCCACTGGCAACATCTTCTGCCACTACTATTGTTCCATCTTCATCCAATAATGACATTCCAGCTTGCTTGAGGTATTGCATGGCAACGCTACAGTTAACCAAGTTCTTCTTATTCGTATCTGAAGGAACCACCATTTTCTGCCCATGAGATAAAATTTGAAATTAACTGAGTTCCTGATCAAAATAATTTCATTAGGGAAATTCAAATCCAATGAACCCACCGTGACAATCGAATTGTCGCATTGCAAGAGTTGAATAGCCCTGCAAAGTCGCACTCCATCTTGAAGATCATCAAATAAATTAGCCACATTGAAGTCATATTCAAGTAGAGGAATCTGCAAAGAATTCCAATTATCGTTCAATCAAACCAGAACAACTAACAGCTTTATAACACAAGCTCAGACCCTATCTTGAAATTGCACATCAAACCCCACTCAGTAAAATAAAATATAGAGAGAAATAACAAGAATAACTACTAGAAGAAGACAATGATGTCGAGAAGGAAAGAACAGAGGCCAACCCAAGTTCACACAGGAAACATAAGCCTACCTGTTGATATGATACTTTGTAGCCTACAATCACCAGATGTGCAAAAAGGTTTCCTTCTCCATGCATTACCTCCGTTGATAAGAAGTCTACAATTACACATAGAAAGGAAAAGATACTGCCCACCTAAGTAACCTTGAACCATAATCATATAAGACATTGATTAACGCAAACAAAACTTGTGGAATGAGAGCTAAGATACGTGCCTTGAATAATCTGTCGACTTGATTTGATGTGTGATTGTCGGAGAAATAATAGGGGAGAACCCCCGTCAATTCCATCAATACCATACTTGATAGGTAGGCTGCTTTCAGATTTAACTTTATCAAGTATAATAACAAGCAGCAGAAACCTTTTCAATATAACATTCCCCAGAGCCTCAAAGTAACCTGGTCTGTAGAGGCCTTCAACCAATTTATTATATGCATATGCCTTTGCAAGTTCCATGTGTGAAAACAAAAACTTCTCCGCAACCGTTTTCAGAAAGGCAACTTCTTGGTCAGAACTGACATCTCCAGTTGGCAACAAAGAATCACCACCAAAAATAATGTATAATCCAATTCGTAGCCACATTGGGTTATAGCACATAAGGACTTGTAAGGCCTTCTTCTTCATCCCAAGATCTGTTACTATGGGACAATGTGCTTTCATCTTCAATCTCCCATCATCTATATTCTGAAAAACAATGAAAGTCGCAAAATCTTCTAAATATACAAACACGGAAATTCAATAAATACGCATTAGTTTAACAATCAAGAAGTGCCAAGAAAACGTGTTACGAACATACATACATACATTTGAATCATTTCACACAAACCCAGACAGTAAAGCTCGCATCACGTACATTAGAATAAAATGAAAATAAAAAAAGGCATGGAGATTACCTTTGTTACTTGAGTCATCATGGAGTATACTTGTTTGCAGGTGTCGGAACTCAAATACCCTCTCATACGCTGCGTCAAATCATCAAAGCTACAAATATCCTTCAAGGACACTTTAAGTGAAGAAAAGGATGAAGAAGCCAACACCAACGGCGAAGCATCGACAACTCCCTCAGGCGGCCAAGTGGAGGCTCTCTGTCTCTTGGGAGTTCTCCAGGGTCCATCAATCCCCACCACACTAGCCGGCCAGCTGTCTCTCTTCCCATTGGGCGACACTGACCATGAACCCTCTAACGGACGACACCCGCAAGATGTAGGGTTTTGGAAGAGGAAATTGAGCCAAACTGAGAGTGACTTGGCTAGGGATTTGAGTGACTTCTCTTTCCGGATCTGGGTCTTTCGGGACGACTGAGACTGTTCGAGCTCGAAGGCTTTGAGTCTTCGAGTAGTTTTGGCTTTGGCTTTGGATCTGGAGGAGGGACGATGACCGAATGCAGATGTGGAAGAAGTTGGGGTTTGCTTGGATGCGGTGAACAATCTAGGGTTTTGTTTTGGGGTTTTGAAGTTAGAAATGTCTCTGAAGAAGGGGGATGGGTTTGATAGTGGTGATGAAGGTGGTGGTGGCTCGTCTCCTCCTTTGATTCTCTCCATTACTCGATCGCTTCTTCACTCACTCTCACTCTCACTCTAGAGAGATTTGATTTCTTGATGATGTCTGAATTTGAGTTGGAAACAAAATGGGAAGGATGTGAGATTTGAATTTGGAGAGGCGGGATCACATTTCATGCCCCGTCCATTGCACGTGCTAGTCCTTCTTTTCCGTTTCGAGATTTGAACTAAACAAGACAAACTGGCGTCATAGCAGAGGCTGAGTGACACGTAGCCCGGGGTCTTTCTTTTGTTTTTTCATAAATTTGCTTTAACCAAAAAAAATAAAGGTTTTCACAATTTCTAGGGTAACTATTAAGGCTGAACAAAAAACCGATCAAACTGATTAAACTGATTCGAACCGAATTTAAACTGAAATTCGATTCGAACTAGTTTCGGTTTTAAAAAATTCAAAATCGAAGTGGTTGGTTCAGTTTTCGATTTCTATGTGATTTTAACCGGCCAAATCGAACCGACCGAATATATATAATAAATCATATATATTTTATATATAAATAATATAATATGTTTAACATAGTCGATCGGTTTGGTTTTATTTCAGTTTTGGTTCGATTTTAGTCGGTTCGGTTACGGTTTGCAAAAATTAGAATCGGTTCGGTTTCGGATCGGTCTTGTTAATGATCGGTTCGGTTTCGGTTTGAAAATTTTAAAACTGACCTAAGTCAATTCGGTTCACAGTTTAGGTGAACGGTTCGATTTTCAGCCCTAGTAACTATTGGAATATAGTATAAATAAATAAAAATCTCCTTTAGTTAAAAGCCACTTAAATATTTTTCTGAATTTGTGTAGAGTCTAGGGAGTCATAAGTTTGGGAGCCACATTTAGGTTAAGTTTTGGTTTTGGCAACGACTACCTCGCACCACCATTCTCTCTCTCACACCATTCTACTCTCTCACACCACCTATATAAACCAAAACCATTCATTTTTTTTCCCTCACCATTCAAATCGATAATGATTCCTCCCTTCCCCATTTGAAATCTCCTCTTCCAAATCTCTCTTCACTATCAAATCTCTTGGAAATCTCCTCCCTCTCCCTTGAAAACTCTCAAAATCTCCTTAAAGTTGAAATCCTTAAATCCAAACTCAATAAATATGCATAACTTAACATAACAGACAAACCCAAATTCAAAACGAAAAAATGAAAAATTGAGTAACTTTCGAACCAATTTAAACCCTCAATTGAGACTGATTCTCAAGCTCATCAAAACATGAAAGTTGTAGCACTTTGAGTTATATAATAAACACAACTTGAATCACTTGAAAATGTTTTGAAATGAGCAAGTTATGGTCATTTTACTAAAGTCGCGCAAATCTGTCTGAAAAATGAAAAAGGCATAGTGTTCCTGACTTTCTGCCAACTTATGTGCTCGATGGAGACCGATTCTCAAGTTGGTCAAAACACAAAAGTTGTAGTACTCTCAGTTATCTAATAAACACAACTTTAATTACTTGAAAATGTTTTGAAATGAGCAAGTTATAATCATTTTAGTAAAGTTGTGTTGAACAAAAAATGCCCACAACTTGCTCATTTCAAAATATTTTCAAGTGATTCAAGTTGTGTTTATTAGATAACTCAGAGTACTACAAATTTCGTGTTTTGATGAGCTTGAGAATCAATCTCAATTGAGGGTTTAAATTGGTTTGAAAGCTACCCTTTTTTCATTTTTTCGTTTTGAGTTTGGGTTTGTCTGTTATGTTAAGTTATACATATATTATTGAGTTTGGGTTTAAGGGTTTCAACTTTAAGGGGATTTTGAGAGTTTTCAAGGGAGAGTAAGGAGATTTGCAAAAGATTTGAGTGTGTGTGAGAGATTTGGAAGAAGAGATTTCGAATGGGGGAGGGAGAAACCATTGTTGATTTGAATGGTGATGGGAAAAAATGAATGGTTTTGATTTATATGGATGGTGTGAGAAAGTTATAAAAAATAAAAAATAAAAAAACAACAACAAAATTAATGGTGGTGTAAGAAAAAGGATATGGTGGTGCAAGGTAGTCATTTTTTGTCTAGAAAGTCGGGCCCTAGCGCCAGGAGAGCGTTAGGGGAGGCTTTTTGGGAGGGAGAGAGGAAACTAAAAAAAATTTCAAAAATTCTAAATGTCGAGGGAACCAGCGAGGGAGGGGGTGAAGCCGTTCACCCCACTCGAGATGCGTGAATAAGCGATTTCACGCATCTCGAGTGGGGTGAACGGCTTCACCCCCTCCCTCGCTGGTTCCCTCGCCAGTTAGACAAACCCAAAAAAAATCCTCAAGAATAATTCTAGGGAGCCAGCGTTGGTAGCCTGGGTTGCTGTCCGGACCCTCCTGGGCACGTGCCTGGGAGGGTGTTTGGCCTGTGAACCCAACACCTCGGCTCCCTCAAGCGAGTAACCCCTCCTCTCCTGCGCCTCCTCCCTCAAGCGAGTAACCTAGCCTGCGCCTTCTCCCTCAAGCTCTTAACCTCTCCTGCGAGCTCCTCCTCCTGCTCCTCCTACGCAAGCTCCTTTTCCTCTGAGAAAGATAAGAGAAAGTGAGGAAGGTAAAGAGTTGCTGACATATGGACTCTTTATATGAACCTATTTTATGCTTTTCTCTTGCAACAAGCAATTCCATTACAAAACACTCTTGTCTTCCTTCATCTCTTTCATTCATCTTTATTTCTTCTGTTATTGTTCTGAGATGGCAAAGTACGTGGAGTTGTTGGATATGGGGATGAGAGTTGTTGGAAGATTTTATTCAAGATGCCCACAGACTTCAAAGGATTACTACCATCCTCCCTCCAACCATCAGCAGTGGAATTACTACAACTCTAATGGCAACTCTGATGTCTCCAACCAGATTTTGGATAGAAGTTGTAGCAACAAGGCTATTATGGGTGCAATTGATACAAGAGATTTTATTATTTACTCTGTTGTTTAATTAGAGCTTGATCCACCAATCCCTGCAAAAGGGGAAATGATTTAGATAGAAAAAAAAATAAAAAAAATTGGGGGAGATTTCCCAAAGTTTTACATTATATGATTCTTATTGGAAACTAGAAATGAATGAAAATTGAGATTGATTCTTCTTCAACTGTTTCTTTGTGTTCATGAGTTCAAATGATGAATTAGGATTTGTGTTTGTTTTTGGGAGTGAAGAGGAAGCGGATTGGAGCCGAAGTGTTTGGGCCTGGGTTCACGTGCCAAACACCCTCCCAAGCACGTGCCCAGGACTCCCAAGCTACCAACGCGGGCTCCCTGGAATTACTCATTGCTCAAATTTAACCCCATATAACGGAGGGTTTCCCCTTCTCAAAAACAGATAGAAAAGCAAAAGCAAAAGCAAAACTCTTTGTCTTCGTCTCCAAAAACTGGATTTCATCTCCCCTTCCCCCCAAAAAGCTTTTTTATAGGGTTTCATCTTTCTTCTCCAGGGTTTCATCTCCCCTAGATCGCGACGAGGTGATCTTCAAGCTCATTCAATGGCATCAATTAGGGCATTGTGTTGATTACTTTCAGATGCATACTGATGAAAAATTCGAGAAGTCCCAATGGATAGCTCCCACGATTCTGCCGCCGCCAAAGCATCTCCATCATTCCCATTTCCGCCTCGTCCATCACTAGTACTACCACCTGGATCCCTCTTGGGCTCATCCAGCAAGGGGAAAAAGTTATGCTCCACCGCTCCTTCTTCCTCAAGAAGCATCCTTTTCAATTGTGAATTCCTCAAGAAGGTTGTTGTTGCTAGTTTGCTAGTTTTCATTTCCCCTTCCCAAAAAAAAAGCTTGCTCTCATCTCCCTCCCCCCCCCCCCCCCCAAACAGATCGAGTTCCCCAAACACAAAGCTTGCTGAGATTGCTCGATGATGGTGGGGAAATTGATCGATGGGTACTTGTCTGAGATTGCTTCAAATGCGAATTTGAAGCCGAAGAAGTTCTGCGAGCTTGATGTTGCTCTTCCTGATCATGCTAGGGTATATGATGATGGACTATATAGAGTTGTTGATGTTTATCTTAAGGTACTCTACTTGCATTTATTCATTTTGGCTTTCTTCTTTACATTTTTGTTCTTGTGAGATGCAAAATGTAGTCAAAAAATGTGAATTTCTGCGCAATTTGGATGAATTGTTGAATGGGTGAATTTTGCAGGCACATCCATGGCTTACTGAAGAAAAGAAGGAAAAGATATGTTGAGTGTTGCACTACCAGAAGCTTACACTAGAAGCGTGCACACATGCAGGTTCTATTCTGTGAGCAGGTACAATTCTGGCAGGACATAGCTGGCTCACTTCTAGTAGTTGATCTAGCCCCATCGGAGTCTGCCCGCTTCCACAACAACTACAACTAGTAGTACATAATGACAATGCAGGTGAAATTGTACCTGCACAAGTGCAACATGGCAATACATGGAGGACAGCAATAAGAGAGAACCAAGTGCCCCGGTTCGACATAGACAGTATGAGATCAAGAGTGAACAAGCTGGAACGTGAACAGTGACGGAGCCAGAATTTATGTTGAAAGGAGGCGGAGTAATGAGTCATAATTAATTAATGATAATATACTAATTAATTACTTAAATAAAAAAATTTAATTTGAACAATACATAAATAACTATACAAAACATCAATTGCTAAACAAAACTCCATCTAATCTACGGGAAAGAAAAGAATTCAACAAGCTACTTTGTAGGTGCACAAAAAAAAAATATATGGGAGACAAATCAAATTGGTATATAAAATTAATTGGTAAAAATTATTTTCAAATGTAAAATTAGATGTGGACAAAAAAATTGGTTATTGCGATTTGACACCTATCATAAATAGCTAATTAGAAGTTACCCTATCATTGAACATTATTACAGTCTCCCCCCAGGACTAGTAATCAACGTGCATTGACTGTCAAAATGCTCATGTTGATTACCAAAATGTCCTTCAAACAGTAACCCACAGATGAACCTTGAGATACAAACATGTATCTTGAGAATAAATTTAATGGATCAAAATTTTCATGTATCTCCAGAAAAATCCTATGAATAAAATAGAAAACTAGATCTCGAGATACGAATTCATCGAGAAAATACATTTTTTAAACTTCTTCCTAAAAGAAGGAAAGAGGTTGATGTGGTTGTTGGTTGTTGATGACGCTGGTGGGAAAAACAACTAAGTCAAGCAAAAAGGGGCGATTGTCGGTGTCGCAGTAAACAAATAGAGGAAGCAAATGAGAACAGATAGAGAGGAAGGGGTGGGGCAGGACAGATTCCTCGACAAGGGTGGCCATATTAAAAAAATTAAAAAAAATTAAAAAAATTGAAGTCAGTGGCCTTGCCCCCATGTGGCTCCGTCCCTGAACGTGAGTGTTCTCCCATGAAGAAGGCTATAAAGAAGATCGATAAGGTTGGGCCATTGGGCAATCGAGGATGGAGAAGTTCCCTTATGAAGAAGTTTGGGTGCAAGCTCAAGACCCAAGTGTGCGATTTGCATGAGCGAACTGTCGTGGAGGCTAATAAGAAAGGTGGTGGTGGTAGACATCAACACCAACAAAGCTTGTAGCCAAATGCATCTTTCATCTTGTAGCAATTTTTCATCTTTGTCTCCCCTGTAACTACAATGTAAATGTTGTTATTTAAAAAAAATTATTTTCGAAAGATCGGATAAAATTGAAAATAAATTAATGAAATTGAAATTGGAGTCTAAACTTTTCATTACCAAAAGATCTGACTATGTACATTATATACTCCATTGAGACTTGATAACAAGTTAACAACAGTAGTTCTTCATTACAAAAAGTAAAAAAAAGTGTCTTAGGAGCTCTTTGTATTTGATGGTGAGGAGCGCGATCGCTAAGAGTTTTTTAGGCACTTTTGGCCATAATTTTAAGCATTTGAATTCAACGGCAGCATTTCAGGCTTCCCCATTATCCAGTTTAGCGCTCGAGGCGACATGAAGTCTGGCGAGGGCATACCCAAAGGAATGACATTCTACTCATCAACCTACCAAATAGACCAGAACTTCCCATAAGTCTTGGCAAGATTTGGTAGATGTTCCATCTCTAGCTTTTCCATAATCGGTAAACCCATCCATACATCATTTGCCTTGATTACCTTACTATGAGAATGCCAAAGCTTATTTTCATCATTAGGCAATAGCTTGTAAAGCCTATCAGATACCATATACTCAATGCCAATACGATGAGCATTGGGCGAATTAAACTTAGACTCGTAAATGACACACTGAAGGAAGTCTATACCAAGTCAATTGAGACAGTACTGAGGATGAACTCGCATGCTTTTGTCTCTGTTGAACTTGAGGATGAAGCATACATGGTGATGTTCTTGCTTGGTTTTCTTCTTCACTGTTTGCTTCCTTACTACCTTCTTAGCTGCTAGTGCTTATAACAAAGGTTGAGTTGTTCGTTTCGCAGAACTTCTTCAACTTCAAATAAGCATCTGAAGCAATCTCAGACAAGTACCCATTGATCAATTTCCCCACCATCATCACTGGAGTTCTTTCACCGTCACCAACATTACCACCATCCTCTCCCTCCACTTCAATCCCCTCTCCATCCTCCAACTTCTCCAAAAAAATACCCCAAAATCCTCTCAACACAATCCACATCATAGAGGGTCTCAATCAAATACGAATAGCTCGGGATCAAAAGATCATTCAAAATGGCATGACAAACCTCGGAAGCATTGTGTATGTTTGCGGTCCTCAGTAGTCCAAACAGATGCCTAGTTGCAGATGACAATCTTGACGACTTCTCAGGTGGAATGTTCATAATTATAGTCTCTATCAACTCCCTCTACTCCGCCTCCGAAGCTAAGGAACTTGCAAATTGCTTCCTCATCAAACGAGAAAGTCTCGGTATTGAATTCCTTGCATAGGCAATCAAACACCTCTCAATGACCTCCGAGCTCATATGTTGCTCGTGCATAGCAGAAATCACCTGTTTGAACAAATTCAGGCTCAGAACACCTAAATCTTCAAACCAAGACTCTGTATCACTCACTCTCGTTGCATTTTTTCTTCGAATTCCAGTATCAACTCTATTCCACAACACCTGATTAAAAGCCCTATCTTCCCCAGATCCATCATTCACCCGCCAACTGAAGAGCGGATCACTAGAAGAAGCTTTTGAAACAATTGCATCATACATATTTGAGGAATCTCTAGGGTTTTGGGATGAGAGATGAAAAGGGTTATTGTTTGAGTTTTTCGATCTGGGGGGTTCTTCTCTGTTTATGTTGGGCCTGTCTTATTAGTGAAGAAACGGGCGAGGGATTCTCGAGGGAGATATGGAGGGTTGCACCCCCTCCCTCGCCCGTTTTCTCACCAATTAGAATTCCCCGTCTATGTTTTTGGGGAAGGGAGAATGTAACGGGAGAAAGTAACAGAGATCGTATGTAATTGCCAAAGGTGTGAATCCAGCCGATGGTTGAGCAATGACAGATGACATCACTAGGTCATGGAGTCGAATCCAGCCGACGGCATCTGGAGTGGGAGGGGTTATGGAATTTAAAAAAAAAAAAAAAATATATATATATATATATATATATATATATATATATATATATCTATTGGTTGTACTTTCTATATATCATTTGTAGTTGTTTTTGGTAGAACAACTCTTTCTCCTTGACATGCACTAGAAAGCACATCTTGGCGCTAGGCCCTGGCTCTCTAGATTTTTTGGGTTTTTTACACTTTTTATCCCTATCTTTAAAAGACAACCAAGTAAGTCTAGGGAGTCACTTTTGGGCAAAGTTTTGATTTTTTTATACTTTTTACTTCTCTCTTTAAAACGAGTAAGTCTAGGCAGCACGGTTTGTTGGCCACTTTTGGGCCAAGTCTTAGCCTTTTTACACTTTTTATCTATTATTTTTAAAACACAACCACAAACACCACTTATAGAATGGGTAGAATTGTAAAAAAGCCAAGACTTGGCCCAAAAGTGGCTAGCAAACCTGGCTGGCTAGAATTGTTGCTTTAAAATACAACCACAAACACCATCTATAAAGGGGTAGAAGTGTAAAAAATCCAAAACTTGGCCAAAAAGTGCCCCCTAGAATTGTTGAACACAACCACAAGAGTAAGTCTAGGGAGCCACTTTTGGACCAAGTTTTAATTTTTTACACTTTTACCCCTCTCTTTAAAACACGAGTAAGTCTACTCAGCCAGGTTTGGTAGCCACTTTTGGGGCAAGTTTTGATTTTTTTTACACTTTTACCCATTCTCTTTAAAACACAACCACAACACACCATCTATGGAAGGGATAAAAGTGTAAAAAAACCAAAACTTGACCCAAAAGTGGTTACCAAACCTGTCTGGCTAGAATTGTTGTTAAAACACAATCACAAACACCATGGGTAGAAGTGTAAAAAATCAAAACTTAGCCCAAAAGTGGCTCCCGAACTTGGCTTCCTAGAATTGTTACAACCACAAACACATGATAAAAGTGTGAAAAAACCAAAACTTGGCCCAAAAGTGAATCCCAAACTCGCCTCCCTAGAATCGTTGTTTTGTGTATAATAATTTTTTTCCATAGTTGTATTGGTAAAAAAAAACAATAATAATTGTAAACTTTGTTCAATAAAAGTTGTTGGATTCTCATCCAACTTAATTTTGTTCTCCCATTTTTGCTTTCTGAATTTGTATATGATATAAGTGTATTGAGTCAATAAATATTTTTTTAAACATAAATCAAAATAGTTTAACTCATTATTGATTTCAAAATTTGAAACTTTTGCTATCTAACATGATCTTTATGATGCCAAATAGAGAAATGAACTAAGCACTTCGTGATCACTTTTACTTTCTAGAGTAAGTTTATGGAGCCATGTTTGGTGGTCATTTTGGTTTTTTGACACTTTTTACCCATTTTCGTTATAATACAATCACAACACACCATCCATAGAAGGGGTAGAAGTGTCAAAAAACCAAAAATTACTCAAAAGTGGCCACCAAACATGGCTCCCTAAAATTGTTGTACTTTCTATTCGGATGCAACCATCCCACTGCAAAGGGCACAGAAAGGGGATCATCTTTCAACCCTAAGGTAACCACCATTAATTTGGACACCAAATTATCACTGGATCATCCATTAATAATCATGTTATAAATCCCCCCCTACAAACTGCATCGAGTGTGAAAAATATTGTGTTCCCTCCAAACAACATCAACATCCAGAACATTGCAAGAAATAAACGAAGAAGTTGAAATTTGTAATGATATATACCTACACAAGTGTCGATCCCACAAAGACTTATAGTTTGTAATTGTAAAAGACCCAGTCAAATTAAAATTCTAGTTTTTTTAGAAGGAAATGTAAGGTTTTATTTGACAATAGGGTTATAGATACCGACATTACACTATATCTCTACAAGTTTGTATTGTTCATAGTAGGATGTAGTAAAATGCAATTTTTGGGGGTAGTGGTGCCACCAAATGAAAGTGGTGGTGAATACAGAACAACTATACATTTTGGAGTAGAGCTTTCCCAAATAAAAACACGATATAGTATCCTCACAGCAGGGAGCTTTTGGTGTTGTTGCGGTATACGCTTTTGGGAGGGTGAGTGCAAGATTGGCTGACATGATCTCGGGCCGAGTTACTGACAGTACAATGGCCGAATGTTTTGCTGTTGAAGCCGCTTTGCTACTCATCCAGGCGAGACAGTGGACAACGGGTCTGCTCTAGGTGATTCTGGGAACCCGCGCTCTCTTTTGCAAATAAAAATAAAAATGGAAGACCAAGGCACAAACTCGAGGTGGATGTGGCAACCTATAGTTTGTAGCATTCAGTCACTTCTTTCAAGTCTTTCTAAATGGTCTTGTGATTTTATTCCTAAAACTCTTAACTAGGAGGCACACCATTTGGCATTTATTGCCGGACAAACATTGTGTAACCGCATTTAGTTTATATAATATTGGCATGATATGGTATAAAATTAGTGAAAAAAATAAGGCCCAAATTTTATGGTAATCTTATGTACACCCATTGATTGATGAGAACCCAAATATATCTGGTTGTTATCATCAAGCAACTTCCTTATTCTACAGATACAATAACTATTAATGGTATGAGTGACAATTTTGAGGTGGGTGCCACCATTGGGGGAGTGGTCTAGCCAAGAGAAGTGTCTGAAGGAGTGGCCCAACCTTCATCACTGCCTGTAAAAACTTCCCTTTCTCTGGTGTCAATTGTGACTTTGTAAGATAGTTGGTATGGTGGGCAGTGTTCTAAAAATCGCTAGGCGCTGGGTGGGCGGCGAGCAGGTGCCTAGCGCCCAGGGGTCTAGGCGGGCACCTAGGCGGTCTTAGGTTTTGTATTATAACTTTAATAATTTACAAAAGTTAAACATAATACCTTATCAATTACATCCAATTTAATGTCAATATACATATGCAAAATTTAAAAACATGAAAAATTAACAATCATTAACAAAATTTATTAAAACTCAAATCACTGAAGTTGGTCATGATATGTATTTTATATAAAATTCAATTTGTGGACAAATATCCAAACATACTCTTTTATTTTTCTTCAAATTGCATGAATAACCTAAGTCATGTTTGATAAAATCTACATTAGTAAAATTGGCATCGGCAGATCCTTTGAGAATTCCATTAAGTAATCATCATTTGCTACATTTAGACATATACTGAATAAAAAAAATTAAATAGTTTATTTATAAAAAAAGAGGAAAGAAAAATAAAATAAAAACACAATCAGCCTTATTAAAAAATAAAAAATAAAAAATAAAAAATAAAAAATAAAAAATAAAAAATAAAAAATAAAAAATAAAAAATAAAAATAAAAATAAAAAAATAAAAATCGCCCAGATCGCCTAGAGGCCGTCTAGGCCACCTAGAGCCCGCCTAGACCCGCCCAGACTGCCCAGAACCGCCCAGCCATTAATCTGGGCGGTTTTCCACCTTCTAGCACCTAGGCCGATTTTTAGAACACTAAGGTAATGATGGTGTTTGTGTTGGTGGTGGCGTAATTGGGTCAATTATAAGGGTGGTGGTAGTGGAGGTGGATAACATGCTAGTGGTAGTGGTGGTGAGTTACTTGTGTTGGTGATGGCGGAAGAAGAAAAAGAGAAAAGGAAAGAGAAATAAAAGGGTAAATATGAGTTTATTCCTTATCGTTTGGGTTGAGTTGAAAATTTCCTCCAACTCATATCTTTCACGTGCCCCACACCCTCCCCAAGCCTTAAACATGCTGCCTAGAATTCTAGGGAGCCTGGTCCCTAGTGCCTGGATGGTGCATGACACATGTTTGGTGATGTGGCAATAAGGGTTCTGTTTTTTTTTTTTGGGGGGGGGGGGGGGGGGGGGGTAGGGCTTCAATTAGAATGCCCTCCCCTCTTTTATCTACTCAGAACCAATGATTGTGATTTCGTTTTTCGAGTTCATTTCGGTATCTTGATTTAAAAAAAAAATTTCAATGTGTAAAGAAAAAACGTAAAAAATTTGAGGATATATCAAAAATATATAATGAATTTCAAGGGTACATGAAAATGTGAAAAAAATAGATGCAAGTAAATAAATCTATTAAACATATTAAATGAAACCTAAATACCAAGAAATGAAACAAACATGAAATTAATATATAATTAGAAAATCAGAAATTTCAAAAATCAATATATAAGTAGAAGAAAGGATAATTAGAAAATCAGGGGGGTGGTTTTAAAAATCAATATATAATTAGAAGAATTGATAATACGAAAAAACCTTGAAATTTACGAAAAAAAAAACTCCAAAATATTTTGAAAAAAACCCTCAAAAAATGTAATTTTTGGTAGTTGGGTTTTGTATTTTTACGAAATTTATGAAAATATTTCGAAATTAACGAAAAATCTAAATTTTTTAAGAAAAAATGTAACTTTTAATTTCGCCCTTTTTCTTTTTGTAATTTTAAAAAACAAAGTTTTTGTTGAAATTTCGCGAAATCACAGTCCTTGCTCATAACGCACATTGACTCCTATTCTCTCGCATCTTGCAGCCAGACACAACCTGCTCCTCCTCCACCCTCCCTTCTTATCTCTCCTGCTCCAACTTAATCAGAACATAACTAAGCTTCTCTTCGGCCTGTTGCTCCTCGTCGCAGTTACTTTCTTCACGCGGACTGCTCCGACCGCATCTTCGACCTTCGGTGGGTCTACTAGCTTCGTCGGAGTCACTTTCTTCACAATTCCATTATTTCAATCAATCCATTATTTCCATGTTATTGTTAGTGTTGTTTATTTCACTATTCCTCCATCATTATTCATACAATATTTTGCTGTAAGTGATATGTTTGGAAAACAAATTGGTTTTCATCTGGTACTTAAATTGGGGATAGCCATTTAGACACAACAACATACTACTTAAACCGAGTTTTTATCAATAATTGTGCTTCATGATCAAAGTTTTCTCAACCTTTTCTTTGCACACAAGTGTCTCCTTATTATTGGTTAATATAGTTAGTCAATATATTGAGTTTATTAAATTTTTTATGAATTTATTTCCTTGCTTGTATGTTGAAATGCATATCTTAATGCAAAAATGATATACAAAGCATATGTTGTGGTGTATCGAGAACGTGACACGAAAGTAAACTTAATATGGACAGATTATTCAATCCAAGTAACCGGGTATAGTGATATGTACGAGGGATTTACATCAACTGCCAAGGCATATAGCAATTATGACTTTTGGCCCGGGTGAATACGATTTCCGCAATTTGAAGGCCCAGTATTCCACTCATAAGTATTCTCCGAATTTGAGTCCAACGCCAGTGCCAAGCCCCCACCCAAACTTCGAGCAAAACATCAAAATTGGAGAGGAGTGGAGTGGTCTAAAACCCTACAAGGATAGTTGAGGAGAGGAGAGGAAAGGAAGCCTCTCTAACTCTTGAGCACTCAGAAAATGGCGGATTTCGAAACGAAACACAACAAGAGAAAGAAAAGCAAACTCAGACACTCCTTAGAAGAAAACGAAGCTTCGTCACAATCACCATCTAAGGAAGAAGAACAAACCGCCGAAGAGAAACAACACGGTGGAAGGTTGAAGAAGAAAAGGAAGACGATGAAACGCTCCCAAGAAGACGAAGTAGAAGAAGAGATGCAAACAAGGAAGAAAAACAATCTCAGAGACTCCCAACCTTCGAACCTCAAACTCAGACCAAGTGCAACATGGAGAAACTTGGACCTCGTTCTGTCTCTTCAGAACAAACAAATCCATCTTCAAAGGTCATTACTCCCACTTGCTCTTCAAATCGTTTTTGTTTTTATTTTACTCAATTAGGGCCTAATTAATTTCATACAGGAAAGTAGAGACTGCATTTGATTTTATTAAGTCAATCAAACTCAATAACCAAGAAGAAGAAGAGGAGGAGTCTAATGAGATGTTGAGTATTTCGCGTCTTGTTGTGTTCCTAAATGATTGGATTCAGTCTCAGTTGATTTCTTCAGCAAAAAAAGTTATGCTTGATGAGAAGAAACCCCATTCTGGAGTGGTGGAGGCTCGTTTGGATTATAGATGCTGGGAAATTTTCAAGTTCTGTTTGGAGGGAGCTTCGGTTTTGCGTGTTTCTTTGAGTTTCACGCCAAATCTATTACATGCGCTTTCTACGGTTGTGAAGGACGCATTGTCGGCATTGGATGGGAAACAATTGAGTGTTTTCGGCGAAGGGGTTGATTTGTATAGTCGTTTATTGGACTGTGCGTTGCTTCTGTTATCTACCTACGGCAGGGTTTTCAATGCCAATATGGAGTTATGGGCTTCGTTGGTTATATTGGTAGTTGATCTTGTTCGCAAGATTTACTCCCACAAATTTGCTGATGATAATGTGGGTGATTTATTGTTGCACCTGTCTTTTCTGGTTCTTGAACCCTTTTCTAATTTCTTAAGGGTTCACCCAAGTCCAAAAAATATCTTTCCTGTATTTGTTGATAAAGTTCTTGAGCCGGGGTTGAATTTGTTAGTAGAGCTGTCCTTGAAGACTGATACTAGTAGTTGCCCGTGGACGAGGAAGTTATTGAAAGTGGTTGAGGAAATTTTATCCAATGGATTGTTCCACCCGGCACATATTGATGGGTTTTTGAGTACTCATAGTATGGAAAAATATGCGGAGCCTAGTGATAGAAAAGTTAAAAAGCAAAGAGCGGTTATCAAAAGTTATCACAGACATTTTTTCCAGAAGTTGGAGAGGATTATGGCTGATAATGTAATCGCATTGAGTGGTGTAGGAGAGTTGTTTCACTTATTCGTTGTTAGAGTAAAGAAGCAAAAGGGGGTTTCTGTGCTGTCAGGTGAAACCAAGATAGGAACGGAAGTGAAGGCTTCAGGGATGTCCGAAAAAGGTCATAGTGGCAACATGTCCAGAATGTCTGCAGAGAACAGGAATGTTGCTAGTAGGTTGGATGCTGATACTAGTAGGGCACTGTTTGATCTCTTTGTGTATTTTATGGAACCTTTGAATGTTAACCTTAATAGGTATTCTGAAGATGATTTGGAAAGGATATTGGCTGCTTGTTCAACTCTGAAATCCATTAACAAGATCCTATTCAGCCTTATGCAAGAGAAGATATATACAAGAACTGAGGATGATTCTGAAGGAGAGCGTCTTAACTTTTTGAAGGATGCCTATCAGACAGTTATGTCTTTTTCTGCTAAAACACATCTGAATTTGTCGTCTTCTTTGAAATTAGATGATTGGGGGCCTTTGCACATGCTGCCTTTAGTGGCTAAGGAGATTTTAATTTCCCTAGGGTATTTCTTGGAAATTGAATATGAGGTTGTTGCAAATGATTTGGCGAGCTTATGGTTATTAATAATTATGTATTCAGCAATCGATCTTTCTCTGATGGGTACACAAGAGAGATGCCTGCTGACTTCTGAGATTTTGCAACTTGGATGCCAATTGATTGATGTTTATAGCGACCTTCGACAGGTATGTAGAATTGTTACTTCGATTGTTAATAGAGTTTTTTTTTTTCCTGTTTGAATAGTATTATCTGGTTGACTTGGTCGGCCATATTTCTTGCATCTGTTAACAATTATGTTTCTTTTAGAGCCTGCTTTTATATGTTCTTATCAGTTTTCTTTAATGTAGGTAGATATTCCCATTTTTGCTTTATGTAAAGCAATAAGACTCTTTGGATACTGTGACAAAGATGATGATATGAATTATTTGAAGTTTCTGTCATCCAAGCCATCTTTCTCTATTGAAACATGTGTAAAATCAGTGGCAGTGTTGTTATGTTCACAACAGTTCAGGATTAGGATTTCGAGTGCTATCAAATCAATACCCGAAGGACAAGCTAGTGGTTGTATTAGGCAGTTGAAAAAGGATATTTCTGAATCTTTGGAGTGGATCAAACTTAGTTGTTCAAGGGATGCTGTGAAAGTTTCTGAAAGACGAAATCTACAAAGCTCGAGCACATCGTATTTGAATTTGCAATTACAAGCTGAACTTCTTGGAATAGTTTTGTCTGAAATTTACACGCTTATACTTGATTGTTCGACAGTTACAACAGGCAATTGCATTCTTGTTGGAAGTTCTTTGAAAGACCTGCTGACTGTGGTAAGACCAAGCTTGAGCAGACTAGTTGTAAACCAGCCGGACAATGTTAACGAGTTCCTCCTTTTCGTGACAGGAAGAAGAATTTTCAGTGAAAAGATGCCTGGAACCAAGCATGATGCAGAAAATATAAGATTCACCACTCCGTCAATTCTTGTGTTCTTTTTTCGCTTGTACATCTCCTGCCGAAGCTTGTACAGGGAAGCAATTAGCTTCATGCCTCCGGATGTGTCTAGAAAGACATCCACAACGATTGGAGATTTATTTACAGCTTGCATTGGAAGGGATTGGATTGCTGGGGTTGATTGGATAGATGGTGGTTATTTTTCTTGGATAGTTAATCCTTCAGATTGTCTTCCAAGCATCATAAAATCGGTTTCAGACATTTATCTTGTGGATTCTGTTACAGACTGTGCACCACTTGTTTATGTATTGCATGTCATGATTCTGCAGAGGCTTGTTGATTTGAATAGGCAGATAAAAGCTTTTGAGTTCTTACATGAGAGGGCTGTTCAGCTTGATGGGAAGAAGCTGACGGATGACTCTGGCCTATCAGTATATTACAAAGAAACAAAGAAGTGTAAAAAACATATTACAGTACTAAGAGAAGAAGCAGTGGAAATTACTAGTTTCCTAACGGGATCCTTGCCACTAATGGTGAATAAGGTACAATTTGTTTCTGACGATTGTGTAATTTCTGATGGAAAGAAGAAAGCACAAGATGCTCATGAAGATGACGAGTGGGATTTAAGTATTTGCTCTTTGACTAGGAAGCTATTGCCTACAGCAATTTGGTGGATCCTTTGCCAAAATACTGATGTCTGGTGTGTTCATGCTACTAAGAATAACTTGAAGAAGTTCTTGTCTTGTTTATTACATTATTTCTCATTCAGTGCAAGTATTGTTGAGGATATTGTGGAGGAGAACACGAGAAGACCTGATCTACGTACGAAGGTCACTCTGCATCAAATCTCTTTGGAGCTTCTCATTGATACCGTCTTCCATGAACAATCAGTAAGAACTAATAAACATTGCAGTATTTCGTTCTCCCTTCTTATTCCTAAGTAATTATTTTATTAGTGTCCAATGTATTGTTTATTATTTTATTTTTGTAACTTCCTACAAGAAACATTTTGTATTTCCCTTATAGTATCTCCTCCCATAGTTTCTTTGCAGGCATTTGACATCAAGGTTTTGTCATTTTTTGGAGAAATCAGTATTACCACAATTTTCTGAATTTTTCTCAAGAGGTTTTGACTTGAAATCATTACCTGATTGGCCAAAAGTCTTGAGGAAACTCGATAGGATGCTTCGTATTTTAAGCAAAGATCATGCTTCACACCATGAAACTTCAGAAGAGGGATCCAATGCTACTGTATTTATTTCACCTTCAGCGGAATGCAGGAAGAAGCTTACAGCTTGTCAGAATATGCTAAATCTTCTAAGTTTGATCCCAAAGGTTTCTAAGACATTCAAATCTTTTTCAGTTTGTTCAACACATATTCTCAATCTTGAAAGGTTAGTATTGTTGTCTTAGTGTGCGTTTTGTCTGTTCGGGTAGTTATATTAGCTGCTGTTATTTCTTTATTAAAGACAAATTATTTGTCATGTGATTGAATCAATTGGCTTTTCAATGTTCTATAGTAAAATTGGAAATGAGGATCTAAACCATCTAATCCCCAAAATGTTTTCAAGACAATTTTTTTAGTCCTGTAAAATCTTTATTGTTTATTTAGCCTTTCTCATTAGGGAATCCAAGAAATTGAGCAAAAAATGAACCAAAAACAACTGAAACCCTAAAGTTTATAGACAAAGGATTCAACACCAGCAGCCACCATCACCATGATGTCTCTGACATCTGCCACCAAGTTCATGATTGATTTGGACAACCACCGGCAGCCATCACCATCCGTGACTCCGACCATCACCAGCCCCTGATTCTAGGGCCATTCCACTGGCCTGATTGGTTATCGCACATGTATTACTTCACAGTCACGAGTGTGACTATCACAGACACATCCTAATAAGAGTATTGATGAAATATTTATTTAAATAATTTTAAACCAGGGACTAAATAGCCATTATCGTCATTAATATCTTACGATATGCATCATACAGTATTCTATGTATCGTATCTAAGCTTCATCAATATGGGGATGTACAATCCTTATACAAGTGACATGAATGAATGGGCAAATGATGGACAATAGATTGGTTATGTGTGTTAAACAAGTTTTGGGGACCTCCTTGCTTGAATAAGTCTTAGTTACGTCTTTCATATGCTTAAATATGTTAATATATACTTATTTGATCACAGAAACAAAAAATGATGTGTAGAAATTCACCATACTAGGAAGATAAAAACAAGAAGCATTACAAGAACATGAGATTATCTCAACCAAACATATACAGATCAAAATAATAGTTTTCAATGAGCTTGTACAACCAAATGTCTTCTTTCAGAGAAATGAAACAATCTTCAGGGGACAACTCTTTTTCTTTGAAATTTCTCATGTTTCTTTCCTTCCATGAGAAGGCCCAGGAGAGAAAGTGGATTCCTTTTCTCCGAATCATTTGCCCATTCTTGAGATGTTTATAGTTTTCTACTCTCTCACCCAATCCAATTCACTCTAAATTCATTAAGAAAGGCAATCCACACCTTGGCATAAAGGCAATTGAGGAGAATGTGATCAATAGATTCCCCTACCTGGTTACATAACAAACAATGATTGCAGATTTGAATGCGTCTTCTGTTGACAAGTTTAAGTTGTTGACAAAAAATTGAGCTTGAGAGGGCAATGCTTCACCCAAATCTTCTTCCAATACATGGCGATGGAGTGTTCATACTCATGGTCATGGACAACACAATTGTCCATAATTTCAAACATTCTGCTGATTGTTTCTCTTCTTCCCACAAAAAGCTATTGATTTCACGCTGTAAGTATATTAGATCACATTCAAAGGAAGCCCTGAACTCCATATGCTGGGAAATTTAGGTTGCGACAAAATTGGCAAAGATTCGGTCGTTGTTTCGCACACAATCCAATCTCGCAATGGTTTGCGATGGGGAAAAGGAGGGGGAGCAGGAGAGAGGAGAGGAGAGGGAGAGGGGAGCGGGAGAGAAGAGAGGAGAGGAACTTACCCGATCTTTGACGATTTCTTCTGCTGCTGCTCCATCGGTGCTCAACGAGCACCTTGCTTCCACCCACGAGCACAGCCACCCCCAATCTTGATCTCGCAACAACCATATAGTTTGGGGCTTAGGATTTCCTGTGTAGAGAATGCTTAGACGTGGAATAGTAACATTTCCTTCCCTTTTATAAGGTGGTGCTTCTTAGACGTGGAAAAAAACTCAAAAGAAAACAAATAAAATAACAGTGGTGTTCGAAAGAGGAAGTGGGTATGCACATACAACAACCTTGAGGAATATGCCTTTGGTTTTGTATATGCATTTTGACATTGTATTGTATCACACATTCTTGCATACCCTATTGTTTTACCTATATAGAGATTAGTCTCCTTACAATTGGTCTTCCGTCAATTTGCCAATGATTGGATTGAAAACCTTGGTTTTCACCTATAAGGTTAGTCCTTGAAGTAGCATACCCTGTTACTTGTTTAAGTCATTGATCTCGTAACGCACACCTCTAGTCTGCTACTTGTTTTAAGTTATTGATTTCATAATGTTTACCTCAAATGTTCATATCTATTTGGAATTTTTTGCTGCACAAGTTTGGGCCACTTTGGTCAGTCGAAATGCTGTCTATTTGTTTTATTTTACTTTATATATATTAATTTCATTTGATTTTTCGTTTAAGCATGTGAAATATGAAGCTATTGCTTCCACGTTTTTTGGAATATTTGTTGAGAAAGTTGCATGTTTATGGTAACAGGCTTGTGGTTCTCAGTTTATTGCATGACCCTGGTCTGCATAATTGTTACGAGCTTTTCAGAACGTTTGTATGTTGCCGGAAGACGTTGAAATGTCTAATTATGTCATATTGCGAGGAAAATATTGAATCTAAGCAGTCTTTGAGGATTCAAGCACTATCGGAGAGTTCATTTTCTGTTTTATGGCTTCTCAAGTCAGTTTTTGCAGTAGTTCATATCCTTGAGAGATTTCCTGAAGAGCATTCTAGCCAAGTGAGACATCTGTTATTCTCGTTGATGGATAATACGTCATATGTATTGTTGATGTTAAGCAAAAATCTGCGTGGTGTTGCTTTCAACTCCCTACTCCATAGTGAAGTGTCTCTAACATCGATACCTGTTTCTGGTGGGCCTAGTGGCAACTCAGTTGATTCTGATATAAGTTTTGAATTTTCTGAAAATTCTGATGCCTGGAAAGTTATGATATTTATGGCTGAGACTTTGAAGGAACAGACGCAAAGTTTATTTGTTTCTCTAAGGACCAACATTCATGATGCATCGACACCTTTCAGTGTCGCTGATCTAAATAAAGTGTCTTCAATGGTTTCTTGCATTCAAGGGTATTGTTGGGGTCTAGCATCTGTTATTGAAAACATAGAACATAAGTTCAATGGGAAGAAAAAGCCGTCAAGTTTCAGGAATTCAGAACTCAACCTCAGTATATCTGTATTTGAGGATTTCATAAAGTTTTGTTTACATGCCTTGCTTGTCAAGGAACATCAATTGTGTGGTAGTCATAGGTCAAAGGAGAAGATTGAACTCTTATCTCAGTGCCAAAAAGATGACTTTACAGGAAGAGAGGATGATGACACATCTGATGCTGGCGATGACGATGAAAATTGGAGGAATTCTGAAACTAACAGTGTTAAAAATTTTAGCACTGAGAAAAAGAAGTTGCAATTAGATATCACTATTCTGACTGATGTTAATTTATTTGAGAGGCAGAAATTGAATAAATCTCTGTTGCGGAGCTTGTTAACTGGCAAGAATCCTGAATTAGCATTTTCAGTTAGGCAACTTTTTATTGCATCTTCAGCTATACTAAGGTTGAAATTGCAGATTTCCGATTCATCATCAAGTTTGATGTCCATTTGTATTTCAACTTCACAATTTCTACTGTCAGAATTAGCAGAAATGGTTGAGAAGCCACACCCATTTTCTTTTGTTTGGTTAGATGGCGTACTCAAATACATAGAAGTTTTGGGAAGCTATATTTCTTCTACCGATCCTACAATGTCGACAAATATGTATGCCAGGCTGATCAACATACATTTAAAAGCTATAGGGAAATGCATATCATTACAGGGCAAAGGAGCTACTCTAGCATCCCATGAATCAGAATCTAGTACCAAGACACTCATAGATCAGACCGTAGCATCTAAATTTAGTCCCGTCCATGGACCATATAGCTTGGATGAATTCAAAGCTCGACTTAGGATGTCGTTCAGAGTTCTAATCAAGAAGCCTTTTGAGTCGCATTTGGTGACAGCTATACAAGCTTTAGAAAGAGCACTGGTCGGGGTAAATGAGGGCTGCAATATGATCTATGAAATAACTACTGGTGGCCCAGATGGGGGGGAAGTTTCTTCAGTTGTTGCTGCCGGAGTTGACTGCTTAGATTTGCTTCTGGAATCTCTTTCAGGTACTCGCTTTATATAAAACTACATATGTTGGGAAGAGTGGAATCTACTTCCATCACCATCTTCGTAAAAATCACTTTCTCAATTCTTGAAAACCACTCTCTCCATTCTTTCTTCAAGTACTTGTGCACTTATTGATATGTGTTTTCTTTTCGCATCTGGTCTTTTCTTATCATCGTATATCGAGACATTATGAATCAGGTTAGCCAGGTTTTCTGGGGGCAGTAAGTTGATGTAACTCAACTTGCTACCCCCTGACAATGACTTGTTGGATGTTTTGCTATACGCTTCAGGTTTTCCTAGAGGATTCACAGACACTTTTATGCTCCCTGTGGTATGTACACTCATTCTGACACCAAAACATGCTTTGCAGGACGCAAGCACTTGAATCTTGTGAAAAAACATATCCAAAGCTTAGTTGGCGCTTTGTTCAACATAGTTCTGCACTTGCACAGTCCACACATCTTCTGTGTACATAGTAAAGTTGGAATTGATCCAGATGCAGGATCAATCGTTCTTATGTGCGTTGAGCTTCTAACGAAAGTCGCTGGGAAACATACTGTATTTCAATTGGATCAGTGCCATGTTGGGCAGGCTCTGCGCATGCCTGCATCGCTCTTTCAAACTTTTTGCAAGCTCAAATATCCTTCTTCTGACAGCTTGGTGTTCTCAAGTATCCGAGACTCGGGATCAGTAGCAGCCCATGTCTCAAGATCAGAAGCATGCTGTCATTTCTCTGATGTAGATCAGCAGTTCTCAGTGGACCTGTTTGCTGCATGTTGCCGATTGTTGTGTACTGTTCTTAGGCATCATAGAAGGTATGGATATCATGACTCCAAGCTCTTCCATTCTTTGATGTTGACTTTCTATTTTCGGGAGGTATTGTGTGCTTACCTTACCCATACTTGGGCTTATACTCGAATACGAGGTTGAGACTGATTTACATTTTTATGGCACCTGCATTCGCTGGTTGGTTTCAGTTTAGTATCGTCAGTTGCACAAATACTATTGGGAGGAGCTAAGAAATTTTCTGCCAAAAAATAGTCATCCTCAACCTCAAGATGGAGAATCTTTTCCCACTTCTCACATTTCTTCCCTTTTTGTAATTTTCTCATGGCAAAATTTCATTGGAATCAAGCACACCCTTGATGAATATTGTTGTTTTACTCACAAAAAAAGTGTGAAATGTATTCATTTAATGCTCTTTTGTATCATAACAATGGAAATGGAGTCAAAATTGATTTTGTTCCTGAAACTTCTTGGGATGGAACATGGAATTGAATTTAATTTGTTCAACTCATCTTTACTGCTGTGCGTTTACTTACACGGTAATTTGAAATCGTTGTTATTTATGTGCTTCTGTCATTTTGTAAGAAAGCAGTTACTGTAATAATTGGTGGTCTTTTATTGTTGTGAGGGTGTTGGTTTGGCCACTGATTCTATTGTAAATATTTCTTGTCTGTCTGTCAGTTGTAATATGTCTCTAACATTATTTTTATACTCCCTTGTCTTATTCTTGTAGTGAATCTGCGAGCTGCATCTTCCTTCTAATAGATTCAGTTAGTGTTCTCCTTCACTGTTTGGAAACTGTTAATACCAATTTAGCTAGTAGAGAAGGTTATTTCACATTGAACATACAAGGAGGAGCGAAAAGTGCCAGCTTTCTACGCAGGATTTACGAAGAGGTTTGTTAAGTTGAAAGTGGAAACATATGCCACATTATGATGTTCTTTCACTGCTTTCATATTTGTTTTTTTGCTTGATATTCATTTTACAGATTAATGAATAACGCTTATAGGTTAACTAGAACTTACTACTTAGAAGCATAGAAGTAAGATATGTTAATATTTGTTTTTTAAACCCCTTAAAGTTATCTAATTTTATATAATATAGTAAAATTAATTTGACAACAAATAAACCTTAACTCTATCTTCCCCATTTTATGAATAAAATTTGAATTTCTCTCCCCTTTGAAAAAGTTAAATAAAAATAAAAATCTTACATCACATACCAGAATGATTTCCATGTTCCAATATGTTGCATTGTAATCACTAATTGTTCATTTCATCATTTTTGCAGATAAGACATCAAAAGGAAGTCCTTGGACCGTATTGTTCTCATTTCCTGTCCAACTACATATCAGTTTATTCAGGATATGGTCCTCTTAAAACAGGCATCAGAAGGTAGTGTATGGAATATTATGTTCATCTGGATCGTGTATAAAAAGCATGAAGTAGTTAGTTGAATTATAACTTTCTTTCCTTGTGAAGTTTTGTTAGTTATTGTTTGTTTGATCAATTACAGAGAAGTCGATGAGGCCCTAAGACCTGGAGTATACGCTTTAATAGATGCATGCTCACCGGAGGATCTTCAGTACATTCACACTGTTTTGGGAGGTACATGATGTTAACCTTGCATATAGGATAAAAGCCATAAGCAAGATATTACCTGGAGCTTAATGTTCATTTGGTTTTGATTGTTTTGTAGAGGGCCCTTGTAGGAGCACTCTCGCTAATTTGCAGCACGATTACAAACTAAATTTCCAATATGGAGGGAAAGTCTGATTTCTTTGATTGTTGATATCAAGTTCTACAACTTGTCGCTGAACAGTCAGTAATGCTTGGTGGTGGTAGTAGAGACACTATCAGGATCATATTCGTGAATGGGAGGAATTGTGGTAGCAGTTTCATTATTAGGACTCATGTATGTCGTGACCTGAAAGTTATTCATGGCTTAAACTTGTAAGTAATATAATTTATAAACGAGAGGTCAAGCTGGCTAAAGTTGGTGATGCAAATCTAGAGCTCAACCCAACATTTTGTTTGCAGTTTGAAAGGTATTGTTACTTGTAAACTTATGATCTGTTTTATTCATCCCTTCCCGTTTCAAGTATTTGGAAGAAAAATCCTTTCAGTACCATACAAGAACCACCTTTAGCAATTTTAAATCCTGCAGGGCGGGGTAGGTCATCCTACAATTTTGTAATCCCACAATTTTGTAATTTAAGTTTACAGTGGTGTAATTTAGTGAATAGTTATGTTGTAACATTATGGGACCATAATTATGTTACTAAGCCACCTTTAGTGGTTTTGCAGTCGGTTTGGTTTCCTTTCTGAATAACCTTGTATGATGATTCTTGTTGTCTTAATTTCAACAAGCTTCCAGGACGCACTGAACTAAATATTGAGTTTCCTGAGATTTTTTTATTACTATTTCAAGCCGACATTTTCAGTTTTATATTGGATTAAATATTCATGGGTAATGTTTAACTTGAATAATCAACTGTGACTAGGTCCAAAGTCTTAGATTGACATGGTTATTTGTATGTGTTTCGACTTAAAAGTTTAGGGCTTGTACCATTTCATAATGCATTCTAGAAAACCACATCAATTTCTACCCTGGTTCGTTGATGATCATTAATTCAAAATTTTATTTATTTATTTATTTATTTATTTATTTATTTATGTTTGAGATAATTTAGGAGGCTTTTGGCAACTGCAATGGAACCCCCTCCTGGAAAATCTTGAAACATTCACTTGGTTGTACGTGCAAATTTATGTTGGTTTGGAGGTCGTTTGTAAATGGGATTTATTGTGCTCATTAGACAATGTTAGAAATTAGAAAACCTAGTACAAATTGGACTCCATGGTGAGGAGAAGTTACCTAAAAGAAGGCAAGATTTTGGTAGGGCACATGTATTATTGACCTCCACATCACCACCAGAAGAACTGATTTGTTATTTATGTATTTTTTTTTTCATTTGACTCCCATTAATATCGACGACTCGAATTAGAATAAGAAATGGGTGTTCTATTCATAAAAAGAAAAAAATTATCCTCGTCCTAGTCTGAATATGATCTATCATGGGCGCGTGTTTGTTGTAAGCACATACACCAAGTCATGGTAGACACAAGACTTTGTCTAAAAATATTAAAAAACAGGAAAAACGCTCAAGCATACAAGTAGAGTAGCTGTTAGAGAGTGGGAAAGTTGACGAAAAACAAAAGGGAAAAGAAACCATCTTTCCTACACACACACACACTCACCCACCCCAATATACATACAATATTCGCTCCATCAATTCTTAGACCTTTACTGTATTTATTCGCTTATATATGGTTTCTTGACATTGTACAAAGCACCCTCCTTCACGTTGATTGATCTTCATCTCTCTCTCTCTCTCTCTCTCTGTCATAAACCCTAGAATTGTTGAATTTGATTTGTAAGTAGAGGAAACTAAGTTATTAAAGATGCACGATTTCTGCTTCACGATCCCTTACGGATTGGTTCTGGTGGCGGGAGGGATTGTTGGGTACGCGAAGAAAGGAAGCACAACTTCTTTAGCTGGAGGTCTCGCTTCTGGATTTCTTCTTCTTCTAGCTGGTTATCTCAGTCTCAAAGCTTTCCAAAAACGCAAAAATTCCTATTTTGCTCTCTTCTTTGAGACCGGTACAAACTCTTCCAACTCAATTTTTATTTTTATTTTTATCCAATTTAATTAATAATAGATCTAAATATTTAGAGATCTTATTAGATAATGTCATAATTGTCCAACTCTGGTTTTTGTTCTGATGAGTCAGTTACATCTCAAATCCAGATCTCTGTTTAATGAGTATATGCTAGCTAAAAACCAGTTCGGATTACATTTTGGCCTTGTCGATTTTGTGTGATTAACTTCCCTTTGATAATTGAATTTGGTAAGATTTACCTTATTTCAAAGAAATCTTCGGTTTTGGAATTTTTATGTCAACATTCATGTGTAACAAAGGATTAACAATAAGATATCTGTGCCTTGTGACAGTGTGTGCGATCGTTTTGACATGGGTCATGGGACAAAGGTACATGGCAACCTCCAAGATAATGCCAGCTGGAATTGTTGCCGCAATCAGGTAAGTTTAAATTGACA
Source organism: Berberis vulgaris (assembly GCA_963556465.1). Taxonomy (NCBI): domain Eukaryota; kingdom Viridiplantae; phylum Streptophyta; class Magnoliopsida; order Ranunculales; family Berberidaceae; genus Berberis; species Berberis vulgaris. Next base: position 62,530,121 of record OY747135.1, read on the forward strand.
AGTGTCTTTCCACTCCTATGTTCACTTGATAATAAGAAATTTGTTTTCATGTCCAATTTTTAGCGGCTTACTCTGTTTATTATGTCAATGGAAGATTGGCTTAATATCTTAAGTATCTCATGCATTTGGTTGTCTTCATTACCATGTTTCAATATATATATGTTTCATTGATTTCATTTTGTTCCCCTACACTACAAATGGGTAAGAGGAAGCAAAGTATGGGAGGATACCCTTTGAGAACCTTGTGTTCAGAGGGGAGGACTTGATGTGTGTCACACATGAAATCAGCAGGTTTTCTCGCCTGTTGTTCATTATATTTTTCCTTTTGTTTTTGACTTTTGATGTTTTGGATGTCGGGATTTTTGTGTAAGGTTAGGTTGTCTCTCACAACTTTTCCTGTTCTTTTGCTTTATGGTTTTAATTGTATTCGGTAGTTTTATCTAAGCCTAGAACCTGGGGCTGGGTAGGCATCGTTAAGGTATGTGATACTTCCTTCTAATGTTGTTAGACCTCCTTAATGCTTCATCAGTGTCCTGCCCTAGTGGAAGCTACATGGGGAGTGTATGTATACTTTGTATATTTCATTAGCGAGTTAGCAACTAGTTTAGCTTTTATAATAATAATAATAATAATAATAATAATAATAATAATAATAATAATAATAATAATAATAATAATAATAATAATAATAATAATAATATTATTATTATTATTATTATTATTATTATTATTATTATTATTATTATTATTAGAGTCTGACGCAATGCGCCATTATTATGATAACACGTAAAGGTATTTTACTTGTCAATTTGGTTTCCAGAGGGAAAATATATGATTCATTTTGAGTAATCGTACCGTCTCGTACAAATTATATTACCATCTCACGGTTACACATCAAGTTTATTATTGGAGATAGACAAGTGAGAGAGAGAGTGCAAGGAGTGCCTAGATATAAACCAGAAGAGGTAAAGCGGGGTAAGTTTGAACATGGACCTTCCTTGTATGATTGTGGATGTTCGGGGAAGTTCTTTCATCTGAATGTGTCCATCATAGTATGATCTAAGTGGGTCAGTTGGTCTCCTTAGCATCTGTTGTATGAGCACATGGAAACATATTAATAAGGTTGGAAGGTGTTGCAATGGAGACTCGAAAAAGTTTGAAAATTTGGCACGATCTCATCACGGATGAGGTTAGTCTTAAATCTACTTTCCCCAGCTCTATGTTTTTTGCTCTTGTAAGAATGACTTGGTGATGGAATTTTGTAGGTTGGAAAATGACATTTTCTTGTGGGATATGCATTTTTAAAGGGCGGGGCTTTCTATAGGTGAATTGGAGGAGTTTGTTTTCCTCATGGTCTTGCTGGACGAGTTAGTGTTAATGGCTGAATCGGATTGATGGGTGTGGAAATTAGATAGTGTGGATGGTTTTTTGATGAGCTCGATGTTTTCAAAGTTGTTGATGGTTGTAATGAATTCTTTCCTTTCATAGTATCCAGAATGCTACGGATGAATCAATGTAATCCTATATCTATTGTATCATTGATTGAATCGATTCTTAATAGAGGAGGCACTAGGCATAGCTCTGCCACATTGCTCCACTACAAAAGACTACAAATGGACAAGCAAAGATGTGCTCGATATGCTCCTGATGAACTTGACAAAGCGAACTATGTTCTGTGATTATCAAGCCTATTCTGGCCAAGTCATCAACCATAAACGTGCGATCATGAACAATGGTTCTAACCAGAAAGTTGGCTCGTGTGGAAGAATGATTGTTCCAGCTCAGTGCAGTAGAATGATGATTAGGGGACTGATTGTGGTTGCCAACGAGGAATAAATAACAAGGTTTAACCGTGAACTTCATAGGCAATCCATTCATCTCTGTTAGGAAGGAGGACAAACCGGTCAAGCAACTCAAACGTTCTTGTAAAAAACCAGTCCCAAGCATGACATGCCTTGAACTGATCTCATCTTTCAATGGTCTGCCTCGCACCCATATACCATTCCAAAAGTATTATCTTATTGCCATATCCTAGCTTGAAAGATGCAGGGTTCTCGGAATCAGGTCTAACATTCATGATTTGCTGCCACCAATCACATCCATAAGAAGAAACTGGTGTAGAGAACCAACTGAGACAATCAACACCATATTTCTCAGCAATAAGAAGTTTCCACAAAGCACCCTCCATTCTGTTTAGAATGTCTTTATCTGTGTAGGTGTTGATGTGTGACTGTCAACCAAGTGCATTCTTTCTCCAAGGGGGATCTAAATCAATACAACTTGCGTCTATTGTGGCTTTGATGTTGAAGAGGACCAGAGTGTTCTCCTCCATTGTTATAGGTTAGTGGTTTAAATTCCAAATGAGCGAGCACCATGTGCGTTTTGAAACTCTTATACTGCTTGGTCCTACCTCAAGGAACCCCTGGTCGAGGGTTGTGCGTGTGTTTTTTTTTTAAAATTTTAAAATTTAAATTTATTATTATTATTATTATTATTAAAATTTTTTTTGTCTATTGTGGCTTTGATGTTGAAGAGGACCAGAGTATTCTCCATTGTTATAGGTTAGTGGTTTAAATTCCAAATGAGCGAGCACCATGTGCGTGTAGAAACTCTTATACTGCTAGGTCCTACCTCAAGGAACCCCTGGTTGAGGGTTGTGTGTGTGTGTGTGTGTGTTTTTTTTTTAATTATTTTATTATTATTATTATTATTATTATTATTATTATTATTATTATTTTCACGATTTGGCGGTTTATGGTGATTTCTCCGAGCCAAATGAACTGGTGCAGGTTCTCGAAGTCGAAAACTAGCCTTATTTTGTTGTTCTGGGTGTAAACGCAAGCCCATAAGATCCAATTGGCCATGTTGTTGCAAACCAAATTCCTTTGCTATGAAGAGGATTGATAATCTCCGGATTGCAAATTTGGGGTTGCAGGTTTCTTAAACCTGGTGATGTTACCATGATCAGCAAGTTGGTTGTTCTGTCCGTGAAGATTTGTGTCTTTTTTGCAAAAGTCGTGCATCTATGCTTATTTCTTGAACCTACAAATTGGGGATCAGGGAAAATCATGAAGCAAGAGGTCGTTGCATTGATTTGTTAAATGTACCGTGCTGAACGGCCCAATCCACACACGGGTGGCAAATGGGATTTGAGTTTGGAAATTGTTGGTGAGAACCTATATGATATTGATTGTTCATGTTGCGGGTTTTTTGTGCATGATGGTATGAGTCATAAACATCGCTTGGGGGACAAAAATAATTTCGAAGGATTGGTCGAATGGTAATGTCAATGCTTGTCGTGATGGGGCAAGACGACTGTTGGAGTTAAATTCTTTGTCTTGGGGAGTGATGGGTTTTTTGTTATTTGCAAACATCCATCACTTTTTTTTTAATCAATAAACCACTCTGTTTGAATTAATTAGAAACGACGGAAAATACATGAGTGAGGAGCTCATAAAAACAGAAATATGGTGGAAAATAGGATTTATGTTAATTAATTATCATGTTTTTTTTTTTTTTTTGGAACGGCGAGCTAGGTTTTTAATTATCATGTTAACTATAGGGACAGGCCCAATAAGCCCATTAGAATAATTGGGGATTTAAGGCTCCAATAGGAAGCTTGCTTAACAAGCTAGTTTGGATATAAAGAAGGCTGAATAACCCTTCTCATCTTTGATTAAATTGAAACTCCAGCTGAAATTATGTACTGTCTTTCTTTGATTTATTGCATTTATTTGTTTTAGTGTAGTCAATTTAGTTTGTAGTTTAGAGATCATCAAAATAAGGGAGTACAAACAATTACAAGACAGAAAAGCAAACTAAATAATTGAAAGGCACAATCTCCTATAATGAGTTTTGTTTAGTTGCAAAATGTTTTCACATCAATCACATTAGTCCCTACAACAATAGGCAGACTCTATCACAGAAGGTTCTTTACAAGTTGAGATAGCATATTCTTTATCTTCTTCCTGATTCCTTGAATTTTCAATCGCATAGGTATTCAACTTAAGGGATTTTCTTTGACCTCTCTTTAGGCTCTCTATGTCGATTAGTAAAGCTTGACCTTGTTGAGCGTGCTCTGATACCGATTCCATGCAATCTGTGGCAGAAGCAACATAAGATTCAACACAAAAAGAACAAAGAGGGAAATTTTTTTCTCTTAGCCCTAAAACGAAACTCTTATTCAAAAGTAAAATCATAAATAACTGATTGATTGCAACGCTGAGGCCTTATGCCTTATTTATAATAACTGCCTAACATTGAACCCTAATAACAAACCATAAATCTAATACAACTAGGAAAATTGAAATAAACCTTAGTTAAATAATTTTTACAAAATAAGCACAAGAATTAGGCCTCGAGGGATGCAGTGTTATGGACTCATTTGTTGGACGCGTATACAAAAGACGCGCTAATTAAATTCGAATTGCAGTTTCTATTTAAATGTTGCGTTATTTTTAAGTTGTTTAGATTTGCTGGGAACTTGTTTTCTAGATTAGGTAGTTGCTTAATTTTAGTTGTTTCCTAGATTAGGTAGTTGCTTAATTTTAGGTTTCTATTTGTAATAAACTTGTCCTATTTAAAGGACCGGATGATGAATAAGAAAACAAGCTGAGGTTGGAGCTCTCTCTTAATGAGAACCAAGGTTTCAGCATCCCTTTGACGAGCTGAACTTTATTAAAGATAGGTCGTTCAAGGAATCATTACAAAGGGAAAGGACAACTCCACGAGCTAAACTTTTCTGTGAATCGCCCGGTGACAAGATCCTTGGCAAAAGAAGGTAACAAATTGGTATCAGAGCTACACACAATGGGCGACTCTCATACCGAGGACAGATTACGAGCACTTTTCCATGAAGCACAAGCCGCGAGTAAAGCGAGGGTTGCGGAGGTAGAGGGAAGTCTAGGGAATCAGATGCAAGAGCTTTCGCTGCATTTTAAGGAGATGATGTCAAGTCTCCAGAAAAGCTTACGTGTGGAATCCAAAGGAACCGCGAGCCATAACCCGCCACAAGTGCATACACCACCTGCGACTAACGCAAGCAACCCAATGCCAGGGGCTGATGCGGCAAACGGTGGGGGATTCGTGCCCCGGTATACGAAGTTGGATTTTCCAACTTATGAAGGTGTCGAAGATCCCTTAATCTGGTTGCACCGATGTGAACAGTTCTTCGCCAATCAGCGCACCGCAGAAGCGGACAAGGTGGGGCTAGCTGCATTCCATCTCCTTGGGAGGCGTAATTGTGGTATCATCAGTTGGAGTCCGAGCGATCAACAATCAGTTGGGTCGGATTCAAAGAGTATTGTTCGCTCCGATTTTCCCCCCCAGCGCGTAGCAACCCCCTAGGGGAGCTAGTCAATCTTAAACACACAGGGTCAGTTGAGGATTTTCAGTGGCAATTTCAGGAGCGATTAGCACGGGCAAGCCGATTTGTCAGAGTGGACCAGCATGTGAGTTTGTTTACTGCAGGGCTGTCCGAATCAATTCACTTGGATGTGGAGCTCCATGCACCATCAGATTTAGCTCATGCCATGAATCTTGCCAGAGCCTTTGAGGCAAAACATAGGGTGTTGCGAGAATCAGGACATAAGAAGGGAATGTGGCAAGACAACCACGGCGTTCCTTCTCCCAACACAACACAATCCACACCCCTAGTCAGAAACAACACAAGTTCAGGAGTGCAGTCTGACAAAAAAATTGTAAGTTCTTCATCGCCTTTCATTAAGAAATTGACAAGGGCTGAGCTGGCAGACAGAAGAGCGTGAGGACTCTGTTATAATTGTGACAAGCCATATTCAACGAGTCACCAGTGTAAAAAGCTCTTTTGGCTTGAATTGGATGAGCAGAAGGGGGAAGAAACAGGTCTAGAATCAATGGCATTTACGCAATGCTTACCCAACCTTTGAGCTTGTGGACAAGCTCTTTCTTCAGGGGGAGGGTGATGTTATGGACTCATTTGTTGGACGCGTGTACAAAAGACGCGCTATTTAAATTCGACCTGCAGTTTCTATTTAAATGTTGAGTTATTTTTAAGTTGTTTAGATTTGTTGGGAACTTGTTTCCTAGATTAGGTAGTTGCTTAATTTTAAGTTTCTATTTGTAATAAACTTATCCTATTTAAAGGACCGGATGATGAATAAGAAAACAAGCTGAATTGTATTGTTAAATTAGAGGTTGGAGCTCTTTCTTAATGAGATCCAAGGTTTCAGCATCCCTTAGACGAGCTGAACTTTATTAAAGATAGGTCGTTTAAAGAATCATAACAAAGGGAAAGGACAACTCCACGAGCTGGACTTTTCTGTGAATCGCCCGGTGACAAGATCCTTGGCAAAAGAAGGTAACATGCAATTTCCATCGAAACTTCTTTTGGTAAGTTGTCTTTTCTCAAAATAAGTTTTTTTAGTCTCTACACTCCTCTAGGACTTTCAATTCTTATGTTTCTTTTTCATATATTTTCTTCACTTTTATTTTTACTGGGAGTAAAACTGCATTTTGTTGCACGTGACGTGAAATTTGTAACAATTTCGCATAGTTCATCAAGACTACTCTTACACTTCAGTGGGAGCATTCATTTCTAATTTTGTCTTCACTAGTCTTAGCACCTACCTGATAATCATCATCAAAGCCCATTTCCGTTACTTTTGGGGTCAGTTACACGTATTTTGATTCTCCAAGCAATGCAGTCTTCCTACATATCCTCGCCTAATCCAAGCTCAAAAATTTCTTCCTTCACCGCCTTCATCCAAGTTTACAGTCGTCCCCTCCGTCTACACCTTCCACTAACTTGCCAATGCAGACATTTTCTAATTAGTGTCGTACTAGGTCTTCTCCGCACATGACCAAAGCATGTGTGTGCACATTTTACTTGCAGTCATCCGTCCCAGTATCCTCACCTGACAATAAGAAAACAAAATAAATTTGCAGTCATCCCGTCCCAGTATCCTCATTTCTGCTAGTGTGTGCACATTTTACTTATAATTGCCTTAACATTTTTCTGTGAACATGGGATGGCAAGTATCACAAAATAATACCTCTTTATCTTTTAGTGCAATCTTAATGTTATGACCATCATCCTCCTGAATGGTCCCTTCCCTTTATACGATTGAATAAAAGGATTGTTACATGTTATTATGCAATGTTTCTTCTTTCTAAACTTGCACTGGGTATCTAGACCCAAAAGTATTATTAAAATCTTCGAAGTTCATATTTCCCTTGGACCTCCTTATCTTATTGATTAGTACTGCATCCTCAGCACATAGCATTCTCGAGGATACATCTTAGACGTGCTCAGTGACCTTTTCTATTTTGCACCCAACATCCTCCCTGATCTTGCCATCCTTATGGATAATGGAACTATGATAATGAGGCATCCTACCGAGTTTTCACTCTTGATTGCATTGATCTCATTTTTCTGTTAAAGTCGATGCTTATAGCATAAGCATCACCTTGATAAGATCACTCAAAACCTTATTTTTTGGAATACCACTACATGGTTGACAAATGCCAGTTGTTTAATAGATGTAATTGTTTCTGGCATAGTTGTATCAATATCTTATGATATGATACACAATATGATGTAGGTATGTACCGTAATTGTCTAAGACATGAATGATTGAATGGTTATAGGCAATTGCTTGCTTATATGTGTTATCCAAATCATATATCAATGAAAGTGCTTCTATGAAAGTGTTTCTGGGCCTCCTTGCTTTGAATGTCTTACAATACACAATACTTTACAACACGCATATCTTAAATTTAGGTTTCCAATACATGATACACGTTTTGATAACTATAGTTTCTGGAGTTAGAGAATACTGTATGGACAAGATATCTCTCAGTTATCCATTTTCACTATTTTGAAGATGTGATGCTAAACCTTCATTTGTTTTACTTTTGCTATAATAGCGAATGTGTTTTATGTTGATTGATTGATTTTATGGTTCAATCACTCGATAATTTTCTATGTTTATCACTTATTTATTTGGTACATGATTTACCATTTTGTTGAAGTTTCACTTCAGTTGTTTGAATCATACAAGGTTGTCCGATTGATAGTTCATTACCTTGCTTTTGCAGTGCTATTATGACTGGGTTTTATTTGTACAAAGTTGCAAGCGGTGGCAATCACATACCCCCCAAAGCAGAATAATGACTATTTGGACTTCAAGAATTCAAGGTTGAGGTGGAAGTTCTTTTTATGGATGACGAGAGTGTGAGGTGGATTCAATCTAGTCATATTCTCTCTTGGATGATTCACTGTTGTGTATTACTACAGATAATATTATGTTAAGATCGTACAGCTTATTTTGGTGAAATCGAAAATTGTTCTTGTTCTAAGAATGGTAGAAACTTTGATTTACAAGAGATTCAAGAACCAGTAGATACGAACCTACTTATATTATTCATCCTCACTGTTCATTTTCTGTTTTAAATGTATGTACGTTCACTTCTTTGTTGACTAATCTGATTCCCTATAGTTGATTTACTCTTATTTGTATGTTGGAAAGAGTTCTTAGATAGGTAATCAAACAAGTCAATTTAAACCAAATCCACTATGATTCAAATTTCAGTGAGAAAATTATTGTACTTATATAAGTTTTATCAAGATTTGGCAACATGGTCTGTACGCAATTATGATTCTGAAAGTGCAATAGAAACTCTGTTTCGTCAAGCAACAAGAAGCCGAAAGTGAAGATTTTAGTTGGGCTGTCTGGTGGGGGTTGAAAAAAAATACCTGGGACTTATCCAACAAGTCGTAATGAAATTGTAATAGAAAGAGAAAACTCTGAAGAAAATAGTTCAGCTGGAAGGGAACACTGGAGAGGATAATGCACTCATCAAGCGTTCTCAACTCTCTTCACTTTCCATCTTTCAATCAAACCTTTATCTATCTAGCCTGTTATCAAAATCACTTTGATCTCCTTTTTCATACTCTTCTTTCTTCCATTGTGCGAGCTTCCTGATTTCTTTTTGCTGTTCTGCAGGTCTCCGGCGTCGTATGTTGTCCATTTCCAATTTTCTTGGTCCTCCCCTCTTTAAGCCAGACATCCCTCACCACCCTCATTCACTGGTTTACCCATTACCATGAACATTCAATCACATCAGGTATTCCACACCTGTTACATCACTCTACACAATCTAGAATACAAACCACCCCCTTCCCCTTCTCAATACCCTCACCACTCTTATACCATCTCTTCTTTCAACTATGGTCTATATTCATACACTTTTAGGAACATCATTGTTACTTCTCCTTACTAATGGATTCCTCAGACCTACGTACTACCTCACTCCCAAACTCGAATCCAAATAAATCTATACCGTTTATATCTATCCCGTCCCCTCCATGCCCAAGCATTGACCTCATACCACAACTCCCACACACATCTAGCCATCTCACATGTGAATCTCCATACAAGGATCAATCCTTGATCTGTGACAAGAAGACACATCTTACCCGGACCATATGTAAGCTCTTCCATGAAAATGAGGAATTCCTCTTCCTTTTCAGAGATGGACATAACATACTTCTCAGTCAAGGTTTGATTGGGATCTCATGGACCAACTCATTGCCATTATATACGACGAGGTAGTCAGCTCATGCTGGCCGTGGAGAAGGCCAAATTTCCTTCATTCAAGCATTCATGGTGCGGACAAACTCTGATTCCCTGTTTTCAATCACCATGAGGGACGAACAAATGAGAGCTGCATCACCGGTTGCATCTGCTGATACTAATGGCCGGATCTACAAGGACTACACACCGTCTGCAACTGTTGATATTGATGGCCGGCTCTACTGGGACTCAACAACGACTGAATTGGTTGACTTGTATGGCCGAAGCTACAGGGACTCAGCTTCATCGTCCTCGTCACCCTCTGACTCCACTCTGGTGGCAGATCAGAACGGTGTCAGTGTCCTCATTAGAGGAGCAAAAATTCTAGCCAGCCATGTTTGTTGGCATTTTTTTTTTTTTTGTGGTCTTTATTAGGTTTTTGTACACTTCTACCCCTTATATAGATTGTGTTTGTAATTATGTGTTAAAGATGAGGGACAAAAACACCAAAACAAAGCCAAAAAAAGGCTACCAAAAAAAGTTGGCTAGAATTACTCTCGAGGAGATACTCAACAACCCATTTTAGTATAATTCTAGGGAGCCTGGATTTGCAGCGTGGGGGGAGGCGAAATTATCATTTTGCTCATCCTTTGTTGTTATATTTAAAGAGTAGTTAAAAAGGCAGGGGCAAAAGTGTAAAAATGCCACCCAAACTGCAAACCTTACGCAGCAGACCAAGCTCCCTATGAGCACTCCCCATTTTAATGTGTTGTAAGTCAACTCCTACCAAAATGTTAACAGACGTGATGAAGGCAGATTAGAACGGTGTCAGAGTCCTCTTCAAGTCAACTTCAACCGAGAGGTTAACGGCCTTAATGACGACACTTATGAAGGCAGATTCAACAGATTTGTCCACAGTCGTGATGACGACAGTCATGACGATCTCTCTTCCAGGCTTCCTGTCAGTGAGTTGGGCATCAATTTTAACAGCTAATGGAAGCGCCCGTTTTGATGGAGAACATGAAGGAGGGTTGTACCATTATAACTAATGACTTTCAATGTAGTTGGGGGTCTTTATTAAGGATCGGGCCCACATTCCTCTTGCATCAACTACTATCTGGTGCTTCACCCTCTCCTATGTACATCACTCCCCACTACCACACAACCAACCAGTCAATTGCCTTGGTTCTTTCTGTCAATGGTGACAGTTAATACACAAACAACTGCTTCAGCTCTAAATGAAAAAGGACTATCATCGAAATGAGTCCTTCAGCTCTCCAAAGAATAAACACTATGGCTTAGGAATGGCAGTGGGGTGGATTTTTTCGGATATCTGCTTCATTCGCCCTGTTTGGGGCGAATTTGGTAAAAGATCCATGAATTTTGAGGCGGATATGGATTTCCAATCTGTATCCGTTTATTAATCGGGGCGGATACAGATTTGACCATATCCGCCCCACGGATATCCGTTTATCCGTTAAATTTACAAAAATACCCCTCCCCCTATATAAAGGATTAAACCCTAATTCTATTTCTCTCACACCCTCTCGGCCTCTCATTCACACTTAATTCATTTTCCTCACCTCACCGCGAAGGCGAAGCCGCGAACCTCGCTTCTTCTCTTCTCACAGCGAAGGCGGAGGCCATTCTCCTCACCTCACATCGAAGGCGAAGCCGCGGACCTCGCTTCTTCTCTTCTCACAGCGAAGGCGGAAGCCGCCGACCCTCCCTTCTTCTCTCTCAGCGAAGGCGGAGGCCGAGGCCGAGCTGACCCTCCCTTCTTTTCTTCTCTCTCAGTGAAGGCGGAGGTCGAGCCGACCCTCCCTTCTTCCCTCTCAGTGAAGGCGGCTTTTCTCTCAGTGAAGGCGACTTTTCTCTCAGTGAAGGCGGAGCAGAGGCTGACGTCCAGTCGTCCCGTCTTCTCTCAGCGATGGCGGAAGGGTCGTCCCTTCTCTCTCACACCCATCCCGGCCGCCTCCCTCTCCCCTCCCTTCCCCGCCTTTACCTAGATCTGAGATCTCAGATTCATCAGAGTTTTTTTTTGTAATCAGATCTCAGATCTGAGAATCTGAGATTCTTCAGAGCGAATTTATTTTTATTTTTTGCAATTTTTTGTATGGTTTGTTGTAAATTTTGTATGGATTCTATTTTGTATTATAGATTCTTTAGATTCTTTGTAATTTTTGTACGGTTTGTTGTAATTTTGTATGGATTATTTGAAATTTTGTACGAATTTTACTGTAGTTAAATGAATAACAAGGGTTAGCAAATTAGGAAGAGTTGGCAATCCAGTAACAAAATTGCAAACCAATGAAAAAATTGCAAACCGTAAACGGATTGGCGGGGCGGGGTGGATATCCGCCAATCCGCACGGGGCGGTTACGGTTTTAAAATAAAATTGTAAATGGATTGGCGGGGCAAATTTGGGGATCCGTTATTCCTGATGGATCGGGGATGGATTTGCTCAAATCCGCCCCAATCCGCCCCGTTGCCATCCCTACTATGGCTCAGTCTGGTAGCAGCACCTACACAATACACCTTTTGCCTATGTTTCAGAGAGAGTCCCAATCAACATTTCTAATGGTAGCAATAAATAAGGGGTACATCTGCAACACATACTCCCATAAGTAGGAGAAAGATTGAACAGTCCCTAGTGTCTTGGAGTGAGCAAAGACAGATTCCTCGAGAGAATAACCATGCTACTGATAAGGTTTTGAAGGTACTGATGACTGCCGCAGAAGGGTCGCCCAAACATTCATGATACTATCCTGGAACGCAAGGGGCATAGGGTCTCTTTGCGCATACCGAAATCTAAAGACCCTATCCCAATAGTCCAATCCCAATATACTTTTCTTGTCAGAAACCAAAGCCTCATCTGAATATATGGATTGCATACACCGTAGACTCGGATTCAAACACGGAGCCTCAATTGCAACGACTGGCCAATCAGATGGCATTGCACTGTTCTGGAAAGAAGGTATTTTTTTCATAGACAACCATAACCTTCTTGATTTTCCTTTAACTGGTTATCAATTCACATGGAACAATAAACGTAAAGAAAGAAATGACATTAAGGCAAAGTTGGATCACATCTTGGTGACAACTGACTGGGTGAACCTGTTTTCTTCAGCCACAACCCACACTATTCATACCTCTATCTCAGATCAACAAGCTTTTTCTCTGCAATTAGTCTACAACCATTCTAATGGTCCAAAACCTTTCAAATTTTTTCAAATGTGGAGTAGAGATCCCCAGTGTTAGAAACTGATCGATTAGTCATGGGCTCCAATGCGTCACTCGAAACCTGATCAAAACCAAAAGGCTGAGCTATTGTCTGTCTAGATGGAACCATAATGAGTTTAAAAATATTCAACTTTGTATTCAAGAAACATATAAGGCCCTGGATGCTCTCCATAATGAACATCCTCCCACACATAATTCCTTGGCAATTGCCTGTTTAGAGGACCGACTCTTGAAACTCTAGGTTAGAAAATAACTTTTCTGGAAAAACAAATCTGATCGTTCTTGGCTCAAGGAGGGAGATAAGATACTAAGTTCTTTCATATCTCTACGCTCGTCGAAAACGGAACCTCATTATTTGCCTGAAAGAAGAGTCTAATGTCTGGCACTCGGTCCATGACAATGTTGGTAAAATTCTGAATACTTATTTTGAAAACATTTTTTTTCCAATCTTCGGGTCAATCTCCCAACCCAAAATTCCTTCTATGTTCTCCCCGGTCATCTCTAGGGCTGACAACGAGGCTCTTCTATCCACACCTACAGACTCTGAGATTCAAAACATTGTTTTCAATATGGGCAGTCACAATGCGTCGGGTCCTGATGGCTTTCATGCCTACTTCTTTCAGTACTATTGGGATATAGTAAAGTTGGATGTTTGCGAGGTAGTTAAACACTTTTTACTACCCGATAGATGGACCCCAAACTCAACGAAACCTTTATTGCTCTTATCCCAAAGGTTGGACCAGCCACACCGGATAAATTTCGCCCTATAGGCCTTTTTAATGTTATCTATAATGTGATCTCCAAAATTTTGGCGAATAACATGAAACCCCTATTAGATAACGTCATCTCTCCCAACTAAGGGGCCTTCCTTCCAAGGCGATCTATTGCGGATAACTTCAGTCTCGCTTATGAGACTTTCTTTCAAATGAAACACTTCCGAAAGAAAGAAAACGGTTGGATGGCCATTAAAATTGATATGGCTAAGGCCTATGATAAAGTGGAATAGTATTTCTTGATACAAATTCTTAGACAACTGGGATTTACTGAAGGATGGATCCAACTTATTGAGCAATGCATCTGCACCACTTCCCTTCAGGCCCTTCTTAATGGCTCACCCTTTTCTTCCATCAAACCCTTTAAGGGCATTCGGCAAGTGGATCCTCTGTCTCCATATATTTTCATTCTGGTTACTGAAGCTTTGTCTCGTCTTCTTGCCCGAGCAGAAGCTGTAGGGCTCATTAAAGGCATCAAGGTCAAACGACATTCCCCCACTCTTAGTCACCTGTTTTATGCAGACGATCTCATGCTTTTTTTGTCGAGCATCCCTTGACGAAGGCCACTCGGTCAAAGATATTCTTCAACGTTACTGTCTTAAATCGGGTCAAGGGGTTAATTTTGACAAATCTTCGGCGTACTACAGCTCCAAAGTTCACCCGAAGCATGCGAAAATGATTAATAGGATTCTGGGGTCAAAGTTCTACAATCCTAAGGACAAATATCTTGGCTTGCCTCTTCTCATGTTAAACAAAAAGCCAATGATTTCCAGTTCATTATTAAAATCATGTTAAACTCTCAAGCTGAAAATCCAAAGTGCTTTCTCAAGTGGGCAGAACAGTTATGATCATAGCTGTCCTTAACTCGATTCTGGTTTACAACATGTAAACTTTCCTTCTTCCCAACTAGATTACTACCAAAATTGACGATCTCGCTCGCAATTTCTAGTGGAATGAGACAACAGCTACCAAAGCTAAGCACATGTTTACCTGGGATTGCATCACTCAGCTCGCCATCTAGGCGGGCTTAATATCCCCTCAATGAGGAATAAAAACCTTGCCTTAATGACAAACGACATGTGGCAAGTCATTTCTTCCCCTCATAACACCCATGTTATCCAACTTAAAGCACCTTATTTTAACACCAAAAGCCTTTTCCAAATCTCCAAACCTCCGTCCTTAGCTTCCTTTGCTTGGAAAGGCAATCTTACTGCGTTGGCTAGAATGAAGCATTATATCAAATGACAAGTATTGTCGGGAGACAATATAGACCTTTGGAAGGAATGTTAGGTTAAGCTAGGATTACTTATGTCCGAGTGTAATCTCAATCCCCAATCGCCAAAATTTCCCAACAGAATTCCAGAGTTGTGGACCATTCCCATTGGTCAACACCCCCACTAGAATGATAACTTACTCAATACCCTCTTCCCGACCCTGTGGCTAATGCCATTCGGGATATTCTGATAAGACGCTCGGATTGTCCTAACATTCTGCTTTGGCTCTCGGATAAAAAAGGTATTTTAACTGTCAAGAACGCTACCAAGTTGTTCACTTTAAAGCAATCTGAATGCTCCACCTAAATCCCTCCCCTTCTTAACGCTGATGCTAAGATGTTAAGAGAATTGTGGAGAATCAAAACGGCTCCTTCTGCTATTTTTCTTCTTTGGAAGCTCAGTCAAAATATCCTCCCCACCATGACCAATCTGTCCCGACTTCACACACCTTTAGAGGATTGTTGTATTTTCTATCATAGCCACCAACTCTGACTTTTCTTGCCCACCTCAATCGATTGGCTTAATGATAACTTTGGGGTATCCAGTATTTCCTTCTTCCTAAAGTTCATATGGGACACTGCGAACACCCAAGATAAAATGAGGAACTGCTATCTCAATTTACAACCTTCATTCAGACCATAGGGCAACACGTAACAACTGTATCTTCCACAAAACCAAATTCAAGGCTTAGAAGTTTCAGTTGTCTTTTCATATCACCTGGTCTGCTTGGAAACGCCAATGCTTTTTCTACAAATTTCACTTCCACGAGTCGTCAGGGTGCCCTTACCATTGTTGACACTAACAATCCAGTTTCTATTCACCATGTCCTTGAAACAGCTGTCATCGACACTCGATCAAATTTCTGTTCCTTTTCGCCTTATCCTATTGGCCCCCATACTGAGATAACCACTTCCTGGATAGCAATGATTCAGGCCCAATTCCATTCAGCAAGATGGCACAAACTAAAGCTTAGATCCTCACAGCTCAAACCTATTCCTCTTTTCCTGGATCCGAACATGATGGTGGTCACATATGATGCAAGTTTGTTCGCTTAATCTCAACAGGGTGTGGTCGAAGTTTTTGCAGTCAACATGCATGGGGAGGTGCTTGCGCAATCATTGGGAAGGTGATGGATAGTACCATGGCAGAGTGCATGTTTTTTGCTTGGAGACTCAATGACACCTCTCTCTATTTTGTAGGATAACTAAATGCAACCTAGAGCAGCCATGGACTGGGTATGGCGACCTCTAATTAGGAATAAACAACGACTGCTTTCTCTTCACAACCTTTGGTTTTATAATTTTATCTATAGAGACCTCAATTATGAGGCTCATAACCTCGCTGCTGTAGCAAGCCAACCGTTATGTAACTCTTATTAGTAATATATGCGATATGCTTTTAACAAAAAAAACTAGTAATAATGTATTAAAATAAACTATTAACACCGCAGAAATGGTTATGTATTTATGGCTCTAAACATGCATACCAAAAATAAAAAAAATAGCACTTTCTGACATTGTGACTAAAATAAGTTTGAGTGGTGATTCAATGAGGTTTTTTTTTCTTTTTTTTCTTTTTTTTCTTTTAACCCTTTACCCACCCCATGCCCCTTGCCGGGTTCGAATCCGTAACGTGTGATTCCATCCGCCACACCTCTACCAACTCAGCTGGTACACCTTTGGCATGATTCAATGAGGTTAACCTCACGAACACTCGGTGAGGGTACACCTTCCAACTGTAGGATTAAATAGATCTAGATCAAATTGATAAACCAAAAAAAAATAAAAGATTTAATTTCCCAACATATAGATTTAATTGCTGGAACAAACTCCTCAAATATAGAAACTCCATTACTTTCTTCTTCCTTCTTCTTTAATCGCATATATGGGTTCAATGAAGCAATGAAAGAAAAAACAAAATAAAATTATTTTGGCAACTACTGTTCATAATCTTAGCAACCATCCCTTATTACTCTTGATGTAAGGGCATGAACAAGCTCCTTGAAGGATAATCCATGTCCATATCCTTCGGGACCTCTTCAATGACCATTAAAACTACAATTTCGTCTAAAAAATCTTCCAACTTTGGTAGTTGATAAAACTGATTTCTACACTAGGTTCAAGCTAAAACTGATTTCTACCTAAAAGTATGTTCTTACCACCTGAATCAAATGATTCTTATTAGTTATTTTACATAGGTTTGATACTTTTGTTGTAATTTATTTATCATCATCACTCGCCCTCTTATGAAACATCCAACAAATGACTAAATAAATAAATTATAAACAATAAATGACATAACCACTTTGGAACATAAATTATTTTATTTTTTATTTTTTTTTACAGACTTCTGTCATCTTTCAGGTGTTTATTTTCAGTGATGTCACAAATGTTTATGTAAATAAGTTATTTCAACTCTATCAATCTCATCTACCACTTCCCCTTCTCCCCTATTCTACAATGGATCTTTCAGGGTTCTTCACTCTCCTTTCAATTTTCCCATCTTCCCTTTCCTGGTTGCAAGAACAAGGAGATCATTCTCCAACAAACTACCACCAAGCTTTCTAGGGATCCCGATTATAGGTCAAAACCTTGGTTTTGTTCAAGCAATGAGATCGAAGATAGGATAAGAAAACATGGTTCAATATCAAAGTTCACACTCTTTGAGACCCCACAGTTTTCATTCATGGCCAGGCTGCAAACAAGTTCATATTTGGTAGTGATATTAACACTCTAGGTAACCAACAACCAAAGTCGACAAAACTTTGCTTGGTGATAGGTCTTTGGTTGAGTTGAGTGCTGAAGATCATAAGCGTGTTAGGGGTGCACTCATGTCTTTCTTGAAGCCAGATGTGTTGAAGCAGTATGTTGGGAAAATGGATAGAAAAGTCAAGTAACACCTTGAGATGCATTGGCATGGTAATGAAGAGATCACGGTATGTGCTACTGTACTTGGATGTTTTCAATATGTTTTGAAACATTGTTTACACAATGTGATTTGATCTCCCAATTGCTTAGAAAAAAGGACCTTTGTTTCCTCTTATTTGTGGAAATCTACACTTCGATGTTTGCCATTTTACCCATCCCTAGGGAAAATATTGGCTCTAACACTGTTGGGCACTCATGCATACTGCGTCTAATAAACACTTTATGTGATACTGCATGATTGTTATTTCCTTTAGACATTCAAGAAAACAACAATGCTAGAAGTGAAGGGTACTTATTTTGATTATTACATAGGTGTTGCCCTTTAAGATCCTCACATTCCACATAATATGCTCCCTTCTATTTCGGTTAGAAAGAGTACACAGAGAGAGATTGGTGGAGTGGCTTGAACATATGTTAAAAGGGATGTGGTAAATCTCTTACAGAGCAATTCTAGATGTCGAGGAAATGGGCGAGAGAGGGTGGGTCGCACGCGCAGAGCTGACGTGGTAAAAAAAAAAAAAAAAAAAAATTTGCGGGGGAATCGAAATTTTGGGGGAGAAAAGGAGGGAAGCTCCCCCTCTCCCCATTTCCATCTGAAGCTCAATTTCTCCTCCATCTCGACAGTCCATCTCCCTCTCGACAGGAAGCTCTCCCTCTCCCCATTTCCATCTCGACATGAAGCTCTCCCTCTCCCCATTTCCCCATTTTCGACAGAGACAGAGAAGAAGCAGGTCTCCCTTCGAATCCACCGAGGAATAGTGAAGCCGCTCCCTCTCTTTCTCCCCCCGAAGATCGACAGTCCCTCCCTTTCGCCAGTCCCTGAGAAGACGAAGACGAACACCCTCTCCCAAAAGGTAAAGCTTCCACCTTTCTTTTAGTTTATTTTCCCTCTCATTCTCTCCCTCTTTGTGTGTGATTTCTTGTTGGGGATTTCTAGTTTCTGCTAGATCTAGGGTTTCTTTGCTTTGATATTGAATTGAAACCCAATATCGAGCAAAAAAAAAAAAAATTTGATTTCATATTCTAGGGTTTATGGATTTTATAAACCCAAGATCGGGCAAAATTTTTTTTTTCGATTTCATATTCTAGGGTTTATGGATTTATTTATTTTTCATTTTCTCATCAGTTCTTTTGAGTTCAACTGATTTCCATCCAAAAGGGATGAACCATTACTAGCTCTCCTTCTTTGTCTAACAGGGGGCATTGTGTGTCTAGATAACTGTTATTATGCCTGAAACAGAAGACTTCTTGTGCCAAAGATACAAATGGACCAACTTTTAATGATTTCTTGAAATTGAACTCATGTGCCAGGTCTAAGCTTCTGTAAAATTTGTCCCATTTGTGGATCTTAGTTCTAAGCTTCTGTTAAATAAACCCAAGATCGACCAAAAAAAAAAATTTCGATTTCATATTCTAGGGTTTATGGATTTTATAAACCCAAGATCGACCAAAAAAAAAATTTGCGATTTCATATTCTAGGGTTTATGGATTTTATAAACCCAAGATCGACGAAAAAAAAAAATATTTCGATTTCATATTCTAGGGTTTATGGATTTTATAAACCCAAGATCTAGGGTTTATGGATTTTGAACAAATGGGGTTTTTAGATTTGTGGTGTGCATTCTTCATTTCTATGTTTTAGCAAAAAAAAAAATTTCGATTTCAGGTCTATCATTTCTGTGTTTTAGCAAAAAATGGTTGTTGTTTACACTGTTGTTCTGTAAAAGTTGTATGTTTGGAGGTATGATGAGTTGGTTTAGGTTTAGGTTTATGCCTATGATGTTGTTTGGTTTGGGATTTTGTTCTTTGGTTCATTCATGAATGTTGACTAACCAACACGAAAAGTTCCAATACAACTTTTTTTTTTTTTGAAGAAACATTTTTGTATATCTTTATGTATTTCTTGTACATATTAAATAAATAAAATCTTTTCTCTATCTCTGACTATCCAAGATCTGTTATTAATTGAACATCTCGGTATACTAGCTGAACCCTAGTATCGGCACCGTTCGTTCTAACAGATCAAAGATAGAATCTCTGTATTGATTCTATGTTTTGTATTTCATTTCTGTTTTGATTTTTGCATATCATACTGCTTATCATCTCTCTGTGATTAACCATTGTTGTTGTTATAATGAAAATAAAATCAAGGCTTTGATTGGTATTGCTTTGTTGGAGCACATGGGCTAAAGCATGCATTATTGTTTATCTTTTTCTTCTTTTCTTTCAAAACTTTCTAAGAACTGTTCCTGCACGAACATCTCGTTATACTAGCTCACACCTAGTATCGGCACCGTTCGCTTGATACATACACAATTGAGAAAAGTAATCGAGTTTTGCATTGTGTTGTTCAACGCTATAAACTCTGAAGTATAGAATTGTTGCTTATAGTTTGAAGATAATGAGATATGACCATTAGGCAGTTTAAGAAGAAACACTATCCACATGCGTATCTATCGCGGCATTTATTTTTTTAAATGCAGGAATGGCATTCGTTGGCTATTTAACTGTTTTGAAATAGTGCCTGAAGGTTTAAAAACATATCTGATTTTCTTTTGCATCTAATAGGCAAATCAGTGGACGAGGCAGGGGTGGAGCAGCAGAACGACCTCGAGGCGGAAGCGTTGGCAGAGGCCATGGTTTGGGGAGGGGTCGTGGGCGAGGAAGAGGCCGCAGTGAACCAATATCTGCAGAAGCACTTGATGCAGATCTGGACAAGTACCACACAGAAGCAATGCAAACAAACTGAGAAGTCCATGCATCTTCATCTATATATGTTTTTCTAGCAACTACAACTCCTCTGGGACAAACTCTATTTACATCATCTTGTAGTCTCTCCTTTTGGAGCTTGTTTTGGCAGTAGTTGCTCGATATTTTGATATCTAGATGGTGCTTAGTGACAGTTGTTGAGCTTAGTTATATTTTGTCCTTACAAGCCTTGTATCTCGAGTTTTGGTCTATTTTATACATGGGAGCATGGGGGAGGAACTAAAGTGCTCGAAGTTGTGCTATTCTACCATTCAGTAGATTCAAGTGCCTCTGTCATTGATCCGATGGCGTTCTGCAATGTTGTATCTCCAGAAGTTCAGATTGGCCTGAATATTCGACTGTTAAGTAGCTTTACCAGTCTATATTCTTTCTGTGGCAGATAGTGTAACTAGGAAGAAAAAAAAAATGCAGATAGTGGATATATTCCATCTTCCTTGAGCAGATGGAATCATTTCATGCAATGAAACTAGCCTCTGGTGAGGGTGGAATGTTTACTATCATTTCAGGAAAAAAAAGTAGCATTTTCGTTTTCATACTGTAAGTTCTGAATTACCTTCACTTTTTGTAGTTATGTTGACATGTAAGGAGCTTCCTTGGTTGGAGCTCCTTAGTTTTGTTGTAATCCTTTTGGATAATTCTTTTTTCACTAATAATCCTTTTATATGATAACCTTTCAAAGAATTATTTTTCTTTTGAACGGCTATTTGTTTGATAGGTTAAACTTACAATTGTAACTTAGATATTGCTTTTTGCGCAAACTGCTCAAGGCCATATTCAGGGGGTTGTTCAACCATTTATCATTGCAATTCAAACTTTTATGAGATGTAATATTTGACATAAATGATCATCAGAAATAAATGATCATTACCATGTTTGTAGGAATGATTTGACATAACACAAATTTATCTCAAATCTAAGCTTAATTTTGAGCCAAGGCAAAACAAAGAGATACATTGGGCAGAGAAAGCAAAGTGATACAACTCGTGACAAGAAAAATACAAAAGTGATCTCAGAACTACATTTAGCCAAAATGGAAAAGAAAAACAAAAATACAGCTTGAAGATCAATAATTTCTGTGTCGTTCTATTCAGAAAAACTTGGTTTTCTGTGATCAGTTGTTGCTACACTGCTATTATAAATAAAATTAGGCGAACAGCTGATTCCTAAAAAAAAGTACACCACAAAAATTTTCCACTTTGTACTATAAACGGTCTTCGACTCAACCACTCAAAAAATTGCATTTCACGAGTACCAGTCTGACAAACCCAGGTAGCTGGTTATATGGAGTTTGATGCTTCCTCACTTGTACCAACCAGTAAGCAAATACCTCAGGTAAAAGCAGAAGGCACAACAGAAAGCCTGTTGAACATGCAATAAATTTGTATTACTTTCCTATAACTGAAAAATGAATATACCAACAAGGATAATTCATTCTATCTAACCTGAAATACAAGAAGTCTGATGCATAGTGCTCTCTCTGAGCAGCGGCCGAACAGTCTCAAGAAGATATTCACTAATGTCCCATCTTTGGTTCCGGTTAATAATCCTGTTTGAGGATCAAACCTACACAAACCCAAAAAGAAATTCTATCATGTGTGATTGTCATATTTTCCAGTCTAAATTCTGATAATGGTTTACGAAATTTTACAAAAATCTACCTTGGTAAACGATGTCGTGGACAATGAACAAAGCCAAAAAGCTGTAGAAAAGGGAAATTTGAACGCTCAGAAGCATAACTTTACTATAAATGCAAGCCTCACAGGTTAGGAAGAGTAATGATTTCATATATTAAGCACACCTGAGGGCATGAGGCGAGGAAGTTTAGAACTTGAGGGAGGAAGAAAATCAAGAGTGTTTCGCTGTAAAAGCAAAGCAATCATTAGCAATCACGTATACGAACTGTAGCACATGTCAGTTGTTAGACTAAGCTCGCACATATAAAAGTTCAACCATCAAATAATGCTATCAGGAATCACTAACATCGACACACCAGCATCATCAAAACATTAGATCACATTTGCCATTCAGATTTGTGTAAAGCCATCTCCTAGGACTTCTTGTCAGTGGGCTTTTACAATATGAACCAAACCATTGTCTCATCATCCTAAAATTTTCACCTATTTATTCTTTCATTTTTAAAAGGTACATATAAGATGAGACAAATAAAAACAACAGGATCTAGGGATCAGATTTCCCAGTGAGATAATAAAAGAGTTAACAATAAGAAGTGTTGTGTTGCAATTTAAGAATTCCATCAATATGAGGTAAAGCCTACCTGAAGTGGCCAAGTATGCCAATTTATGTCACATATGAAGGTATTTCCAAACAATCTCGTCCATTGACTATACAGGTATAGGATTAAAGGAACTTTCGTCACATTTAGCGCAACTAAATCCATCAATGGTCACGTATACCCATACATTCAAATGACATAGATCAACCATGGATGCGTAGCATGGAAATTACATGTAACGTGATCTAAACATGCCTATTTCCAACTGGTCCTACTTTAAACTTTATTGAGATCGAACTTTAACACAATAAATCAGAGTGTGAATAAACTGAATACCTTATTTCTGCAGAAAATACCCAAATACACAAAATGTGTCCAAAATCCAATATAGAGCAATCAAATATACAAACTCCCACTAAACCAAAATATCCTCAAATGATATAACACCCATATGAACAGTGTGCTCATGAAAGACCTTGGGTGATAATCCCTTAGTAAGCGGATCCGCAATCATGGAGTTTGTCTCCCAATGTGCTCTATGGAAATTTGCTTATTCTGTACACTCTCTTTTACAACTAGGAACTTTATGTCAATATGATCTGATCTAGATGAGCTCCTGTTGTTGTTGGCATGTAGAACTGCTGAGTTATTGTCACAATATAACTTTAGTGGTTTTTCAATACTACTCAGAATGCGCAGCCCGATGACAAAATTTTGCAGCCATAATCCATGATTGGATGCCTCAAAACATGCTACATATTCTGCTTTCATAGTGGAAGAAACTATGAGTGTCTGCTTGGCATTCCTCCAGGAAATAGCTCCTCCAGCTAACAGATAATCGTAGCCTGATGTGGATTTCCTACTATCTTGGCATCCAGCAAAATCAGAATCAGAATACCCTATGATCTCCTACTGATCTGATTTCTTGTATGTGAGCATGTAATCCTTAGTTCTCTGTAAATATCTCATAATCCGTTTGGCTGTTTTCCAGTGATCCATCCCAGGGTTGTCTAAATATCTGCCTAGCATTCCAACAATGAATGCTATATCTGGACGTGTACAAACCAGAGCGTACATTAGACTCCCAACAGCTGATGCATAGGGAATCTCTTGTATTTCTTTAACTTCAAGTTTATTCCTAGGGCATTGTTTAAGACTGAATTTGTCTCCTTTAGCTATAGGGGTGTCTCATGGTTTATAATTTTGCATGCCAAATCTTTTAAGCACATTTTCTATATAATTCTTTTGCGATAATCCAAGAATACCCCGAGAGCTATCTTGGTGTATCTGAATCCCTAAAACAAAAGAAGCTTCACCAAGATCTTTCATTTCAAATTTCTTTGATAGAAAGCTCTTAGTTTCGTGCAACATGTCTTTGTTATTAGTGACAAGCAGTATGTCATCAACATACAAAACCAAGAAGATATGCTTACTCCCACTGAACTTATGATACACACAATTATCAACTGCATTTGTCTCGAAATCAAATGAGACAATTACTTGATGAAATTTGTGGTACCATTGATTGGAAGCATGCTTGAGCCCATAGATGGATTTTTTTAGTTTGCAAACCATATTCTTCGTGTCTTCAGATACAAAGTTTTCTGGTTGCACCATATAAATTATTTCATCAATGTCGCCATTGAGAAATGTCGTCTTAACATCCATCTGATGTAGCTCAAGGTCAAAGTGCGCAACAAGTGCCATGATTGTCCTAAACGAGTCTTTATTTGAAATCGGAGAGAAAGTCTCTTTATAGTCGATGCCTTCCTTTTGAGTGAAGCCTTTAGCTACAAGACGAGCCTTATATCTCCATACATTACCTTTTGAATCCCTCTTGGTTTTGAATATCCATTTACAACCAATGGACTTTGTATTTTTATGTAATGGGACAAGATCCCAAACTTGATTGTCTTGCATAGACTTGTACTCCTCATTCATAGCTCTGATATCATTCTGTCACGACCCGATCCACATAAAACAATATTGTTTGCTCTGGGCCCAACCTAACTACCCGCACGATTTTAAAACGCGTTGTTTCATGTAGATCCAAACTCGTACATATATAGTACATCTCCATCCTTTACCCAGGCGATGTGGGACTATAACACCGAGGTAGCCTGCCACTCTTTGAGCCCGCCCACACTTGGCAGTCTGCCAGCCTCTGAGCTCGCCCACACATGGAGCTACCAGCCTCAGAGCCCGCCCACACAAGGTAGCCTGTCAGCCTCAGAGCCTGCCCACTCAAGGTATTACAATCCACCCCCTTAGGGCCCAACGTCCTCGTTGGCACACTTTCGGCTGGGTCCGGCTTTGATACCATTCTGTCACGACTCAATCCACATGAAACAATATTGTCCGCTCTGGGCCCAACCTAATTAAATTTTTAGCCTCTAAGTCGCTCTAAATAACCAAAAACGTAGCTGCTTACTATCTTGGAATCCAATTTGTTTTCATTTGGCCTATAAGGCCTAGCCTCAGATGGACATCCCCAAATGTGAAAGTGCTTTAAACTAGGCCTTCGGCCTATCCAAAGTTCATAAGGAGTCTTGGCAGCTACTTTAGTTGGTACTCTATTTAGGATATAAGCTGCTGTCTTTATTGCTTCTCCCCATAGTGATTCTAGTAAGGCAGAATGACTAATCATACTCCTTACCATATCCTTAAGAGTTATGTTTCGTCTTTCAGCGACACCATTCATGCTAGGTGAACCTGGCATGGTGTACTGTGGGGCGATTCCACATTCCTCTAGGAATTTAGCAAATGACCCTGGATATTGTTCTCCTGAACCGTCATATCTGCCGTAGTACTGTCCACCACGATCAGATCTAACGCACTTAATTTTCTTACTGAGTTGGTTTTCAACTTTAGTTTTGAAAGACTTGAATACATCCAGTGACTCTGATTTCTCATGAATGAGATAAGGTACCCATAACGTGAGTAGTCGTCTATGAATGATATAAAGTATCGTTGACCATTCCAAGAAGCCGTAGGGAATGGTCCACAGATATCCGTATGTATCAATTCTAAGACGTCTGAAGATCTATTAGCACCTAATCTCTTTTGTTTGGTCTGTTTTCCCTTGATGCACTCAACACAGACATCTAAGTCTGAAAAGTCAAGTAAATCCAAAATTCCTTCTGACACAAGTCGTTCAATTCTAGTTTTGGATATATGACCCAAACGCTTGTGCCATAATTTTGCTGAATTTTCTTTGTTTAGCTTGCGTTTAGTACCCCGTGAATCCACATGCAAGGTTTCATTATATGATGCAATAATATCAAGCAAATATAGGTTATCAAACATACTTAATGAACTAGTACCAACAATATTTGAATTCAATGAAAAACTAAACTGATTGTTTCCAAATGAACAATTATAACCAAATTTGTCCAATATATAAACAAAAACCAAATTCTGTCTAAAAGACGGTACAACAAAAGTGTCTTTCAAATCCAAATAAAAACCAATTCTCAAGAATAACCTAAAATGCCCTATTGCCTCAACATCCACCGATTTTCCATTGCCCACAAAAATGTATCTTTCAACATCATTTGGCTTTCGGTAGCTCAGACAACCTTGCATAGAAACACTTATGTGAGTGGTAGCACCAGAATTTAACCACCAAGTACTTCTAGATACTGAAGCTAAAGAAGAGACCAAAGTAAAAAATGTACATTTCTTGGCACGCCAAGCATGATACTGACTACATTCTTTCTTTACATGTCATAGCTTTCCACAAAAGAAACATCCTTGATTTTCCTTAGGTTTCTTTTGCTCTGGACCCTTAGCAGCTTCATTTTTCTTTCTTTTCTTGCCCTTATATTTAGAGGTATTTGCCAGATGAGTACTTTCAAATCTCTTTTTCTTCAACCTTTCCTCTTCTTGCACACAATATGAAATGAGCTCGTTAAGAGTCCATTTTTCCTTTTGACAGTTATAATGACCTTAAACTGACTGAAATGTGCAAGAAGAGATATCAATACTAAATGCACGAGCAAGTCGTCAAACAACTCGAGCTTTAGTGCCTTAAGTTTGGAAGCAATGTGAGACATATCCATGATGTACTCCCTCATGTTTCCCTTGCCTTTGTTCTTCATTTAAATCAAGCTAGCTAAAAGCGTGCTTGTTTCAGCCTTATCGTTTTTTGCAAAATGCTTTTCAATTTCAGCAAGGAAATCACTGGCCTTAGTTACCCCTTCATATATTGCGTCTCTAAAGGCTTCCGGAATGCCGCGCTTAATGATCATTAGACTTATGAGATTAGAGCGTTCCTACTTCTCAAAGTTCCTCCTTTCTTCAGAAGAACTTTCAGCCGTAAGAGTAGCAGCTTGCTCTATCCTTAGTGCAAGGTCTAGATCCATACAGCCAAGAACGATTAAGACGTTCTCTTTCCAATCCTTGAAGTTTGTCCCATTAAGCATGGGAATACTGTTTGCATGGGCATATATTGAAGTAGCAGGCATAATAGTTGTACAAAGAATTAACCTAATGAGCATGCATGTTCACATCATAATCTAAATAAACAATCTTTAAATTCAAATAACTATGAAATACATCTCAAGATACCTAGCACAACATTAATATCAAGCCTTTGGACAGTAATATTAACTTGTAAGTGGTACTCTTGGTGTGGTGATCAAATATTGACAATAACTCCTGTCAAACAATAAGTCTATCTTTGGATTGACTTATTATTCACATGGAAAACTTATAATTGTCACATATTTATCACTACATGTGTGTATGCAATTCGGCCAAATATTATCCTTCATTTGGGCCGGCTAATATCCACATGAACTCGCAAACACAAACATCTTAACATTCTCAATAAACTAATCTACATAAGAGATGTCACTTTGGTGACATCTTGTTTCAATTAGTTCAATAATATGTTAGACAAACTAAATAAGTCATTGGATGCATCCAAAAAAACATTTAAATTTAAAATTTTCAAATAAATTGTCTTGAGAAAAATAATAAATAAATAACGGACCTAAGTAATGTACCTGATTTAAGGTCCATTATTTAATTTCCTGAATTTTTATTTTTATTTTTATTTTTATTTTTATTTTTATTTTTATTTTTATTTTTATTTTTATTTTTATTTTTATTTTTATTTTTATTATCAGGGTGGCTCAGATAGATTCAGCTTATTTTTATTATCAGGGTGGCTCAGATAGATTCTGCTGAGTGCAATTAGCCAAAACAGGATGGATCAATTCTGAACTGGACCAGGGTGACCCATCTGACCCTGTCCTAGCAACCCATCAGACCCAGACCCAACAACCCAAAAACCTTTCAATTAAGTTGTGGCCCATAAGAATGGGTCCAGTACAGTTATAAATAATTAACCAATCTGGAAGCCCAAGACCCGACCCAATGACCTTATTTTTTACCCATCTTTCTTACCCAATTACTGCAAACAGAAAGAAAAATAGGGAATAGGGAAGGATGAATCACGGATTCCTCACCCAATCATGGTTGGGTTAGCCGAAAATATATGGCTATTGTCAAATTCTGATCTTTGATATTCCGTTTTTAATCATTTTGTGAGAAAAAACCTTGTAAAAAACTTGATTTTATGCCAAAAGTTCATCCCAAATTTCATAATCTCTCAAAGAATCAATCATCACATATAAGATTAATTTTCTACAGATATAATTGTATGCTCCATATTGAATCAATGAGAAGAGAACAACAAGAACAAAACGGAAGCGTACCTTGATCCATGATAGCATTTCAAGGAAGGGATGAGTCTTGATCTTCCAGTTGATAACGTATGTTTTCTGTATATTTCTCTGTAGAAGGGAATTTCAGAAGAAACAAAACACCCGCTCTACTGGGGACCATAACCCAGAAGTTATAACTGATGGGTTATCAGTTATTCCAACTTACCAATTTCTAATTTGGTTCCTCATCAAATTAGAAATTGCTTAAGTGTATCTACACATTAAGGCCATGACATTTTAATACCTTAGCCCAATTAACCATATTAGATCATAATTTATTTGGGCTATACTTTAAGATAACAATACACATTAAACACATATGTGTGCCTACACGTGTTGGATTTTCCCAACAAAGTATGGATAGGCAGCTTCTGAAATTTGACAGAAGATCTCAAATACATGTGTATGTACTAAATCATGGATAGAACTAGAAATATATTCATTCCTCATATACGAGCTAGCTAATTCAAGGTTTCATCGTTTTGGATGCTACAAGTATCGGATTTTCATCCTAAAACATTTGTTCCAAAACAAAGTTAAATCAACAAGAAAACTATGCATTTCCTTACTAGAGTAACCCTTCACAAATCCTGTACTCATTTCTAGGCCAGATAAAACTACATAAAATGACTGCCCAAGTTCAATGTTAATCTTAACTGCATTTCATAAGTCAAAGCTATCACAACTACTATCTCCTTTTAAGACATGCGCGAAGCCAGAATCAGAACCTACAGCAGAAACAGTAAAATCAACAGATTAGTCAAGTCGTGAAGAACATATACCTTGAATTTCAGGAAGAGTGAACAATGCATGCACCAATACTCCTATTATGCTTGCAGAAAGTACAACAACTGTTATCTTGTAAAAAAATGTTTGCAGAAAGATTCTACTATATAGAAACAATTGCAACATTAACAATAAGATCTTGTTCTATGAGGAAAAACTTATCAGGACAAGTATTCCTCTTTTGCTGATGATAATTCACTGTTATCTTATAATCAATATAATTTTTTGTAATTTACCATTTGGGTGGATCCATCCATTTAATAATTAAATGAACTGGGTTGTAGGCCTATGAGACGGCTTTTAATCAAAATAGGTATTAAGCCTTTTACTAGATTAGGATTAGACACATGTGCTCTTCTAGCATTGCGTGATTGTAAACATAACAAATTTGAAGATTCTCTATTGGGAATAGCAGAATCTACTCTTGCTATGGGACCAATCTATTTTGATTGTTACCCAAATTTCTCTGTTTCCCTTAAAGATCCAAATGTTTTAGAAATATTAATATTAAATATTCAAACTTCAGGTTTTGATATGTTACCTGGTTCTGAACCTCTAGCACTGATATATAAAATTACTTATAAAGCCATGAAGACTCATTTGAGTCATCGTGCCCTCCAAGCATCTGGAAAAGGATACACAATCCTTTTCCAGACAAACAAAGAAAAAACTAATGTTATTGTCCAAAAAACAATTCCCTGGAACCAAATTACATAGCAAAGATTTAAAATAGATGGCAGAATTAATATGAGCAAGTAGAATTAATTGTACAGTTTTAATTGTACAATCTATTTTGGGTAACGATGCTGCAACTAAGGATCCACCAGAGTTGTTATACAGGTAGTTCCAACCAAATAGATTCTACAATTTAGAATAGAAACAAAGAATTGATAAAAACTTTGATTTATTGAAAGCTTAAAAATTTACAGATGATATAAGGAGTAGAGGATTACATTTCTCAAATTCGTCCTGCTTACAAATGAGGAATTACAAGGCTTAAATAATAAGAAAAATATTTAGGAGACCTCTATTATTGCAGAAGATTTGTTGTCTTGTGAATGATTGAAGTAGTTGGGTGTGAATATTATTCGCTTTTGATGAGTGGAGAAACTGTTGAAGATGCTTGCTTTGCTTTTGAGTGGAGAAGCTGTTTGAAGATGCTTTTGATAAGTGGAGAAACTTGTCGTTTGTCATTTGTAATAATGGGCTTCTAGAATCATGATGACTCATAGATGCTCTTGAATAGTGATGCAAGAGGAATCATGTTGTTGGAGAAAAGACACCAAAGCAGTCGTCTTCATTGTCGGGAACTGTTGAATCGTCTTCTTTGTCAGAACCATCAATTGAACAGATTTGAGACAAAGTTTCAAGAAGCTGAGCTTTTGTAGGCTTGCCTTGAAGTTGAGCTTTTATGTGTTGCTTGAGAAGCTTTGATTTAGATGCAGTTTGATGCACAGGATCCACCTGAGGAGTTTTAGAAGGAAGATCTTGAAGTCGGAAGAATTTGCTGACTGCATCTTTGGTTATACCAGAGTGATCAAATTTTGACCACCATTTAACTTTAAATCTACGGCAAATCCAGAAAAAAGATTTTGCTGATTGACAAAGATTAGGAATAGGAGTTGAGACATATTCCCAACAACAGATCCATGCGAGATTGAATTTGATAAAAAAACCAGAGTGAAGGAACTTGTTCTGCTTGAAGAATAGGACCATGAAATTTGGATTTGAATTGAGTCCATCCTTCAAGAACTGAAGAAGGAAGGATGTCTTGAATGGGGCCATAGAAACTCCACCAAGTGTGCTGGAACCATATTGGAACTGATTTGGAGGAGAACTTTTTTGCAGAATAGGAAGAACAAAAAATGTTAGCATTTGGGTAAAGGAAGCAAAAATGCTCAATACCATGCTTGTTTGTAGTCAAGATAACTGTAGGATTGGGGATTGTAATTGACGGAAAACTTTTTGTGGTAACGAAGGTTTTGTTTCCAATCAAGCTTAGAAAGGATTTTGAGGATTTGGCATTTTGAATGAGTGATCTTATTTGGGTTGGAAGGATCTCTGTGATGAGTAATCAATACTGAGTCAGAATCGACCAGTATGAACTCATAGAATTCAAGGGTTTTGAGGATAACAGATTCTTCAAATTGGGCTAAAGTATCAAATAGATGTTTGGCTAGAAGGTTTGGATCATCTGAGATAGAGTGAAAACATGGTTCTATCAAAGAAACTGGTTCAAGATTAGTTTTTGTGAAATAAGGGTTTGGCGTTTTTGGTAAGGGTTTCTTGACAATGGACATTGAATAAGCAATTTTTTCTTCTCTTGAAAGAGGGGTATAAGGATTTGAAAGGAAAAGAACATAAGATAAGAGATTCTTGAGTTTGATGGAATTGCAGATTTCATGGCATAATGTTCTTTTGATTGGGGTTGAGGAGAAGGTGACTTTGAAGACGAGGATTGAGAACTCATGGCTGATTTTGAAGGAATTATCTTGTCAGAAAGTCTGGCAGGGAATTGGATTCTTATTTTATATATTCAATCTGAAAATCAAAAGCAGAAAGTAACCCCTGCCATCGTGCAAAGATTTGTTTAGAGACAAGGTTTTAAACATCCTTTTTTAAAATTTCTTTTGCTGATTTACAATCAGTTCGTAATAAAAATGGCCGATTTAATAAATCATCTTGAAATTTCATAATGTATAAAACGATTGAAAGTAATTCCTTTTTGATAGTGTTATAATTTAATTGAGTGGAATTCCATATACCAGAATGAAAACGAACCAACTGAACAGATAAAGAATTTGTTGTTTTTATTTAAGAATACCTTCATACCAAGACGAGGAAGACTCTTAACTTGGGTTTTAACTTGTCTGAAAATTTGGGCGTGAAGAGAGGACCAGGGATTAGGGCGTGAAGAGAGGACCAGCAATATCTTTAACCATGCCAGAGGACCTTGGATATCTCGGACTTTAATGTACAGTCCATAATATAAATCTTGTGAATCTTTTACTTTTTGCAACAAATTTTATAACTTTTAATTAAGTCACAGGGTTGATCATAAGGTAATCAGTATGCTCTCAACTTTTAATCCAGATTTTACTAATAAAGCACACTCCTAATGTGCAAGCAATCTAGTATGACAGTTACTGGAGTAGAACGAGTTTCATTGATTTAGTAAACAATCAAGAATTCCATATCTGAAGTTGAGTGTAACCCATGAATCCTTTAGAAGGCTTTCTCGAGAGATCAACAAATTTTCTTACCAAAGTTCAATCTCCTCTACCCAATTAAAAGTTGGCAGCAATAAGCACAGATTATTTGACATTGAAGATACACCGCCATAGTTTCAACCCAGAAGAAGATATTTAGAGTCCATTGCTTTCCAGTCATGCCTGTATCAATAATGTAAACATTAACATGTCCCCGCAAACATATAAAATCTGTTCTTTTTTTTTTTTTTTTTTTTTTTTAATCAACGAAAAACGGAAATTACATTAAAAATAAAAGTCATTTAAGTTCAAAGTACACTCCAACTCTAAGTCATTGCTATTACTACTACCACTACTAGCATAGACTAATGCAACCAGTCGATGAGCTGTAAGGTTCATATTTCTACTAACGTGGATAGCTTTGAAACGTTGAAAAAATGCTAGTTTGTCCAGACAATTCTGCCAAGTAACTTTCTGTTGCCATGATAAGTGTTCGCTTCTGCAATGTCTTTGCTATCCGTTATCACTACAACCTTCTCGTACATTTGTGTCATCGCCTATTCACTTGCTAGTCTGACTCCTAATTCATGTTTTCATGCATTTTCTGCATCATCCTTTATTATTTCCTATTATCTTGCCGTTTGCATCAGTTGCGTAAAACGCAAAACAACCATCACACCCGTTCCTGTGGAAAGCAGCATCAGTGACCAACATAATAAATTCACGACTTGCTAATATCCTTGCCTGCTAAAAAACTGTTGAGATAGAATGATTGTTTTCATTTGTGTCTCCTTGTGGTGTGTCAATTCTGACATCAATGGAATTTGATTGTTGATGTTCCATATTGTTAGAATTCTGCAAGAATTTAGTTGAACTATCAACAAGTCTTGCTACCATCTGTACCCTGAATTTTTTTTTTTCAAAGACCAAACTATTTCTAGTTTGCCAAATCTGATCTAGGACTCCAACTGCTCTAACCATGCATTATTCCCTTTCATACATTCATCGAACACATTTACAAGACATGGGATATTTTCAATATCTGGGGTTTTCATGATTTTCCAGCGCAACCAGCACAATGCACTCGCAAATAGCTAAATCTTCATGCCCAAAATCACCTTCTACCACAGCAGAGACAGGGACTCTGAGAGAAGTTCAATACTGTATTAGTTTTCGAAATAAATATGACCATACTGATCGTTGAACAATGCAAGTAGGACTAACCGACTAAGTTAAACTGGTGCAAATAAAGAACCAAAAACCGTGATAAATTTCATAATTGAATACCGAAAAAAATAAGGGAAAAAAACACTTTACCTTGTTGTAAAAGAAGGTAAGAGGCATTAGTGATGTCACCTGCAAATGCTATGTATGTATGTATTTGTACCTACACGTGGATTGATGACATT
Organism: Berberis vulgaris; assembly: GCA_963556465.1. Taxonomy (NCBI): domain Eukaryota; kingdom Viridiplantae; phylum Streptophyta; class Magnoliopsida; order Ranunculales; family Berberidaceae; genus Berberis; species Berberis vulgaris. The sequence continues at coordinate 62,564,030 of OY747135.1, forward strand.
ACTTCCATCAATCTTACATGCTAGAATATGATTTTCAGGTGACTACAAAATTAAAACATCAGATTTCAATGTCATTTGCTCAGATAATTGTTGGATCCAGGGGGCTCCTGCGCACAGTGGGCTGGAGGGGATCTTGCGCAGGTGTCTCAGCCGTTGATCAAAATCCGACGGCTCATATCAATTGGATTTGAAATGCAGGTGTAATTTAAAATTTTGTTTCCCATCCAAAACTCCCTCCTCTGATATGATATGAGCCGTTGGATTTTGATCCAACAGCTGAGACACCTACGCAGGACCCCCTCCAGCCCACTGTGCTCAGGAGCCCCCCAGCGAAGACAGTGATGAGATCATGTGTACAGAATTGTTGATCAAACAACAGTAAATGTGTTTGGCCAAGATAAAGCTTTGACGGTGAAGTTTGATTCAGTGCACTTCAACAGCGAAGCAAATTAATATGTACAAATTTCCCCCATGAATGGATAGGATCATATCTTTCCTACAAACAAGATACATAGAAATATATACACAATAACTGGAATGTGTAAAATAACAGTTCTAGCAGTTCGGTGACCTAGAATATTCTGGAGGCAGAGAGGGGCATCTTTCATTCATATGTGGATATGGTTGCATGGTGTTGTATCCAGGAAGTTCCATTTGATACTGCCCTCGAATTTGACAGAATGGAAGCTTCAAGCTACCCCCAGCATCACACCAACTTGGCAGGCGGCTCAGGTCATTTTCAAATAAGTTGAGTGAGTAGGCATCTTTTATCTGCATTTACGTGAACAACTAGATCAGAAGAGGGCAGTGAGCGTCAGGTAGTGCTTAACAAAAAATGGGGTCTAAAATGATTTGAGAGCCCTACTTTTGCAGCAGACATTACTTGTGCTCTTTTTATTTGGGTAATTTACAATTACGAATCTGGCTCAAGTATTATATTACGAATATTGACATGTCAGAGCAAATTTGGCCCTTAAAAAGGAGTATGTTGATATCATAGTCCAAGTGGAAGTGTTCAAGAGTATCCAGTTGGATTTAGGATAAGGGAGGAAATGATGCACAATTAAGGGATTAAACTGAAGGATCACCATCCTACAATGCCAAATGGGTCAAGTCCCCAGGAACGTACCGTGAACTCAGTAACTTGAATGGAGCTAGCAATAGGATCAAACAGGCCTGCCTGCTTGTACATTTCCAAAATGAAGACAACACAAGATGTTGATTTTCCATCTGAATATACCCAATCATCTTGTTCAGGAATGGTTAACAATTTGTCGAAAGGCAATCCACGCTTTTCAGTTTCTACAAGAATACCAGGAAGATCAAGGCCCTACAGCAAACATAGAAAAGACAGTTATGAAACCATATACATGTATAAAGAGACAAGAAATTTGCGGCTCATCTCTACAAAGTTACGTTGGGGTTGGGGATATAATATACAAAACCATTGGCATAATTGTCCAACATGGGTTGGACCCATTACCCAAAGGACTTCAACATTGCAGAAAACCAATATGATTGGATGATCAAATCTACTGATCCAAATATTTCCACAAATAGAGTTATATACTTCTCGATAATTCAAAGAATGCAGTAGATCATATTCATCATCTTGTTGTTTTGGCAAGAAATCCCCCGATCAATCTCGTTGGCATATAAGTCTTGGGCCCTACATATCCAATGCACTAACTACACTATTACTAGACCAACTAGGCATCGTTATAGTCTAGAACAGGATTTGTGACTATTATTTTCGTCCATATGAATAAGAGGTTGAATAAGTGCCAATCACACAACCCCTAATGTAACAAAGAACAAAGAGGTTCACTAAAACAAGCCAGGCAAAAGCGTAAAAGTAGCTTTCAAGATTGGATACCTTGGTTCCAAGTCGCTTATTCAAGGCTTCATTCCACATATTTGCAGCATAATCTGGTTGTAATTGATTCCACACCGTCATAACAGAAGCAACCTGTAAGAATATCAAGAACCAGTAATTCTTCTTTATCTGCAATAAACAGTGAGTCACTGTGGACAAAGTTAAAATGGAGAAAATAGTAGACCATACCACTGTGGACAGCACACATAGTGGAAGATTCTAGACGATCCGGGAAAAAAAAATATTTCTCAAAACTAAATTGCAGAAAAATATCAACAAGTAGATTTTGACTCGAACATTTCGAAACATTCTACCACCTAGGGAACATATATAATATCTCAAACTTTCCTTCTAGTTCTCACTTGATCAGTTTCTCTAAAATAAACCCATTCCACGGGCTCAAAACTTTCGACTTTTAAGCTCTGTCCACACGTTTTGGACACTCTCACACTCAATTTGGAACTCTGGTAATCCACGATTCCGTTGTCACTCTTTCAAAGATCACAACTCTTTGTACATTTTATGAGTATACAAGTGATGCTAATGGGAGTTCAAGAGGTGGAGAGTCAGAGCTAACTTCCGGTTCTGGTGTCTCTTCCCCTCGATCGGTCCAAAGAGATAGTTTAAGAGCTACTCCGCTTCTCGCTAACAGCCTTCTTCGCACAGTTAAAAAAATGTAGTGGGGGTTACGCCTCACGCCTCCTCAAAAAATTCTGAACAGAGGCTTAAACCTCACTGGGTTGGTACTGTTTTGGAATTGTTATGACACTGCTTATGCCTCACTTACGCCTCATGCCTCGTAAATTTTTTTACCTCAGATCCCAATTACGATTTTTTAAACCTTGTATGCAAGTACCCATCTATCTTTTAAGTAAATCAACATAATTAACAACTTGTCTCCAACCAGGAAAATATTGTAACGTACGCACATGCCGCAATTTTGGTGGGTTTTCAGTCAACAAATTTGATACCAAGTACCCACATGGCCACATCACTGTTACAAACGTTAAAAACTACAATTAAAAATGAAAACAAAATGCAATAACCTCCAGATATTTTAGGGGTTTGCATGAGTAGTACCAGACCACAACACCTACTTTGGGGGTGTTTATTAGACATCTAACCTCCTATTAAGAGGGAACCTAACTAGAGGTAAACAGTCAAACTTTTGTTGCTAGCCTCTGATGGTATGCAGAGGCAACCTCTAACTAAAAGTTGTAACCAAACATATCAGTCGGACAATAATGACCACATTTTCAAATATGTCTGTATTAGACACAAAACAAACATGAAACACTCCCTTAGAGTGTTTCTTTTAAAAGGTAAATTTATTCATGCCAAAGAAAACTACATTACACGGAGAGGCAACCTTAAAAGCATTAAAGTCCCAGAATTAGAGAATTCCAATTGGTGTAAAAGTAATCAAAGAGAAACCCTTGAAAGTAGATTAATGGTATACCCAACTCCCCAACAACATCAGAATTTCCATAGTCAATATATCCCTGGTAGAAAACTTGTCAGAAAATATCATATTATTCTGCTCTAACCAGACCAACCAACATATAGCGAATGGCACCAACTTTCAAAGGATCTTTCTTTTAACAGTAATATAGTTGGGAGTTTTTTATCCTTAAACAACTCTTACCTGGACCCGGGCATAACCCAGTACTCATCAAACAAGTTGACAACACCGGTTTACATTTGGGAGTGACCCATACATAGACCAACCCACATCAATATCGTATCTGGAATTTGTTCCATACCATTGTCCGTACAAAGAATGAGACTTTAGGAGGGACCCTTTAGTTCCAAACCAACCTCAATGTTAAATTCAACCAAACACTAATAGGCAAGTGGGCCGTAGCCATTTAGAAAAAAGGGAGCATATGAAAAAGGCTTTATCTTTATCCTCTTTCCACAACCCATTTATCCTTTCCATCCCAATTACCTGAATCCTAAATATTGAAGTGTCAACAAATTCAGCCGGTTCTCTCCCAGTCCCAGATAGTGCTCATCTACAAAGATGGAAGTCTCAATTCATCACCCCATCATTCAGGTGCCAAATTCCTAGCAAATATTGTTTCTCCTCACAAAAAGCATACAATCATCTGAAAGCTTAACATTGTCGCCTCTTCCTGCAACCCACCTGAACCTCCTTACAGTTAGAAATAGTCAGCCATGTATATAACCATAAGAAGTTGTCAAATGTCTAGGAATCCAATTAGAGTCTTAGGATCATATTTCACTCTAATAACCTTTTTTCACATGTTTCTCCTCTGTGTCATACCTACACAACTACTTACATAGAAGGGCACTTTTTTTTCCCCCAAACATACTACTTCCCGGTTAAGAGCATCAAACTCTATACCCTCCAAAGTCCCACACCTTAGAAAATTCCTAATCATCTGCTCTAACCGCTTTGCCATAGTAAAGGCGAACGAACAATGACATACAATAAACGGGTATATTGGCCAAAACTCCCTTGATAAGCATAAGTTGCCTTTCTTTTTACAGTAACTCAGCCTTCCATATGACCAATCTCTTCCGATTTGCTTTGAACACCGGATCCAACAAGTGCTTACTCCCACTTTTCACTCCTCACAGAAGCCCCAAATAGATAGCTGGCTCTCTCACCTGACACTCCAATATCCCTTCCCCATACCACTGTTCGCTTCTTTGCCCACACCATACACCACACTCTTAGACAAATTAATTTTCAATTCTGAGCATAAATGGAAAATAAGACCACCTTTAACAACTTCAATATTTTTTATGTAGATGGCAATTTAACATGGTGTCCTGCGATGTTATGGGCTCAGTTCTATCTCAACACAGTCACTGAGCCTGATGCATTTTCTACTCTTTAGTATTTTTCAAGGGCTATAGGGAGTACTGAGACTAAAAGTTCATTCCCGTTGTTCATGTACCAAGAACACTTGATCCATGACAGGTTTCCTTCACTAAGTTTGAACTTAGGCTTTTAGAGTAATGGCAATTTAACATCTCCTTTGTGAGTGAATTTTATTGTGTCCTCCAGAAAGCAGTATACTGTGTATCAGGTTACTGTCCTATCATATACGTGTGGGGTTGGCAACCTGGCATGCCTTTTACTCTCTTGTTGGATAGGAATGATAAATAAAAATGACTATAGAGTGAGGTGAGGCAATAATGAATTACTTAGTTTAAGGATGAACAACAAGGTAAATAGATTTCACTTATGATTTGTGAATTTAAAATCTATTTCAACTGAGAAGAATGAATGAGAGGTATATGTGGCTGTTACAACATCATTCTATTCTTTCAAATATTTTCAAGTATAATATGAATGGCTTGGTAATTATTTGTGTTTTTCTAGGATAAGATACGAACAATTATAAGTGATTCAAAGCTAATCTGCATAATATTAGTAGTAATATAAAGGTAAATATTACTTTAGTGGCATATCTTCACATAGAACAGAAGAAAAGGCATATTGAAGTATCTTATGTGTTAAAAACATGGAGTACCAGATGTGCATTCAAAGGTGGGGGGTAATTGTCAGATATAGTGTCAATCCAGCTAAATATCATGTTATGATAGCCATAAGGTTGCCCTGACATGCTTCTGGCATATTCCCAAGCTGCTGACTCGTTGAACTTTTCCCTGATGTCAGGATGCAGAGGTAATAAAGCAATTTGAGGATTGGAGTCATCTTTATTTAACTCAAAGTCCCACCATTCTTCCCATGGCAACACAGCTATGATATCTTCTCCCTAGAATATAAGTGAAAAGAAAATCTTTAGCATCCACGGCAGCTGGAATATCACATATACATGTAAGTCAAGGTAGTAAAATGTTTTAAAGGAAGCATATGATCAAGTTATTAAAAGCTTCATGAACTTCAAAAGGTTAACTTATCCTCCGTATTCTTAAATACCAAAAAAGCATAGGAATATAACATATCCTTCAAGTATTATGAGGAAGCTACCTTCAACAGGATAATGGATGAGGACACTATTTTTGCACAAGAAATGTGAATACTTAGTAAGACCTATAAGCTCGATAAATGAAAGCTGTTCCAACAAGTTTGGAGTACCATTGCACAGTGCATATTTGTTGAAAACAAGTTTTATTCTTCTATCCCAACATTGTAGGTGTGAAGCTACTTATTTTCCATAACTGATTGACAACTAAAACTAAATCGCCGCAAGAAATCTACAGAGTTTGTGTGTGTGTGTGTGTGTGCACGCGAACAAGTGCAAAAGCATGTATGGACAAAGTTATGACATTTGAAGCATGATCATACCTTTTCATTTTCATGTCCTGATTCTCCAATCCAAAGTTTCCCCTCAGAATCCTTCAAGCAAACTGCAGTATGACCAGCATAAGCTCCCGTTACCCACTTCTCCAGAGTTTCAAAACCACCCCATCGCCCACGGATTTTTGAAATGGCTAAGAAATCTCCCGAGTGAATATCATCAATGCTAATGTTTGTAACCCATGGCTGAGGACGTTGTTTGAAAGTAGCCCCCATATGATTCTTAAGAAATGCAAGGTTTGAGCTCTCACCCCAACCAGTATTTGAGAACAAAGGGAAGACATCCCACAAAGCTCTGAGAGTTCCTAGCATCCCTGATTCCATGAGGAAAATCGAGACCCCTTTATGTCTTACCTGATTTCAAGACTATAGGTAAGCACACAATATTAGAAGAAAATTGAAATAAACACGGAGTTATCTGAGAAAAGAGGAAGAATTTTACGTAATCATACTCTTCCTTTCCGACCCATTCTTTGAACTCTAATGTGTGCTCCCGAGCCAAAAAATAATAGTCCCATGTCACACGGAAGGGAGTTGCAAAGATGTAAAGATCCATGCATGTCCAACTGTGAGCATTGCCCATCTTCACCAAGAAAAAGAAGGTTTTTAACATATAGATTACTTGTAAATTTAGAGTGGTGCACTTAGTGTGTTAACTGTGACAATATCACTTCAATAAACTGTTTTACAGCCACAGCACAATAAGCAATTTGGTTTACAGACACAACAAGCAGTTTAGGAATTACCTTTTTTCTAATGAAAATGTAGCAAGTCAAACGCAGGCTTCTTTCTATCCCTTTCACCAATACAGTTTGAAAATCGGTTTCATCATCCATAAACTTCACATATTCCTATCAGCTACCAACTTGTTTATTACTTCCATTTTTTTTCCATTTGGAGTTTGTGACATGAAGGAATGAAGTTTTAGGGAAATTCATTGATTACTCAGGTCAATACGATAGTGTTTCATTTACAGTCAGGGGAGTTTCAAACCTCTGAACGGGGTTTCAGACTGAGTTCTCCGAATTTCTGTATGGTATGGGGGAGTTACGTTAGTTGACTTTGTTTAATATTATGTATTTTATTTATTTTATTTTATTTTATTTTTCATCTTCTCCTCTAAGCTTTGATGTTCTTTGTAACCAAAGAGGTAATTTTGTAATTCTTTTCCCACTAACAGATGACACACAGTAGAATACTTCTCCTCGTCAAACTTTTTTCTTTTTCTATCGGAAAAAAAAATGTTGTATTAAGCATTAAGCTCCTCCTCATCATCAACCTATAAAAAAATTTAGAATTTGTGCCATTAATGAACATTAAGCTCCCACCTTTAGACATTAACTCAAAACTCCCTAGTAAATGTTTCCACTGGACGTCGAATATAATTTCACCACAAAAAAAATCCATCAAAACCATATGTTGCCAAAACAAATAAAATACGAAATAGCATCCCAAATATGCCCGTGGATAGTCTCCAAAACCATATGTTAGGATACCAATCATATTTAGTATTTACTTGAGATTAGAATGTCTTAGTTATAACAATATTCTATTTAGGGAATATTAGCTTGTTTTGAATTAGGAGTTATTGTTTGATTAGAATTAAGATTAAATTCAATTAAAAAGTATTATTCTTTGCTTTCAGTTATAAATACATATGATGTAATAGAGTTTAGGCAAGCAATACAAGTTTTATTTAATTTATTTGGTGGTTGATCCCCAATCAAAGGATCTAGGTGGTTTGATCTCCAATCAAAAGGTCAAGGTCTCTATTATCTGGTATCAGAGCATCATCGATTCTGAGCCAAATTTTTTCTTGTTACTTCGTTCTTCACCCTCCACAACAACCTCCGATCTCCCAGATCTTCATCCCAAAAAAAAAAAAAAAAAAAAAAAAAAATTTACCTCGCAACAGCACCGCCTTCGCAGCAACCGCCATCGCCATCATTTTCGATTCAGAGCCCTTCGCAGCAACCGCCGTCGCTACAGCACCGCCTTCGCCACAGCACCTCCCTTCGCAACATCACCGCCCTTCGCAACATCTCCAACCCTCGCAACAACAACACCGACCCTTCGCAACAACCGCCCTTCGCCACTGCATCAACCTTCGCAACAGCACCAACCCTCGCAACATCGCTTCTTCATCGTCTTCATCTTCGATCCAGCGCTTCAACAGCATCATCATCGATTCAGCGCATCCATTGTCGATTCGGAGCATCCAGTGTCGATCCAGCGCATCCAGTTTCAGAGCTTCCACTGTCGAATCAGCGCATCCACAGTTATTCATCGATTCAGAGCATCGTTCTTCGCCGATTCAGACCAGCGCATTTGGTTCCAGCGCTTCTTCGATTCATCCAAGCGCTTCATCAATTCATCGCTTCCAGATTCCAGGGCTTCATCCAATTCATCGTTTCATCCCAGCGCATCTAAATTCATCGCTTCATCCCGATTCCAGCGTTTCATCAATTTCCTCGACTCCAGTATTCATTGATTCAGCGCTTCATCATGACGGTTGCTGAATTACAAGCGCAGGTCAATGAGCTTACTGCTCAAGTTACTGGGATTACATCCCAACTCCACACACTTGAGACCACTAATGCCACTATTCTAGAGGCATTACGGAATCTCCAACCACATCGCCCCGCACCATACGCTCAACCGGATCAACAACGGCCAATTATTCCTATTTCTGGCAAGGGCCTCCGTATTGATTTACCCCGTTTTGACGGGCACTGATCCATATGGTTGGTAATTTCAGGCCGAGCAGTACCAGGAACTCAATGGCCTTTCCAGCGAACAGATGTTTCCCATTGCCGCTCTTCACCTTCAGGGTGATGCCAACTCTTGGTACCGATGGATTCGCCAATCACTGGGCACATTAACTTGGCAACAGTTTTCGAAAGCTCTTTGCTCTCGCTTTGGTTCTCGCGAACATATCGATCCGTGTAGTTCTCTTTCCAAGTTAGTACAACGAGGCACAGTTCGCTCATTTATTACCGAGTTCGAGAAACTGTCTAATTTGGTGCCCGGTTTGTCTGAATCTCATCAGATTAGCATTTTTCTATCGGGTTTGCGTGTTGATATTCAAGCAGGAGTTAGGATGTTACACCCTACCAGTATACACATGCTTTTGAGTTGGCTTTATGTCAAGAAGATGCCATTAATGCTACTCGTTCAAAAGGGCCTGTCCAAAATTTTGCTAACCCTGTGCCTGCTACAAATCCTTCAACGACTGTTACTAGTATCCCACCAGGTGTTAAACGTCTGTCATGGGCTGAACAACAAGAACGTCGTGCCAAAGGACTTTGCTTTAACTGCGATGAAGTATATAAGCGTGGCCATCGTTGTCCTCAGCCCCACGTTTTGCTCCTCGAGGGTAATAAGGAAGAAGAAGAAGATTCTGATGTTGACCCTCCTGTTCTAGATCATACTTGATCTGCACCTCCTCTAGGGATTTCTCTTCATGCTCTTCTCGGGTCCCCACGGCCTGAAATCATGCGTCTCACTGGACAATTAAATCACAGGACTGTTACTGTCCTTGTTGACTCTGGTTCCACTCATAATTTTTTGCACCCATCTTTTGCCAAACAATGTGGGTTTCCAATCCACCAAGATAGTGTTTTACGCGTCATGCTTGCGGATGGTGGCCAATTGCATAGTCCAGGCTCTTGTCGGGATGTTTCCCTTAAATTACAAGATTATGAGTTCCACGTCCACTTCTTACTCCTTGGTATCACTGGATGTGATGTGGTTCTAGGTGCTGAATGGCTTCGCTCTTTGGGTGTTATTAATTGGGACTTTTCCAAGCTGATTATGACATTCTCGGTGGCAAATCGTACTTATACATTATTTGGCGACAATTCTCCTATGGTCTTGGATAATACCCCGATCCATCGTTCTTTACAACAGGAGCATCATGGCATTCTTTTACAATTACCTCAGGCAGTTGCCCTAGGCGCTTCCATTCCCGATGTCGTTCAGCCACTTATTGCTGAATTTTCAGATGTCGTTGGCAACCCCAACGCCCTTTCCCCCGGCCGATCACATGATCATCATATCCCGATTTTACCAGATGATTCTCCAGTAAATGTTCGACCATATCGTTATCCTCACTTTCAAAAGGCCGACTTTGATATCGTTGTATCTAATTTGAAGGCTGCAGGCCTTATTCGAACCAGTACCAACCCTTCTCCTTCATCAGTTCTCTTGGTTAAAAAGAAGGATGATTCTTGGCGCATGTGTGTTGACTATCGAGCCCTTAATAAATTCACTATTCAGGACCGCTGGCTTATCAAGTGGACCAGAGTAACTACATACTGGCTTATCAAGTCGACCGCCCCCCCCTGTGGAGGAAGCTACTTGGAAAGACTACGAGCAGTTCATGTACGTTTTCTGGATTTTCAGGCTTGTGGACAAGTCTTGTTTCAGGCGGCGTGGGATGTTAGGATACCAATCCTATTTAGTATTTACTTGAGATTAGAATGTCTTAGTTATAACAATATTCTATTTAGGGAATATTAGCTTGTTTTGAATTAGGAGTTATTGTTTGATTAGAATTAGGATTGAATTCAATTAAGAAGTATTATTCTTTGCTTTCAGTTATAAATACATATGATGTAATAGAGTTTAGGCAAGCAATACAAGTTTTATTTAATTTATTTGGTGGTTGATCCCCAATCAAAGGATCTAGGTGGTTTGATCTCCAATCAAAAGGTCAAGGTCTCTATTACCATAAGTTGCATGCCTCAAACTATGATGCTTCAATTTAGAACTTGTAAACAAGAACCCTAAAATCAAACAAACACCATGAAGAATAAACTGAAAATAAGCACATGGTCCAATAAATTAATCACAAATCCCAGATACCCAACACTCCAAAAATATTACAAAAACCATCTGATTTAAACATTAAACCCAAAAAGCTCAAACTTGGCAAAAGGATATAAATTACAAAATTAAGAAGTGTATTCCTCTGAAGCTCAAAAAAATCTTCAAACCAAAACTTGAATAAACCTGAAATCTAAACACAAACCAAAAGAGGGGAGATTTCAAATGTTATAATAAAGTTGATACCCGGATATGAAGAGTTCCACCACCAAATTGGCTGCCGGTTTTGTTATGAAATTCCATCCAAGCTGTGTTCTTGTAAAAGCAAGCGCCTTTCCACTGGAGAGTATCGTTGGGAGAAGAAGCAGCACCAACAAAAGTGGGAAGAAGGTCGACTGGACTGCTGAGAGAGTTGAGTAGAGGCCATGAAACCTGTCTGGGTAAGACTGGAAGAATGTCTCTTGGGTGGAAAGGTGTTTTCAGAGCAACCCCATCATGTGAGAAGAAGAGAAGTACAACAAGGAAGGTTAGAAGGCAAAGCTTCTTCTTCTTCAGCAGCAGAAGCAGAGGTTCCATGGCTTTGTTGTTGGTTGTGGAAAGAATAGAAAGAAACGGAAAGAAGGTGTTTTTTGTTTTTCTGTTAAAGCCACCCTACTCTATTTCTTCTTTATTTTCAGGCTTCTTGTAAATGACAGAACAGCTAACTTTCTATTCAGAGTAGTTAATGGTTAGCTTGGAATTGGATTGGTGTCAAACCAACAGCAACATAGCAACATTACCATGTCCATGTGAGGATTAACCAACCCATCGTCTTGTTCACTTATCATCAATAGCTAATTAAGAGCCAGCATCCTTTAATGAATCCGGTACTTGTGGATGCTCTAACACTATAATAATACTTAATCAACCCTTAACTAATTATTAAAGGGTGAAATATTTTTTAATAAAGGAATCTACTGCTATAAGGTGCCTTTTTTAAACTCATACGCATCTATTGTGGACCACAATTATGTTTATCAAGACGACTTTTTCATGGCCATTTTGATACTAGTCATTTTCATTATTATAATTTTCTCTAAACCAGTTTCAAAGAATCATAATGATCACGGAACAAATTTTCGCTACTTCACTAAAGGCTTCTTGTGTCGTTTGTCAATCAAAACAAACACACTACAAACACTATAGATATTTTACTTCTTTAATATGTTTGATTTTCATTTTTACACCATTTTTTGTTGAAGTAAAAACAGGGGCGATCTACCCTTTGGCTAAAGGGGTCAGTTGTTCCCCTTATTTTTCTGAAAAATCCTACTAAATTACTCATATTTTTTTATATTGCCCCCTTTAGGTTGCCAACTTTTGTTTATAATCTTGGCTCTTGACTCCACTAAAAATTAAATCATGTATTATTTTAAAAGTTTAGATTCCCCTTTTATACAAATCTCTGCTACCGATATGTTCGCGTTTCAAGGTTCGATATAGCCAACTGACGAAGTTGAGCGAATTGGGAATGAAAATATAATAGGAGTGAGATGAGAGGCGGAGTTGAGAGATTACATAATGAGTGAGGGTTTGCGAGGGAGAGAAAATATAAGAGAAAGAGAAGAGGAGAGAGTGAGAGGGTTGGTGAGGGTGGGTTTGCTGGGAGTTTAAAAAGAAAAAAGAAAAAAAATCTTTATTCGGTTCGGAAAACCACGTTAAGGGGTAAGTTGATCTTTTCAAACTTTTTTTTGCCCCATTTTGTCAGCAATCCTGGCTCCGCCCCTGAGTAAAAATTAAATGTTTCATCTTCTTCAACCAACCACCTGATATACGTTTTATTGTTTAATGCTAATAAATATGCAGTACACGTGGGTGGTGTTATCAAGCATGACTAAGGGTGGAAGCGCACTACGCTCGAGTATATTCAGTATTTTATTTTATCTTTAAAAATTAATAAATACAAATTAAAATTAAAAAAAAATTAATCTAAGAAAACTTGGAATTTGAAATAAAGGTAAAGCATTTTATTACAAAATATAAATATGAAGGGTCAATTATGCATTGGGCCTTTTGCTTTTTTTTTTTATTTTTATTTTTCATTTTGTATTCTTTACTTATTTTGAAAAGACATTAAAACCATTATGACTTTTTAACTACCATTTTGATTTTTGTTTGTAAAAAGTTTGACACTGGAAGGGCAAAATGAGAATGAGAAATCAGGACAACTACATTGTTATTGTTTATTTTGGAGAAAAATTATTATAGTAACTAGGGTGTCGGCGCGCTTTACGGGTGTGGATATTCAGTACTTTTATTTTATTTCAACAATTCAATAATAAAAAATTTATTATTGAATTTCTAAACATAATAATTATATATAATTTTAAAGACATATTTATAGTTTATAAATAAATAAGGGGCTTCAAATAATTTATATTAGTGGCACTATGTATAGTAATCAATGTTTAAGAGTGGTTGATTTTTATTGCAAAAGCATGAAATGTGGAAGACAAAATGAGAAATTCAAAAGTTATATGTAAGGGTTTCTTTTTATAATTTATAAATAATTGAAAGAATTCAAATAAATTATATTAGGGGCTTAGGTATAAATATAAAATATTTACAGGGGTTGTTTTTATTGTAAATAGTTTAACGTTGGGAGAGTAAAATGGTAAAAATGTATTATAGTGTTTTCATTATAAGAGTCTATTTATAATTTATAAATAATTGGAGGGCTACAAATAAATTATGTTACGGGCTTAGGTGTAATTAATGAATATTGAGAGGGTTGGATTTGATTATAATTAATAATCTGAATTTGGGAGGACAAAAATGTAATATTATTTTTTAATTAAAAGACACAAATATACCCTTTGAACTATTGATTGGTTTTTGGTTTTACATGTAATAATTAAGAATGGGAGAGGGCAAAATGGAAATGTAAAATTAGAGTTGAAGACATACACATTTCACTATTCATTTGGGGAAGATGAGTTATGTAGTTAAGATAGAGTGTCGATGCGTTCTATGTGTGTGTAATTTTTAGAATTCAAAGAGTTGATAATTAACTGAAATTAAAAATGATTTATAAGTTTAAAAAATTGTACAACACAATAGTGTTTATAAAATTATTAAGTCACTCGCACACACCCGCAATGCAATTTGTAAATTTGAAAAAATAAAAATATATGAAAAATATTAAAAATGATATATAATATACATAAAAAAATTTTCTATAATGGTTTGCTAAAATTAAAGCCTAGGCCCAATAGTTATCTTTAGGGGTATATTTGGATTTTACATAATTTGAGGGCATATTCGTAAATGATTAAATCAAAACCTAGCAGATTTTGTCTTTTTCTAGGTTATATTGTAAAATATAGACTTTGGTAAGGGCATTATTGGAATGAAAAATCGGATTGAAGACCCATGTTACTGTTCATTTGAGGGAATGATCGTTATATTGTTCAAATAGTGTGTCGATGCGCTCTACGTATGTGTAATTTTTGGGTTTTCAATTTTTAGAATTCAATGAGTCGATAATTGCAAATTAAAAATAAAATAAAATTTATAAGTGCAAATTAAAAATTAGAGAATTTGGACAGTGATTTTTACTGAAATTAAAAATGATTTATAAGTTTAAAAAAATTGTACAACACGGTAATATTTTATAAAATTATTAAGTTTGCTCACACCCGAAATGCAATTTGTTAATTTGAAAAAATAAAATTATATGAAAATAATATTAAAAAATGATATATATTATATATAATTTTTTTTCTATAATGGTTTGATAAAATTAGAGCCTAGGCCCAATGATAAACTCAAGCCCATATCTTTAGGGGTATATTTGGGTTTTACCTAATTTGAGGGCATATTCATAAATGACTAAATTAAACCTAGCAGATTTTGTCTTTTTTAGGTTATATTGTAAAATATAGACTTTGGTGGGGGCACCATTGAAATGAAAAATCGGGTTGAAGACATTAATTGTTGTTCATTTGAGGGAAGGATCGTTATATTGTTAAGATATATTCGTAAATGACTGAATTAAAACCTAGCAGATTTTGTCTTTTATCTAGGTTATATTGTAAAATATAGACTTTGGTAGGGGCATTATTGGAATGGAAAATCAAATTGAAAACACTAATTATTGTTTATTTGAGGGAATGATCGTCATACTGTTAAGATATATATTGTACAATATGGATCACTAATTCGACATATTTCACATGAGGCTATAGAAAAGAATATGGCTTGAGAATACTTGGCTCAAATTTTGGATGGTCAACAAATTCAGTGAAAGTGAAGAAATGTTGTGATTTTTCTTCTTTGCTTTAGCTAGCTACCTAGGGTTGGCAGTGGGGCGGATTTTCGTGGATATCCGCATGCCCGCCCCGATTGGGGCGGATTTGGGTTCCCTTAAACGGATTTCGGGGTGGATTCGGGGATGCATATAGTATCCATCAAACATTCGGGGCAGATACGAATTTGGCCATATCCGCCCCGCGGATATCCGTTTATATGGTTATTTTACTGAAATACCCTTGGCCCTTAATATAAGTAGATAACCTAACCCTAAATTTCTCTACATATAGAGACAATCAACTATCCGCCTCTCTCATCTCTCATTCTTGCCTCTCCCTCTTCTTCTTCCTCAGACAAACTTTGCTTGGAAGGTCGTCATCGTGAGAGGGTTTTGTTTATTTATAGTTTCATCGATCACAAACAAATTGAAAGATTTGTATTGTTTGGTGAGAGCAATGGAAGTAGAGTTGGTATGTAGAATCAGAGATGGTTTTGCCACAACATCTGAGTTTCAAGAAGGTGCAGATGTATGAAAAGTATCCAAAAGGTTACAAAGAGGGAGGTGGAAGCGTTTGAAGCAAATTATTCAAGCTGAAAATTACCAGAATTACCCTCCAAAAGTGTATTATGGTGATTGAATGTTCTGTAAAAGAAATCAGATCTTTGTAGATCATATCAGATCTTTGTAGATGATGGATCAGATTTTTGTAGAACTTTATAAAAGATCTTTCTAGATCAGAATTTGTAGATCTTTGTATATTAGATCTTTGTAGAACTTTGTAGATCTTTGTAATTGATCAGATCTATATAAATTGATCAGATATTTGTAATTTATCATATCTTTGTAAATTGATAGAAATTTTGACTGTTGTCAAGCTTGCAGAGAAGAAGACAAATTTTTTTTTGGGAAATTAAATGGTTAATCGGGGAGAGGCGGATATCCGCCATTTCGTCTGGATCGGGGATGGTTTTTATAAAAAAACATAAACGAATATTCGGGGCGGATTCGGGGATCCATGATCCCTCACGGGACGGGGATGGATTTTTGCCCAAATCCGCCCCATTGCCATCCCTAAGCCTACCAAGAAACCTTCAATAATGAAAACATTTGTGGTTCATAAAAACCATCCTTTTTTTTTTTTTTCGTTAAAAGACCTCTAACCAAAAATATTAGATAATACGATTACATAACTGATGGCCAACAGTGGTAGCTAAAAGTATGGGCCTCAACATTGAGGTCCCTGGAAATAAATTTATAAAACCATTATTTGTGTTGCTCTAAAAGTTTTTGAATATTCAAAATAAATGGGCGCCACATCCAACACATGGTTGTGGTTGTCGGGCAATGATCCTCCTAGTGCACCATGTTGAGAAGAAACATAGAAACTCACATCATAAGTGACAATCACAAAGTTGAGGTCTAAGAGCCTCTCTAATGGATCCCTAAAATAGTCAAAAAGTTATTTTAGGGGTCTTATGTGAGAAATTGCATGCTCCAATGGATCTCCTAAATCATTCCCCATTTTAACTTCACATTCAACTTTTTTCTAAATTTAAGGGCAACCAACCATCCCCTAAAATTTGAAATATGATTAAAATATTTCAAATATTTAATTTTCAAATTAAAAACAAAATAAAAAATCAAAACAAAGGGAGGATGAAAAAGTGTAAAATATATTTAAATAATGATAAAAAAAGTTAAAATAGAGGATCTTATTGGACTGATGAAAAAAAGGGGGACCCCTAAATTTTACTTTTGGTTAAAATGGGGGATGGTTGATCCCCCATTTTAACTTTTACCATTGGAGATGCTCTAATTGATCAAAGAGAACTGACATTCTAGAAGAGCCAGAGTTGAGTCTATGGTTCTGCGCAGAAATGAGTTGAGCTTGTATAATGTCCACCTGTGCTTGGGTAACCATGATAGTGGGTCCAAATTGTACCGAGACAAGATTAAGGGAGGTGTTTTTTTGACATTAATCAGAACCTGGTGTAATGATGTTATCCCCGCACTCCTGTCCTTTTGTTATCATTTTTCGAGACAAAAGGGAGGGCTCAAGGTGTTGAACCACTGACTGTGTCAGAGGACCAAATTCGATTGAAGGTGGTGATGAACACTTGAGGTGTGAATTTCGCTTTCCGGAAAATACAACTGTTACGAATTATCAGTCATTTTCATTATTATAAGTTTATCTAAACCAATTTCAAAGAATCAAAATGATCGCAGAACAAATTTTTGCTAATTCACTAAAGGCTTGTTTAGGGGTGGGCACGGGACGGGATGGGACGAAATATACCCATCCCTATCCCATCCCGTTCATACGGGATCGGGACGGGATGGAATGGGAAAACCCCATCCCGACCTCGTCCCATTCCAAACTGGTTCGGGACGAGACGAGATCAGCGTGCTGCGAAGATTATCATCATATAAGAGCGTGAAAAATAACTTTCTTATAGTTAGATATAGATGTGGCATGCAAATATAGGGGTAACCACTAAATCCCCTAACAATGAAGTCGAGTGGGCTGACTTTTAGAAAATGACATGATAAATGAGACCCACTAAGAGTATTGTGTCGCTGTGATGGTCTCCCAACTGATTTTACAATTTCATTATTGTGGGAAACAAAATTCATGGTTCCTTGACAAAATGACATTTCATCTTTTGTTTGGGAAGAAATATAGACCTATTGGTGATGCTCTAACATATTCATAATGGTTTACCATCAATACATATTGTAATTAAAAAAATTATTTTTACAGCCCGGGGCATCTCAAATTCTTGGCTCCGCCCCTGAATGTTCCCTTCTGAATATGTATTACTCAGTTAATTGTTATTTTTCATCTTCACCTGGGTATTATCAATATGAAGTTAAATAATTGGAGCCACTTTTATTGGGAATCCAAGCAACAGTCTGCTATCTTTCTCTTACTTAATGAATATTTATTTTCTTGAAGTAACATTTCTGTTACCACTGCAAACACCATGAGTTTCTGTCAGTCATCTGTAAGTTTATATGAATAAAAATAAATAAATAAATAATAAATATTAATAATAAATATGAAAAAATTAGCTCAGGACGGGACGGGATTGGCGGGATTGAAAATCTTCATCCTATCCCATCCCATTCTATATCGGGACGGGACATGATCGAGATGAAATTATTCAATCCTATTAAAATCCGGTAAAATCGGGACGAAACGGGTCGGGATCGGAACGGAATCGGGATCGCAGGATGGGATGGGATGCCCACCCCTAAGCTTGTTATGTCATTGGCCAATCAAAACAGGCACAATAAAAACACAATAGATATTTGTAATATTTAAATTTGTTTGATTTTCATTTTTATACCATTGTTAGCTCAAGTAAAAGTAAAAAGTTTTCTCTTCTTCAACCAACCACCTAATATCCTTTCATTGGTTTAATGTTCATAACATGTATGAGTAAGTCTAGGCAGTCAGGGCAACTAATCAAGTTTTTATAATTTTACCCATTATCTTTAAAACACAATTACAAACATCAATTATAGAAATAGAAGTGTAAAGAGCCCCAACTCTGGTAAAAAAATGGCTGATAGCCCTGACTTTCTAGAATTGAGATAACATGTATAAATCACCTATTATAAACCAATTTATACAATACTTACTCTTCTTGCTGTAGTGGATGGGGTGAACTTATTTGTGGGTGGTGTTATTAAGCTTGTATATATTGTAAAGTGTGGACCACTAATTAGTCGTACATGAGAAAGTGTGATATATGAGAAAGTGTGGACCACTAATTAGTCATATTTCACATGAGGCTATGGAGAAGAATATGACTTTAATATTCTAGCACAAATTTTGGATTGCCAACAATTTCAGGGAAAGTGAAGAAATGTTGTCATTTTCTTCTTTGCTTGCCTACCAAGAAACCTTCACCGATGAAAAACATTTGTGGTTCATAAAAACTATCTTGCAAAACCTATAGATTCGTGGCAGCAACTATTCCACACATTCATAAGTGTTTTATCACACCATTCTACTATCATACACTACCTTTTTTTTTTCCACACCACTATACTTTCCACACCACTTATATAAATAAAAAAACAACATTTTTCACCTCCTTATTCAAATCAAAATGCGATTCTTCCCTCTCTCACATTCAAATCTATTCTCACATTCAAAACTCTTGCAAATATCTTCCCTCTCCCTTGAAAATATTTTTCCTCTCCCTCAAAATCTCTTTCCTCTTCCTCAAAATCGAAACCCTTAAAAATCGAACCCCAAATCCGAATCTCCCTAAAAATTTGCAAAAAAACAAAGTAATCCCCATGGAAACTTCAAAAAAAAATTCTGAAATATTTTCAATCACAAAACACAAAGTAAACTTCAGAAAAAAAATTTAGAAATCACAAAAAAACATTTTCGCCTAAGACAATGCGAGGTTTTTGCAAAACATCACAATGATCTGGGCGAATAAAAAATTTCAGCAAATTTTGTCGGACAGATTTGTGCGACTTTAGTAATTGATCATAACTTGCTCATTTCAAAACATTTTCAAGTGATTTAAGTTGTTTTTATTAGATAACTTAGAGAACTACAATTTTTGTGCTTTGATCAACTTGAGAATTGGTCTCGATCGAGCACATAAGTTGGCCGAAAATCAGAGACACTATCTCGTTTTTATTGAGAGACAAATTTGCGCGACTTTAGTAAAATAACCATAACTTGCTCATTTCAAAACATTTTCAAGTGATTCAAGTTGTGTTTATTAGATAACTCAGAGTACTACAATTATTGTGTTTTAATCAACTTGAGAATCGGTCTTGATTGAGCACATAAGTTGGCCGAAAGTCAGAGACGCTATCCCATTTTAATTGCAAGACAGATTTGCGCGACTTTAGTAAAATGACCATAACTTGCTCATTTCAAAACATTTTCAAGTGATTCAAGTTGTGTTTATTAGATAAATTAGAGTACTACAATTTTTATGTTAATCAACTTGAGAATTGGTCTCGATCGAGCACATAAGTTGGCCGAAAATCAGAGACACTATCTCGTTTTCATTGCGAGATAGATTTGCACGACTTTATTAAAATAACCATAACTTGCTCATTTCAAATATTTTCAATTGATTCAAGTTGTGTTTACTAGATAACTCAGAGTACTACAATTTTCGTGTTTTGATGAGCTTGAGAATCGGTCTCAATTGAGGGTTTAATTTGGTTGAAAGTTATCCTGATTTGAATTTGGATTTTTTTATTAGGTTATACATATTTATTGGTGGTGTGAAAAAAAAAAAAGAAACTCAATGATGTAAGAAAGCCCTTCTCACGGTGTAGAGTTGTCGTTGCCGAGATTCATTCTAACCACCAAAAGTTTAATCTTCAACATGTTCATTCTAACCACCAAGAGTTATCATATTAACTAAACAACATGTTATATTCAAACTTCAATAATTGATTGCTTGAGTTTATTTTTATTACATATGCCTTATATTCAAGGGTTTGTGGTTTATGACATTTTGTGGCAACTGTAGCCATTGTAATAAGTGCTTTCTGTAGCAGTGACTCGAATCAACTATAATGGAAGGAAATAATTAGCACTTGAAGAAAATAACTCAATGTGATGCATACTCAATTGTGACATGTTATTTATGCTGCCCACGTTTCTCTCGTTACTTTTATACTAGGATGTAGGATGTGGATGCCCTCTAAGAGCGCGTATATTTAGTATTTTTTTATTAAAAAATCAATAATAGGTAAAAGTTAAAATTTTATTAGGAGATTTGACTAAAAATTTCTAAGCAAAATAATCATAAAATTATTTATAATCCTAATTAATTAATTAAAAAGGTTAGAGAATATTATGGAGTAAAACTTTGTAATCAAAGATTACACTCTAACTATTGTAAAGACTTATTATAGTTTATTGATAATTAAAGGCCTTCAGATAAATTATATTAGCGTCTTAAGTATAACTAATCAATGTTTGAGAGATGTTGATTTTGATTGTAAAAAGTATGAAATGTGGAGAGCAATATGAGAAATCCAAATTTAGATGTAAAGACATATTTATAATTTATAGATATTTAGGGAGCTTCAAATATATTATGTTAGGAGCTTAAGTTTAATTAATCAATGTTTGAAAGATGCTGGTTTCGATTGTAAAAACTATGAAATGTGGATGACAAAATGGGAATTTTAAAAATTAGAGTTGAAGACATGACATTGTTTATTAACCCTTCTTAATGGTCCAAATAATTTCAATTGAAAGAATTTAGTTGGAGCAATCACGTGAAAACCTACTCCAACAACATAGTTAGACGCCCCCTTCTCCCCAAACGGAAGAGAGAACTGACTAATTACTTAAAATAAAAATTAAAAATATTATGTTTTATTAGTCTCATGCTGGCAACTCTTTCTTCCTCCTCATCTTTCATCACCGTCGACCCTTATTATTCTTCATTTGTTCACAACCATTGCCACAAAAATTCAACACTTTCCACAACCATCGCAGAATTAACCTGATTCAGCGTCCATCGCTCACCACCTCTAACCCCTTATGAAGCTAAAGGTACACGCAACGGATAAACTTCGACCACCGTTACCACAATCATAAACCTTAAATATGTTTTAGGGTGGCATGTGAGCACATGCCATGGGTTGCATGCTCAGTCACCGACTGCAGAGCGAGAGCGTCGGAGTGCTTAACTAGAAAAGTTATTAGCATCCACAGCGCATGAACAGAGCTGAAATGAATTAAAAATGTTTTTTTTTGGTAGTGCTCTTAATTCTAAAGAGTAGGTCTGCCTAGGTAAGTAAAAACTTTTTTTTGTCCCTAAACTGCCAATGCCCTTTATTTAAATATTCAAATATTTTACACTGTCTAAGACGCTATGAACACTAACAATTTTTATCGATTGGTGTTCCCGCTCTGCACTTTGGTGACGACATGTGCATCCCCTACTATAATTTTTCTTTATCCAAAACGAAAACTAATTTTTCTCTTATTGCATCCCTATGGACTTTAAGGTCTATCTTCCTGTACTTATAATTCAATGATTTTTTTTTTCCAGTTAACAAAGTTTTTACAAGATGCTTGTATTCTTTTGGAATGGATCAAATTCAAAAGGCATAAAACCTTATAATTTTTTGGAACCATTTCTTCTGAATTCAATAATTCGGCAATCAGCGTATTGAATTTATCCAAATGCAAGACAAAGTAACACCTTGTATTATATTCATTCAAAAAATTTGCATTATGAGGAAGAACTTATTTTAAATATTCTTCGTCATATACTTGTCTTCCAATTTTTTTCACAACACTTTAACGGAAATTTCTTTCATAATGAAATATTTGTGTTCATTCACTGAACACAATCGGATAAACTTATATGATTGCCGATTTAACTTGTTCCAACCTTCTTCTCCAATGGTTTCCGGCTTATCAACCAAAGCATTCTCTTGGAAATGCTCTAACTATATATGCAATGGGGCTTGGCAATCTCCATCTGACTAAGAATTGTTTTAGACTTGACATTAGTGGAATTATGGCATTGTAACTATTTTGAAGCTGTTAACATCAGAGCTCGTGACCTGGGTAATACGTAATTACTGGTTGTGTAACGAGAAATCTTGGATAGATATTCATCTCTTTTGGGCACGTAAAATTATGTATGAGGGTGGTTTTCTCTTGGCGCAGAGTGCACAGACCGATAATTTGGATCCCTAATCCGGAAAATGGGTACATGAATCTCGAGATGGCCCGGAAAATTTGAAGTTTTGAGATAGAAGACCTCACGCAAGACCCATCAATACCACCACCACACTTTCTGTACAAGTCATTACGACTCACAAGCAATGTGTGACTGATTTTTTTTACCAGAGTGCTAGCTAGAGACATGCCTTACTCCACGCACACACTGTCAAAGCCACACACATAAAAGGGGAGGGACAGCTATTGGGTGAGGTCTCACCACACACACAGATTAAGTCTCTACACTCACAACCACCGCTTGCATATTATTCATGGAAGTATACATATAACTCATCCTTCTCATTGTTTTCCCAGCTTTAATTTCCTTTTCTTATGCACCACATTTCAATGTCTATCTTACCTCAACACAAGTCCATCTTCTTTAGACACCCTCATCATGTTCACACGTCCCAACCTCGCTTCGCGGTGCGTGTGTATTCCTTGGTAAAGATGACTCCTACACGCAGGTCTAGCGTTGCCGCTAAAGAACCACAACCACCATCACCTAAAGTTCAACGATCAATAATCAATGATCCAGACCTACGGTCGACATGGTCTCACCGAGCATGGGTAGCAAGTGGGTGTACCTCTGTGCTCATTTCCTTGGTCAAGGCCATGGACACAAATACAATACTTGAACCAGTCATCGCAGGCTTGCTTGGTTATGTACTTTCGGATCTTGGCTCTGGTGTTTACCATTGGGGCATCGACAACTATGGTGATGCCTCGACGCCTGTATTTGGGTCACAAATAGATGCATTCCAAGGCCATCATAAATATCCTTGGACTATAACTAGGCGCGAATTTGCCAACAACTTGCATGCCCTTGCTCGTGCAATAACATTTTTCGTTATTCCGCTAGACCTTTGGATCAATGACCCGGTTATGCATGCTTTCATCGGTGTTTGCTCTGGATGTATTATGTTTAGTCAGCAATTTCATGCATGGGCTCATGGTACCAAAAGCCGTCTGCCTCCTCTAGTGAGAGGGCTGCAGGATGCTGGAGTACTAGTGTCACGTGCACAACATGCGGACCATCATCGACCACCCTACAATAATAATTATTGCATTGTGAGTGGAATATGGAACAAGTTTTTGGATAATCAAAAGGTTTTTGAGGCATTGGAATTAGTTCTCTTCTTTAAGCTTGGGGTTCGACCACGGTCTTGGAGTGAACCTAGTTCTGATTGGATCGAAGCAGCAGATGACAGGCAGTATGGTCATTGAAATGGCTTATACTTTCAATTGTATTGATCAACTTGTGTAGATAATTTATATGGAAATTCTGTTTTATTTTACTTGTAACATTGTAATTGGTTTTCAGAAATTTGTTATTTCTGTATTCAGCCATAAAATGCGCTAGACTTTGTCTTGGACAGAACTGTAGAGAAACAGATTCCAACTGTTACAGTTATACTCTTCGTCGAACTAATCCAACAAATACAGCAATGAACTTTTGAGTTTATCATGTCATGAAGATTGCTAGTTCAAAAGTACAACTAACAAGCAAATCGAACCCACCCTCCCAAGTTGAGAAGATTGAACCAATTCATCACTTATCATTTTGACTAAATGCGCTACCAACCCTATGTTTGGTTGCAGGGAACTTAGAGTGAAGCTACTGCATTTTGCATAGTTGAACAAAGCTCTGCCACAGAAAAGCAATAGGGACCTCAAGTTTTTCTATAAAATAGAGTAGCTATTGCAAGTGGCAAGCATTAAAACAAATATAAGCTGACCAGTTCAAGATCATCATCTTGCACATCTGCCCCAAGATACTTTTACCGATTTGAGGGGTATAGAAACAGATTCTAAAAGAATCATCACTATAGACATTGTTGGGATCAAATCCCTACAAGTGAAGTCTCCGATTTCCTTCGATTATTAAGCAAATTAGCAAATACACGAGCAGCGGTACTTTGAACAGTTCCCTATAACAATGGAACTTTGTACTGTGAGAAACTTCTATGAATTACAAAATGTTGCACATATGCACAAGAACAGTAGATTGGAAAAAGCAAGCACTAAAAGCTCACACGGATGAAAGAATGCAAAACATGAAAGAGTACACTTAAAAAGGAATGGTGAGACAAAAGATAGAGAAGCGAAATGCTGTTAAAGACATAACTAATTCTCCTTGTCAGGAATATCAGCATAGTGCAAAGATAAAAAAGATGGTTTGCTAGGAGAACAACCAATCTTGGCAACAGACAAGTAGAAAGTAGAAAGATAAACTGCAATACGACTGACAAACTAAGCACAACTAGATTTTTAGCTTCTATTACTAGAAAAATGACTAAGAAACCATAGTAGCAAGCTTACAATCAACAGGCTGATCCTTAAAAAGAAAGCATAGACCTCAATTGGGACCATATATCTCTGAATGATCCCCTCCCTTGCCCCATAAACAAAAGCACTAGCAGCAAAATATAGTTATTTACTGTAAATTTTATACCATGCCAAACACGAATGTTTTAATGAAAATTGTGGGAGCAAAAAATAATCCTTAGCCCAGTAGGAAAAGGAAGCTCAAAGATTTGAGATGTTCTCGAGAAGTCCGAATATTACCCATGAAAGTTACAAGTAGAGAAAACCCAAGTTTGGGCCCAATGCAACTCAGCAGAACATTTATTTCTCAGCAGAGGAGTAGGGCTCGGCGCTGACCACCATGCTCAACTGAGCTCCCAAGCTTGCAGGAGAGGTGACTCAAAACAGGAAGTTACAACCGCCAACAGGAGGTTACAACTATCTACGAAAGTTACAACTACCTAAGAGAAGTTACAACCGCCGCCAAGTAGATGACTCACTCATCTGCCAACAATTTATTCGTTCCGCCTCTATAAATAGCCAAACACAAAGCCATTTGGAGGTAACTCTTTCTTGATTCAGAATTTTCTCTTCAAATATAGAGATATAAACATTTTTCTGAATACAGTGTTCTAACTTTGGCATCGGAGTCCCCGTGGCAGGCACCACACCGGTGTCAAAAATTAACTTCTATCTTATGCAGATTACACCACGTGATCAACACGTGATTTTATCTTATGCAGATTGCTCCGTGTGATCAGCACGTGATCCAATGAAAATTTTCATCCACAAATTGGTGCTTTCAATGAGAGTTTGAATCAAACTCATTGCATGCTCTCTTCCATTCACAAAAAAAAAAAAAAAAAAATTCATTCATTCAGTTTCAGTTTCAATTTCATTCACAAACACTTTTATTTTCAACTCAATACAATGGTGGGAACTCGAAAACAAACTAGCAAAAATAATGTTACAAGGTATTCTGCTCGTACTAGTCTACCATCGTCATCACGGGTTCAGCCGTTACCGGTCAGACAGCCACTGATAGTGGGTCTGCCACCGCCTGCTGACCATCAATCGCAACCTTCTGCCAGAAGCCAAATGGAGTTGACACAAGAAAATATTGCAGGTCAGATCGCCAATCTGACCAAAATATTGGAAGAACAAACCTAGGTGGTAGAGCGATTAGTGAGCGAACAACCAAGGCAGACGACATATTGTCGTCTACAAGCAGATCATGCGCATAGAAGTGGAAGTAATCATCCATCAAAGGGAAACAATCCCTCTGAAAGCATTCATTCGAGATTAGGGCCACAAGTAAATGTGCACTCTAGGCTCGGACCTCAAACGGGAGTCTTCTCAAGGTTGGGCTCCCAAGCAACTGTGCACTCAAGGCTAGGACCACAGACTACACCCAATATAAGAGGTTGGCGCAGAAGACAGAATCTCGATGGATGCAAACAACGCAGGGGACCAGATCTAGATCACTACACTGATTTGTCCCACGTCCCTCATTCAGATGCTCGTCAAATCAAGTGGAGCCTTCAGGTGAATCCTATTGAGACTCTACCTCACTCACATGCAGGTAAGTCACTATCAAATTCAGAATGTGAGGAATCATCTACCGCAGATAATCAGAATCGAAATCACCATACGGCCGATCAGCAGGATACACACAAGCCTTGTCGCGCCCCGATTTTCAAGAAAAACGAAATCCTAATATCTGCATAGGATTATCCGTTTTCCCGAAATTCGGGACATAAATGTCATTCGCTAAATGTAACAGTTGGCATCCACGAGAAATAATCAAATGCACAATTTACCAGATTAGAGGGAAATCAAATAACTGATCTAAAAAGCTAAACGAAAAGAAAGAAAAATAATATTTAAATCTCGTTGAGCCAACTCTAACAAATTCAACTAAACATAGGCATAAGTCTCCTAATAAAAATGCAACACCAAGTTCTACTACAAAAGAATTAACTGCCACCAAATAAACAAAATGACATAGACTCTCGAACAACGTGCAACTCCCCAGCAATGCTTGTCACGTATGAAACAAACTTCTCTAAGTTCGCCCGAAACTACTAAATCCTGAAACAAGCTAGTCGGCTACATTCCCAAAGGAATGTACCCAAGAAGCCAAAGCCCACTTGGGTCAGCAATTAAGCTGGTGTGAAATTCTTCGTTTTCAAAAATCAATAAGAGAAATAGCATGGCATGACAGAAAAATATAGTACGACAAAATAACCAAAACAAAACAGGTAGTTCCTCCACGAGGCGAATATATAAAGCTAATTACAGTTTCTAACATATTTTCGTAACTATTTACCTTAAATACACATGCCCTGTGGAAACTAACCATGGCAAGTCAGACCTGCAGATAATGTCAGCAGACGTGCCATCCTGTACTAAGTGATTATGAGACAATAATTGTATTATTCTATTTACTCAAAATTTACCAATAAATTATTTAATTTAACCCAGTTATCCTTTATAATGAATTGATCATTTAGACTATACCACATTCGCACCACCTATGTGCCGAATATACATGTTCATATGCCTCTCTCATATAAAGGAGGACTTCTCCTTCATCCATGCCCAAGTGGGGACACATCACATACATGCATGCATCACCGGATACCATTAGCAACGGTTTTAAACCGTGGGGGTAACCCATTGTCACGGCTTAGAGCCGTGGGCTGTAGAGGCGTCGCTAAATCCCCAGTAACGGCTAAAAACCGTGTAATTGTAATTCTGGATTGATGACAGTAAATGGAATGGATTGTATTCAATAAAAAAGCTAATTCGAGATAGCTAATCTCCTGTAGAGCAAATGCTCAAGTGTACAATTTTCTTACAAATCAAATGAATCCATTTTTCTCTCTTATGCTCTCTTATTTATAGTACTACATTTATTGACAACTAATCTAACAGAAATCCTTCCTAAACAACATTACATGTAACAACATATATAGCACTCTGCAACATATAGCAACCTGCTCCCTTTAGTAACAGCACTTGTGTTAGCAGCCTGCATTCCATTCATGCACAAAAGAGATGAGGGTGATAATATGAAACTGTGTTTAGTTAAATTACTTATATTATTTTATGATGTTTTACAGTTGTTATATATAAAAATGTTGCTTTAAAGCCAATTCTTCTATATATAATATGATGGAGTAATACATGCATTATACTGCATTGCAGCACAAACATTATGTATACTGAAATGCATGTAGGAATCTCGACGCATACTCGCGGCATTGTATTAACCAAAAATTATAATATTTATTTCATGCTTTGAACAGCCCCTACAGACCATAAACAAAAACAGATTAAAATATAACCATGATAAAAAAAAAAAGTTTACATGCATTGTAAGAATTATAATATTTATTTCATGCTTTTAATGGAACCTGAGATCTTGCTAACATAAGTACAGTGATGATGGCTCGATTGCTAACATAAGTCAGTCACATTATTCAACCAAGCATGTTCAGTGTTTATGAAGTAACTCATTTAAACGATACAAATCATAATTTGATATCTTGAATTGTAATTCGTATTTTCTGACATCATGTTTATCCTTCAGTCCTTAAATTGCATTCGTTAGTTGTTTACAAACAATAAAAAGAAGCATGTTTCATGTTCTATCTTTTGTTCTATCTTCAGAAAACTTATTATTTAAAAATCCGATGGATGAAATTAACCCCTCAAACAAAGCACAGACTTCATTTTCTGAATAATAAGTTTTAACCTCCTGAGTCAGTACTCTCCTCCTCACCTCCTGTTGTTGAACTCCCCTAATAAAATCTTAAAACTATCAAATGAAATATGTAGAAAGTTACCTCTCCATTTTCATTAGAATTCAACCGAACAACAATTAGTCCTTTATAAAATTTCACTCTTTTATTAGCATAATGCCCCTCGTAAAAGGCAGATACACTAAGGGTGAAAAGCTGATAGACTGCGAAAGAAATTTCTATCTCAGAAACATTTTATCTTTTTTCAAATTGTAGAACAAAGATTGCCTGAAAGAAAGAATCTAGTTTCTACACTTTCCACATCAAGATATAAGCTGATTAATTCTTGCAAATCATTATTGCAAGTTCTTCCAAATAATGAAATCATTGAATACTAATGGTCAGCAAGCAAATAAAAGTCAATGAAATAGCCTACAATGTTCAGTAATTGCACCCACAACTAGACCTTTTTTCATATAGTTCTAATCAAACCTATGTGATATTATAACTTGTAATATATCAATACATGGTAATACAAGTCAGCAATTGCAAAATGGAGTTTGCAACATAAGAAATTCTGTTTCTCTGTCATATTTTGGGAATTGGTTGTATAAGAATGAAAATACGTTATCTTTTAGCATAAAAAGACTACTAAAGATCAAACTTAACAGTAATATTTCAGTTAAACAGAAAACATAGTTTAAGAGCTACTAGTAGTGATGGATGAATACTCACAGATACTGAAGAACTTCATTCCAATAGATTAGCCTTGGAATCTCACCAGTGAGTTGATTCTGAGCAAGGTCACTGCAGTAAATACAGACATAAAATTGAAAATTTGTTTCCCACATCTAATGGGCAAACATACACACAAAGAATAGAATGTATACCAGAAAAAGGAATGGGCAAACATACACACAAATGAGGGTCACTATGTTTACAGATAATCCGGCTTTCTTGTTGAGACTCTGCAAGCATCCAACTAAAGGAAGCCAACTCTGCAAGCCATGTCTTCTAAAGCAAACTAATCAGAAATGAGGGTCACTAAAACAAGTTCATTTCAGTCTTTAAAATTAAGAATTAGGATTCCTTGACATGAATTTTTTATGGCTGGTGCTCAGTCTCTAGATATAGCACTTAAATCTCATTTTTATATGGTTTGTGCTTCTTTTTCTCCCCTTTTAATTTATTTCTTGTTAAAAACATAGCTGCCTCACAAACACTACGAAAGACAGGTCCCTAACAATACATGTCCAACTAGATAAAAAGTTATCTTGATGCCATTTCCATCCAATAATCCCCAAAGTTGGGATAGTTTGTTCCTCTATAAATTAGTTGACATCTATACTGATAAATGGATAAGAAATAGTCATCTCTTCAAAGAAAACCTATCCATTATGGTCTCAAAGAAACATTCGGCTTCCATCAAATGGCGTTCTCCATTCGGACACATCATTAACACATGTATAGCCAAATCTCTACACAGCATTTGACGAAAAAATGATAACAAAATTTTGAAGAACTGAATACCTTGAACAACATAGAAGCCTAGACTGGAGAGTTCACATGCAGCTGCTGCACCTAACCCTGATGTTGCCTATAACAATACAATGAAATTATGCAAAATGGTATGGAGAAATTGTCCAATGTTTCGAAAGGAGCAATTTTAATCTTACCCCAGTGATAATGCATACAGGACGAGTTGTTGCAGTGGTGTTCGAAGGGAAGCAACGACGGTATGAGTGGGATTTGCAAGGCGAAAACCATAGCTGGAAGTACGAATAGAGAAGAGAGAATGTCCATAAGAGAGACATTCTCCAAAACTGTAATGAACATACAAACTCAATTGTTTCCCAGAATGTCGACATCACCGAATCAAAACCTCTTCTTCAAAAGTAAACCGGTTCAAAATCATGAAAAAAGGAGAACAACATTAGCAATTTCTCAAATAGAAACCCAATCAAGAAAAAAAATCAAAGCAATTCCATATACCCACTCACGACAATCTCTTTCCTTGCGAACTCACTCACGACAATCTCTCTATCTCTATCTCCTTCTTCTTCGTGCAGCAAAAACATTCTTCTTCTTCGACGAACTTTCCTTCAAGAACCGGAGAAGGGACGCAAAAATTTTTTTAGGGTTTTGGGAGATCTGTGGGGAGATGGAACAAATTTGAGGATTATAAACAAAAGTGGGAAGCAAAATTTTTGGAGCGGGAATCGCCCGCGAGAAATCGACTCCACACTCCACTTCTCCACACTTCCACGTGCGACACACTTGCAATTTAGCAACGGTTTTCAGCCGTTGGGCACTATAGCCACGGTTTTTAGCCGTGGCTAACACACCAACGGTTTAGAACCGTGGCCAAACCTTTTTTTAGCTACTGTTTTAGGCCGTTGGCCATTATAGCCACGGTTTTTTGCCGTGGCAAATAAACCAACGGTTTAGAGCCGTGGCCACCTCCGTGTAGCTAAAATGGCCTTTTGGTGTAGTGTGAGTACAATAAAAGTCACTCTTGGGCTAACAATGCGCATAGATCACGTCACCATCTTTCCGCAAGACTAGCCCGAAAATTATTTAGTTTCTCTATAAGAGAGAGGAAATCATAAACATCAAAGAGATGTGGTAGCTTCAAGTGATACAATTTGATGTTATTTAAAACGATAAATTCAAATTTATTCATATCGCTTGACATTTTTGTCAATCATAAACAAATCCACCCGTTCTTTGGGGAATATCATTTTTTTTTTTGTAATTTATTGTGATATCTCATAATCCTGCTTTTCAATAAAAAAAGATATCTCATAATCCTTATATATTGGCACCTTGTCAATCAAAGACAAGTTCACCCATAGTTTTAGGAAACCTAGCAATACTCAGGAACACATCGAGTCTTTTTATCCGTATCTAACTAATTTATCCGAAGTAATTACCCACATATTAACAAAGGCTAAACTCTATGTGTCACTATAATGCAATTCGATAAAAAAATATATACTTAACAATATCAATGGAATAATTTGTACATAGTAAAATCACTGTTCATAAATTACATATAGTAGATATATTTATACTATAATCATAACTACTACTAAAGTAATCACTGACATACAAGTAATCTGATCATATATTGTAGTCATGTACATATTGTGACAACAAAAAAATATAAAGGATATATACGATTTGGGGGTCACTTGAAATTGAGTAGTCACAAAGATAAAGTTTTTTGTTATTGTTTTTGTAAAGTGTGGGATTGGGTATCTGCAGGGTCCATCCTACTATTCTTCCTAAAGCTGACACTTATGTGTTGAATGACCACATAGAATATGTACAAAAACAGGGTACTACTTCCTATATACTATTCTCTACACTTCTTGTTATTTTATTAAAAAAAATTTCTCTCTTTGAATGGATGCACAACATTGCCAGAATTAAAATCCTTGTATTAATTTATTAGATGTACCCCACCATCCTTTAATGTATTGTTTTCCTCCCAATGATGTCATAGCTTCTAAAGGGGACATGTTAGGTTAAGCCAATCAGTCCCATGAGCACATGGTTCAATCCCATCCCATAAGCACATGGTTCAACTCCATCATCCATCAACCCCATAAGCCAAAAGTATTAGATACAACATCTATCAATCCCATAACCACTAGAGGACAAATTTATATGTTACATAATCTTTGACTATTGAGCACAATTTGCAAAACAAAACGTAAAACTAATAGAATTTTGAAGTAAAGAACTTACTTTCCTCTTCCTTCCCCTTTTTCTTTTATGTTTTTTTAGTTTTTTTTTAACAGACTTTCTATGCGGTTGGGAAGAATCAAATCCCTATTTAACCAATGCAAAGGCAAAACCCTACAAGATTAGGGTTTGCACAACATTATATTGACACCCTTTTATTTATTTATTATACACCCAACCTCAAAATAAATATGCCCTAAAACATTATCTTTTGTCAAAATTGGGGGTCATTACATTATACACACCTCAAAAGGAATCTCGTCCCAAGATTCACTGGATGAATAACTCCGGATGCAACTGTTTCACCTTGTCCTCTAGCTCCCAAGTTACATCATTCTCCTTTTCACTCCATTGAACTTTCACCAAATTCACTATCCTTCTACGGAGTTGTTTCACATCATGATCCACAATCTTGATCGGTCGTGCTACTTGGGTGAAATCGTCATTAATCTCAATTTCTGTGGGTTGGATGATGTGAGCAGGATCCTTCACACACTTCTTCAACATGGAAATGTGAAACACATCATGAACAACTGGTAAGCTCGGTGGCAATGCGAGTTTATAGGCTAAACTCCCTACTCAAGCAATGATTTCAAATGGTCCCACAAATCTAGGACTTAACTTCTCTTTCTTACCGAACCTCAATACGCCGCTCATAAGTGAAACCTTGAGAAAGACAAGGTCCCCAACTTGAAATTCTACCCCCTTACGCTTCCGGTCAGCATAACTGTTCTGTCGGCTTTGAGCAGTTCTGATCCGCTCTTTAATAATCTGCACCTTCTCCGATGTCTCTCGGACAACCTCTGGCCCCAGCAAAACTATGTCACCAACCTCCGTCCAACAGGATGGTGATCAACAAGGTCTCCCATATAAAGCCTCAAACAGAGCCATGCCAATACTAGAATGGTAACTGTTGTTATAAGCAAACTCTATGAGAGGTAAATAATCCTCCCAACTACCACCAAAATCGAGCACACATGCCCGAAGCATATCCTCTAGAACCTGATTTACCTCCGTCTGACCATTAGTTTGAGGATGATAAGCTGTACTCAAATTTAATCTCGTCCCCATGGCTCGCTGAAAACTCTCCCAAAACTCAGATGCAAACATGGGATCTCTGTCAGACACAATGGACACGGGTACCCCGTGAAGCCTAACTACCTCACGGATGTATCGTCTGGCTAAATGTTCGGTAGTACGGTGCACACCAATCGGAACAAAATGCGTGGACTTAGTCAAACGGTCAACTATGACCCAAATCAACTCGTTACCTCGTCGAGTCTTCGGTAAACCATCTACAAAGTCCATAGAAATATTATCCCATTTCCAGATAGGAATCTCCAATGGCTGCAACAAACCCGAGGGTCGCTGATACATATAATCTCCCACATCCTTTTTCATACTATCCCGCCAGAAAGTTCCAAAAAGTTCGCTTCAGATCATGATACATTTTTGTGCCTCCTGGGTGAATGGTAAAACGTGACTTATGAGCCTCATCCATAATTTCTTTCTTCAACCCCTCAATCTCGGGCACACAAAGTCTCCCGTGAAATCTTAAACCACCATTGGCCTCAACTGACCACTCTGAGGGACAATCATCTAAATTAGCAAGCACCAAGTCCTCTAATTTGCTCAACAAACGAGAATCCTTATGTTGCTCCTCTAGAACCCTGCTAATCAAATAAGGTTGAACAGATAAACTACCAACATAAGCCGTGTTCGTCCCCTAGACAAGTTGAAAATCACAAGAAGAAATAGCCTAAAGAGACTTCCATTCCTCCACCACGAGTGAAGCTATAACAATGTGTTGTCAACTAAGAGCATCGGCTACCACATTTCCCTTACCTGGGTGATAAAGGATCTTAAAATCATAACTACTAATGAACTCCACCCACCTTTGTTGTCTCATATTCAGCTCCTTCCCGCGAAAACAAATACTTGAGACTCTTGTGATCTGTGAACAACTCAAAATGCTCCCCATAAAGGTAGTGTCGCCACATCTTCTAAGCAAACACAACTGCCGCTAATTCCGAATCATGGGTAGGATATCGCCTTTCACGAGGCTTCAATTGTCGTGAGGTGTATGACACAACCTTCTTATTCTGCATCAATACACAACCCAGA
The DNA here is from genome assembly GCA_963556465.1 of Berberis vulgaris. NCBI lineage: Eukaryota > Viridiplantae > Streptophyta > Magnoliopsida > Ranunculales > Berberidaceae > Berberis > Berberis vulgaris. The sequence continues at coordinate 62,598,986 of OY747135.1, forward strand.
CTTGTGCCACTAGCATCAGTGATGACCACCACCTTCCCACCTTGCACTGGAATAGCCATAATGGGCGCAATGGTTAATCGGTGCTTCAACTCCTTAAAAGCCTTTTCACACTCATTGGTCTAAATAAACTGAACATTCTTGCGGGTCAACTTAGTCAAATGGGCAGCAATAAGAGAAAATTTCTCGATAAATCTTCTATAATAACCAGCTAACCCTAAGAAGTTTCTCACCTCAGTTGCATTAGTAGGTTGTTTTCAATCCCTCACTGCTTTCACCTTATCAGGATCTACTGTTATACCCTGACTAGAAACAACATGCCCTAAGAATTTCACCTATTTCTCCCAAAAAGGGCACTTGCTAAATTTTGCATACAATTTCTGATCTCTCAATGTCTGCAACACTGTCTGAGATGTTCTCGGTGCTCTGCTTCACTACGGGAGTAGACCAAAATGTCATCAATAAAAATAATGACGAATTTGTCCAAGTTCAGGTCCATGAAAAAGGCTGGGGCATTTGTCAACCCAAAAGGCATGACGGGGACTCATACAATCCATATCTCGTACGAAAAGTTGTGGGAAGAATATTATCTTCTTCAACACCCATCTGATGATATCCAGTTCGCAAGTCAAACTGAAAAAACACCACTGCTCCCTTCAACTGATCAAGAAGATCATCAATTCGAGGCAACGAGTACTTGTTCTTGATAGTCATCTTGTTCAACTCCCTATAGTCAATACACATCCTCAAGGTACCATCCTTCTTTGAAACGAAAATTGCGAGTGCTCCCCACAGAGAATTACTAGGACGTATGAACCTGGTTCATGCACACCTCAAAAGATTACACATATATACATTAACATGAATAAACATGTCAATAAGTATATCCGAATAAAAAAAATCAAAAACACTAAAATTACCCTTTTTGCAACATCTCATCCAGCTAGACTTTCATCTTGTTCAACTTTTTTGGTGCCATCCGGTACGCCGCCTTAGAGATAGGAGCGGTTCCAGGTACTAAATCGATTCAAAACTCAACTTCTCGCTAGGTGGCAAACAAGAAATTTCCTAAAATACGTTATCATAATCTCTTACCACTTCTACATCTTGGATTTCTCTCTCTGACGTCCCCACCGAGTAAAGAAAGCTAGACATCACTGATTCTTCACCATTTCCACAAGTGTGAGAAACAGGGGGGCATGTCTGGAACACGAATGGAAACTATCTTCTTTGCACAATCCAGCGTGACTAGGTTCTTACACAACCAATCCATTTCCAAAATCATATCAAAGCCCTCAAAGTCAAGCACAATCAAATCGACAAGGAACACTTTGTCGAGGAAGGAAATCTTGAAATTTTTACATAATTCATTTAATGTCGCTGAACCTCCTAAAGGGGTGGTAACACAAAATGGTATAGCAAGTGGCAAAGTTTTCAACATTTTTTGATTAACCAAACATCGAGATATGAAAGAATATGATGCACCAGTATCAAATAAAACCTTCATATTAGAGATAGGAAAATCAGAAGTACCTTGAAAGTTTTCCTGATCAGGTAGGGCGGCAAATACACGCCCTTAGGTGGGTTGACCTTTTATATTTTTAGCGTGTTCATATCATTAGGGAAATCTCGCATCCAATGGCCCGGTTTCCCACAAGTGAAGCAGGTCACTGCATGTCCCTCAGACGCTGCTTGGGTAGTCTGGTTCCGTTGACCCTGATAACCTTGTCTCTGGTTACCATAATGGTGGAATTGGTTCCCATTCTACCTCTGATGCTGATTACCATCCTGTTTCTAGAAATGAATATATCCCTATCTCTGGAACTGATTTCCACCCTGGTGGTGGAACTGGTTTCTTCCCTGTTGTTGGTTCTGGTAACCACTTTGAGATTTCTAGTTCTGAAACTGTTGACCCCTTTGCCCTTGATCATAAGGACGAAAACGGCTACGGTGACGCACCCTGGTGACGAGTGTTTCCTGACGCCTCACCCAATTTCGTTTTGCCTTTCTCCCTATTCTCGTGATACAACTTGTTTTGTTCCTCGTGCTTCAATGCCAAATCCAAAACTATGTCAAAACTCTCCCTGTCAGCGGTGAGAAGAGCCCTCGATAGGTAGTGATGCAAACCCCCAATAAATTTGGCATTTTTATTTTTTGGTGTGTCCACCAAATACAGAGCATAACGCGACAACTCGTTAAACTTCGTGACATACTGCTCCACAGTCATATTCCTAGTCTGCTTCAACATATTAAACTCCACAGCCCATTGTGCCTTAATTGCATTAGGCACAAATCTACTCTCAAACTGATCCTTGAAGTCGTCCCATGTCATATCAACAATATCAATGGAGGGTAGTAAAACCTCCCACCAATAGCTGGCAGCACCATCCAGATGATGTGCAGCTAACTCCTATTTTTGGACTTCAGAAAGTCGTATCCTCTTGAAAACAGTCTCACAGCTTTGGACCCAGGCATCTGCATTTCTCGAATTATCTCTGATAAACCTCGATCTTACCACCCAAAGTCCCAAACTCCTTAACCCTTCTATCAAAAGGGTCACCCTGATTACTATTCTGCTACAATCCTTGTAGCAACTGCATCATCATAGTCTGACTCAACTGGATCGTATTCTCGCTATGACTATTTCCACTTCCATTGCCATTTCCATTTGGGACAACATTTTCACTGCTACTGCTACCGTTTTCATTTGGATTCTGGCGAGTATGTCTTTCAGCCATATCCTTCAAATAAAAATGGCAATGATTAGACACTCCATAAGATCCACAAAATACTCGACAGCTTACCCATAACCACATTCCGAGGACCCCCTAAACTCTCCCTAGCCTAGGGTAAACTGTGCTCTGATACCAAACTGTCACGCCCCGATTTTCAAGAAAAACGAAATCCTAATATCCGCATAGGATTATCCGTTTTCCCAAAATCCGGGACATAAATGTCATTTACTAGATGTAAAGCTGGTATCCACAAGAAATAATCAAATGCACAATTTACCAGATTAGAGGGAAATAAAACAACTGGTCAAAAAATACAAAACGAAAAGAAGGAAAAATAACTTTTAAATCTCGTAGAGTCAACTCTAACAATTCAACTAAACATAGACATAACTCTCCCAATAAAAATGCAACACCAAGTTCTACTACAAAAGAATTAACTGCCACCAAATAAACAAAAGGACCCAGACTCTCGAACAACGTGCAACTCCCCAGCAATGTTGTCACGTACGAAACGAACTTCTCCAAGTTCGCCCAAAACTACTAAATCCTGAAACAAGCTAGTCGACTACATTCCCAAAGGAATGTACCCAAGAAGCCAAAGCCCACTTGGGTCAGCTATTAAGCTGGTGTGAAAATCTTCGTTCCCAAAAATCAATAAGAGAAATAGCATGGCATGACAGGAAAATATAGTACGACAAAATAACCAAAACAAAACAGGTAGTTCCTTGACGAGGTGAATGTATAAAGCTAATTACAGTTTCTAACATATTTTCGTAAATATTTACCTTAAATACACCTGCCCTGTGAAAACTTACCATGGCAAGTCAGACCTGCAGATAATGTCAGTAGACATGCCATCCTGTACTAAGTGATTATGAGACAATAATTGTATTATTCTATTTACTCAAAATTTATCAATAAATTATTTATTTTAACCCAGTTATCCGTTTATAATGAATTGATCACTTAGACTATACCACATTCACACCACCTCCGTGCCGAACATACATGCATGTATGCCTCTCTCATATAAAGGAGGACTTCTCGGTCATCCATGCCCAAGTGGGGACACATCACATACATGCATGCATCACCGGATACCCTTAACTATATGAGTACAATAAAAGCCATTCTTGGGCTAACAATGCGCATAGATCACGTCACACTTTTGATGGATAAATAATAAGCATATTTTAGGCATTTCAAAATCACCATCTTTTCGCAAGACTAACCCGAAAGTTATTTAGTTTCTCTATAAGAGAAAGGAAATCATAAACATCAAAGAGATATGGTAGTTCCAAGTGATACAATTCGATGTTATTTAAAGCGATAAATTCAAATTTATTCATATCGCTTGACATTTTTGTCAATCATAAACAAATCCACCCGTTCTTTGGGGAATATCATTTTTTTTTTGTAATTTATTGTGATATCTCATAATCCTTATATATTGACACCTTGTCAATCAAAGACAAGTTCACCCATCGTTTTAGGAAACCCAACAATACACAGGAACACATCGAGTCTTTTTATCCGTATCTAACTAATTTATCCGAAGTAATTACCCACATATTAACAATGGCTAAACTCTATGTGTCACTATAATGCAATCCGATAAAAAAAATATACTTAACAATATCAATGGAATAATTTGTACACAGTAAAATCACTATTCATAAATTACATAAACATGTTATTACATATAGTAGATATATTTATACTACAATCATAACTACTTCTAAAGTAATCACTGACATACAAGTAAGCTGATCATATATTGTAGTCATGTACATATTGTGACAAAAAAAATATAAAGAATATATATGATTTGGGGGTCACTTTAAATTGAGTAGTCATTGAGATAAATGTTTTTTTTTTTTTTTTTTTTTTTTTTTTTTTTTTTTTTGGTAAAGTGTGGGATTGGGTACCAGGGTCCATCCTACTATTCATCCTAAAGCTGACACTTATGTGTTGAATGACCACATAGAATATGTACAAAAATAGGGTATTGCTTATATACTGTTCTCTACACTTCTTGTTATTTTATTAAAAAAAATTCTCTCTTAGAATGGATGCATAACATTGCGAGAATTAAAATGCTTGTATTAATTTATTAGATGTACCCAACCATCCTTTTATGTATTGATTTCCTCCCAATGATGTCATAGCTTCTAAAGGGGACATGTTTGGTTAAGGCAATCAATCCCATGAGCACATGGTTCAATCCCATCCCATAAGCACATTGTTCAACTTCATCATCCATCAACCCCATAAGCCAAAAATATTAGATACAACATCCATCAATCCCATAACCAAAAGTATTAGATACAACATCTATCAATCTCATAACCACTAGAAAACGAATTTATATGTTACAGAATCTTTGACTATTGAGCACAATTTGCAAAACAAAACTTTAAAAGTAAAACTAATAGAATTTGGAAGTAAAGAACTCACCTGCTTACTTTCCTCGTCCTTCCCCTTTTTCTTTTATGTTTTTTCAGCTAATTTTTTTTACAGACTTTCTATGCGGCTGGGAAGAATCAAATCCCTATTTAACCAATCCAAAGGCAAAACCCTATAAGATTAGGGTTTGCACAACATCATATTGACACCCTTTTATTTATTTATTATACACCCAACCTCAAAATAAAAATGCCCTAAAACATTATCTTTTGTCAAAATTGGGGGTCATTACATTTAGTTTCTCAATAGAAAAGAGGTGCCCCACATCCGCAAGACAACCCGAAGGTTATTTGATACCCTTGTGTGGGCGGACATGAGGGGGAGGGTACGAGAGAGGCTCGTGATGGCGAAGCCCAATAGGCCCGAGTATCCCAAGAAGGGTTGGGCGAGCTACCAAGGGAAAATTATAGTCCCACATCGCCTAAGTGAGTTAAGGGAATGTGTTATATATGTACGAGGTTGGATCTACAAAGTTCTACGCGTTTTAAAGCCATGCGAGCCTTGGGCCCAAAGCGGACAATATAGTACTCTGTGGATCGGGTCGTGATAAAATGGTATCAGAGCTAGATCTAGCCGTAAGTGTGCCAACGAGGACGTTGGGCTCCTTTAAGGGCGTGGACTGTGATACCCTTGTATGGACGGACCTGAGGGGGAGGGTGCGGCAGAGGCCCGTAATGGCGAAACGCAATAGGCCCGTGGATCCAAAGAGGGGTTGGGCGAGCTACCAAGGGAAAAGTAAAGTCCCACATCACCTAGGTGAGGGAAGGGGATGTGCTATTTATGTACGAGGTTGGATCTACAAAGTACTACGTGTTTTAAAGCTGTGCGGGCCTTGGGCCCAAAGCGGACAATATAGTACTTTGTGGATTGGGTCGTGACAAGCCCTTGGGGGCAGATGATGTTGCACGAATGGTCAAAGAGCAGTTGATGAATTTACAAGTTATGAGAAATCCAGATGATACTTTGCACAAAGAGGTGGCCTTGGTAAACACTTCACCTTTTACAAATGACAATGAAGGGGAGCCTCCACCAGCAAAGTTTACCATACCAACCTTTACTCCTTTCAAAGGAGATTCTAATCCTGAGAGACACTTGAAGCATTTTCGAAGTCTCATGACTCTACACAAAAATGATGACCCACTCATGTACAAAATATTTGCAATGACTTTACAAGGAGTGGCCGAAAATTGGTTTCACACTTTGACCCCTCGGTTGATCAACAATTTTGGAGAGCTCTCCCTTATTTTCACAAAAGAGTATTCATTTTATCAAACCATAAAAAAACATGCTGACTACCTCTTCAACATAAAGGAAAAGTCAAATGAATCTCTCCGAGACTTCATCAAAAGATTTAAGGAAGAAAGGGCGAGCATAAATGGGTGTGATGACCAAATTGCATCATTAGCTTTCAAGAAGGGTTTGCCCGCAGATCACATATTGTATGGCAAAGTGATCATGAAACCGAGCAAGACTCTTACCGAAATCTTCGCCATGGCCGAATGCTATGCATTTTGGGATGACGAAAAAATAGTGCTAAGGCACCAGATATACCTGAGAAAAATAGTCAACCTGCACAAACAAATGTAGATCGGAAAGAGGATAAAGAAAATGGTGACAAACTCAAAACATGTTCCCCATCAAGAGACTCCTCATCCGGTAGAACATACACAATATTCTCCGTTTCGGTCAATCAAATCCTCCATGAGAAAAACCAACCTTGGCCGAAGAGACCGCCATCAATGAAAGAAGACCTGCAAAGAAAAGATTTGAACAAATATTTACATATACCACAGCAGATGATACATTATTTTGCTTTTCAACAAAGAACACACCTTCCTTAGTTGAAATAGGGAAATATGAGAATTCGTTCTACATGTCATACAGCAGAAGACATTCAGAAATACAAATGTTTGTGTACACCTCAGTAGAGGATGGCACTCTACGTGAGTGGGTAATTCAATGCATAAAAGCATCTTACTCAAGACTCAATGCATAAAAACATCTTACTCAAAATTACTTAAATCCGTTTAAGTTTAGTCAAGTGATCAGCAAACCACACAAACCAAATGCCTCGGTAAAAGATCACACCTCAGTAGAGGATGTCACTGTCCGTGAATGGGTAATTCAATTAATCAATCACTGAGCATAAAAGCATCTTACTCTGGACTACTTAAATCTTTTTAAGTTTTGTCAAATGGTCAGCAGATCACACAATATTTCCGTGCAATTTCCAAAATAAATAGATTTAAATCCATGATTAATTTTCTCAAGTTATGCTTGAATTCCGACTTAAGCATATTGGAAAACATGAAAGAGGCCAATCAAACTTTTGTGCCCTTAATGCAAATATTTCTAAGTCAGTTTACCAACAAACATACACAAAGTTTGGGGATCATAAAAGTAAAGAAGATCACTACTTGACATGAAGTCACCATCAACTCCAAAAGAAATACAAAGTCTCACTAGTAGAGCAACAACTTTAGATCAATTCTTGAGTAGATCAGCAGACAAATTCAGGAGAGAACCTATACATCTACTTGGCAGTTTCAAACGCAACAGTTAGCTCAATTCTCATCAGCGAAGAGTTGGGGGCACAACTTCCTCCCAGATGTTTGTTAAAAACTCATGAAATGGGCGATAGAGTTAAGCCAATACAATTTGATCTACTGGCTGAAGACAACTTTAAAGGCTCGAGCTTTAGCAGAATTCATTCCCTCATCAACCGGGGAAACAAAGTCAGCCAGCAATCAATGTCTCATCCTTCAACAAAATCTACCGGCCGAGGACAACTTTAAAGGCTCAAGTCTTCCTCAACCCAGGAAACAAAGTCAGACAGCAGATCAGTGCCACATCCTTCAACAAAATCTATCAGCCTATGACAACTATAAAGGCTCAAGTCTTAGCACATTTCATAGTAAAATTCGCTCCCACCTCAATCGGGAAAATAAAGTCAGCCAGTAGATCAGTGTCACGTCCTTCAATAAATGAATACTCCTCAACTCATGCTGAAACGTGGGAAGGTCAACCCAAAGATATGTGGCATTTATATAGGATGGGTCATCAAATCACTGGGATGCCAGAACAGGACTTGTTTTATTCACCAATGGATGATCCACTATTTGGACAAAGTCCAAGAACCTATGAAATGACTATGTATGACTCATTTGGTAGACCACCTCATCTGCACCAAAAGCTTCAACATGCAGATCGTTTTGTCTTCAGCAGACTACATTTCAACAACAACAGAAGCCTCTATATGCAGATTCTTTACTTGTATCAATAGAAACAGACAAGTCACCCAAATTAGGAGCATTCTACTTCTATTTTTGGTGGGGCTCATCAATGAAAATACATTTCCTATGCTTTTAAGTAAGAAGGAAAAGAAAAACGGTCAACTCAAAAACAAAGGAGATGAGGGGCATTTGTGGGAGCCAAAAATAATCCTTAGCTCAATAGGAAAAGGAAGCCCAAAGATTTGAGATGTTCTCGAGAAGCCCAAATATTACCCATGAAAGTTACAAGTAGAGAAAGCCCAAGTTTGGGCCCAATGCAACTCAACAGAACATTTTTTTCTCAGCAGATGAGTAGTGTTCGGCGCTGACCACCATGCTCAGCTGAGCACCCAAGCTTGCAAGAGAGGTGACTCAAAACAGGAAGTTACAACCGCCAACAGGAGGTTACAACTATCTATGGAAGTTACAACTACCTAAGAGAAGTTACAACCGCCTCCACGCAGATGACTCACTCATCTGCCATGTGTCTCACTAATCTGCCATGTGTCTCACTCATCTGCCAGCAATTTATTCGCTCTGCCTTTATAAATAGCCAAACAGAAAGTCATTTGGAGGTAACTCTTTCTTGATTCAGAATTCTCTCTTCAAATATAGAGATATAAACATTTTTCTGAAGACATTGTTCTAACTTTGGCATCGGAGTCCCCGTGGCAGACACCACACCGGTGTCAAGAATTAACTTCTATTTTATGCAGATTACTCCACGTGATTCTATCTTAAGCAGATTGCTTTGTGTGATCAGCACGTGATCCGATTAAAATTTGCATCCACAAAAATCATATAAAGAGAACTGGGAACCACATACTTGTAACAAGATTATGTGTATATACAATGAGGTGGGTGAGAAACTAGAAGAACCAGAGTTGATAGAAGAGGAGTGTATCCTCTACTTTGAATCGATATTTGTTGGACAACATGAGCATCAATATGACAGAACTATACTTACTCTATGCAAATGGAGAACACTTATACAGATGACATGGGAATGGAGTTGATTCAGCCAGTGACAAGGGATGAGATAGTTGCTACTTTGGCATTAATAGATTTAGATAAAACACCAGGGCTGGATGGGTTGAGCCATCCTTAGCTCTGATACCATATGTCTCAACAAGTGACGAGGCCTTTTGGGGGTAGTTGAGTGGTTGAGCCCTGTTTGTAAAAAACCCACACCCGAGTGGATACGGGTGTCTAAGTTGAGGATAATATCATTGCTTGAGACATGTCGTGTAGTGGTGGTGCCGGGGGGGCTTCGCAACCTTCACCCTCGGACACAACAAGTGGTATCAGAGCCACTGTTTTGATCCGTGGAGGTTGAAGATGGGTGAAAGTTCAAGTTCTTCGGATTCAAAGTTTGCAAGGGGGCTTCGATTTATGGAATCGAGAAGTTTAATGACAATAATAACTTTGGTTTATGGCAAATCCAAGTGAATGACAATAATAACTTCATTTTAAGTGCTTGTAGCACAATTCATTTGTGCTTGTCAAAAGACGTGATTTACAATTACTAGAAAGAAACCTCAACAAAGGATCTTTGGAAAAACTTGGAGAACAAGTATTTGAAGAAATCTCTCACTACGGTGTTTTATCTTAAGAAAAAACTCTACAAGTTCAAGATGGATTCGGGTAAGTCTATGAATATGCTTGTGCAAGGCCATATTTGAGGCCGACCTGCGCTTCCCTATCCCTAGCGCCATCTGCCACTACTTATCTTACCGAGGCATTGCCCTGGCTCAGATAGTGTCAAGTGGGTGTAGTATACCGATCACTACTCTGATTAGTGCAAAGGATGTCGGGCTTCACCTGTCGATGAATCTGCTTCATTATCTGACTTACATCAAGATAAACAAGCACGACATTTGTTGGTTGGTGAATCCACCTTGTCTGATCGGTCAGTTCAATGACTCGGAGGATTGGCAGCTATATTGCTTTTATGCCTCCATGAAGTCTGGGTACTTTACCTACGATGGTCTGTAGGCCCTCCACCATTTTGGGGACTTTCGTAAGTTCTTTTGTTTTTCTATTTAATATATGTCTTCTGATATACTCGTTGTTTTTTACTAGGGTTGGCTCTGTTTTCCTTTCTCCTGAAGAGGAGAGGATGAGAGTTGACTTCCTCATTTTGCCGTCTATGTCTATCCTGGAGGTTATCCACCGAATAATATCAAGCGGAGTGGTCTATTTTTCAGTGAGACCAGTGGCATGGGGAGAGCCCTAGTTGCGCCCGTCGATTCTTCTTCGGGCGTCGAGGTACATGCACCTAGGTCTCAAAAGAAAAAAAGTGTCGAAAATGCCTGGCTCGTCAAAAAAGAAAGCTCTGGATGGATTTCTTTATTTCTCCATCACTTTAAGAGCCTCAAGTTGGGATTCGCTCCTCCGAGTGCGAAAAGGGATGTTGTGAACCTAATCATTGATGAGGAGAAGGATTCGAAGGCCCCAGTTGTTGTTGAACCAGGAACATAGCAGTTGGCCTTGGAGGTTACCACCACTGATTCTGAAAGCGCTGCCTATGATATTTCCACTTATCTGGGAGCTAGAGCATTGTTCGACACTACACCATAAATGGCAATTTGTAACAGACTAGCTGTGTTACAAAAAAATTTTGTAACACCACAAAAAACTTGCAAATCATGGCATTACAAATAGTAATAACACCTCGATGTGTTACAACCTTCAACTTTCGTAACAGTTGTCCAAAGTTACTAATTGCACTGTAGTATGTTACAATGTTCAAATATTAGCAACATCTCCATGTGTTACATATATTATTATTTTTACAAAAATCATTATGTAAAATTTTATTTATTTTTAATTAAATAAATAAAAAGGTAAAACAAATGAATGACATCCAATGAGATTATAAAACTCAAATATTCAAAGGCAAATGTTAATAGCCAAATTAAAATAATCTTGCAACCATTACAAAATGAAATAGTTGCAATCAATTACAATATCGTTTCTTATATTGGATCAATATTTTTTCTAAAGTACATGTATCAAGTACATCATTAGTGTACTAACAACTAAGAAAACTAAAAAATATTCCACACTATCAATAATTATATATTGGGAACACCCAGGAAATTGTCCTCAAACATAAGAACATACAAAATGTCCGATGTGTCAACAACTGGGGAGGCCATGGCTAAGAAAAGAAAATTGTCCTCCACTCTAATCCTTTTCCAATCTACTAATGGCTTGATAGAAACCTAGGTCTGCGTGGCATCTCCATATTTGACTTGGTTGTGTTGATAACACTGAAACTTGCTTGTACCAAAAATTTTCATACGTTCAAAAGGCAGTAGTGTTATCAAATCTTTCTCAAAGTGGTACAAGATCAATGAGGACAACAGTTTTATCCAATTGCTCGCTAGCTGCATTTGCTCCCATTATGCAAACTTGACTTTGTTTTAGGTAAACACCACACGCTATTTCTTCAACAAGTTCTGAAACTAAAGGGAAGAAAGTGTATAACGCCACACTAAGATGCGGTCCAATTTGTATTGGCGACACACAAGCACAGGGTGATCCAAGAGGGCTATTTGTTAATGGCTTTGTGCATGCCTGTGAAGTACAATCTACAAGTAGGATCGGAAAGAACTCTCATTTTACACACATTGTCGCATAACTAATATGAGAGGGAAGCCAAATAAAACAATAACTCAATTAAGTGTAACAGAATAACATTGTTATGTACCTTGATTAGGAGGTGGAGGTGGTAGCACCTGCATTGGTGGTGGAAGTGTGGCCTTGGGTTTTATCGGGGAGGACTTTGGAGGAGAAAATGTAAGAGGAATAAAAGTCCCTAGAAGAAAGGAGGAGAAATTTAACAACAATGAGTGCCATAGATGAAAATAGCAAGTCCAAGATAAAACATAAAATAGGAAGAGAGTATTTTACATACTTTTGGTTTTGGTAAATGCATTGTTGATGAAGGGGAAGGTGCAGGGGAACTCTGAGTGGGTTTTGTAGGAAAGGCAAATTGGAATGGGGAGGCATACAAACCTGTCACGTAGGAAATTTATAATCAATGCAAAATAACAAAATAGATGTGCACAAATTTAAAATAATTGGAGAAATTCTAGTACCATGATAAGGTGGCACAGGATTATGGTGCATTTCCCTACTTTTCCTTGGTGATGATGTTATGGCATGTGAAGGAGTTGTTGAAGAGACTGAAGGCGTCAGAAGAAGGGTGTTAAGCTGTTGGAGGGACCTGTAAAAGAAAATGAACAAGGAAAATGAAAATGGAAAGAGCATGATTATCCAAAAAACCGAGTCTTCTTCATATAAGAAACAAAGAAATATCAGAGGGCGCAAGAACAATATCAGAGAGCCTCATAGCTTTGTGTGGTTCAGGTGCTAAGACAGAAAAATAACATATTTGCAAAATAATTATCAATAGAGTTGAAATTCTGACTTTCCTATCCATAGAATCATCACGAAAATACCTTTCTTTGGGGCACGGTTCATGGGAGACAAATGGTTGACTATTTCCTTTGGAGGCGCGGCAACTGGCATTCCATTTTTCTTTCTACAGGGGTAGGAGGAGCTGATATTAGAGAGACATCAAACACCATATTAGACATGATTGATGAAAATTATCAACCACTGAAGTTTTTAGAACCTCAAATCCAAGCTTCAAACCTGGATCTTCAAAGCATTTTGGTTTGGTTTCCTTTTACTTTTTGATATGCTACAACTCACCAGATTGGATTTTAATTGGAAAATAAATAATAACCTATTGAAAACTTTAATTAGAACTTTAGAAGGAAAAACAAATACCCAAAATATAAAATAAATAATAAAAATTAAATAAATATATAAAAATCCTACTTACATATGTACATCAATAAGTAAATTCCTAGGTGAGGAGAGTTTTCCTTCCTACTACTGCAATTTTACTTGATGCAGCCTCCAGAGATTGAGATGTAGTCATTAAGCATGGTTAATAAGCTCCTAGCCCAAATTGTTATAATATATGAAATTAACTGCATTTGACATTCTGGGCTACAACCACCACCTAAAAGACATATTATAGAAGAAAATGATAAATCAGCTACCCAAAACGAAACACAATGCAATGCCAAAAAGGAAACCCGTAGGTTATTTTCTTTCAGGATAAGGAAGAGGCAGAGGAAAAGAATGTAAAGTGAAAAAAATCTTTGTCCTGTCGTACATGACTTTCTCTAAATAGACTAACTCTCAGGATCCAAAGCAATTAGATGTGGGTTAAACAATGAAGTTAGATCCAAGATCTTTGCACTTCTTGAAAACACTGATTCAAAGAGACCAGAAAATATTTCCAGACTGATTGCTTTATGAACATGTATGCAAGTATAGTGTTCTTTACATGATGACCTTATTATTCACATGAAAATCTTTGTAGCTAACTTTTGATTTGAAAAATCAGATATAGAAAAGAAAAACCAACTAATATACGTTTGGCAATCCAAAGCCAAGCAGAAGATTTTGAGGTTTAATGAACAAAACACTGAAGATTCTAAGGTTTAACATATAGAACAACACTTGCAATACATATGCAACACAATGGTACAAAGTCCAGACTGAGGAGTTACAAAGTTCAGACTGAAGAGTTGCATAGGCATGGAAATTAGCATTTCATATTATTAACAATGTAAATTAAATACAATGCGTGAGGTAAAAAGAAAAGCGATATCACCTCAGATTACCATTTCAACTTCTCTAATATCTTTTGGAATCCCGATGTCTAATCTCATGGTTGCCTTGTACTGATTGGTATGGCAGCACCCCCTTGAACACACATATCTACCACAGCAGGGGCCATACCATAGAAGGTCCTGAACTCTCGCTGTAAATTTCCATTTTCTGGGAGATGCCACACAAACCTTGGAGGTATCAGGTCGTCTAGCAATGTTGTTTGTGTTATCTCATTTATTCATGGCATAAATGAAAGGTATTTCTCAGTTTCTGCCAAATTGAGCTCCTAATGTTTCCTTGATAAAGTTTGGATGGCTGGGAACAAATGAATGAGACACAAGAAGACTAATGATTCACATAGTTATTCCCAAAGTGACATTGTTATTGGGTGTGGCTACAGGTTTGAATTCAAAAGATTTGTGCATTCGGAAGGTTGATATAGAAGTCAGTTTTATACTCACAGGCAAAGCTGATAGAAAATGACATGTTGCTACTGAGAAGGATTACTAAATATCAAAGTCTGGACATATTACTTATTTAACATAATCCCTTACCAACATGGGAATATTGAACCTTTTCATCACAACAATATTTCCAACGGTAAAAGAAGAATATTGACTGAATCTTTGGAACACTAGCAACTTTCACATACCATTTTGACAAAAGGAAAACATTAGGTTAGAACGCAAATTGCATAGTATAATTTAACGGAATAACTGACTTCATTTTTGCAAACCTTAAACTAATATAAGCAATTGAAGTCATGGAGATTCCATTGTCCTTCCTATCCTCCAACATTTATCTTCTCCATTCATTTCACCTCGTCAACAATGAGCAATATATTTAAAGAATGAATCCTTAGCTCTCCTAAAACTGCTGACAATGCATTTTAAATTCGTGTCGCAAGTTGGTTCCTAGTAAAACAATTACTAGACTGAATCAAGATTGAGTTGCACAGGACGATACAAGTACAACTACAGGACTAAATCCGAACCTTTATGATGCAAGTTGTAATGAGTAAATCAACAAGACACATCCAAACCATCCACTTTATTGGGCTGAAATGCCATTATCATCATGGAAAAGAAAGTAAAAGATAGAGAAAAAGTTCCACTTTCTACTAAACACAATTTATGTTTAATTCATGAATTAACACAAAAAAATTCATGGAGAATTCTTTGTTCTAAAATCACAAAGTGACCATTCGTGTAGATATTGAAATAAAAACCACATAAATTCAACAAGAAACAAACGAAATATGAAGGAGAAAAATACCAGGCTGTTACAATTGATGCATCTGTGATTTTCAGGAAGCTTGAGAAGACCTTGAATGATCCTCTCATTCTTCTCATCTTCCTTCATCCGACTAGCCGTTTCTCACACAAAACCTCCAAATACTTCAACAAAACACAAACATTTCATCAAACTAAAGACAACAAACCTTTCAACATCAATAATTCTAATCAAACTATCAAATCAGACATCGAAACCCTAGATCTGACACTCTAATCAATCAAATAAGCTAATTCAACAAAAAAAACCCCTAAAAACTCACCTGAAGAGCGATTTTTGAACCGTAGGTCGAATTCCAGCAATGGCGAAAATGATGATAAGCTACAAAATCACATCTACTTCACAACACCAACTGAGGATCAACAGAGATCGATCAATATTGACATGGAGTAATGTGAAAATTGATCAACATAGAATGATGAAAGAGGGATCGATCTAGAGGGAAGAAGAGAGCGGGAGAGATCGATCGAGTGCGGGAGAGATCTTCGATTAAAAGAGTTGGAAAACAATCAAAATGAAATGAAATAGAGAATTTGAGATCGAGATGAGAGTTTGGAAAATAGCTTTTTAGGTTTTGCAAAAGTTGGTTTAGAAATGAAATGAATAGTAAAAGGAACCAATAATTAGTAATTTAACTATTTTTTATTTCTTAGTTATTTCTATAAATAATATATTTATTAAAATTTATAATAGTAATTTAATTCAGTAATTAGTAACATTTTTTTGTGCTTCAAAACTTGTAACATAATTAAAAGTTACGAACTAAAAAATATTCATGTTGCTAATTACCCATTTTGGTGTAGTGCGAGCCTCCTTTCACTGTTGCTTATAAGGGGAAACATATTGTTGAATCTTCTCCTTCAGGAAGTGCGGGGGAGAAAAGGGATTGGCTTCTGGTCCCAAAGTTCTCCGTACTGACTTGTGATTGGTTTTTGTGCTTCAACGAGTGTTCCTCTAAGGTGGATCACAATAGTGATATCGTCGATCTGATGAAAAAGTGTTTTTCTTAGTTGGTTGATCAGCTATCATTGGAGAAAGTGGCCGCGGGGACGCTCCTCGATCATGGGCAACAACTTTTGTTGTTGGTAAGTTGACATCTTTGTATATTGTCACTTGATCTCCCGTCGTGCTTTATCGTTCATACCCGTGTGTCTTTTCCAATCAAGGGATGGCTTATTTGACTCATGCTGGCATGGCGGGTACTAAGGTGGAGTTTGTGCGGGACATTTTTTTTACATTGGAGACAAAATTCATCTAGTAGAAGGCACATCTGACTGACAAAGGAAATAGAGCAACCATCTAATCCATTTCTTTCTTTCCTTGCTTAGCTTACGGGCTTGATCTCTAATGCCTTTAGTAGGGCCGATTCACTGACCGAGTTCAGCTCACTAAAGCCCAGAAGAGTCTGAACAATGTATTGGCTGCTCAGTCATCTTTAGAGTCTCAGCTGAAAGGGATAAAGGTGAATCTGGACGAAGCCCAGACTGCTCGAGCCGAGTTGTTGTTCAAGCTAAAATATGCCCAGGAACATTGGGATAGGCCGATAGATGAACGGATTATGCTTGGCAAATGTCATGAAGTATGTTGCTGACTGCCGCCTAAAGAGGAGTTATGAGGCTCTTCAGGTGCAGCTCTTTGTGTTCACCCAAGAGATTAACTCCGAACGTGCACATCATGGCGAAGCGGATCGTGAGTTGACGAACTTTGAAGAGAGCCCGGCCAAGGAAGTTGGGGAGTTGAATAACTCGAAGGCACAATGGGATGCTAGAGAGAAAACACTTCTCGAAGCTGCCAATAATGCTCAGCTTAGTAAGGCTGTATCTAGGAGGTTGGAGTTGTTGGATTATATCGAGCAAGATCGCGAGGATTAGGATCTTTCCGTTTATAAGCCTCTTACTTATGCTCAATTCGAGGAGGCGGCTGACTATTCCTCTGGTCTGTCGGGTGGCCCTGAAGCCAGTTTGGGGGCTGCGGAGACGGTTGGCAACCTCGATGTTCCAGAGCCTGCTTCAGATCTTGTTGCCCACAAAGCTGCTTCTGACTCTGTTTCTCAAGGAAATGTTCTCGACTCTAATCCCCGCTGCGGTTTCTTGTACTGAAAACAATTTTTATATATAAAATTTCCTTTTTCTTTTTGTTTGCACTGTAGTTGTCGTACTTGCCACTTCTCATTCATGCTTAGATTAGGTTGAGTAGATGGGTGTATCCACCCCTACCCAAAGTAGGCTTTAGTCTGGATTGGTGCCCTTTCTTGGCTTGTCCGGACTTATAATATGATAATAGTAATAACTTGATCTTCTATAAGAGTTAAGTTATAGGGTAGTCACCTTTGTTTGTCCGAGTCGTGTTCCCTTAGTGACGTAGTTATTGTCTCCCTTAGGACTTGAGCTTGTGCAGAAGTTATCTTTGCATTGAAGATTGTATTTCCTTGATGGTCTCTGACCCTGTATAGCAGGTAGGTTGATTAAGAAACATCTCTTGTTGGACAGGATTTTGGTACCACATGCTTGCTTTCAGTCCTGAGGAGGACTTTGAATTGAAGGGGAGTCATCTTTGCCTTTCAGGGCTAGACTTCCATAATAAACCCCAATCTCGATCATGAGTTGGATTGTTGAGTAACCATCTTTGCACGAATGGCTACATTCCTGTATTCATCTGACTCAATCCTGGAGAAAACTTGAGCTGGAAATAAGTCATTTCTGCCCGTTTGGGCTACACTTCACAATAGACCCCAATCCTGAACAAGATTAAGGTTGTTGAGGAACCATTTTTGTCATAACGGGCTAGATTCCAGTATTCATCTAGCTCAATCCATGAGAGGACTTGAGCTGGAAAGAAGTCATCTCCACCCTTCAGAGATAGACTTCATAATAAAACCCAATCATGAACTGGAATTGGGTAGTTTCAGGAACCATATTTACCCGAACGGGCTAGATTCCTTTGATAATCTGGCTCAATCTTGGAGAGGATTTGAGCTGAAAAAAAGTCATCTCCGCCTGTCTGGGTTGGATTTCATAATAAACCCCAATCCTAAATAGGAGTTGGGTTGTTTGAGGAACCATTTTTGCCTATACGGGCTAAATTCTTGTGTTAATCTAGCTCAATCCTTGAGAATATTTGAGCTGGGAAGAAGTCATCTCCGTCTGCTTGAGCTAGACTTCATATAGACCCCAATCCTGAACAAGAGTTGGGTTGTTTGAAAAACCATTTTGCCTGAATGGGCTAGGCTCTTGTTAAGCGGACTAGGTCACTTATTAGGCGAGTTGTTGGTATCCTGAATAGGATTAGACACGATCATTTTAGTCCTCATGAATGAACCAAACTTCTTTTGAGTAATGAGTTATCCGAGGACTGGGCTTGGCCTGCTGTATCGTACCTCGATTCCTTATGCGGACTAGGTCACTTATGTGGCGGGTTGTTGTTGCCCTTAAAAGAACTAAGTTCGGCTGTTGTGCGCCATTTTGGTCCCTATGATAGTAATTGGTTTGTTTCGAGCGATGAGTTGTCTGTGGTCTGGGCTCGGTCCGCTTGTGGCGAACAATCCGTGAGCTGAGTTTTGTCCGCAAGTGCTTTCCATGGTTCCTGAGGCAGACTATGTCACTTGTGCAACAAGCTGTCGACATCCTGAATAGGACAAAGCTCGGCCATTGTGCACCATTTCAGTCCCCATGATCAAACCTGACCTCTTCTAAATGGTGAGTTGTCCGTGGACTGGGCTCGGTCTGCTGTGTCGTACCTCAGTTTCTTAGGCGGACTAGGTCACTTATGCAGCGACCTATCATTTCCCTTAATAGGACTAAGCCCGGCCGCTGTGCGCCATTTTGGTATTCGTGACAGGACTAAGTTTTTTTTAGCGGTAGATTGTTCGTGGACTAGGTTCAGTTCGCTTGCGGCGAATAGTCTGTGGATTGAGTTTTGTCTACATGTGTCTTTTCCTTGTTTCTGAGGCGGACTAGGTCACTTGTGCGACAAGTTGTTGACATCCTGAATAAGACTAGGCCGTTGTGCCCGATTTTAGTTTCCATGATCAGACTAGGCCTTTTTGAGCGGTGAACTATCCGTGGACCGGGCTCGGTCCGCTGTGCAATACCTTGGTTCCTTAGGTGGACTAGGTCATTTATGAGGTGAGTTGTCATTGCCCTTAATATGACTAGGCTCGGCTATTGTGCGCCATTCCAGTCCCCCGTGATCAGACTAGGCTTTCCGTTGACTAGGCTCGATCACTGAAAGGCCTAGGTCTGATGGGTCTGAGGACTGGGCTCGATCTGCCGCGAAAAGGTGATTAGACCTAGGCCTTTTCGTGGTGAGCCTAGGTGACCGCGGCGAGTCGTCATTGCCCTTAATAGGATTAGGCTCGGCTGTTGTGCACCATTTTGGTCCTCGTAGCGGAGTTGAGTGTGGAATGAGGTCATTTTTAAAGATATTACTTTTAGTTAGGGGTGGGCATCCCATCCCGCAATCCCGATCCCGCCCCGATCCCGTCTCGTCCCGTCCCGTCCCAATTTTTTCGGGTCTTAATGGAATTGAATAATTTCATCCCGTCCCGTCCCGATCTAGAATGGGATGGGATGGGATGAAGATTTTCAATCCCGCCAATCTCGTCCCGTCCCGAACTAATTTTTGTTTATTTATTATTAATATTTTTGTTTATTTATTTATTTTTATTCATATAAACTTACAGATGATTGACAGAAACTCATGGTGTTTGCAGTGGTAACAGAAATGTTACTTCAAGAAATAAATATTCATTAAGCAAGAGAAAGATAGCAGACTGTTGCTTGAATTCCCAATAAAAGTGGCTCCAATTATTTAACTTACAAATATTGATAATACCCAGGTGAAGATGAAAAATAAAAATTAACTGAGTAATACATATTCAGAAGGGAACATTCAGGGACAGAGCCAAGAATTTGAGATGCCTCGGGCTGTAAAAATATTTTTTTTATAATTACAATATATGTATTGATGGTAAACCATTATGAATATGTTAGAGCATCACCAATATGTCTATATTTCTTCCCTAACAAAAGATGAAATGTCATTTTGTCAAGGAACCATGAATTTTGTTTCCCATAGTAATGAAATTGTAAAATCAGTTGGGAGACCATCACAGCGACACAATACTCTTAGTGGGTCTCATTTATCATGTCATCTTTTAAAAGTCAGCCCACTCGACTTCATTGTTAGGGGATTTAGTGGCTACCCTTATATTTGCATGTCACATCTATATATAATTATAAGAAAGTTATTTTTCACGCTCTTATATGATGATAATCTTCGTAGCAATCACAGGCAGCACGCTGATCCCGTCCCGTCCCGATCCCGTATGAACGGGATGGGATAGGGATGAGTATATCTCGTCCCATCCCGTCCCGTGCCCACTCCTACTTTTACTTATAGTTCTTTCCAAAAATTTCTACATGGTACTCTCTTCACTCATATTTTCTTACCAGTACGCCCTTGGTCTGTTGGTTCTTTTCTTTTTAGGGGGACTCGAGCAGTGGCTATTTACCGGATAACTTCATCGGCACGTAGTGGCATTCTCTTGCGGAAGATTCATCTCCCTTGATAGTACCCGTTGCACCGTCAACATGGTATTTCAGGCACTGATGTTGTGTGAAGACCATTGCTCCCGTCTGGTGGAGCCATGGCCTTCCTATGATGATATTGTACGCGGAGGGGGCATCTACTACAATGAACTCCGTAATTAGGAGCTTTTATCGGTTAACCTGCTACCACGGGTAGCCTGATGCTTCTGACTAGGTAACTTCGAGTGCCGCTAAAGTTAACCATAGCATGATTGTGCGGTTTCAGCTCTTTTTTACGCAACTCCATCCTGTTGAATGCTTCCAAGAATAGGACGTTGGTCAAGCTCCCTGTGTCCTTCAACAATATTTTGACGCCCCACTTTGATATTGTATTAGTGATAACTAGGACATCATTATGCGTGGAACATACCCTTTCTGCGTGCTCGGATTGCTCTCTTCTCGATCGGTTGGATTTCTCTAGTCCATCGTGTGCATTGTACAAGACATAGATGACGTCCACAGTCTTTTCTTCGGCCTATGATGCCATTCCTTCCTTCTCATTATCTTGGGACTGTTTCTCGTCGGAATTCATAAATTCTCCAAGTCTTCCCCTTTGAACCCATTACTCTATCTCATTCTTGAGACTCTGGCAGTTCTGAGTGATGTGACCGTGTTCCTTGTTATAGGAACAATACTTGTTTTTATCACGCCTTGAAGGATTGCTCTTGAACTTAGTGTACCTTGAGCCGACGTAGTTGGTAACCCTGTCGGATTTTGCTTTTGCGGACCACGTTTTGTTGTCATTTTTCTTCCTCTTTGCCTATATTCCTCTCCCCTGTCCCAAGCCTTAGATACTTGCTAGGCTTCATTTTTGCCTCCTTTCTTGGTTGCCAGCATTTCTTCGAGAGTGATATACTTCACGCACTTTTCAGTAAGTCTGCCATTTCTCTCGGAGGTTCCAGGGTAAGGAAATTGTAGAACTGACCTCCTCAAAAACCAGAAGTGAAAGAAGTGACCAATGTGTCATCTCTGCAACCTTCAATTAGGGTCAACTCGTCATTAAAGTGAGTGACATTCTCTGAGGGTCTCACTTGCCTCTGCTTGAGGCTTAGTAGGTAGTGAGGCCTTTCCTGATTCATTGGCTCTCGACGAATCTGGTGATAAATGCCTTCGCCAAGACATGGAATGAGTCGATAGATCACGGCTGGAGGTTGTGGATCTAGGTTAGTGCAGTATTCTTCAGGCTGGTGGGAAAAGTTATGCACAAGATTGCTTTCGAACGTTCTTTCAGTGCAATTGCATGGTGGTAATGACGCAGATGATCTAACGGATATGATGTTCCATCGTAGAATTCGAGCTTTGGAGAGGCAAATTTATTTGGCAAGGGGCGTTCATGATCTCCTCCTAGAATGGAGGGACATTGGGATCATATAGGACATCCGGATTGGTTGCCCCCAGTTTGAGGTCCCCATGATCTTTGTCGTCTCTTAAGCTTTCTACTCCTCAATGAGGAGGTTTTCATTTTCCTTGTCTCGCTCTCAGGCGTCCTCTTAAGTGTTGGACCTCCTCGGATTTTTGCCATTCTCAAATGGCTGCTGTTGATCCTGGGTAAGGCTTTCTACCATCCATGCTAGATGATCCATGTGAATTAGGATCTAATTTATGCGGTGTCATCTGTGGCTGCCTCAATGGTTGGGTCGTGTGGTTGTTCATCTTCCTCGATTGGATCGACATAGCCTTGTTGTTGGGTTTCCCTGGCCAGAAGGTTGCCTGGTTTGGCATTATTGTTGAGTGTTCGAGATCTGGTACAGGTAGCCATGTCTCTGTGCTCTGCTAGTTAGAAAGAATTTATATGTTTGCCTCAAGGAGAACTTGTAATCCCACGGACGACGCCAATTTGACACGTCCAAATTCATCCTTGCTGATCTCGAGCCTACAAAACAAACAACGGTGAGCCAGGAATCACCCTGAAAGCACTTTGATGCTTAAGTCAGGTAACGGTGCAAGGAAGAATGAAGACAATATGTAATTAACAATGTGTATGTGTACCTTTCTTCTTCCGTTCGCTCACCTTTTACAGCGAGTGTTCCCTACTAAACTGTCTCTATTATCGAGGGTGTGATGGAGGGAGGAGATATCACCCAGGATCTTACCAATGCATGACTAAGTCTCCTGGGCACTTGGCTTTATTTAGGACCCAAATTTTTTATTGGGTTAAGAGGTGATTGGTGCCAATGAATTTTGGGTCTGCAGTAGCTCAAAATTTTTTGTTCGGGCCTTATTGTCTTGCACTAAGTTCCAAGGTCTGTGCCACGTGGGTTACCTGACTTAGGCTTGGGCGCTGACTTACGAGCTGAACAATTGTTTAAGTATGGGTCTGCTTGGGACCATGCTGAAGCCTTTTTCATGTTAGGGTTGACCTATGCCACGTGTACAGCTGTGATCGTATGACTGATTGATGTATCATCACAAATGATCTTCTGGTCTCATCCTCTGATTTACCAATACTAGCTTGAATTCCTTAGTGGAGGGGACAAACCTAAACACCCCCCTCCCCCCCCCCCCCCCCCCATGTGACAATGTGTTTCTCAAAAGGAGAAGGGATCGATACTTCAGTGTATTCTCGAATGATGGGATTACAGATGTATATGTAAAAAGCTAGGCTAGGAGGTTCGAGGTGGAACCAATGGTAGAATAAGCATATGACATTATTGGAAAAATCGATTATGGGATTAGTATGTGGATCATCATCATCCATCATTTGGAATATGATGATGGATCTTGGAAGAAGAATTTAACAACATGTCTTCATCATAATTATCTTTTTGTTTTCTTCATCCACAACACAGAGTTGGCCTTCATAATAACTAGCGGGTACCCATATGAGAGAGGGGGAAAGTGGTGGTGGATTCTTGACTAAAGAATTGAAATGCAAGTGAGGGAATTGAGGGTATTGATCTCCACTGAAGGATGGATTTCACCGGTAACTTTGCAAATGTAGCAGTAAAGGCAGGCAGATGATGGGTGATTTTCTTTTGTTGTTGTTCACCTCGCCTTCTTTCTTATTTGCATGTCAATCCAATGGTAAACTATAAGAGGTAGCTCAGCCTTTGATTTGCATCAGATACTCGAATTGTTTCGCATCTTCAGTTCCTTCATCAATATTTTTTCCTTCAACTCTTTTTAAAATCAAAATTACCTAAATTTATTAGCATTGCTCTTATATTTTTCATCCCCAAGAGAACTCTCTCTAGTGGTTTGATTCTCTTCCGCACCTTGTGGCATTGCCAAGAAGCCATTTTATAGGTACGGGGTGGCAATTTGACCCGCAACAAAAAATCGACTTGCAACTATCGGATTAGGGTTGAGGTTTCTGAAAAGTCAGGTCAATTGACCTATCAACTCATTGTTTTAAATCACTTTCAAGTTTTACCCTCCAACCCGTTTATGCAAACCAATTTGCTTAAGCAACTTATTCATTCCATCCAAAATCAATTCAATTTATTATTTAAAACCAATGTTCCCTTTGGAACTAATCAATCATATCAAAGTAGTGTAACAAAGACTATCAAGACCCCAAATCACTTTCTTTTCCATTCTTCGGATAACCCTGGGACTGTTTAGTTTTGTCTCTATTGATCTACGATAACTATACTACTTGGAATCATTCTTACTCAAAGCTTTAACATTGTGATTGAACCATCCTTCAACCTTCACCCAAGGATGTAGACTAGGAAAATAACTATGGTATCGTGATTCATGATATGGTGGCATTGTGATTCATGTAACACTGTTTCTAAAGAGCTCAATGGTAGAACAATCTAAGATGAAACCGCAAAATAACTATGGTATGATTTCAAGGAACGTTTTCTAAAATGGATGGGGTGAGTGGGGATTTATTAAAATCAGTGGGAAATCGGTTCGATTTCCCTAAATCAAAAAGACTTGAAACTGTGGGGTGAACTAAATCTTCACACTCCCCTCCCAAAATTCAATTGTCATTTAGTGAAGATTTTTTATACTTTGAAGGTCCTAATCCTTCGTGACGACATAACTCATCCTAAGATTACACAAGTGGGGAAACACATATATATCTGCAAATATTGTCATTGTATTCGTTTTAAAAACATCACTAATTCAACATTGACTTCATTTTGTTGCATTTTTTGTATGTACAATAATATGAAAAAAAATTCAAGTCTTTTTCCACTTTTTGTTCCTTTTTATCCATGTTGGCTGAAGGAGCGACTTTTTTTTCTTGAAGGGTGGGCAAGGTTCTTCCCTTCTATCCATGTTTCTACTTTACCGAATGAGAGACTTTTTTTTTTGGATGTGTTGGCAAGCTTTTTATTGGATCCACAACTTTGCCTATAGAACTAGCACTCTTTGGCGCACAATGAATGGAGGTACTTTATAAGAATTAAAACTAAAATATGTATTTCGTGGGTCAAAAATATTCATATAGATTTGGTACAAAAAAATCCTACAAAATAATTCCATGAAGAATTTGTTGGTGCAAGCCCCTAGTCAAAAATTTCTCAAGGATAAAGAATTTATAATAATGAAACTTTCTTTGTAAGGTACAATTATCATCAAAATTCTGCTTGTGGAAAAGTCTGCTTACACCGCTGAAAAAATTCCTCAGGTAAATTTCTCAAAATATTTAATTATTAATTTATTTTATTGCTTTTGCTCTAACCCTTGCGATAGTGATTAGAAATATTACAAGCACATATATTCTTAAGGTAGTAAAAATCTCATACCAACTTTGGCATACCAAAGTTATTTGTTGTTTCTTAGATACTAATGATATACCAAAATGGTCTTTCTTCTACACCGTACATGTGTAATGACGATCTCGAGAAGTACAGCCCCAAGCGTCAACCCAACACTGATCCGGCCCAAGCGGTTCTAAGCTCGCACAATGCAGTTCGCCAGACAGACCCAAATCATCACAGCCTGCTAAGCCCATACATCTCACAGTTGTTTTCAATACCCGTAAGCCCTACTAAGGCAAATATCTCAAGGATCAGCTTCAGACATGTAAGACAATAACACTTTGCTTCCAACTAGGAAGCAAATACCAGAATATACATCTCACATGGAAACTTCTATCTATGGACAACACTCTAATTGGAAACTATTTCCCGCGTATCTAGGAGCACAAGTCTAAAAGGGAAACTTTCTTTCATAGCACAACTCCTAATTAGATAAGGAATTCCACGAAGATCTTCTTTCCTACCTATGCCACCGATGACCTGGTCGAACCAGGACTCCAGCACTATAAATAAGACATGAGGTTGGTAAGCTAAGGTACGCTACAAATTCCCTGTTTACAACATTACGCCTTCCTTAGATCCTTGTCTGACTTTAGCATCGGAGTGCCATTGGCCACCACAACGATGGTCCGTGGCTCACGAGCATTCCTTGTGTAGATCAGCAAGTCAAAGTCAAAGCAGGGAGCGAAAATCGGTTGCATTAGTTTAGTGTCGTCCGTGGGGACAACAAAATTCCTAACCATTCACTAGCATCATCTTTCTTGAGTATACAAGAAGATGGTGACCACAAGATCACGTAACCGCTCCCAGTTGTGCTGATGATACACGGGCATCAGGCTCACACCCACGCGCAAGCAACAGCAACGACGGACCCTAGGATGGATTTGTTGTCGTCACAAATACAGTTGATCGCTAAAGCAGTGGAGATGCTCATGTAGCAGAACCATCCATCCGTCGATGGAGATCAGGAGCGGCACATACCCCAATCTTCAGATAACAACAAAGAGCAGGCACAGGAGAGTCAAGCCCCTGCTAGTTCTCATTGGACTAGAGATGGCAGCGCGGTCAACGCGGACCCGACCTTCAGGGTAGACATGTTTACTCCGAAAAACCCCCTCCGCAGAGGGGCTCACGACCCAGACATGTTATACCGCCTCTCTGTTCCACCATTCATCAACTGCATCATGAACGAGGCTCTTCCAAAAAAGTTCACGCCTCCGAAGCTCGATTTCTATGACGGAACCATCGAACCGTTCGATCACTTGCGTCATTACCAGCATGTAATGGCGCTCAAAGAAGTTATGAGTCGGTGATGTGCAGAACTTTCCCTACCAGCCTGTAGAAGTCAGCATTGACATGGTTCCACAGCCTCCCGCCAAAATCGATCGACTCGTTCAAGACATTGGCCAAAGAATTCCTGACACGCTTTGTCGAAAGCTAGCGGATTAGGAAAGGCCCACAATACATACTCTCTTTAAGGCAGAAATCTAACAAAACGCTAAGAGAACATGTCACACGTTTTAATGACGAGCTGACGCTTATCGACAGCTACAGTGACGACATAACCATAACGGCTTTCACCGTGGGCATGAGAGAGGGAAAATTATACGACTTCCTTACCTGAGAACGCCTTCTAGACATGGCAGAACTCTTAAAAAGCTCTTAGAGGTACATCACCCTGGAAGATATGAGAACAACAAAGAAGGAAACTGAAGTAGAGAAGAAACCCTCCGTTTCTAGGGACAGAAAGGAGGGAAAAAGTCGAGAAGACAAAGAAATGAACAAGCGAAAGCGCAACGACAA
This sequence comes from Berberis vulgaris, assembly GCA_963556465.1. Lineage (NCBI taxonomy): Eukaryota > Viridiplantae > Streptophyta > Magnoliopsida > Ranunculales > Berberidaceae > Berberis > Berberis vulgaris. The sequence continues at coordinate 62,626,558 of OY747135.1, forward strand.
CAGGTCGGACTCTGGCCGGGCCAGTCCAGGCCAGAGAAAGCTTCCAACTACGTTGGGTCCAGATCCAGGACCCCCCACAATTCTAGCTTGTCGGACGTCCAATTTCATGAAAACTGGGAAGATCTGAAGTGGCCCCCAAAGCGGTGTTGAGACCCCTCCAAGCATGACAACAACAAGTATTGCTCATACCACAATGAGGGTGGCCACGACACCAACAACTTCAAGAGTCTAAGATATGAGATCGAATACTGGATTCGCAAGGGAAAGCTAAAGGAATTCCTAGGTTCAGATAAACGACAAAATCGGCCTAGGTAAAGGGGAGAAGCGGTCAAGGAGATCGAGAAGGAGACTTCGAGCATAATATATGTCCTCCACGGAGTCGGGTCAGAAGAAAACCAGTCGAACAGGTTCCGCAAGCAGACTCTACTAGATATGCGGACACAGCCCGCAAGTGAGGACAAACGTGTATACTACTCAAGGGTGCACAACCACATTCCTACCTTGACCTTCACGGACAAGGACCTCGAAGGAGTCCGTGCACCGCACAATGACGCTCTTGTCATTTCGGTCTCTATCGCAAGGTGGGAAGTGAAGAGTGCCCTGATTGATATGGGAAGCTCCCTCAACGTCTTGTTCTACAAAGCGTTCCGCAGTATGAACCTCAAGGAGGATAACCTGACATCCTCCAACTACCCGCTGATTGGATTTAGCGGAGAGAAATGTTTCCCGGTCGAAAAGATAAGATTAGAAGTGGTGGAAGGAGAGCCACAACTAAGAAAGATCTTGTTCTTGGACTTCATGGTGGCAGACGCACCGTCTACCTACAACCTCATCCTGGGAAGACCGTGGCTTCACCAAATGGAAGCAGTAGTCTCCACCCTCCACCAGTGTGTCAAGTATATCGCTAATCACTCAAATGGGACAATTCGTGGGGACCAACCAATGGTACAAGGCTGTCATTATGCTGCACTGAAGCAGATAGAATGTTCTCAGATCCAGCTGTAGCCCACAGGGAAAATTGAACAGAAGCCAGACCCACAAACTGTGGAAAATTCATTCCACCCATACGGAGACAAAATCCCCAAATGGTGGCTCAACTTAGCACCGGAGAACATTCCAGCATTACAGGAGCAATTCGTTATTCAACCCGAGAAAGCGAAGAAGTCGTTGCAAACGGGAGCACAACCCCATGATTATAAGTGAGCGCAGAAGGAACCTCCCACACAAGGTTTACTCTTTAGTAACCTCAATGGTGTCAGCAAAACTTGGCAGTTCGCTGAATGTACTGACGATCCAAGCAAATTCACTTAAGGGTCGGATCGACCTATCTCCGCCAACAGTCAGTCTATTCAGTTGTTTAGTTTCCTTTCCATAGTCAATGTAGAGCATTAATTCTTAGGAGCTTTGTGATTTGTAATCATTTAAGAAATAAAAGAGAATTGCACAAACAAACTCTATTGATTACTGGAAGATGTAACAACGATCGCCCAGAGGCGAGTGCAAAAGTCTACAAGCTACAAGCATCTGAATCCGATGCGACATACAGTAAAAACTAGCTTTAACAGTCCGATTCCAGAAGAAACTCATAAGCGACAGCAAGGGTACCCAAAGTAGACTCCGCTCCGCAACTTTTCCAAATAAGATGTCTCGGGAAAGGGGACAAATGTGCAAAAAATGGGCTGAAAGGACGAGTGCAGCTAATTGCTCCGCCAAATCACCCCGAACAAACGGCCTGCAAACGATAGTATGGACCTTGCATCAAGCTATAAACACCTTCAATCCGGCATCTGACATCCTGCCTCCCGAAAGAGGTAGAAGAGGACAGACAAAGATGGTTGTAAGTGACGAGACAGTTAAGGTTTCACATTGCTACCAAGCGAGGACGCTTCTCCCACGCGCGATACTCTGGGTGACTCAGAGATACCACCCTCGGAAGCAACGACGCATCTGCCAACACTTCGATCAACCATAAACTAGTCGCAGGGAGTGTCCCCTGACAGACAGAGTGGCACAAGGTAACATCGAAGCATTGGCGAATAAACGACAGACTCATCACTTGGAAGGAAGTTTGTACTTTTTCTTCGCAATACGAGAAGAAATTACAAGATCTCAGCGAACCAATTGGGTATCCACCCAGAGCAGGTGACCACGCATAAAAGCAAGTCTTATCGTGACTCATCGGCGCAAATGTCAAAACATTTGAAGACTCCGATGCTGGAGATCTCCCTTCAGCCTTTGGAAAACCCAAAGCATTTTCGTTGAGTAAGAGCATCTGAAGAGGTGCGTTCTGTAGAAGATAATGCCTATGTCCAGGAAGGAACACCATTATATAGACATAGTGGTTCACCAAACAGGCGCTTCAACATTAACTACTAGCATTGAATACCGTATGAAAAACAAGGAGACGACGATTCCCAAGGAAACCACACAGAACCACGTTCATACAATTAATGATGCTGCACACAACTACATTGATTGGGGGAGTAACCGACACTCAACCGTCTCACGATCTACACCATACGCGTGTCACCATGCAATTTACAACACTTCGAAAAGCCCTAGTTCTTCTTCTACGGACCCATGGGCTCAACCCACTATTCAAGCGGTATTCTACCACATGCCTGACATGAGCAGTAGAAACCCTAGTTACTTCTGAATCATGGACCATACTTGCATATCACCGGCTGATTTAAGGTATTCTTTTATCTTCAAAAAGAAACTAATATGCATGATGCACTCTGCCTGCAGATGTATGCTCGCACGCTCGTGACAAGCAGAGCCCCGACCCAACCAGGCAAGTTTAGTCAGTTTCAGCTGATGACGACGACTTCTGGTTCATCCCAACACCTAGTTCGCCCCATGCGGATGTCGATGGCTTAGGAAGTGTGAGTCTAATTAGCGCTCTTATGCTTGGTGATGACGACTCGTCAGGGTCTATTGCCCCCTTCCCGGACAACGGTCGCCGAGCTCGATCAGGTAAGCCTAGCCAGTGACGATTGACAATGACAACTTCTGATCAAAGCCCAAACCTGTAGCTCGTTGCACGCGGGTATAGATGGTTTGGAAGGTGGGAGCCTAGTAAGTTCCAACTAATTTCGACGGTTCGCTACGGGACCACTGCTCTTCTACAGACCATGGTCACCAAATTACCAACTCCCAGACTTGTAGCTCGCTCCGCGCGGGCTTAGATGGTTTGGAAGGTGGGAGTCTAGTCAGTCCCGAACTAATTCTGACGGCTTGCCACATGACCATTGCTCTTCTACTGATCATGGTCGCCGAAAACTCCCAAATTTTTAGCTCGATGTGCATGGGTGTAGATGATTTGGAATGTGAGAGCCTAGTCAATCCCGAATTGATGTTGACGGCTTACCATGGGACCACTGTTCTTCTACAGACCATGGTCGCCGAATCCCCTCGTCCCAAACTTGTAGCCCGCTCCGCCCGTGTGTAGATGGTTTGGAAAGTGTGAGCCTAGTCGGTCCTGAATTGATGTCAACGGCTCGCCACAAGATCATTGCTCTCCAACAAAACATGATCGCCGAATTCTCACATCCTAAACCTGTAATCCGCTCCGCGCAGGTATAATTGGTTTGGAAGGTGGGAGCCTAGTCAGCCTCAACTGATGTCAACGGCTCGTCACGCGACCACCGATCCCTCTCAAAACAGCGGTCGCCGAAATAAATTATAGCTCAAGCAACATCTTTACGCTCATACAGGCTGACATTCTATTATCAGCAATGACCACTCGAGCCAACTTAAAAATCAACCCGCTGATACGCGGATGAATGCTACACGGAATGTCTACCCAAGCTCACGAACCTGACTCGGGACAACCGCTCTAGCTCAAATACAATGCATGTGCTTGGCTACCACAATTTACTCATGCTAGCAACCGCAACCAACAGTTAGATATGCAAATTAAGTCTCCAGTGGCTTACCTTAAGGATGAGCTACAGCCTGGGTAGCGTAGCCCACTGCCAAACCATCCGCATAACACCCATTATTGGATGTAACTGAGCGATAGTGACTCTGAGACCTCACAAGAGAACATGTCAGAATCATTTGTGACATAAATGGTCAAACTCTCAGCAGCAGACATACCACTCGGCTTCCTGCTAACCCAACCAGACATGTGTCAAAGTAAAATGACAAGGCAAAATGGAAAGCGCGCGGTAGGGAAACCGAACACAATGCGGGTACAAAGCATACTCAAAATAAACATGTTTTCATTAATAGTTGAAACAAAAAAGTACAAGTGTACAAAATCTACTCCTCATCAGAAGGGGTACAGATACGAGAAAACTAAGCTTAACAGGGGAAGGAACAGAAGTTGCGTCCGTACGCGTCTCATTCTGAGCATCATGATCTTGATCGCCCTCTTCTTCTGATGACGCAGAGACCATTCCAAAAGTCTGCGCAAGACATCTTTTTATAATAAGCAAGGTCCCATTTCGGATGTTCTTCCTTCATCAGCGCCAACAGCTTTAATCTCCCATGCACGACCCAACGAAATTCACACTTGCGTTGCGCCTTGAGAAGTTCTTCCTCACGCACCTCTGCTTCAGCAAGTTCATGCTCCAACAGTTTCAGCTTGCCAGTCAGCACATCGACCTAAGACTGCTCCATAGCCAGGCTACTCTTAACTGCGCTGAGCCCATGTTGCTCCAGATGAAGCTATTATTCAGCTTTCCTCGCTTCCTGAGCGTTGAATTCCACGTCGGCCTCTAACTGCTATCTCTTGGCAACCCACTCAGCCTCTTTCATGGTGTTTTCCTCAGTAGAGGACTTCAACTCAGAGCTCACTCGGCCGCAGCCTCCTACGCAACTTCCAGGTCTAACTCTTGACTGAATTTGTCCCTCACGGACACCGCCTCTGCTAAATCAGACTCAAGGGTTTCTAGACGAACCCTTTGAGTCTCAGCAACAACGGCTGACTGTTTCAGCCTCCTCTTTTCATTATGCTTCCTCTGCAGCTCAATCTCGAAAAGGGCATCAAAACACAACTTCTGCATAGTCAACAAAACGCGTTCCATGGTGTACACCCTCTCACGAGCAGCCTCAACTTCCATCCCAACGACGACCACCTGGTTCAAAAGAGACATCCCCAGCATAAGGTGTTTTAAATCCTTATCCATATGCCCTTCTAGCGTATCCTCTTCGGGCTTCAGAGTGTGGTCCATCAGCCAGCTGTGATGCCTGCTTATATGTTTTCTCGAAGCATAGTCAACGTCAACCTCCTGGTGTCAGGTCTGGTTGCTCATCTTTACTACGTCCAGAGCAAACAAACTTATCCGTGCTTCTGGATTGGGCTCTCCCGGATGCAAAATCATGCTAGCGCCACCCTTTGTAGTTGCCACCGCACCAAGGCCCTACAAAGGGTGGTGCTGGCGTGATTCAAGCGCGCAGCTCAAGCAACGATTCAAACTCAATCATCATGAGCGGCGTATCTTTTCAAGAAGTGACTTAGTAAATCGATGCGATAACTCACTAAGTCGGGGGGAGTAGCTGATAATACACCAAAACGGTCTCTCTTCTACATTGTACACGTGTCATGATGATATCGAGAAATACAGGCCCACGCCTGCTAAGTCCACACGTCTCACAGTTATCCTCAATACTCGTAAGTCCTACTAAGGCAAATATCTCAATGATCAGCTTCGGACAGGCAAGACAACAACACTTTGCTTTCAACTATGAAATAAATACCAGAGTATACATCTCACATGAAAACTTATATAGATGAACAATACTCTGATTGGGAACTATTTCCCTCGTATCTAGTAGCACAAGTCTAACAAGGAAACTTTCCTTCACAACACAATTCCTAATTAGATAAGGATCTCCACGAAGATCTTCTTTCCTAAACTACGCCACCGATGACCTGGTCAAACCAGGACTCCAGCACTATAAATAAAACATGAGGTTGGTAAGCTAAGGTACGCTACAAATTCCATGTTTACTGCATGACGCCTTCCTTAGATCCCTATCTGACTTTAACATCGAAGTGTCATCGATCACCACAACGGTCAAATGTCAGCAAGTTAGCAGGTTAATGTCAAAGCAGGGAGTGAAAATTGATGCATGATGCTAAATTAGCATGGCCACCTAGCATAATTTTCGTGCCATAAATTTTGGTAAATAAGAGTGTTCTATTTACAATAATTTCTGTCAATCTTTAATGAAGCAAGAATTATTGTGCTTTTGATGTCTTAGTGCAATATAACTTGTAAGGCTCCTCCGCTTCATAGGTATTAAGGGTTTAATTTCACTAACAACGACGAGGATCAACAAATTCTTGGAATGATCCCTCACCTATCAAATCTTCAAAAGTTTGTGACATTGATGTGAGAAATTGCGTGTATTTGTGTTGGACCTTTCAATCAACCCTTCAATTTTGTTTCAACATTATTATCCTTTTTTCTAAAGTGTGGAAAAATTCTAATAACCGGAAACATTTTACATTTTCTTAAAACAATTTCAAACAAAAATTCAAAAACCTTGGTTAGTCCCTCCCTTTCAAAGTTTATTTATTATATTGGATCTCACCTTCTTCTTCCCTTAAGCTCTCTTTCTCGTTTCATTTCATTTCATGGCGGGTGGTGATCTTCAATAGCCTTTCAACACACACTCTTTGCAACATCTCTTTCTTGGGGAACGAAAATGAGTTCCCAATCACACAAACCATCGAAACCCTCAAAAAATCCATCTCCAACAAAGTCAAGATCATCCTCCCTCTCCACCCATTTGGCCATGGTAGAACTCAAACATCGAATACTCACCTCCATCTCCAAGCTCTCGGACCGAGACACCCATCAGATCGCTGTCGAAGATCTTGAGACTATAATTCAAACCCTTTCCATTGAAACCATCCCAATGTTCCTCAATTGTCTCTATGAAGCATCTGCAGACCCCAAACCCTCATTAAAGAAAGAATCTATACGCCTTCTTGCCCTTCTGTGCAACTTCCATGGCAATTCGACGGCTACCCATCTTCCCAAAATCATTTCCCACATTGTTAAGAGACTCAGAGACTGTGATTCGGGTGTTAGAGACTCTTGCCGAGATGCAATTGGAGCGCTCACTTTGACGTACTTGAAAGGGGATGGAGATGGGGGTGGGAATCTTAGTTCAGTTGTGGCTTTGTTTGTGAAGCCTTTGTTTGAGACAATGGGTGATCAGAATAAGGCTGCCCAGGGTGGGGCAGCAATTTGCTTGGCTAAGATGGTAGAGTGTGCTGTGGGCACACCTATTACCGCGTTTCAGAAGCTTTGCCCAAGGATTTGCAAGTACTTGAACAATCACAACTTCCTTGCCAAGGCTGCTCTATTATCAGTTGTTGCTCGGCTTTCTCAGGTTTGGTTAGTTTTGTTTGTCTGATTTAATTTTTTTGTTTGTATTGTTATTGATTCAGTAATTTAGTAAAGAGAACCGCTGAAAGTGTGATCCAATTTTTGTGCTTGAATAATACCAGTAGTACCCGCTGTCTGCGTGCTATGTTAAGAATTTAAGATTGATTACATCATTAAATAAATTGATTTTGGGTGTTAGTAGAAGAACTCAAACAACGTTTTTGTGCTAGAGTTATTTGGCTATTACAGCCATATCCGTATACGGAAATTTAAATATCAGTTGGTTTACTTGTTTATTATAGAGAGTACTTCAAATGCATTTTCAAATGTTGATTTCATCTGATAAAAATGTAGTGAGCACATTAGATATTTCTTAGTATTGCCTAACCCAAACGAAATACATGTTTATCAAACAAATTTTAGAAGATACATCCTTTAACTAAAAGAGAATAACAATCAAAGAAGAGGAGAGCATTTCTGGATACTTTATGAGTTTTTCTCTTAGTTGGTCCAGAGGATGAGGTATTAGTAGCCCCCAGGGTCCTGTTGCAGAGATTGAATCTTATTTCCTAGTGACTGGATGATGTGATACTCGAGAAACTTTTCAGTAAAATGCAAAAATAAAAAAAAGTGATGGTTGATATATGATTTTGTGGCAGGTAGGAGCGATATCAGCACAAAGTGTACCAACTTTGCTGCAAAGCATCCATGACTGCCTTGGGAATAGTGACTGGGCAACCCGAAAGGCAGCAGCTGATACATTGAGCACCTTAGCTTCTCATTCAAGCCATTTGTTTACTGACCGAGCCTCGTCAACCATAACCACACTTGAGGCTTGCCGCTTTGATAAGGTATTTAATAGTATTGTCGTTTTTATTAAATTGCATTGATATATCACTCAGTCAGCATAGTAAGCTGTATCATATTAGAGTCCTTTCAAGGAGATGCTAAATCACGTAAGTTGCAAGCTGGATCTTTCTGAAATTAGAACCATGGCAATGCTCTCATTAAGAGTTTTGATATTTCAATTATCATGTTCACCTGCATGTGCCTAAGGCATCCTTCCATTTCCAACCTCATTTCGCATGTTGGATAAATGTCTTACTTCACAATATATAAGGATCAGGAAAGTAGTTATTTGCTACAACTAGACTTGATTTGTAAAATCACACATAGCAATTAGGATCATAATTTCACTTCTGTAATTAATTTTATTCTTTCAGAGTTAAGTTGACACCACAGGTTACACATCCATGAAAGTACAACTGAACGTTTTAGCCTTCTGTGATTTTTCAGGCGTAGGTGTGTCAAATACAATGCTTAATTTCCAGTCTCGTAATTAGAATGTAGAGGAGGCTGTAACATAGGACAGTTCTCCGATCAGGTTTTTTTTTTGGTTTCTTTATTAAAAACTACAATCATAAATACCATCCAACAACCTGGTGTTAGGTTACAATTAGGTAGCACTGGTTGAACAGTTGAGGAATTCATTCTACATCAGGAATTGTGTTGATGCCACCTTAGTATCTTACAAGTCCTACATGAATTGCATATTCCTTAGATCTGAAGTGGAAACCACTAAAGCAAAAAGTTTTGTGAGTTCACAAAGAAGTTTCAAGCACATTTCAATCCTATTTTTAGGAATGCATCTTACGACAGTGTTTAATTTCTTGGAATTTTGGCTTAAGAAGCTTATGGATGACGATAACATTGACCAAATGGTCACATAGCGATACAAATGACCATCATTTCTCCCCTACCATGAAAATTCCTTTCGTTTTGCATCAAATATATACCATCTCATTTTTTGGCGATTTCTCTTGAGAGATTTGAATTGTATCCCTTGTCATCATCATCATCATCATCAAAGCCCATTCCCGAGATTTTCGGGGTCGGCTACATGGATTTTGGTTCTCCAAACAATGCGATCTTCCCACATTTCCTCGCCTAATCCAAGCTCAATGATATCTTCATTCACCGTCTTCATCCAAGTTTTCAACGGTCGTCCCCTCCGTCTACACCCTCCATTAACTTGCCAATCTAAACATTTTCTAATTGGCGCCGTGCTTGGTCTCCTCCGCACATGACCAAACCAAGTTAAACGTCTTTCTCTAATTTTTTCCTCTATGGGCGCTACACCTAAGTATCTCCTAATTCTTTCATTTCTAATTTTATCCTTATGAGTTTTACCACACATCCACCTTAACATACGCATTTCTGCTACTGCCATCCTATGCGTATGTTGTCCCGTAGTAGCCCAACATTCTGAACTGTATAGCATGGCTGGTCGAACAATTGTCTTATAGCATTTTCCTTTTAGCCTTGTAGGCATCCTTCTATCGCATAATACTCCTGACGCCATTCTCCATTTCAACCAACCAGTTTTAATCCTATGGTCTACATCTTCTCCAATAGCCCCATTCTTTTGAATTATAGATCCTAGATATCGAAAAGCCTCACACTCTGGGACCTCGACACCTTCGATCTCAATTGCATTACTTCTCCCTCTTGGTTCACACCCAAAGTTGCACACTAGATACTCCGTCTTCGAACGGCTAATTCTAAAACCTTTACTCTCTAAAGCCTCCCGCCACTTAACTAATTTCTTACCTAAACCTGCACTAGTCTCATCCATTAAGACAATATCATCTGCAAATAACATGCACCAAGGTACATCTTCTTGCAGATGTCTCGTCAACTCATCCATGACCAAAGCAACGAGATATGGACTTAACGCCGACCCTTGATGTAGTCCTACTGACACTGGAAATTCACTAGACATCCCACCTACTGAGTGAACACTTGTTACAACCCCTTCATACATATCCTTAATGATATCGACATAACATTGAGACACTTTCTTCCTTGCAAGCACCCACCAAATTAACTCCCTGGGGACCCTATCATATGCTTTCTCCAGATCAATAAAAACCATATGCAAACTCTTACGCGCCTCTCGATATTTTTCTATAGTTTGCCTAAGCAGGAAGATGGCCTCCGTAGTAGACCTACCCGGCATAAATCCAAATTGATTCTCCGAAACCGTGGTTAAACTCCTAAGTCTTTGTTCTATAACTCTCTCCCAAAGTTTCATCGTATGGCTAATTGTATCCCTTGTTTAAAAAAAAATCATAGTGCTTCGTTTCCAAGTCAATTGCAGATAAATCCCGTCAGACAGAAAGAAACTGAAAACCCAACGAGCCCTTCTTTACCACTTTTTGGGATGGGGGTGAAGGGGTCAACATCTTTGATTCAATGTGAATGAGATGGACATCAGGAATTGATTATCTTCTGCACCCAGGACACCTCAAATCCTTCTAGATTTCTCTTTTAAGGTTGGCATTCAGGAGTGGACCTACCCTAAGTTTTTTTCATTTTGAAAGTTTTGTTGATCAATCTTGTAAGTCAATGGTTTGCTTCCTAAGGTGTTAAAAATTCCTAACTAGGGTTTAAAACCTGGTTTACTGTTTTCTCTTTTGTTATTGACACTTTAACTTGTTTAACTTAGGCTGAGATGCACACTCATACAGTTTGCTTGTCCAAAGATTAAGGGGGGTTAGGGTTTCTCTTGCCCATCTAATGAATTGAACGTTAATGGGGAAATGAATATGGAGGTATGCCCATGAACAGTCAGCTCGGTGGATAGAAGTAATCAAGCAAAAATATGGGGCTTCGTGCAATGATTGGTGTTTAATAAACCCTCTGGTGCACATAGCTTTTCGGTTTGGACTTTGGAGAGCCATTTCCAATATTCAAAATATGTTACTTTTAATGCTTCGATCAATATCAATTCAGGTCTAGAAGCTACTTTCTAGGAAGACACTTAAATTGGCAATCAATCTTTCAAAGAGGCATTCCCTTCAGTCTACAATCTCCTCAAACAACAAGTCTGGGAAAGTAGCAGAATTCTTCACAATGCTAGATAATATGCCTGGCTGGAATCTTTTCCCGAGAAGAGGTGCCTAAGAGTGGGAAATTCAGCAGATTGCTCTGCTGTCGAACATCCTTCAGGCCATCTCCCTCAATCAAAATGATGATCAACTCATTTGGAATCTGGAGTTCAAGGGTTTTACTGTCCAACCCTTCTTTGAATTTCTTGCTAGCCACCAAAACCAATATTCAGCAACCTCCCTTCCCTCACAAAATAATTTGACTCAAACATTTGCCTCTGAACATTAGTTTCTTCCTTTGTTCAGCTTGTCATGGCCGTATGTTGACCATGGATAACATGCTTAGAAGAGGCATTCAGTCCAACCCAACTTGCCATTTGTGTGGGACAGCTTCAGAATCGATTGGCCATTGCCTGGTCCAATGTTATTTTTCTAAATGGTTTCTTAAACAACTTCTGCACCATCAAACAGTTCACTGTCTCTCTCAACTCATGGCTTGAAAACTGGAATAGACTCCATTTGATTACACATCCTGGAGAATAGTTATGGACAGTCTCATCTCATTCTATTTTGTGATCGTTATGGAAAGAGAGGAACAACAAATTTTTTAATAATAATGCAAAGCAATTAGACCAAGTGATCATCAATGCAAAAGCTTTGATATGGAACTGGGGAGCTAGAAGAGATGTAATTAAAGGACTACGTCTGATAGGTTTATGTTTAGTTGGAGCTCATTTTCAATAACTAGGTAACGTGCTATTGTCTTTTGTTCAAGTGATTGCCATTGTTCTCCCTATTTTGTTATGAAATGAAGAGTTTCTTGTCTCCCTTTCATCATCATCATCATTATCAAAGCTCATTTCCGATACTCTCAGGGTCGGCTACACGTATTTCGGTTCTCCAAGCAATGTGGTCTTCCCACATATCTTCGCCTATTCAAGTTCAAGGATGTCTTCCTTCACCGCCTTCATCCAAGTTTGCAATGGTCATCCCCTCCGTGTACACCCTCTATTGACTTACCAATCCAAACATTTTCTTCATTGGCGCCGTGCTTGGTCTCCTCCGCACGTGACCAAACCACGTTAAACGACTTTCTCGAATTTTGTCTTCTATGGGCGCTACACCTAAGTATCTTCTAATTCTTTAATTCCTAATTTTATCCTTACGGGTTTTACCACACATCCATCTTAATATATTTCTGCTACTACCATCATATGCGAATGTTGTCCCACAGTAGCCCAACATTATTGTTAGAAAAGATAAGAGATTACTTCATTTCCTTACTTAAAATCAAATGATACATGGGCTTAAATAGGACTCACATATACACACACTGACAGCTAGATACACACTACACACACAGCTAGATACACACTACACACTGACAGCTAGATACACACTATAACACTCCCCCTCAAGCTGGAGCATAAATGTTAATCATGCCCAGCTTGTTACAAAGATAGTTAACCCGAACCCCATTTAAAGCTTTCGTGAAGATGTCCCCTAGTTGTTCTCCAGTTTTCACATATCCAGTAGAAATCAAGCCTTGTTGAATTTTCTCACGAATGAAATGACAATCAATTTCAATGTGCTTAGTCCGTTCATGAAACACAGGATTAGAAGCAATATGAAGAGCAGCTTGGTTGTCACACCACAATTTCGCTGGTACTGTAGCTTTAAGGCCTACTTCAGTCAAGAGCTGATATATCCACATTATCTCACACGCAGACTGTGCCATAGCCCTATATTCAGACTCTGCACTGGATCGTGACACAACTGTTTGCTTCTTACTCTTCCATGAAACCAAATTCCCACCAACAAAGATACAATAACCTGAAGTGGATCTTCTATCCATTTTGGAACCTGCCCAATCAGCATCTGAGAAACATTCAATATGAGTGTGCCCGTGATTTTCATACACGATACCGCGTCCTGGTGCTCCTTTCAAGTAACCCAAAATCTGCTTTAACGCTGCCCAATGATGAATTGTCGGAGATGACAGAAACTGACTGACAACACTGACTGAGTATGCAATATCTGGACGAGTCACGGTAAGGTAATTCAACTTCCCAACCAACCTTCGATATCTTTCAGGATCTGCAAATGGTTCCCCAACATCGGTAAGTTGCACATTTGGAGGCATAGGAGCACTACAGGGCTTTGCTCCCAATTTACCTGTCTCAGTTAATAGGTCAAGAACATATTTTCTCTGAGATAGAAAGATACCTCGTTTACTCCGAGTGACCTCAACTCCTAAGAAATACTTTAACTCTCCCAAATCCTTCGTGTGAAACTGAGTATGAAGGAAAGATTTAAGAGATGAGATTCCTCTCGTATCATTCCCAGTAATTACAATGTCATCCACATACACCACTAACAGAATGATACCAGTTGCTGATCGTTTGTAGAATACAGAATGGTCAGACTTGCTTTTCATCATACCAAATTTCTCAACAGCCTGACTAAACTTTCCAAACCAAGCACGAGGACTCTGTTTCAAACCATATAAAGATTTTCGAAGACGACAAACTCGCCCTGACTCCCCCTGAGCAACAAAACCAGGAGGTTGTGCCATATACACCTCCTCCTGAAGATCACCATGAAGAAAAGCATTCTTGATATCAAGCTGATGTAAAGGCCAATGATGGGAAGCAGCCATGGAAATGAATAACCGAACAGAGGTCAACTTTGCAACAGGAGAAAAAGTGTCAGAGTAATCCACCCCATAGGTTTGAGCATAGCCCTTAGCAACAAGACGTGCTTTCAATCGAGCGACTGACCCATCCGGATTGACCTTAACTGCGAAGACCCATTTGCACCCGATAGCCCTTTTTCCTGAAGGTAAATCGACCAAGTCCCAAGTACCATTGTCATCTAAAGCATTCATCTCCTCTATCATTGCAGTCTGCCAACCAGGATGAGATATGGCTTCACGGACAGTTTTAGGAATAGAGGTTGAATCAAGGGAAGCAATAAAAGAACACGAGGAAGGCGACAAATTAGTATAAGAAACAAAAGAAGAAATAGGATAAGCACACTGTCGTTTACCTTTCCGTAAGGCAATTGGAAGATCATTGTTCGGGACTGGATCTGATGACGAAGGATCAGGTGCAGGACATGAGTCAAGAGGTTGACGCCTGGAGTAAACTTGAATAATAGGAGGCTGGACTGGAGCTGGGTCCGAGACAGGAGCTGGTGCTGAGACAGGTGTTGAGGACGTGATAGAATAGACCAACAAATCATCCTCCTCCCCCATGTGAGTGGGAATGGGCAAAGATGGAAAATAAGGTGTGTCTTCCAAGAAGGTAACATCAATTGAGACCAGATACTTGTGAAGAGTGGGACAATAACACCGATAACCTTTCTGAAGACGAGAATAACCAAGGAAGACACATTTTAAAGACTTGGGATCTAATTTAGTGACATGCGGACGAACATCCCGAACAAAACAAGTGCTACCAAATATCTTCGGGTCAATAGGAAACAATGACTTATCGGGAAAAAGGATTTTGTAAGGTATCTCACCATGAAGAACAGAGGAAGGCATGCGATTAATGAGAAAACATGCTGTAGAGACGGCATCGGCCCAAAAAGGTTTAGGAACATGCATTTGAAATAATAGAGCTCGAGCTGTTTCAAGAAGATGTCTGTTTTTACGTTCTGCCACACCATTTTGGGATGGGGTATCAACACATGAAGTTTCATGAAGTATGCCATTCTGAGTCATATAAGACTGAAATAAAGCTTGTGTATACTCTTTAGCGTTATCACTTCGCAAGGTGCGAATGGAAACATTAAATTGAGTTTTAATTTCAGCACAAAACGCACAAAACAGGGAATACAACTCAGAACGTTTTTTCATCAAGTATAACCAAGTAACACGAGAATAATCATCCACAAATGTAACAAAATACTTAAACCCAGGTTTAGACAAAATAGGACAAGGACCCCAAACATCAGAATGAACTAATTCAAAAGGAACACTAGCACGTTTATTGACTCTAGGACTCGAACTAAGACGATGATGTTTTGCAAACTGACATGACTCACAATTTAATGAAGACACCTTATTATATTGAGGACAAAGCTGTTTGAGCAGAGGGAGAGACGGATGACCTAACCTACAATGAGCCTCGAAAGGAGACATGACACCGGAGCAAGCAACAGAACTCGGCATCGGTGTATCAAGAATGTAGAGGCCTCCTCCAGACACATGTCCTTTACCAATAATCTTCTTCGTCATAAGATCCTGAACTAAACAATGATCAGGGTAAAATGAGACACAACAGTTAAGATGACGAGTAAGTTGGCTTACAGAGAGCAAATTAAAGGATAAATTAGGTAAATGTAAGACAGAGGACAGAGATAGCGAAGGGGTAGGATTGATGGTGCCAGACCCGCGAACACAAGATGGTGACCCATCGGCTAAAGTGACGGTAGAAGTATAAGCATTTGGTTGAAACGAAGAAAATAGACTAGAATTACCTGTCATATGATCTGTGGCACCAGAATCAATGACCCACTGGGAGGATGATGAGAGAAGACAAACATCGGGTTTACCTGAATCGGCACTCGCTGTGACAGAAGTAGAGGAAGACTTGAGTGATTCCTGATACTTGGAGAACTGGGCATACTCATCAGCAGAAATAAAGACTGATTTGGCAGAAGCATCAGAAGTGATCGCAACATGAGCTGAATGTTTTTGCCGGTTTTTAAACTGCAGCTTTCTACAGTCAAACTTGGTATGGCCAGGATTCTTACAATAGTTGCAAATAATAATATCAGAATCTGGCGTGCGAGGTTCAAGCCCGTGTGAGCTGCCTCCTTTGTGTCCACTGTAATTAGACTGGCTCCCTGACATATAGCGCCGTTTTCGACTCATCAAAGCACCAGAGAAATCAGGAAAGAGGCTTCAAATATGGGATGAGTTTTACAAACAGGCAAACAGGCCCGTACCAAACAGGCCCAAATAGCCCCAAACAGGCCCCAAATTGCCAAATGGCCAAAATCTCCCAAATAGCCAAATAGCCAAATAGGCCCTTATCAGAGAATCAGAAAAGCCCAAAGAAAAGCCCAAATTGAGATATCAAACCCCAAATTTTTCAGACTCCCAACCCACCTTCAATCGACTGGACGATGATGGGGGGACTGACTGTGTCGACTGGATGGATCGAAGGATCGACTGCTTCGATCGACTGGATCGAATGGAAGCTTCGATCTACTGGGAGCTTCAAATCGACTTCAAATCTGGGAGCTTCAAATCAGATTTCGATCAGGGTCGAAATATGGGTGGATCGACTGGAAGCAGAGGGTGCTTCGATCGACTGGAGGGTCGATCGACTTCGATCGACGGCCTGGATTGTTGCTCTGATGGAGTCGACGCCTGTTGGAGGGTCGACGGCTGAAAGAAGTCGCTCTGTTGGAGTCGACTGCTGAAAGAGATCGACTGGCTGGAGCAGTCGATCGGACGATCGGACGGACTGGAGGATTTGATCGACTGGCTAGATTGATGGCAGGGTCGATCGGCTGGAAGGATTGACTGGAAGGGACGATCTTCTGGAGGAGTCGACTGGTGGTGTCGACTTGAGATGTCGACTGGTGGGGATTGATTTGAGAACCAAATTGCAAACTGCAAATTTCGAAGGATCGAACTGAGAACAAATTTTGAAGGATCGGTGCGAACAAATTTCGAAGGATAGGTTAGAACCAAATAGGTGAGAACCAAATTCCAAATTTCTAACTTTGAATTATGGCTCTGATACCATGTTAGAAAAGATAAGAGATTACTTCATTTCCTTACTTAAAATCAAATGATACATGGGCTTAAATAGGACTCACATATACACACACTGACAGCTAGATACACACTACACACACAGCTAGATACACACTACACACTGACAGCTAGATACACACTATAACAATTATGAACCATAGAGCATGGATGGTCGAACAATTGTTTATAGCATTTTCCTTTTAACCTTGCAGGCATCCTTCTATTGCATAATACTCCAGACGTCATCATCCATTTCGTCCAACCAGCTTTAATCCTATGGTCCACATCTTCTCCACTAGCCCCATTCTTTGAATTATAGATCCTAGATATAGAAAACCTCACACTCTGAAACCTCCACACCGTCCATCTCAATTGAATTACTCCCTCGTGATTCACAATCAAAGTTGGATACTAGATATTTTGTCTTTCAATGACTAATTCTAAAACCCTTACTCTCTAATGTCTCCCGCCACCTATCTAATTTCTGACCTAAACCTTCACTAGTCTCATCAATTAAAACAATATCATCTGCAAACAACATGCACCAAGGTACATCTTAACTCATCCATGACCAAAGCAAAGAGGTATGGATGAAGGCCGACCCTTGATGTAGTCCCACTGATACTGGGAATTCACTGGACATCCCACCTACTAAGCGAACATTTGTTATAGCCCCTTCATACATATCCTTAATAATATTGACATAACATTGAGACATTTTCTTCCTTCTAAGCACCCACCAAATTAACTCCATGGGGACTCTATCGTAGGCTTTCTCCAAATCAATAAGCCCATATGCAAATTCTTACGTACCTCTCGATATTTTTCTATAAGTTGCCTAAGCAAGAAGATGGCCTCCGTAATAGACCTACCCTGCATAAATCCAAATTGATTCTTCGAAACAGTGGTTAAACTCCAAAGTCTTTGCTCTATGACCTTCTCCCAAAGTTTCAGTGCATGACTCATAAGTTTTATCCCTCCATAGTTTGTGCAGTTCTGAATATCCCCCTTGTTATTATAAATTGGTACCACAACATTGTGCCTCCACAAATCTGGCATTTTTCTAGTTTTCAAAATTCTATTAAAGATCCTAGTTAGCCATTGGATCCCAACTTCTCCTAGACATTTCCATGCTTCAATTGGTGTATCATCCGGTCCAACTGTCTTCCATGTCTTCATTTTTTTCAAAGGTTCTCTTACTTCTTTGGCACTAACTCTGGGATGGAACACGCGATGTCTCCCTTTTTGTGAAGCATACCTCTCCAAGTTTAACTCCCCTACATGTGTCCCATTGAGTAGGTTTCAAAAGTAATCCCTCAATCTATCTAAAATAGTTTTATCCTGTATTAAAACTCTTCCATCCTCATGCTTAACACACTTAACATGATTCAAATCCCTAGTTCTTCGTTCTCTCGCTTTAACTATCTTGAAGATATCATTTTCCCCTTCCTTTTTACCTAGCCTATTATACAGATCATCATATGTTCTCTTTTTAGCTTCCTCTACTGCTTTACTACTCAACCTCTTAGTTGCTGATAGAGTTCATAAGCCTCTAGGCATCTATGTCTTTGCCACTCCTTAAAGCATAATTTCTTTTCCGTAATGGCTTGTTGCACATCAACGTTCCACCACCACGTCTCTTTATCATATCCACATCTCTTAACTCTTCCTTTGCCCTCTTCTTAATCGGTTCGCCAAATGCTCAAAAAGATCAACGCTACTAATCTTATCCTTTGGTTTTAGATTCTCCCAACTCTCTGTAACTGACTGGCCACCCAAAACCTTTTTTCTGAATTTCTGGCACATATCTCCCTGAAAAGTCCACCATTTTATTCTCGATCTAACTGTTCTTTAGCAATACGACCCCTACTCTTAAGACAAAAATCAAGGACTAACAACCTATGTTGGTTTGTCAGACACTCCCTTGGTACAACCTTACATTTTTTACACACCTTACAATTTTTACACATGCCTAAATCATCTCCTAACAAGAAAATAATCAATTTGCCGTCCACTCGCAAAGGTCACCAAGTGATCTTCCCCCTTATAAAAAACTATTGACAATCCCAAAATCGTTAGCTAAAGTAAAATCTAGAATAGAAACCCCCATAGTATTTTGATCCCTAAAGCCTTGACCTCCATGAACCCGCTCATACCCAACTCTATCCTTACCGACATGGCCATTCAAATCCCCAACTAGGAAAACCCTATCGGAAGAAGGGATTCCATGAACTAACTCCTCTAAAAAGTCCCAGAAACCCTTCTTAGTCTCCTCGTCTAAACCCACTTGAGGCTCATACACGCTAATAACATGCACTACCTTTAGTTCTAAAGCTAATTTAATACTTATGAGTCTATCTCCAAACTTCTTAACGTCGACTACCGCATCTTTAAAATCTTTATCTACCACTATTTCCACTCCATTCCTAGTTCCATCTATTCCAGAATAGAAGTTTGAACCTCCTCCTAAATTTTTATCCTTGTTCCCCTTCCACTTTGTCTATTGGAGACAAGCTATATTTACCTTCCTCCTACTCAGAACGTCCACTAGTTCTATTGACTTACTTGTCAAGGTTCTTACGTCCCAAGAGGCTAATCTAATCATTCTAGCTCTAGCCTAGACTAGCTTATTTATCTGCCCCCGTCCAGAATGGTGCGAGAACCCTTGCCTATTTAACACTACAGGCGGGCGTTGTTGTTGCGCGCCTTGCTCATTTGTCACTACACCCGAGAGTAGGTGCAACGCGTAGCTTACAACGAGGGACAACCTAACTTTCTGCATTAATCTTTTTGAACCAAATTCATGAAAAGGGATGTGACGGGGTTTTTTATAGTTGGTTGTCACGGGCCTAACACCAACCCTCCTCCTTTATCCGGGCTTGTCTCCATTTCAAAAAAAGAGAGGAAAAGAATAGGAGATAAAAGCCACTTGCTGGGATCTGAAACCTGGTATTTCTTTTTGTCTATGTAACAAAGTTCACATATCAATTCCCAAACTTAAAAAAAGATTAGGAATAGTAGAAATTTCTATATATATATTGCCCAAGAACTAGCGGACTCGCCTTCACTGGGAAGAAGACCAAAAGCAACCTTCTGAGTAGACTTAAACATCTGCATTTCCAGAGCTTGCCATTCTGGACTTGAAGTCCCTTTGTTGATTCCACCTGCCCTATAGACATTTATGTTATACAATATATTCTTGGATGTTTGCTTTTAACCTAAATTTGTAACTAGGAAGCACCAATACTTTGAAAGCCCATCGTAAATCATACTGGTAACAAACACGTATACTTAAACTAATCAATATGCTTGGCACTGAGCCAAACCCAAATCCTTTTTTAAGTCAAGCTTACTTGATGATTTTCAAACCTTTGGTGAGAAGGAAGAGATAGAGAAAACCTAATTCTTCTCTTTAATACAAATTTTTTTCTGAATCGGTGGTTTATGCTACTATAAGTGCTTAGTGGATACTTTATGTATCTCAGCATCTCAGTGAAGCCCATAACATTATAGTGTTGGGAAAAATGTAAAAAACATGGAATGCATCAGGGTTTTTGTTTGTTTTTCAGATAATAATTGATAAGAACTATGCTTGTTGAATATTTAGATTGTTTTTGGTTGTTTTGATATTAGGTGAAACCTGTTCGAGATAGCATGACAGAGGCATTACAACAATGGAAGAAGATTATAGAGAAAGGAGGAAGTGAAAGTGTGAGGGACCCAATTGCAATATCTTCTGGTTAGTAGACAAATATTCATTATTCCAAACCACTATATACAGAGGCTTAATGCTCGAGGCGTGTCCTTGAGACACCCTTGAGGCTCGAGTTGAGGCCTTTTTACCTTTGATGCATATAACTCAGGGGCTAATGTGACTGAGGCGCAAGTCTTGCTCGTCTGTATATTTTATTTATTTTAGGGAAATCAGATGGGCTTTAATGTTATTTTACTAAAATATACTAATGAACTAACTGAGGCAAGTAACTGTTTAACTACGATGAAAGACTACCTTTTTGCTCTCGTTTTTTTTATTTTTTTATTTTTCAGTTGGGGGAAGTTAATTCTCAAAATAAACAGTTGAACAATCTTTTATTTTTTGTTTGACGTAGGTGATTATCATATTCAGTTTGCAAGCATGAACTTTATTATGATTATGTAGAATTTTGAATTTATAATTTTAAATTTACAAATATATTCTGCAAAATCTGTAGTTACTTCAGTACGGGGTGCAAAATGTGTTTTTGTGGCTTATTATGTAACAGAACATTCACATATACTATGGAATATTGTATATGGGCTTTCATTTAGGTATTTGCAATAAATATCACAAAGGTTCACACTTGATGCCTCACCTCATTAAAAACATTGTTCGGCACACGCACATGCACACACAAAGAGTTCTTTCCTCTGAAGGATTTGATTCATGTTCAGGTGAAAAATGTTCAGAACTGATTGATTCAACAGAAAAGTTGACAAATAAAAGAACAAGCTCTAGTGATGGAAAGTCAGAGTTGGCAAAGGATCCATCAGATGTGTCTGGCCTTATGTCTGATTCTCTTACTAATACCAAGGGAATTAGCATATCAGAAAAAACGGTTGGGATACTAAGGAAGAAAGCACCAAGTTTGACAGACAAAGAATTGAATGTAGAATTCTTCCAGAGTCTTGAAACAAGGGATTCTGATGATCTGCCCATAAAAGTAATGGTTTCTCGTCGATTTCAAAATTCTTCCGACTCAAAAGGTGAGGAAGAGTTGGATCCTGGTGATGAAACTTACCAAGGCCGACCAAGTCATGGTAGGAATGATGAATTAAATAATGGTCCTGGATTTCGTGATATTAAACAGAACGGTATTGATGGAGGAGTCTCTGGATCAGATAATCAGACCGAAGAGAGAGCATTTCGGGTAAAGGACTACAAACTGAGACATTCTGATGTTCATGAAAGGACTGATGGTCATGCAGAAGGATCCTACGCGAATAACAAAGGAAATTGGTTAGCCATGCAGAGGCAATTATCACAACTTGAGAGACAACAAACCAATCTCATGCACATGTTGCAGGTCTGTGTAATTTAGTTGCTCATGGAACACAATTTGAAACTTTTTCTTCTTATCACTATGTTTTAAATTGCAGGAATTCATGGGTGAGTCCCATGATAACATGTTAACACTCGAGAATAGAGTACGGAGGCTTGAGAGAGTCGTTGAAGATATGACACAACATTTTGCTATAACATCAGGTAGGAGAGCTAGTAATCTCATGGTCGGGTTTGAAGGATCCTCTAGTAGAACTTTGGGCAAGTATAACAGCCTCCCAGACTATTCAAGCACCAGGTTCGGAAGGATTGGAGATGGGTGGGGTCCTTTTGCAGAAAGGTTCTTTTCATCAGAAGGTATTGTTTCAGGAGCAAGGGCAAGGGATCCGCCACGGAAATCTGATTTGTCTGAAACAAGGGGTTCTCATTCTTATGGTGTTTCAAGAAATGGGTATATAGGTCCACGAAGAGTTTCATCTAGTGCTGCAATTGATAATAGGCCAGTAAGATTAGGAAATGATTGTGACCAGGTTAGCAACAGAAGAGCTTGGAACAAGGGACCAGGATCTGTCAAACTTGGTGAGGGGCCATCTGCAAGAAGTGTCTGGCAAGCTTCAAAGGATGAGGCTACCCTGGAAGCTATTCGGGTCGCTGGAGAAGACAATGGAACATCTCGACCTGCACGGGTGGCTATCCCAGAGATGACTGCGGAGACTACAAATGATGATAATGCAGGGGGAGATCAAGAATTAATTTGGGCTGTTTGGAAAAGTGCAATGGATGCGCTTCGCATGGGTGATGTAGATGCTGCTTATGCTGAAATTTTGTCAACAGGAGATGATGCCTTGCTTATAAAGCTGATGGACAGGTCAGGTCCTGTAATGGATCAGCTTTCCAGTGAAATAGTATGCGAAGTTTTGCAAGCCATTGGGCAGTTTATACAGGAAGAAAGTCTCTCCAATATTGGTTTATATTGGACACAGCAGGTACATATTTATTCCATTATCTCCTTTAACTTTTAATATGAATTTGTTGAATATCCACCATTTAGCACCAAGTGTTCATCCTTTTATTATGGAAGGCTGTGCCTGAAAGCAACTTCAACGATCTCAGGAAGTTGGGATAGTTGTATGTTTCACAGGATGCTTAAGAATTAGAAACTCTAAAAACTACAATTCCAAGTGTTGTGACGTTTAACAAATTATGGTTGTAGCCTTGTAGGCTCCGGCTATTTTGGAGTTGTAACCTTGTGTTTCTAAAGCATAAGTTTCCAACACTGGAATTATAGCAGTTGCTTAGAGCCTGCATGTATTTATTTTCTTCTTATTTCATAAGAGCTTCTTTTCCCTTTTGGTATTCAAAATTTCACTCTCTCCTATAGATATACAAGACAGGCTGATCTGAATTGTTTTTTCTTCTTCACTTGGGGTGTTGCAGTTGGTAGATATAGTGATGGAAAATGGTCCTGATGCATTGGGCATTCCCTTGGAGTATAAGAATGAGATTTTACTGAGTTTACATGAAGCTTCTTTAGCAATTGATCCACCACATGACTGGGAAGGAGCAACACCAGATCAATTGATGTTGCAATTAGCATCGACTTGGGGTATCGATTTACAACAGTTCGATAAATAATGTGGTGAATCTTTCAGTTGGATAGGCGTACATACTTTTCTTTTCTTTCCTACAAAGAACACTTCAGGTTACTTGGATCCATGATACCAACATTTACGTGTAACTAATGTTAATAGACTTGAACAGAATGATCTGGCTGGGTATTGTACATCATTATTATCTTGAAATGTATGTATATTTACTATACAATGAATTTGGTTTATAATTCTGCAGCAAAATTAGCAAAGCATCCTTTACTTACCTCAGCATTGTTAAATCGTCAAAATAAAATTGCAAGTTTTCACTTTAGCTAAATGCTACTGCAAGTCTTGAGATTTCTTTAGAGCTTTCCTTTCCAGACTGGACTTTGGTTCTAACTATATGAATTGACTTGCTGATGTGCACAAACCAAAAGGACGACAAAAACCCAAAAATTACACTGGTTCCACTATGCTCGCATCCCTTTTCATAGTTTTTGTATAGTTAGTTTACATGAATAGTGATTATATTAATTATATAATTGGAAATACTGGATTAACGGAGACTGTAGTTATTTAGGGATTGTAGTTATTTAGGATTACTGGATAAACCGGGATTTGAATTATTTTTTCTTTCCTAGCTAGGATTATATGTGTATCCATATAAATAGCTCATTGTGAGATAAATAAAATAAGCTCCGAATTATTTAAAATTGTTTTATTCAACACAGTTTTGATGACAAAAGCACTCTGACATTTCACAATAAAGAGTGGTAGAAAGCCTCTACAAACACGTTTTGAGCCTTTTACATTTCTTTTTTTTTGTTAAAAGTACTTCAAATTGCATTAATAATAACTATTACAATACCGGAGTCCTGCTTGAGTAGCTAAATTATGAGCTTCAAAGTTAAAAGCTCTATTAATATAATTACAATATCACTGAATCTGAGAATTAAGCAAGCGTCTAATATTACTAATAAGCTGATGCCACACCCATCGTGTAGTTGTCCGGGGCTGAGATGGATCATCCTGTAGAATAGTTATAAGAGTCCCTGAATCTCCCAGTAGTAGGCCTGTGTTCCATTGCTTGGCTTGGATAAAGAGAAGTGGGGCCTCTGCTACATACCATTCAGCCATCGTGCTATCTAACACCTTGTCGTCAATCAGATTGGTCACTCTGGCAACCACCTCGCCTCTCAAAGTAACCGCAAAAACCCCGCGGCTCTCTGTAGGAAACTGACGTCATAAGTAACAATAATAGCATCAAGGTGAAGGGGAACGGGGAAAGGTTGGTTTTGGTTGATACTATGATTGAGGTTATGACTCCTAGCTGACAGGACATGGTTAATTATACAATTTATTCGGGTATTCGCTTCTTCCGTGTGAGAGACAAAAAAGATGGGGTTAGTGGTTTCAAAACTGATCATAGGGTGAGGGTCAGTGACGGCGTTATCTAAGACCTGATGGATAGAAGAAAGTTTGACAGGTGTCGTGACTGGGTTTGATAACCAAAGCTGGTGCCAACCATTCCAAGTGTGTTTAAAATCAGCTAGGAATCTATTGGGGTTAAGTTTGATCTTGTTGAAAATGTAATTATTCCTAGCTCGCCAAATAGTACTCAGGAAAGTAGTAAATTGGGATAGTAACTTCTCTTTAACCTCCGTGTGTGTTTTGGTTGAACACCACATAAAATTGAAAAAGGTGGGGATAATGGGAGGAGTCAGATTTCCAACATACCAATCAATGGGAATTGGGGAGGAAAACCAGAGATATGAATGACGGGACAAAGAAAGAACAGATGGGTCAAATCTTCCGAGTGGTTGTGGCAGAAGGGGCAGTGATCTTCAATAGGCAAGTGTAATCTAACCAAGTTTGATCTGGTGGGCAGAATGTTAAGGGTCATCTTCCAGATAAGGAAAAGGGCGCTGGGAGGGGCCCGAATCCTCTAGAGATCTCTAAGGATGTTATGTTCGTAGGACTGAGTGTGTAAAGAAGAAAAGGAGGTAGAGCTAGGCGGAACATCCCCAGATAAGACTTTAGTAGCACTTTTGACCGAAAACATTTCATTCTTGTCAAGGATCCAGATCAAAGAATCTGGTGCTTCTGATGTTCTGATAAGGGAAACCAGAGGAGTCATTTGCTAAAGGATTATAATGAGTTTCCTCACAAGTGTCTCTTGGTGGTGATCCACGTTCAAGAGATGTTACAGCCAACATCACTCAATTAATAGGGACGGAGTATTGACTTCCTCTTGTAATGCATGCTAGACTTTATGGGGTTCCTAATGCCACGTCGGAAGTGTCAAAATCTCCCAAATTAACTTGAATCCCAATTAACTTTCTTAGATACATGAAAAAGAAAATAGTCATATTAATACTGAAATCTCAGCTATTATAAAATGGTTGCCTGAGCTGAGTTGAGTTACGGTCATTGAAAAAGCAACAATGAGAGGGTGTTTGTTTTTGCTTATGTATAGAGTGAGAAGTCTTAATAAGAAGCAGGACTCCATGTTTAGGGTGTTTGTTTTTAATTCTGATCAAAAATTGAACTTCTGATTGGAGTAAGCAACAGGGGGTGTTGATCACTTAACATTGAGTGCTTAATGAAAATTGTTCATTCCAATAATAACCTCACAAGAAATTTGTAATGACTACTGTGCTACCCCTCTTCTCCACCAACCATCCCATTTTCTCTACCTCATCTTTATCACGCGGTAGTTTGTGGTGGTGGTGGTGGAAGTTGTGGTTTGTAGTGACGAATGGGAATTGTGGTGGTGGACAAAAATGTCAAAAAAACTTCAAATCAGCATCTAAAAACAAACATCTTTAATTTTACGGCTTCTAATCAGCAGCTCATTCACAAGTGAAACAAACAATTCATTAAGAAGCTAATTCAAAACGTCCAACTTCAGTTACAAGTTAGCTTCTGAACACTTAAAAAACAAATGCCACCTCAGTGATTTGGAACCCAAAATCAAACTTCTTCGATTTGATCTTGGACCTTCGTCTCTTCTACATCTAGAGATTAGAACAACGATCTTCACTTGACTCATCTTCGCTTCAATAATACTCTCTTCTACATGACAGACCTTCAAGCAAGCGACTTCTGGCATTACCCACCTTCTCGCCTAGCTTTCTTTGTATGTACATCATTGCATCTCATCGATTCGCTAACTTGTTCCCCTCTTTCAGTTGTCATCCTGGCTTTCCTCATTTGGGAATATTTAAAGTGATGGTGTTTTCCATCTTCCACATCTATCTTACAATTCACATAGGTGTTTTATTAATCATTGCTGATTGGGACAAACATCAAATGAGAATTGGAGATAAAAGAGGGTTTTGATTGAAAGTGGGAAGACGTTAAGGGTTGAGATTCATTTTCCTCTAGAATTACATATTTGTAAATATAAAACATGTAAAAGGACAAAAAGAATGAAAAAAATGTAAAAAAAGTTAGTGAAATGTACATGTGGCGGAGAGAGAAACTAATGTGGTTTTTTTTTTCAAAATGAAAACTATCATAACTATTTACGTAGTTGTCGAATTTTGATAAACTTTGTATCATTGAAATGTAATTTTGAAGATCTTTCCAACAAAACCAATGATCAAAACAAACACTTAAAATTTCAAAATATGTATTTTATTTTTAAAACATGTAAGTATTGTTAAGATTTTCATGCCTAAGTATAATATTTTTTAAAGAAACGGACGAAAAATGTTATGAACATTCAAACAAAACTCCGAACATTCAATCGATTCTAATTTTAACCGAGTTTGACTCTAAAAAAATTGTATTCTAAAATATGACATTTTTATGGATCTGCTTGAGGGCAATGGTGGGGATGGTGATATGGGTGTCCAGTGTATGATAAGTAACAGTAAAAATCTATCTTACAATTCACATATGTGTTTTATTATTCATTGCTGACTAGGACAAACATCAAATAAGAATTGGAGATAAAAGAGGGCTAAGACTGAAAGTGGGAAAATGTTGAGGGTTGAGATTCATTATCCTCTAGAATGACATGTTTGTAAATATAAAACATATAGAAGGCAAAAAGAATGAAAATATTGTAAAACATTAGTGGAATGTACATGTGACGGAGAGAGAAACTATTGTGTTTTCCTTTTTTTCAAAATGAAAACTATCATAACTATTTACGTAGTTGTCGGTTTTTATAAACTTGGTATCATTGAAATGCAATTTTGAAGATATTTCTGACAAAACCAATGATCAAAACAAACACTTAAAATTTCAAAAAATATGTATTTTATTTTTAAAACATGTAAGTATTGTTAAGATTTTCATGCCTAAGTATAATATTTTTTAAAGAAACGGACAAAAAATGTTATGAACATTCAAACAAAACTCCGAACATTCAATCGATTCTAATTTTAACCGAGTTTGACTCTAAAAAAATTGTATTCTAAAATATGACATTTTTATGGAACTGCTTGAGGGCAATGGTGGGGATGGTGATATGAGTGTCCAGTGTATGATAAGTAACAGTAAAAATCTATCTTACAATTCACATATGTGTTTTATTATTCATTGCTGACTGGGACAAACATCAAATAAGAATTGGAGATAAAAGAGGGCTAAGACTGAAAGTGGGAAAATGTTGAGGGTTGAGATTTATTATCCTCTAGAATGACATGTTTGTAAATATAAAACATATAGAAGGGCAAAAAGAATGAAAATATTGTAAAACATTAGTGGAATGCACATGTGGCGGAGAGAAAAACTATTGTGTTTTCCTTTTTTTCAAAATGAAAAACTATCATAACTATTTACGTAGTTGTCGAATTTTTATAAACTTGGTATCGTTGAAATGCAATTTTGAAGATATTTCCGACAAAACCAATGATCAAAACAAACACTTAAAATTTCAAAATATGTATTTTATTTTTAAAACATGTAAGTATTTTTAAGATTTTCATGCCTAAGTATAATATTTTCAAAGAAACGGACGAAAATTTTATAAACATTCAATCGATTCTAATTTTAACCGAGTTTGACTCTAAAAAAATTGTATTCTAAAATATAATATTTTTATGGAACTGCTTGAGGACAATGAAAGGGATGGTGATATGGGTGTCCAGTGTATGATAATTAACAGTAAAAATAAATAAACATGTGTGGAGTGCCAACGACACGGGTAATATGCTAGCAAATAAACATATGTGGATTGCCAACGGCACGGGTAATATGCTAGTAGATGTACATCTTATCTTTGTTGGGGGAGTATCTCACATTAGTTTTGGTTTGGGCTTTTAAATGATCTAGAGGTATTAGGGGACTTTTCAAAATTACAGTCCAGGGTTTTCAATTTTGAATTTCATTAAGGGATTTTGAGGTTCTTTTGTTTTTTTTTTTTTTTTTTTCTTGAATGGGTTTGGTCAAGTTGAAATAAGCTTATTTTGTGGCCAACAGTTAATCTGTTAATGTCTTTGTTTTTCAATTATTGCATCATGTATTTTGCGCTTGTGGGCCAAACACCTATTGTAACTATTCATCTATCTATTGATTTTGCCTGTAAATATTAAAAAATTAGGAAAAAAAATAAGAAATCCAAAAGTTAGAGTTGAAGATACGACATTGTTCATTCAAGCGTTATAATAATACTAATTTGTTCATTATTTCTTTATGCATATCATTAATGTCCAAGGACTAGTAGTAAAAGATAAACCTTATATTGGTAAACTAGTCAGTCATTTAGAAGTTACATACACGTCTACCAACTTAATGGAAAATTGGATAACCTTACAACATAAAGGAAGGTAGTGACTGTTTGACACCACCATTTCCCATCTTTGACACCACCACCTTTCTATCTAACATCATCACCTGTTCTTTGACACCACCAATATAAACTCAACTTCTCAAAATTTTCTTTCTCATCTCACACTCTCTCTCAATTCTCAACAGATTTCCCTCACTCTCAATTTTTGATTCATTTTCCCTCCCGCTCCCCTGCATTAACTTCACAGTTACTAAGCAACCAAACCCCTCCCTCTCCCACTACCCTCTACTATCTTCCCCACTATCCCTTAAGCAAAACAATGGCAATCAAAATGAGAAGTTGTCTGCGTTAAAGGTTGTGTGTGCGATTTGGTGAAACGAAAGGTTGTGCATGCGATTTGGTGCAAATTAGTGATTGTGTGTGCGTAACTGCTTGCGATAATAGTAAATGTGTTATTATCCCTACCAACGTCTTCGCACCAAGTTATCAAGGTTGACCTTGATGGGAACATCTACAAAAAAAAAAAAAGGAAAAAAAATAAACTTGTGAAAATGGTTATACAAGAATTAACCTAACTTCTTCTATAAAAAATTTAAAAAAAAAAAATCCATCATCGTCGACTACATCCTCTAGTGCTCTTTCCTCTCCATGGCTGTTGGCCTCACAATGAGCCTTACCATTCGTCTCAACATTAGCCTCACCATTTGTGTCGACATTAGCCTTGTTGTCAACATTGATCATCATTCTACATTAAGTAAATCAACCAGATTATAATTAAAATCATATGTTAAGTAATGTAATTAAGAAAATGATTAAGGCAATGGTTATCTCTAGGAGGTTGGTCTCTTCCAAATAGGCTTGAAGTAATTCCGAGTTGTCAACATCGTCAGGATGCATATTAAAATTTATTACATCCATAAGAAGAGCATATGCACAAAATAATCATAAACTTATAAGTAAATTTAAATAATTGACAAACAACAACAACAAACATTAACAAACTAACCCTAAAAACAAAAAAACGAAAATGAACATGAAATTATCAATTATAATCGACAAACAATAACAAACATACAAGTTATAGATAAGAAAAATCCACCCACCACAACAAAAATTTACAAATAACCATAACAGTAGCAATGTGGCTTCAAATATAAATGAAATGGGAAATTAAACATGATATTAAGATAACCACAACAACAAAAATAAACTCATGCAAATTCATCTCAAGTGGAGTGGGTTGTTCTTCATCTCGAAATTGTTCATCTTCGTCGTTTCTCCTATAAATGGAGTATAATGCACACCCTCACTCCACCATTATCATCCTCAAGTCTATCATCAACACCTTCACTAAACTCATCTATTTCTATGTAAAAACTTCAACCAAATTCCTTTCAAATGAAGTTGGGGACTAAAAGATAGGGAGATAAGTTGAGAGAAGAGGAAAGGCGATGACAATGGGCGTTCATTCCGGCAAGCTTGGGAGGGAGGGAGAAAGAGAAAGGTGTTCGTTCTTGCCCTAGTTGATACAAATATTTTTGGCCAAAAAGTTCTCAAACATGTTTGGGAAACCCCTTTTATTGGTGGTGTCCCTTACTAGGCTAAAAAAATGGTTGTGGTATCAAAGAGAGAAAATGGTTGTTTCAAATAGTTACTACCGAAAAGGAATGACTAGGGGTGGGCACGGTCCGGATCGGTTCCAAATTTTGAGGAACCTAACTCGAACCATTTAAAATTAACGGATCTGGTCCAGTCCGGATTCCCTCATTTTGAACATTGGAACCGAACCTAACTCGAACCATTTGGTATGGTCCGGTTCCCATGGTTCCAAAATTCATTGGTGTTAGTTTGTGTCTTATAATAAATAAGCCAAAAATTAATAGATAAAGCTCTAACCTTGGTTGTTTGCCTTCTTACTGTAATAAAATTGCAAAAGTTAGTCTTATAGACCAAGCTGCAAGCTACAACATGCAGGCAACCCTGGTCCGGTGTCCCTGTATGTTGTATAATCACTTAACTTGTTTGGTGTCCCTTTATGTCACTCATATAAGTAGCTAATGGTGTGTTTGGTTGCCTGGAATCATATGCCATGAGAATCCATGAGGGGACCCATATATTTTAGGCTAAATTGATGTATCATTCCACATCCACCATTTGATTTTGTGATCAATGGTGGGAATGAAAGTCCCATAAACATAAGAATCACACTCCTTGGTCCCCCCCCCCCCCCCCCCCCAAGGCAAGTAATTCTTATGTTCATGAGAATTTCATTCCCACCATTGATCACAAAATCAAATGGTGGATGTAGAGTTATATCTCGAATTAGCCTAAAATATAGGGGTCCCCTAATGAATTCCCATGGCATAGGATTTCATGCAACCAAACACACCCTAAGTGTCAAAATATGCCTAATCAGCAAAAAAAAAAAAAAAAACACTTTAGCAAAAAACAACAGTACCCAGATTGAGATTAGATAGAAGATGAAGAATACCAAATAAAGATCAAAATTTATCTGATCACAAATGAATTTCAGATAAAACCCCCGCTAAAGTTGCAAACTTTATAAACTGAACATCCAGAGAAAACATGCTTCCTCAAGGGAGGATATACTCTTACTCATAAACCCATCAATGACTTGGTCAGATTAAATTTTCAACTTGTTTGTCAACACAATAGAACACATGATTAAAGTTGGGGCATTTTGGCTTTATAGATAGAGAGAGTTACAGGAAGTAACAGAGAAAGAGAAGCAAAAACAGCCAACAGAAATGCTTGCAACCAATTAGTAGCTGAGCAAAAGTAATTAGTAACAGATAAAGAGAAGCAAAACCAAAACCATTCTTCTTCTATAGGGTTTTAGAGGGAGGGAGGGAAGGAAGGCGCGGTACCGTCAACAACAAGGAGAAAGAAAAGAGATTCTTCGATCAACAACTTTGACATACCTTTTCTTCTTCTTATTCTTCTTCTTCAACAGACTTTCGACCAACAACTTCGACAGAGGAAGGGAGTGAGGGACGAATGGATCCTTCTACATATCTGGTTTCCAATTTAGGGAGTGGAGAGTGGAGATAGAGAGAAACGACACGAATCTGGTTTCCAATTTATGTTTACATTTTGTAATCTCCTAACTCCTAAGACACTTGGACACAATGTGCTTTAGAACGGGTCAAATCCTGACCGTTTCATTTTAAATAATAGGAATCGGATTTAGATTTTTTTTTATAACGGATTTAGACCGATCTGGATTGTATCTAAAATTACAAATTTAAAATCCGGACCGTTTGGAGCAAAACAGTCCGATTCGGTTTAAACCCGTGGTTCCTTGATCCATTGCCCACCCCCTAGGAATGACAGCCAAAATTAGAGTGGTGGCTCTTAACAAAAAAAAGGAGGGCCTTGTAGAGGAAATTGAGCTCCAAACCGCAATCTCTGCACTCTCACTCACGAATTTGGTATTTGGTATTTGGTATGTAGCGTGGACGACGAGAGTTGAAGGAGATCAAGTAGCCTCAAAGGAGCTAAAGTGGATTGCAGTTGTTCTTGTTGTTGACGCGAACACACTCGTACAAATTGCATTGCAGCCTGGGTTTCACATTCCTGCAATCTTCATTTCCACAAAGCAAAATGGAGTCCTCTTTCTTTAACCAACTCAAGGTTCGCTTCTCTTCTCTTCTTCAATCTGATTATTATTTTAGTGAACACACTACACGGTCTTCCAATTCGTTCATCAAATTACTTAATAGAAAATTTTGTGTAGGCAGCGGAACCATTCTTCCTCTTGGCTGGACCAAATGTGATTGAATCTGAGGATCATATTTTTCGAATGGCCAAACATATCAAGACTATCACTTCCAAGTAATGCAATTTCTCTGATTCTTCAAATGCACTTTTCAGCGATTGGAAACTTTTATTTTCCCCTATGGAGCTAATGGTGAATTTGTTTTCGATAAATGTATTTCAACTTTCCAGACTTGGGGTGCCACTGGTTTTCAAATCCAGCTTTGATAAAGCTAATCGGACGTCCTCCAAATCGTTCCGAGGCCCTGGTTTGGAGGAGGGCCTCAAGGTAATATTGGATCTTATCATGATCATGATACGTAGGTGTACGGTGTACCAAATCAAATCAGCCTTGACGATAATTTCCTGTAATTTGATTTTTGAAACATTACCAATGATATATGGATCTAACAAGGCAGTTAAATTCCTGTAAATCTCTTACAAAATTTTAACAGCCTAAAATTACTACTGTGCAAGTATATGAATGAGCTTCTGTTACACTTTGATGACACTACTTTTTTTTTTTGCAGATGCTTGAAAAAGTTAAATTAGCATATGACATTCCCATTGTAACTGATGTGCATGAGAGTCACCAGGTAATTAATTATTTTTGTTCTCATTGAAAAACCATGACTTCACCATGTATCATAGAATGCTGTACTTAATCAAACTTCATTTCTAGAATGACACAATTAACTCATTTAATGGATGAACACAACTTCTCTAAACCTGTATATCACACGTCATGTTTTATTCAGTGTGAAGCTGTTGGAAAAGTTGCAGATATCATTCAGATTCCAGCATTCCTTTGTCGTCAGGTTGGTGTCGGCCTATTCTCACATTTCTCCGATCAACTTCTCTCTTCTCGATCCCTTAAGTGATGTGCTGATTTGATAAAAACTCCACATTTTCCATAAGCTTATGTGTGTTGTTTACCCCATATCTTCATCTATGCAAATTTTGTACCATGACAGACGGATCTTTTAGTTGCAGCTGCCAAGACAGGGAAAATTATCAATATTAAGAAAGGCCAGTTTTGTGCTCCTTCTGTAAGTATTCACAGCATATGATAAAGTTTTCCTGTTTCTATGGTTATGGCAAGATAAAATAATCTTCTAGTGAGCTATCTAGTTCTATTTTATAAGGTCGGACCATGAAGCTAGATGAAAGTTCAAAGTTCTGTTGACTATTCGTCAATACTTCCATCCTTGGCTTAATGAGTCTCAACATAACAATATGTCCTTGTGACGAGGAATAAGCTTGAGGAATATGAGTTGTTTGGGTCCAATAACAAATGGAAGTATAAATCTTCCTTTGGTGGGCAACACGAGAAAGTTTACTAGATTATGTTAGGTTGCTCATATCCATGCCTGTGTTGTAGATTTTCTAAAATTTGTTTTCATCACTTGTTAGTGCTATATCCCATATCTTTTGCTTTGATGTAAGTTAATATGTACTATACACGTTACAATTATTCCAAAAATTTCCCCTTGAAAGGTCAAAGCACTATCCTAATTCTTGTAGGTGTAAAATTTTCAAATTGATTCAATTTGCTCATCATAATTGTTTGGCAGGTTATGGTAAACTCTGCTGAAAAAGTTCGATCTGCAGGGAACCCGAATGTGATGGTTTGTGAGAGAGGCACCATGTTTGGCTATAGTAAGTCATTTTGATATTAGTGGTTCTCTCGGTCAAAAACTACATTATTATCACATATTTGAAGGGTGAATCTTGTTGAATACCTCAGTAACATATCCATGAAATGGTTGCCCAAAAAAGTTTCCATTATCGACCTTCTAAAGATTTGAATTCTAAAGAATCCATGCTATCCAAGTAGATTTCATTAACTGTTGAAAGTTGTTCTTACATACAACTGGATGAAACCTGTTTATTGACTTTTTTCAGTTTAAGTTTGAGATCGACTAAATAAAACATGAGACCAGGATTCAGGAACATAACATAGGTTCTAATAACCCAGAATACCTCATTATGCCTGACAAATGAATGTGCATTAGCCAATTCATTTTGGTAATACACTCGCAGTTGAATAATGATGTTATGGAAGAATGTCAAGATGTGTGTTTCTCTTCACTATGTCGAAATTAGTCATTCACTAGTATATACATGTTCCTTGATAACTAAATAAATGAATTTCATTTAGAAATTCTATTCTCTTTTGGGTAGCTGCTAAAAAATGTATATTATTCCTAGGTATGTACTAAGAGAAATGATGGTAAAAATATTCTAATTAAATAATGTTGACATCAAAAGGAATTATGTTCTTATTTGAGTATGCTAGGATTATTATGACGTCATATTTATATCGTGTTTGTAGATGATTTGATTGTTGATCCTCGCAACTTTGAATGGATGAGGGATGCAAATTGCCCTGTTGTAAGTAGAGCATATTTCTTTTTCTTTTGTGGTTTCAAGCTAGTCCAAGTATATTACTTCTGTTATATTCGTTATCTGGAATGCCATGTTTTAGTGCCTAAGATAGTCATATTGATGTCAGTGTTCTCGTTAAAAGAGTTGTATCATGGTTCATTCACATAACATATCTTATGCACTACTTATATTTCACAAAATCATAAACCATGATGCCACTGTGATTGAAACCCTTACCAAATTCAAATTGAGGCGTGATTCCTACCTGCAAGTGGATGATTCTTCATCTTATCGTGAGATTCGCACCAAGGTGGATGTGGGGAAGAAAAATGTTTGGATGAACCAATGAAGTAGGAAGTTGTGGACCAGCCAATTTGGAGGACCTTCGCAAACTCCACTTAACGCTTCTATGTGGGCTGGATATGTTTTTGGCCTGGAGTAGTTGTGGTCATCTTTTGTGACCTTCCCCCCCTTTAAGGTGAGTTGGGGTTTGGGGTCTTTTAGGGAACTTTGTTAGGAATGAAACTTGTGTTGGTCCTTTTGTTGTCTCTGGTTCATGTAAGATTCACTTGTATTCGTGTCAGCGGTTTGTCCTGATCTCCTTTCTGTCTCGTGGATTTTGTAAGCAAGACATCTCCCATTATAAGCTACTGATTTGGAAAGCGCTCATCCAAACTTAAGTTGTCTGTAACAATGTCTTGTATGAAAAAAGGATCGCAAGAAGAAATGGATGGTTGTTGACAACAACAACCCTAATTTGAAGGCTATTCTGAATGAAGAAATCGAATTGATTGATTTTTGTGCTCTACCAATATTTAATGAAATTGTGGAGGACGTTGGTGGCTCATTGGTTCACTGCATATTCTTGCTAAAGAGGGTGATAAAGATTTGGAAGATAATGGGCTCCAAGTAAAGTCACGCATTGTTGATTTATTCATATTGAAGTGCCCCTAGAAGGAAAATATTTCAACTTATGGGCATGAAGATCCTGTTTTGGTAGGTTTGGGCAATATGGCAATCAAACTGACATGTGGAAATGTGCATAATTCAACTTGTAGTTCAGCATGTTTTGACATTTTTCTTCAAATTGGGAAAGGTCAAATACAATGATGTAGAGATTGAAGCATGGACTATTTATAAAAACTCAAGGACGAGTTTTTCGAAGCCCAAGGGAATGATGGAGGAGCAGATAGCATAAACATATAATTAAGACATGTTTTTAGACATATTAAAGTGTCTTATCTTATTCCAAGCTCTATTGGTATTATAGGAGTTATTGGGGTCTAAATGCATTAAGAAAGTTTCTCAGGTAATTTTAGCAAGATTACGAGAGTTTTAGGCTCCTATGTTATCTAAATAAGGTTGAATGACAGGCTTCTAGTTCTTTTCTTTTTTTTTGGAAGGAGAAAGGCTTTTTCAATCAAGATATGTTTGTTTATTTACTTTCCGTTATTTCTATCAGCTCGAATAATATATTTGAACTTAAATAAATAAAACCTACTGGTGGTCTGAGCCATGTTACTTCGCTATTAGATTAGGTTTTGATTTGTTTTATTTCCATTAGGATTGGTTTTTGTTCCAATTGTAACTATTGTATCAGCTATAAATTCACCATTGGGTCTAGTAATACTTGTTGAGGGTATTTTTCATGTTTTTCTTGAGAAGAAGGATAACCACATACAATTTAAAGGGAAAGAAAAAACGATGACTATCTGTTCATTTATCCAGGTTTCATTCTGACAATGAAGGTATATCACCCCAGATTCATCGATGGGGTCTACTATCAGAAAGTAAATATCAGACATACAAAGCCCTTTAGACGTATCAGAAATTAAATCATAGTGAAATGATCCCAGCAATGAATTCAAGATTGTTGGAGAGAACCCTGAGAATAGGCAACATATTCTCTCTCTTTTTTTTGGTCCATTTTATTGTGTACTTATGCTTCTTGCATCTCGAGGATAATCTGAAAAGTACCCTCGAGAAATCAATCATGTTTTCCTTTCTCAAATGTCGCATCTTAATGATGGTTTGTTGAAGCACAATGAGAACCCAATGGGTTTATAACCTAAAACTAGAACTACAATTGGAAACAACAACTTAAACAACAAAATTTTGACTCTTGGAATAATCTCTAACATAAATTTATCTACAATGGAAAGTAAATACTAATCAAACAAGAAAGCAAACATTGACTTTCGGAAGAAACCTCGTAAAGTAGGCCACTAGGCCTATGATGTTTCTTGAATTGAATAGAGCAAACTTGTTTCCAACAAATCAGATCATGCAAGATTAGAATGTATACTTAACGACCCCGACAAAGAAGAAAACAACTTACATAATAAAGAAATAAAGTGTTTGAATTATTTGATAAATTTACCTTGCAACTGACTGGACAGGGAGTTGGGCCTTTCATCAGACAAAGAGGCTTATTTTGAGAAATAAAATGAGAGTTGTATGTGATCAGCTTGATTAGTTTGAGCTCCTCAATAAAATTCGTTGCAAAAACTGAAAAAGATATATGGAGAAGAGTTTGATGAAGTGTCGGGTCTGATTTTGCCAGTGAAGAGATTAAAGTGGTATAAAAGTTGAGCATGAAAAATCAAGAACTGAGTTAATAGCCTTGAGACAAAGAAATGTCTTGAACCAGTAGAAAGAGGCTTAGACGTTGTCAACTAAGCTGAGTTCGCATACCCACTAAGTCATATGATCACAGAAGAATTGATTTTTTCTTGTAACAGATAAATAAACCAAAAAAGATTAAAAGGGAACCTTTAATATGGAGGTGGGTCAGCAATAACAACCCATACGATGAGTTGGCCAATTGAAGCAGACAGCTAGTAATTTTGACATTTGTCCTAGGCTTCGACTTGAGCAAAAAGTTTGAAGACAACATGGCAGCTGGGTTGCTTGATTGTGATAATGAGTTTAGCCATGAGTGAGGGAAGGGCTTAGTGACTTGCAGTGTACTCCTTTCATGATTATACATTGAGCTTGGGGGATATCATCTCCGCCTAATTCAGTTCAGTTTGTAAGTTTTATTCATCCTGTGAGTTTCTTACTTACGTGAGCCTCTCTTAAAATTAATCTATCTCTGCTTTGTTTTGCCCATCCCAAAAAAAAAAAAAAAAAAACCAATAACAACAATGATGACCGCTTGATTGATGACAACTTAACACCACTTACACTATTTACAACTTCCAAAGGAGAACACTGTTATGTGTGGACGACATGGCTTGCAAGGTGTGACTGCTCGAACCATGACAACTTAAACGCATCAGAATGACTTGATGCATTTCTAGTGTCCTGAATAACATTTTTGAAACGCACTGTGATCTCCTTTTAGACTCTGTAGTCAGCATTCTTAATAACTATAATGTCAAGCTGTGTCTTATGTGACAGATGTTCCTTCATTTCAGGTAGCAGATATTACACATTCATTACAACAACCTGCAGGGAAAAAGGTCTGAACCAGCTTAATCTTGTTTGCTTAAGAAACTGCATTTATGTAGCAGAGATATATTTGACAATATTTTGTTGATGATCACCTCACAAAAAGGAATGTAATTTACTTCGAAAATTTGAAATTATCGCAGTGTTCATCTTATACTCCATTATAAATGCAATGAAGTACCCCAAGCTTACTTTGTGTCTAATAGTTATAAAGAATAGTTACACTAGCGCAATGTCAATATAACCAAATAGCCGGAATAATCTAATGGAGCCTTGAAGACAGAATCTTAAGATGAGCTTTGTCTTTGGGACTCTTTTTTCATTTTTTTTGAAGGTAAAAATTTCATTAGATCTTGACTGTAGAAATGTTTCAATCCCAACCTTAAAAGCATTAAGGTCCTAAAATAATGTCATTGTATGCGAACTCATATATATCCCATTGAATAATGAATGTTGAGAAACCCAACTCCAAAGAGTAACAAGCACTTCTATCACAATGAAGTTTCAAAATGTGATCACCACTCAATCTTCCAAGTGTAAAACCGAAAGCTTGTTTTTTTCTTGTCAATAAAACTGCCAGAATATATTAAAAACAGACTAGGACAAAAAAAAGACAATACACCAGCTAGTGACTGAGAGAGTCAGACTAGCTGAAAAAAATGGGGGGGGGGGGGGGGGGGGGGGGAGACATAGATTACATAGTAAAGATCCTATCCGAACTGAAAATACTCATGTGAAAAGGTTGGTCATAGTCATTGCCAAACAAGAGACTTGATAGCTTTGGTTAGTTGAGCAACATCCCTAGCTGCCCTTTAAAAATTATTTCCTTCCTTCCTTTCCATATGATCCAGTGGCAAAGAGGACTCTGTTCCAGAGCCAAACCCGTTTAACTGAAAGACCATTTCTACCCCCAACTTTAATCCACTGAAAGAGATTGGAGGCAATAGGGGGGATGCAGCTAGCCTCACTGCAGATGGAAAGCCCATAAGCTGATGGTGAAAGGACAGGAGAAAAGTATGTGCTCAAGAGATTCTGATTGTTTCTGGCACAGCACACAATAGGATTCAAATCTGAAGTTTTCTAAACAAACTGATTATTTCTTTGTAAACCGTACAAATTGCTTTAACCCTTATCTCAAAAAAAAAAAAACAGAAGCCACCCTAGAAGAAACGAATTCTAGAAGATGAGTTTCAACTACCTTTAAATGCTTTAGAAACATCAAAATTTTGGTTTGAAACAAAAGATACCAAAAAGTCACTATTAGGTCGTACTTTTTCCCCCCCTGTTATGGGTATCGGGTGTATCGGTCATGTATCAGAAATATGTATTTGCGTGTTCTGTACGATACTAAGAACATTGCTTCCGAGAGGTACTTCACCTTATACTTCCTCTTTTAAAGGCTAAACTTAATAGATGGTGAAGCGTCTGCATTCTGCTAATCCCTCTTTCTGACAGAAACATGCTCGGTGTATCTTTCCTTTATTGTCTCTGTCAATAACAAAAGCTACGCCTGCATCCAAATCTACCAAAGTTGTTAGTCTTTCATTTATCAGATTATTGGCAAGAACGGTGATTGGTGAGTGAAAGGATTGTGCTGATAGGATCCATTCAATTATCATGAAGTCCATGACTTTTATGTTCTAATCTTTTTAATTCTATGTTCTAATCTACTCTTTCCGTCAATTATGAGATAATCTGGATGTTCCGAAGAGGTGCTTCTTTTCTGCTAGTGTTTCTACTTTGCGGGACTGGTTTTCCTGATTTATTATTCTTAGTTATAGCAAAAGCCATCTCTAGTTTGCTAGATTACCTCACTGCTCTTTTTCTTGAGGAATACTGAAGACACTGTTTTCTCAATCAGCTGGAAGGTGGGGGCGTTGCTAGTGGAGGTCTTCGTGAATTGATACCTTGCATAGCAAGAACATCAGTTGCTGTTGGCGTGGATGGAATTTTCATGGAGGTATGGAAACATAATTCTTTTGCAACTGATATTCATAATATTAATCTTCTCAGCACCAAATGCTTCTCATGGTT
Source organism: Berberis vulgaris (assembly GCA_963556465.1). NCBI lineage: Eukaryota > Viridiplantae > Streptophyta > Magnoliopsida > Ranunculales > Berberidaceae > Berberis > Berberis vulgaris. The sequence continues at coordinate 62,667,598 of OY747135.1, forward strand.
AGAGACACATATACAATTCTTTGAGGTAGGACACCTTTAAATAAACAAAAGTTTAAAGTAGAAATATTGTAAATGATGTGTCATGTATGTGCATGCACAGTTGCCTAGCACATAAATCTCCATCTAACAAAGTAACTGATTGCATTCCCCATTAATATTATGACCATGTAGATATAAGATGTATGTAACAACACTTCATTGTCAAAAAAAAAAAAAAAAACAAAGATCCCATGTCGGATACGCATTGGATACTTCGACACTGGGACACTCCATGTATAGATCAACATTTTAACATATCTTTCAAAAAAAAGTAGTTCTTTGTGGCAAGTTAATAGTACATATATAGCAATATTGATGTAGAAGTGAATGGATATAACTAATGATGTTCAAATATATAGGCGTATGTCCCCGTTTTATGCTTTTTAGTCAACGTGTCCGACATTTTGTTTCCATGTTGTTATTACATAGCATGAGATCCTTGATGGAAAGGTGTTGGTCTCATTGAAAATTAACATCCTTTTCATGATCCACTCATTTGTCTAGTCCAAATGCCTTTGAACTTTGCAAAACATAGCATAACTCTCCCCAGTCCCCATTGTTACTCCCTTTTTCCACACGGAAAGTCAAAGGTGTCCATCCAAAAATCAATTTTATAAAAACCTTCAATCAAAGATAAATAAACTGATGTATATCATTAAGTCTTTAGTCTTTAGTGTTGAACTGGGGTGTTACCTGAGGATGTTGACTGACCAACCCTTCTATGTTTGTATTTTTAATTGGGATAGCATTTTCTTTTTGTATTTGAGGTTTTGGCCTCCATGTTTTTTCAGCTAGTTGATCTACACTCGATGGCGTATTCTCTCAATTTTGTTTTAATGCTATTTCTGCCTATTTTATTGATTAAAAAAAATCTTGTAGAAATTACTCTCTTCACTAATCAGCAAAAGAAGTCATTACTAAAAGTGGAACAATTGATGAAACCCTGACACTAGATGCTATCACTCTTAAAATGTACAAGTATAAACCATTATTACATCATCCCCTCACTCTTAGAAAAGCTTGTCCTTGAGCTTAAAGGTTGGTGACCCAGTTTCAGTAACCATATAGGTAAGTTGATCTTCAGGGATAGAGTTGACCTGCAACATCTGCATCCACTTCATATTTCAATCTATCTAATAAGGACCCCCCGCCTCCTCTTTTGTGCATTCAAGGGTGGCCATACTCGCCAGAATTATAACACTTAAGTCATGAAATGGTAATGGTAGATTTTTGTGGATTCAATGGAGGTGATGTGGCTGACAGACACATTTTGCTTCAGTTTCTCTTTTGAGCATGATGGATGTCAGAATGTCAAGTCTATTTGATTGTGTTTTTGCCGACCAGTGATGTACCAATGAACCTTGTGTCTCCTCATTTCACCTAGATTAATAGTGATTATTCAACATATTCGTTGATAGAATTCAGCACGGTTCAAACTGTGAAGATGCTGTAATAAATCTCGCTTTAAGTGTTTGGTAATAAATTTAGCTTTCAAGACCTTTTTCATCATATACTAACATTGGTCATTTTCCCAACACTCCCTTTGATAAATTTCGTCCCACCAGAAAGCAACCACGCCATCCAGCTTAGTAGACTAATTAAATCCATTTTCTTCTAAATATATTATTTTATTGGTATCAATTTTCTTTTCAATCCACAAAAACATCAGTATGGATGCATAGTATCCATCGAAGTTAGGAACTTCAAGCTTCATGTCACCAAATTGGTTACGTTTTACTTTTAGAATACATAACAGGCTATTAATGGTGCCTAAGTCATCACCGTTCCGAGATCTGGTAAGAATTTATAAAAATATCCTCACTTCAAACAAAATTAGGTCATATCTGGGAAGGCACTCTTCACGTCTCCATCCATAGAAAGAATCACATCTATGGGGAGGGATATAGGTAGCTCCACGTCTGCAACCCCTCAACTCTGTGATAGCCTTTAAGCGTGGTTATCAAAAAAAAAAAAATTTGAGTGACAATTTAGATGATGTCCGGTGTCGGGTGTCATACAGACACTAATAAATTGAGTGAGTTTTTGGACGTGTCCTGTGTCCTGATGGTATCATATTAGGGGAAGATGATGTCAGATGGTTATGGAAGGATGACAATGCGAAAGGTTTTTCAGGTCTTATTTTTCTACTTTGGCTATGAACCATGTGCCTTTTGGTGACCATGACAATTTTCCACAAATTTGGTGTAGAAAGGGGTTCCTTCTAGGGTGTCTTCTTTATATATATATATATATGGATGGCACTGGAAGTCTCCTGTATAAACCAGAGTGAGTTCAGAGAAATGAATATAAATGTGGCTTGTTTGTTATGTATTGTTTAACTGGAGAATACAACCCATCTTCTCATTGACTGTGGGTTAAGGTTTGGGTGCCTTTCTTCAGAATATGGTGAATATTGGGTAGTGCCATCGAAGAAGAATTTGTTAAGGTATTGGAAGACCCCGCAGCGTCTTACTGCTAGGGGGAAGGTCTTATGTGAGTTACTCCTGTTTGCACTATGTTGGACAGTGTGGAAAGAGCGAAAAATAGCATAATGTTTTGCAACAAGACTCGGGATATTGGTTAGGTGGTTATGAAGATAATGACTACTCTTTGATGTTGAGTGTCTCTTCATCCATCTTTCAAATTTACATTTTTGAATTGCTGTATGCTAACTGGAATATGCCGATTTTGAGAAAATTTGGAGAGGGAAAAATGTTCTACACCTTGAAGTTGAAGGTATGTAAGTCGACAAAAAAAATTCATTCTTAATCCCCGCCCCCCAAAAAAAAAAAAAAATTCTCCCCAAGAAATATTTTCATCATAAAATGGATGTTCTTTCTTCACTCTCTCTCCCTCTCCCTTTCTCATTTTTTGAGAAAAATTTCGTTGAACCAAACACGCCCTTTGTAACAATTGGTTATTTCATCTTTAAAATTCTGCCCTCAAACAAAAAGGAAAAAGAAACACCAGAATTAAATTGATTTTTCTTCCTCCTAGAAATAATCATCTCCTAGACAATGGAAGTGTTGTTTGCTATTAGAAGAAACCATCTCTGCTGAATAAGATGATCCCAGTGAGAAGGTACCTTTTCTGCTTTCTCTACTCTCAGTTTGACCTACAATATGCATGGCATGTTGCAAGGCAACAGAAGCCAACTAAAATGAAGGGAGGTGTCTGACTTGAACTCTTTGAATTACTGGTCACGTTCAAATAGTAGAACTGCAGTTGTCAAATTTAAACTATATTATCAAACACTTGGCATTGAGCTTCTCTAAAATATTTTTCACGCTCACCATAAAAAATTAGGTGCCATGCCGCTCATTCTGGATTAAAATATTACCATCTTTAAGATAGATTTTTTATATGGAACTATTGATTCGTAGCAAAGACCATTGATTTAGACCTTTAAAATTCCAGAAGAGTATATAGAGACAGAAGTCCTTGTTTTTTGTTTTTTTTTTTGGTAATAACGGATAATCAATCAAAGGATAAAAACACTGCAAACATACAAAAGTGAGCCCATTTTACAAACTGCATAATTCCACTTCTTGGATATAACCTGAGCCATGTATCCTGTACGTACCACTGCCTGCAGAAGTGCTATCTTAAACATTATTTGTAATTTTTTGTGTTGTTAAAGGTAAATAAAGTGAGGAATGCTGTCAGTGATAGACTATTCAATTAAAAATGCCTTAGCCATTTTAGTGAATAAGACTGTGTTGACTATCTCACTATATGGTCCCTTAGAACTCCACATAAGGACTTTAAGAATAATTAGGACCTATTGCACTGAGTGTTGACTCTGAGATATTAGGGGGGCCCTTGGGAAGATTAAAAATAAGGGCCTTTTTACATAAAATGAAAAGGTTTTTTTTTATGTTTTAATACTATACATACCCAATTCTTAGTCCTATGACAATTAAATACGCATATCTTTAATATACTTTAAAAATAAATAAATAAAATAAATAAATAAAATAAAAAATCGAATACGTACTCTCAAAAAAAGAATCAATAGATAACATTAGTAAAAATGTGAATCCAAGTTGATTTTACCAATTAAATTTCATCCTTAGTAAAAATATATACAAATGAAAATAAATTTGGGGTCCCCTCCAATCTGGGGGCTATGCGGTTGCACTGCACGCACCTAGTCAAAACCCGGCCTGATTGCACTGCACCTTTTGTTCACATGCCCAAATCCCCATCCACACAAGAAAGAGAAGGATACATTCCCATTTCTTGAACCAGCCTTTTCCTGCATGCTCTGAACTTCTTTTGCTTGGAAAGATATCTTCAATAACTACAGATTGCATTTATGTTTGCTGATTTTGTCTTACAAGCTTTTTAAACTTCGTTTTGGGTGATAGGTGCATGATGATCCTCTTCGTGCGCCTGTTGATGGTCCCACGCAATGGGTAGGTTTCATTCCATATCTTTCACGTATTCGTGAACTTGTTTCAAGGGTAGTTTGCTTGATGGTTGATGTTTGAAATGGGTGATTTCATCCTGGCAATTTTGTGAGAAATATTTATATTTGGCATATGTTTTTATTGTTAGCCTCTACGCCACTTGGAGGAGCTACTGGAAGAGCTCATCGCAATTGCTGTAAGTTTAACAAACATCTGTGACATTGCATGATTACATATAGTGCTCTTGCACATAACACATGCACAGCATAGCTGAACCCTGGATTCGAGTTCCAAGAGGTTGTTTTGTGGTTATACAAGATCAGCTTCTCTTTTTTTTTCGAAAGGAGATCAGCTTCTCTTTATTGAGGCTAGAAGTCCACTCCACCCGTTACGTAGACCCCAACCTTGATATATGCTAGATATGTCATCTCTATCAACTTAAGCTTTTAGAGAAGTTGGTATAGAGCTTTGGTTTGAAAAGGTCGGAGGTTCGATTCTCGCCTAACACAAATGCTGAGGTATTTTTCAGCCATTGCGCTGAGGGGGAGTATTGAGACTAGAAGTCCACTCCACCCGTTCAAGTTTGCAATTTAAGACTCTTTGCATATAGACAAATCAACGTTAATAATAATAAGGATCAACGGAAACAATCAAAGGTTTTATTTTTCCCCTTTTTAGTTGGTTTTGTTTGGTTGAGCCAGCTCTAATAGTACAGAGGACAGTTCAAACTTGAAAGCATTGATTTTTAAACAATGAGGTTTTCTTGTCATAAGCTTGACAATCACTTTGTACCAATTATTTTCAAACCATCAGAAGCCATTTACTAAAGTGGATTCAAATCCTGAAAATTAACTTATGGTTCCTTGTTATGTCTTCTTTCCCAGGGTTTTCCATCCTTAAACTGTTACATTCATCTCAACCTATTTACTTGATCAGATCTTAATTTTGATATTGACAATTAGTTCTTTCTTCGTTTCTCTTGGTATGCTTCAGAGGGTAAGTAAGGGGAAGCAGCAGTTCAAAATAGATCTTTCACCATTCCATGATCGAGACTCTTGAAACAGTGTATGTAAGGGCAAAGAAGCAAGGATATGGAGACCATCTTTGACGATGTCATTTGACTGTATTTCATTAGGCGTCTGTTATTTATTAGATTTCATAGCAAACAGAATTCAAAATTCCTTTTTTCATGTGATAAACATGCTTTATTGCAAAGCCTTTTATGATGGTGGTGAAGAAGATTCATAAATTAAGCTTATTTTCTGTCATATAATCAATTTATATTGATATTCCACTGCATTAAATGCTAAATTAAAATTAAAGTGACACCATCCTCTTAATATTAATAACTTTACAAATAGATTCAAGAATGTGGTACATGGATAAATTTATATTGATACTTATTTCTTTTCTTTAATGATCAATATCGAAATAAGAAAAAAAAAATACTAATTCATCTACTTGAAACAATTATGATAATATTTATCCAATTATAATTCCTCTTCTCCAAATGAATAGTAAAAATTGTATGTCTTTAACTTTAACTTTACTTTCCAATTTTGCCCTCATCAGCTTTTTAATAATTACATGTAAAACGTTTTGACATTAACCTCGAGTGCATTGGTACATTGGAAAAAAAATATATATATCCCAGCTGGGACAGCATCCAGATGTTGAATCTGTTTGCATGGCCGAGTATCAAACGTTTTTATTATTATTTCAATTAAACATTCAGGAGGGCGAAGCAATTTTGAGATGTCAGACATTTATTAACTTGCATTAATCTAAAATACAAAGGGGGAAGGGTGTATCATACTTTTTTGAGAGCACAGGAATATTAAAAGGTCGATTGTCTAGTAACGGGTTATTTTGCAAGCATAGAAATATTAAAAACTTGATTGTCTAGTAACAGATGGGTCTGAGTAGGCAGAAATATTGCCTAGTAATGGATGAATCAGAGTTAGATTAGAATCGGATTTTGCAGCCATTCAAGCTTTGATGTATACACAGCATAACTTTAGGCACTATTAACATCAGATTTGAATTAATTAATGAGCTACCATTCTTCCTACTAAATAATTGCAGAATCTCAAACGATTGCCACCAGTTTGGATTATGAACACTGATGCTGTAAAAAAATGCAAGAGATCCTCTCTTGAGTAGCTTGTGTTCCAAGGCAATCCATCTCAGCTCTTGTTGTGTTGCCAATGAACCTCGCACAATATTAGGAACACGTCGAGCCACATGGAGGATTTAGGTTTTAGCATCATAAAAATATATCACCTGTTGAGAGCTTAGGAAACCTTGATATCCTATCAATATAAAGTAGGACGGAGCTTTTATGATACATTCTATGAGTGCAAAAACAGGAGATCACATCAATAACAAGTCTGACAAGTGAACTCATGCAATTCAAATAACATAAACTAAATGTGCTTTGGATGAAGAAACCGGGATCCTTTAATCATTATTATACCAAGTTGCCATCAGGCTCAACATGCTCATCGATCACTTTCAGATTAGTTGCTTTCGAAAACAAAATCCCTTCAAAAGGCTGATCTAAATAGGCAACCAGATCCTCTAGGTTGATCGTGTACACCAACCTTCCACTCCTTGATTCAAAGTACAGCTGCTTAAAAGAAAAGATGAACTCCAGCCATTCTCTGCTTAATTCAAATTAGACCAAATATGAAGAAAACACTAACTCCTTGGTCCTCCCGACAATATTTATTTCTTCCCCAAATCCACTGTTCATCAAGAAATCTCGAACTAATTCTACATTGCATTCATTTTCCATCCATGGCTCAACTGCAACAGATTCTGCCACACGACCAACCTTCAAATGCAAATGTCTCGTGTCAAAAATCATGTATCATGTGTTAAGGAAAAATGAAATATACATGTCACAAATCATGTTATCATGTGTAAATTAAGATTGAGCTTCATCTCTTATCCTTTGGATCTTTGCTAGTTTTCCTTCACTAAAAACAATTTTCCCCATTAAAGCATCCATGCTGTGTGGGACTTTTTTTATTTTTTGAAGGCGAGTGCCACCGGTGGGTATAGAACCCAAGACGTGGGGGTTAAACCACCACAGCCTTAACCATCCAACCAGGCTACCATTGGCTGTTGTGTGGGACTTATTCTCGTCATCTCATCCGACACCGATTTCTTATTTACAACTTTAGATCCATTTCCCTTCAATGTGCATACAATAACTGTGAAATGAGAGTAAAAGGTGCCAGGAAGACAGTGATGGAAGACCGAGGAGAAGAAAAGTAAGGGTAATGGATAAAAAGGTCATGAGGATGGTTTTTGCAAGTCCATGGGGATCATGGTTTTGATGGTTCCTAATAGTAGTGAGGACGAATGGAATGGAGATGGTCCAAGGGTGTGCTCTTTTCGGGGTCAGGTCACAGGGTCTGCCTTCTACATCACGCAATTGTCTACAAATTGTGTTTCAAGGATCAATAGGAAAGTTTCGTTTAGGTTTTGATAAAATTGGCTTATTGCCTTTAGGGGACTTTTGGCTCTATGTACATACCCAGATACTTCGTCTTTGCCAATTTCATTTAAGTTTGACAGCCTCTACTTATTGTCTTCGGGGATCTGTTGGCCTTTGTACCTGCGATACCCCTTATATTTCATTTTGCCTAATGCATCATGTGATACCATACGACACCCTGGTAATGTGTGTATTAGATATAACATACTGCATGACTCAGATATTTTCTTAACCCTAGCTAGCATAAACACTTTAAAAGCACTCCATCGAGCATACGTGTTTTCCCGAATCCCAATATCAAATAATAGGCGTGTCTAACTTTCTTTGTCACAAATAATTGTTGTTTCCGGATCCTATATATATATATACAGTCTGAGTGAAGCTTAAATCATATCATAAAATCATAACATTTATTAAATGTATAAAAACAAATAAACAAATAAAATTGATAGATAAAACGGCAGATTTCATAAATTTATAAAATTATAAAGAATAAAACATAACTTGCAAGATTTTTTGAAGGCTCAAAAGAGGCTAAAGGTCAAAGGTATGTTTTCCAGCCATGCAAAAAATTTTGATTTAGATTAGGTAAGGTCTAGATCAAAGTTTCTCTGATCTTCTTCTCTCTCTTTTTCTTCTTTTACTTCCAAATCTGATCACCAGCTCGTACAATACTTGAAATTGCAATTTCCCAATTCAAGTAGTGAATCGTGTGCAATTCAACACGGATGTTGTGCCCCACGGATGCAATTCACTAAAAGTCATGAGTTAACTTGATAAGCCAATTAAGGAAATATTTGCTGAGCTATATAATGGGTCTTGAGAAGAGAGGAACCATTACAATATATAAACTAGATAAGTGGCATGGGACCTCGACTTTTATAATGTATCAAAACACAAGAGCAAATACCAATTAATGTACAAGGGAATGTGACTCGCATGCTATGCAGTTAAAACGGATAACGGATCCATAATCAGGATATAACAGAATAGTTCTTAAATATATTTTTAATACCCTCATAAAGTATTAATGTATTATAGAGTCAAAAAAGTAAATTATGTTCATAACATTAAATTCAAAAATAAAAAAACATTAATAAAAAAACATCTTCCCTTCGTATGAGAGTGCGATCGAGAATGAAATGAGTAATTTTTTATGTATTAGAATAAAACATTAAAACGGTGTTATTGAAAGAAAAAAAACGTTATCTCAATATCGATCATATAACGTCGTTATATCAGAGTCGTGATACTATAACGTGATAATGACATAACATAACGGCTCACCCCCACTAAGCGTTATATCGGAGTTATATCAGCATTATAACGTTGTTTTAACTGCACAATTTGCAAGAGAAATGTACAAGATACAAACCTCGACTCGCAGGAGCAATGTACAAGATAAAAGGACATTGTGCCAAATAAACATACAATCATGAAATTGAAGCCCTTTATGAATGCACCATGTGATCCACCCCAAACAAAACTAGAAATTTGATAGCCACATAGAATTGATTTTGGCTTCTACTCTTTCCTTCAAAGGTTCTTAAAATTCTCTCTTACCGCATAAGCCACATGACTACAAAACTTTTATGCTCCTAAATCCACTTCCCCTACTAGTGAAACGAGAAAATGCCATTCTTTCGATCAGTGAACCACTAAGGCCTACAAGCAACCCCAACAATCATGCACGAGAAGGCTCCAAATCTCCATCAAGAAAGGAGTGTAAAAGAGGTCATACAGTTATCTTATTTCACACAACATGCATCATGAACCATAAACTATTTCCCAAAACACACATCATCAACCATAAAGATCCCTTTCTACCATAAAGATCTCTTTCTGAGAATATTATCTACTGCGCCCATGCATAAGAATCCAAAGAAGGATTTTGAATGACACTTGGCTTTGTCCTCTACCCCCAAGAGATTCAGAGGTGTTTGAATTGCTCCTTCTACTTGATGGTATACAATTTTTAAGTTCCCAATGACCAAGAAGATAGAGATGAGATGAGAGGCATGGTATTTCAAAGTACAGTTGTCACTCTAAAATTGTGATTTCTGCCAGTTCCTCCTCTCCTAAAGTCCCCTTTCCACCCCCCTTTGATCAAAGCATTTTCTTGTTGAAAGAGATAACACCTAGAGTTAATTTTTCCTTGGGCTTTTGGGCATTTAAAGATATTAGCTGCAGACAATCTGATCAGGAGATGACTCTCATTCCTCACAGCTTTTGTGAAGCACATAATGAATCTGTTAATCACCTTTTCTTCTTGTGTGCCTCCTCAAAGCATATTTGCCAGTCGATCTGTACAAAGGCTGCAACTCCTTTCCTTGAAGCTTTTACCTTCATTCAGTTGGTCTCCAATTGGATTATGAGTACGTGCTCTCTTAAGGGACTTTGGCTTTAGAGTCCTCTTAATTAGTGTTTGGGTTTTCTGGAAGGAAAGAAATGTTAAAATCTTGAGAGGGATCCGGATCAAGAGGATGCTAACCTCATTTGTAACTAAATTAAGTACTTTGTCCGGCAGTGGGGGTTGTATTTTGGAAAAATTATTAACGAAGACATGTCTATATATCTTATCTACTATATCGTTTTCTTTTGCCTGGTGGTCTCCTTAGCCACCAAGGATTTTATCAATACATTGCTTGGTGGTCTCCTCGGCCCACAACGGTAAGGATAAAGTTGGGTATGAGAGGGTTCATGGAGGTTAAGGCTTTGAGGATCGAAATACTATGAAAATTTCTATTCTAGATTTTGCTTTAGCTAGGCATTTTGGGATCGTCAATACTTTTTATAAAAAGAGGGAAGATCACTTGGGACCGTTACGAGTGAGCGTAATAGAAGTCAAATTAATTATTTTCTTTGTAGGAGACACGATCTATGCATGTGTAAAAATTGTAAGGTTATACCAGGAGAATGTCTCACAAACCAACATAGGTCGTTAGTCTTCGATTTTGTCTTAATAGTAGGTGTCGTATTGCTACAGGACAGGTTAGATTGAGAATTAAGTGGTGGACCTTACAGGGCGATGTGTGATAGAAATTTAGAAACAAGATTTTGGGTGGCCAGTCAGTTACAAAGGGTTGGGAGAATCTATAACCAAATGATAGGATTAGTAGCACAAATTTTTTTGAGCATTTGGCGAACCGAATAAAAAGAGGGACGAATGAAGAGTTAAAAGAGGCCAAAGGAGGAGGTGGATATGATACGGAGACATGGTGGTGGAACATTGATGTGCAACAAGCCATTACGGAAAAAAAAAAAACAATGCTTTAAGGAGTGGCAAAGAAATAGAAGCATTGAGGCTTATGAGCATTATAAGCAAGCTAAGATGTTGAATAATAAAGCAGTAGGTGAAGCTAAAAAGAGAGCATATGATGATTTGTATAATAAGCTAAGTACAAAGGAACGTAAGAAGGATATCTTCAAGATAGCTAAAGCGAGAAAACGAAAAACTAGGGATTTGAGTCATGTTAAGTGTGTTAAGCATGAAAATGGAAAAGTTTTAATACTGGATAAAGCTATTTTAGATAGATGGAATGATTACTTTTGGAACCTACTCAATAGAACAAATGTAGGGGAGTTAAACTTGGAGGAGTATGTTTCACAGGAAGGGAGGCATTGCGTGTTCCATCGCAGAGTTAGTGCCAAAGAAGTAAGAGAGACTTTGAAAAGAATGAAGACAGGGAAGGCAGTTGAACCGGATGATATATCAATTGAAGTGTGAAAATGTCTGGGAGAAGTTGGGATTCAATGGCTAACTAGGATCTTTAATAGGATTTTGGAAACTAGAAAAATGTCAAATTCGTGGAGGCACAACATTGTGGTACCAATTTATAAAAACAAGAGGGATATTCAGAACTGCTCGAACTATAAAGGGATAAAGCGTACGAGTCATACAATGAAACTTTGGGAGAGGGTTGTAGAGCGAAAACTTGGGAGTTTAACCACTGTTTCAGAAAATCAATTTGGATTTATGTTGGGTAGGTCAACTACGAAGGTCATATTCTTGCTTAGGCAAATTAAAGAAAAATATCGAGATGAACGTAAAAGTTTGCATATGATTTTTATAGATTTGAGGAAAGCCTACGATAAAGTTCTCGAGAAGTTAATTTGGTTGATGCTTGGGTGGAAGAAAATGTCAATGTTATGTCAATATCATTAAGGATATGTATGAAGGGGCTGTAACAAATGTTCGCTCAGTAGGCAGCATGTCCAGCGAATTCCCAGTATCAATAGGACTACATCAAGGGTCGACCTTAAGTCCATACCTCTTTGCTTTGGTCACGGATGAGTTGATGAGACGTCTTCAAGAAGATGTAATTTGGTGCGTGCTTGGGTAATGTTGTGTCAATATCATTAAGGATGTGTATGAAGGGGTTGTAATAAGTGTTCGCTCAGTAGGCAACATGTCTAGTGAATTCCGAGTATCAGTAGGACTACATTAAGGGTCGGCCTTAAGTCCATACCTTTTTGTTTTGGTCATGGATGAATTGACGAGATGTCTTCAAGAAGATGGATATTGTCTTAATTGATGAGACTAGTGAAAGTTAGGTCGAAAATTAGATAGGTGGCGAGATGCATTAGAGCCTAAGGATTTTAGAATTAGTTGTTCAAAGACATAATATCTGGTGTGACTTTGGCTGTGAATCACGAGGGAGAAGTAATAAATTGAGATGGAAGGCATGAAAGTTCCAGAGTGTGAGGCTTTTTGATATCTAGGATCGATAAGTCAAAAGAATGTGGCTATTGGAGAAGATGTAGATCATAGGAATAAATCTGGTTGGACGAAATGGAGAATGACGCCAGGAGTATTATGCGAGATGAATGTCTAAAAGGTTACAAGGAAAATGTTATAAGACAATTGTTCGACCAGTCATGCTCAACGGTTCAGAATGTTGGGCTACTACTGTACAACACATGCATAGGATGGCGGTAGCAGAAATGTGAATGTTAAGATAGATGTGTGGTAAAACCCGTAAGGATAAATTTAGAAATGAAAGAATTAGGAGATACTTAGGTTTAGCACCCATAAAGAATAAAATTCAAGAAAGGCATTTAACGTAGTTTGGTCATGTGCGGATGAGACCGAGCACAACCCCAATTAGAAAATGTCTAGATTGACAAGTTAATGGATGGTATAGACGGAGGGGACGACCGTTAAAAATTTGGATGCATGCAGCGAAGGAAGACATCATTGGGCTTGGATTAGGCAAGGATATGTGGGAATACCGCATTGATTGGAGAACCAAAATACGTGTAGCCGACCCCGAGAGTATTGGGAATGGACTTTGATTGGGACTATTCAAAGAAATGAAGAATCAAAAATACCCATTGCTATACTCTCGAGGTCGCTACACGTATTTTGGTTCTCCAGGCAACGCGGCTTTCCCACATATCCACGCCTAATCCAAGTTCAAGGATGTCTTCCTTCACCGCCTTCATCCAAGTTTTCAACAATACTTCCGATACTCTTGGACTATTGTTTAGGGGAATTAGGAGTCGTGTTATAAAATCGGTATTGATCGCTTAACGAAAATGGATACAATTAATCAGTTGGGCTTCATAATTGGGCTCAACAATACAGGGTTAATCAGGGATATCTCGGCCAAATCTTCAATAAATCAATTCATTATTAAATCAATCAATATTATATGACCCTAAAATAGCATCCCCAATCAACCCTAATCACATATTGTGTCTTCACTTGGACCGTTATGTTAATTAGTTAATTATGTGCCAACTTATAAAATGCTTTCTGTTAGCAATGAGTTATGAGAAAGTATATATATTTGTACATTGATCTCTATTGCCCCCTCCTCAATTGTTTACACTTCATCATAGAAATTTGGTTTTTCAGATCCAACAATAAGAAATAATAAAAATGACAATTTACTAGTAACATATAGTAAACTTCATTTTGTGCAATACACGTCTTCCTCAGAGGGGTGGCAAATATATATATATATACTTACAAAAACTTGGCCAACTAATTCCAATTAATCGCGATTAATCCCAGATAATCGCATCTCGTTGTTAACCAATTAGGACTTGAATAACAATTTAACTGAGCAGATTGAAAACCCAATGGCCCCTATCCAAATGGAGTTCAACAACCGCTAGTAGTTTGATAAGTCATAAGCTACCAAGAACTTCCAATCAAATAAGCCTTTGCGGAAACCCAAGTTCAAAACAACATAAGATTGCCCCTCCAGGAGGAAACTGGAGATAGGACCTGATTTCCATGAGATCCTAAACAAGTCCGAGAATTCTTCCAAGGTTTGTCAACAAAAAAATGTGTTCTAGCTTCCACCCAAAAAAAATGTGTTATAGCTCCCACCTTGAAGGAAATATGACTTTGAAAGTTATGTTTAAGTACATCATGACAGACCACAAAGACCAACCATGAGACCTGGTTACCCATCCATGACTTTTGATTGAAAATTTTAACCCGTTTGAATCCCCAAACCACTTTTGCCCGTAGAACGAACACATTAGGTCTCACTTAAGATAGAACTTCCTTTGAGAAAAATTGTGATTCTTTATTGGGGCTCCAATTAATATATGTGGACCATCTATTGATGGTGCCCACATCGAATAGAATTACAAGTTCATTTTTTGTTTGGATGATCTCCAAACTGTAAAATGGTCCTCACATAATATCAATTTATTTCAACATTTCTAGTCCCATTGTTAATTGAAGAATGTACCTGGTTTCAACTTTCCATTTGTATACAAATTTCAACCAAACATTTGATATCTCGAAAGGAAATGATTTTTGGTGGGATCGCCTTCATGGTGCGAAGATCATCTTCACAAAAACAAACAGCCACAATCTCTACCACGCAATGCCCGAAAAAGTATTAAAATGCATATATACTATATGACTTTACGACATCATACATTTTCAAAAAATTTGTGTTCTATCTTTTTATACTATCCCCATACCTGTATCCATGCATTGTAGCTATACCTATTTGGTTATATTGGAATAAACATTGAATCTTCTTTTCACAACGACTTAATCCTTTTACAGCCTATATTTAAGGGGCCTAAAGTGTAAAAAAAAAAAATAAAAAAAATAAAAAAAAAAAATTTGAAGGGCTTCATGCCCTCAAGTGTTTCAGAAAAATAGAAGAGGAATAAAAAGGAAGTTTTGAAAAGCAAAAGTTTAATGGGTAGTAAAAAACAACTCAGGTTCCGCATTTGGGCTCAAGAATCACGTAATCGTGCCTATGGCTGGGGAAACCTAGCTCAAGTCTTAACTAGGTGAAGTGAAGTTCCACCATGTGCCATACGGTGTGGGTCTCGTCCATCTAGGTTTGCCAAGGCACACCTTACACTGCTTAGTTCTCATAATTGGTTGTCCACCATGTCCAACAAGATGCAACATTCAAAAGCAACTAACTTAAGAGCATGTCATCTACAAAGCATGCAGATATCGAACTTCTACAGTTTGCATGTCAACTTCCTTCCATAACTCACTTAGGGTCGCAACCCAGTCTTAGTTGCATATCTCAAGGTGTACAATAATCTCTTCCGTCTTCGTCTCTTCCATCTACTACTCCTATCTAAACCATTGTTCTACTCATTCGTTATCCCCTCTAAAACACTTAACATGCCAAACGATGGCTTTTTAAGGTTCCTTTTGCCCAACTCATTACTTCATTGTGTTGCAAAGTGGGAACACTCGTCAGTGACTCAAAATAGGTAAAGAGGCTCGAAACTTTCAAAATCATTAAGACATTTCTTCTATCCCTTTTTTTATCATCCATGTCATGTATATTAACAGTGGTTTCTTTTCAAGACATTGCATGATAAATATCAGCTCAACATATATATATATATATATATATGGATGGACAAAATATGTGCATCTGAGAGTATTTTTTTTAACCAAAATCAGCCAACCATAGCAGCATAAAATCATAACAATTTGATTATTTTCTATGTGTGCAAAGATTGTTCTACAGCAAAAAAGTTAACATTAATTAAAAACTCAAAACACTACTAAAAATACTTCATTGAACAAAACAGTTTTTGTTTCTGATGATCTTACCAAAAGAAATATAGGATTAAGCAGTTCGTCGTCCTACTGGGGTAAAGCCCCTTCAATTTCATCCCACAAATGAGCATTTTTCTTGAACTTCTCCTTCATCTTCTTAACAAGTTCACGAGCCTCTTCAACCTTGGAACTGCCTGCAAGCCCATTGACGAGGGATTTCATGGTAGAAAAACTTGGAATCCAATCTTTCTCGAGACAATCTTTACACACCCGCAATGCATTGTCAAAATCTCCACCTTGACAAAGGTAATAAACAAGAGTGAAATAACAATCTGATCCTGGGACACAACCCTTCTTCGGCATATCATCGAATAGCCTCTTGGCCTCCTGCAAATCTCCCTCCTTGCAAAACCCATAAATCAGATGGTAATAGGTAACCGAATTCGGCTTTATATTCCTAGACAACATCCCTTCAAACAACACCTTGGCCTCAGCTGATTTCTTCAGTTTACACAAACTCTGAATCCTGATATTATAAGTAGCAACACTAGCACTCAAACCCTGCTTCTCCATCAGTTCCAACACCTTCCCCACTTGTTCAAACTTCTCTTCCTTATAAAACCCAGCAAGCGCAACTCCAAACGAAGTAGCATTCGGCTTACAACCCCTCCTCTCCATTTCAGCTAAAACCGAAAAAACTGAACTAGACGAACCAGACTCACAAAAAGCCTTAATAACAGTATTATAAGTCTCCAAATTAGGCCTAATGTTATAATCTTTAGGAAACTCTAGAAAAATTCGATTCACCTCATCATACTTGTTGGCAAAAATGCAACTCAAGAGAAGGGCATTTAGAGAATTAGTCTTATAACCAATACCCATTTCCTCCATTTGCTTGAAAGTGCGAATGGCTTGATCAATCATCCCTGCTTGGCCATAGAGAATGATAGCATGAGACATGAAGCGCTCGTTGCGAAGGTCGGGGCGAGTGGTCTTGAGCTCTTCGAGGAAAGTGCGGATGGCTTCAAAGTGTTGGGAATCGCGGAGATTGGAAATGGCGATGGAGAAAGAGATGCGATCTAGATGGGATTCTGGGTGGAGGGAAGCAGCACGGCAGATTTCGAGGATTCTTTCGGGGTTCTTTTCGGTCTTAAGGAGACCTATGGCTGCTCGGGACTTTTGTTTGGAGGTAAGAGGGGTTTTTGAGTCTGGGTCTAGGATGGATGAGAAGTGGCGACGGGTGATGACGGAGTGGAGACGGAGACGGAGACGATGGAGGGAAGCCATTAGACCAGTGGAGTGAGGGTCTGGATTGGGGATCTTTAGGGTTTGGGGGGAGAGGGTTTTAGACTCTGGACAAATGTTGATCAAGACTGCTGCTATGTGCACGCACATTTTCCACTCATCCCACCATAACATATAAAAACTTGGAGACGGGACAGGTGACATGGAGATGGTTGCCCCTAATATCATCTACGGCTACAAAAGTAATTTAATCACCCTTTTTTCTTTCGAGTAGGGATGACAATGGCGCGGACTTGGGCAAATCCATCCCCACCTCGTTAGGGATAGCAGATCTCTAAATCCTCCCTGAATATTTGTTTATCATATTTTTTAAACAATCCTCGTACCGGACGGATTGACGGATATTCGCACTGGACTGATTGGCGGATATCCGCCCCGATCCGTTTAATCGAAGAAAAAAAATTCAGATCTCAGTTTGGGGGAGCAATCAAATAGTTCAATTCTGGTCTAGGGTTCAGACGTCCAAACCACTAAATTATTGAAGGTGATTAGTAGAAATGAGGAAGAGCGGAACGAGACCGAGCGATCGAGTTGTCTCTAAGTTGTGTGTTGGAATCGACACTCACTCGACTTATCCCCTGCTCCTACTCGTAGTCGTCTCGATTGAAACTTCAACTTGGCAAGCTTTCTCGATCTCTGCTGTTATTTAGTTCAGTTGGATCTTAGTTTAGTTGAGACTTGAGAGGGAGAAAATCATTATCTACTGGTCTAGGGTTCAGAAATCCATCATCCCTATTGAAGATGATTAGTAGAAAGGAATAAGAGCAGAACGAGAAGATCATTCGTGGTCTCATGAAGCTTCCTCCCAATAAAAAATGCATCAATTACAATAGTTGAATTTTTCTCTCATGAGTAGTGTGTTGAACGATCTGAAGATAATGAAGAAGTAGATGTAGGCTAAAGAATAAGGAAATCTCAAATACCCACAGGGAATACCCACAACTGAACTTCTCTCTCGTGGATCCAAACATAGTTAAACTTTACTAATGGAAGCTATTAAGAGTTGTCTGACTTTTCTATCATGAGATCCAGACATAGCTAAATTTTATTGATGGAAGTTATTAAGATTTGTATGACTTCTCTCTTGTCTCATTAAAAAGTATTGAAAATGGAGAAAAGTGACATTGAAAAAGTGGCTCATGTGGGAGAGAGTCAGATGGGTGTTGACACAACCCACATGTTGTTTTGTCATTTACTTATTATTGTTAATTTCTTAACTTCATAGATTCAATTTAGATCCTTAAATCCGCCCTGAAATCCATTAAGCTAAACCCAAATCCGCCTCAAACGGGTTGGATAGAGCGTATATCCGTGAAAATTCACACCATTGTCATCCATATTCAAAAGTAACGATTGCGTCATTAAATGATAAGGCCAAGGTGGAGATGGAGATTGTCTTAAGATGTTGACAGATGATGGTGGCGATGGCGGAGTTGAATCTTATAGCATTTTCAAGTATACTACCAATTGTACTCAATTTCTTCATTCTTCTTAATATTGATAAAGGGATGAAAATGATTCAACATCTGTGAAGGGTTAGAAACAGATATGCAGATGGGAAGGTAAATAAGGTGTATCTCCTAAGCTAATAGATCTTCTTAGTGATATGCATTTAACAAGAAAATGTCATTAAACATATACATGTGTCCAAATGTGTACATAATATTGACTTTAAAAAAGAAAAAAAAATATCAAGTTTTTAAGTTAGGATTTTAACGACATTGTTATGGCAATAAATAATTAATAAAACCTTATAGTTGTGCATAATATTGAAAAAAAAAATTCATTCATTAATGTTGTACAATACATGCAAATTATCACCAAAGAAGTGTGGTTGTGCATCGATTGATATTCTATTTACACCAATACAGAATGAAGGCTCCAATTTGCAGTGTTAGCCGGTGTGTGTATTGGTTGTGCAGGGTACTTACATCACCACAATAACTGTATGAAGGCATCTTCGTCATTCGACTTAAATACATGAGAAACCAAAGCAAAGTCCTCTCCTTCTCCATCATCAACAAGTAACTCTGCTAACCCTTTCTCATCTCAGATTTCTCTTCACTGCATCTGTACTCTTTGTAAGTTAGATTCACTCCCTTGTCACATCATTCTTCTCCAACCCCCCAATTAGTCAGAGCATTCTCTCTTTATGTTCAATGAGATGATTGTTTTTGTATAAGTTTTCAATTTTGTATAAGTTTTCAATTTCTTGTTTGGTTTCAATTTCACATGTTTTGATTTAAGGTGCGTTCAAGATATTTGAATTAGTGAGTGTCAAGTCCATTTAGGAACAAAGGGTTTTGATGACATTTGGATTTAAAATATTAGTAAAGATTTGGGTCAAGATGGTGCGGCAGTGTAAGTGAGATGGAAATGGTGTTTGCAAGTGGTAGTTGAGATGTTGGTTAGATGGGGTAGAAAATGAGAGGAAGAGTTTTAGAGATTTTTTTATGAACTTATATCATTTAAAAGATCCTGAATTACAATCTCAAATTAGTCAATTTCAAATCAAATTGGAAACATAAGTTTGTTCAGATTTACCAAATACTTTTTGGAACAAGAAACAACATTTAGTCGGTCTTCCTTACGAAAATGGCTTCACAGACAAAAAGATACCAACAAAAGCAAAACCAATTTAATGAATGCAGAATTAATAGAATACTACAAAGAAGAAATCAACCTTTTGATTCACAAATGACTAATTAGAAAAAGCAAATCTGTATGGATCTGTTTAGCTTTCTATGTTCAAAAGGCAGCTGAGATAGAACGTGAAGCACCAAGATTAGTTATCCATTACAAACATTTAAATGATGCACTCAAATGGATCAGATATACAAACAAAAGAGACTTAATCAACAGATTAAACCAAGCAATAATATTTTCAAATTTCTATCTCAAATCAGGATTCTGATAGATTCAAATAACTCTATAATACAGATACCAATTGTTTTTTCAATGTCCATTTTCGCTATTACGAATGAATGTAATGTCATTTGGTCTAAAAAAATGCTTCTTCTGATTTCAAAACATTATGAATGATATTTTCAATCCTTATATAAAGTTCTCAATTGTCTAATTAAATAGATAACATCTTAATATTCTAAAAAACAATTGCAGAACACTGGAAACATTTAAGAATATTCTTTCAAATTGTCAAAAACAATGGTTTAGTTTAGGCAACGTAATCACACCACCATATCCTCTTTCTCACACCACCATTGAATTTTTTTTTGTTTTTTGTTTTTTTACTTTCTCACACCACCTATATAAACAAAAATTATCCATTTTTCCCCTCACCATTCAAATCGACAATGGTTCTTTCATCTCCTATTCGAAATCTCCTCTTCCAAATCTCTTCCCACACTCAAATCACTTGCAAATCTCCTCCCTCTCCCTCAAAAACTCTCAAAATCCCTTCAAAGTCGAAACTCTTAAACCCAAATTCAATAAATATGCATAACTTAACATAAAATAGAAACTCAAACTCAAAACGAAAAAAATGCAAAATAAGGTAACTTTCGACTAAATTTAAACCCTCAATTGAGATCGATTCTCAAGATCATCAAAACACGAAAATTGTAGTACTATGAGTTATCTAATAAACACAACTTGAATCACTAGAAAATGTTTTAAAATGAACAAGTTATGATCATTTTACTAAATTCGCACAAATCTGTCCAAAAAATGAAAATGGGATAGTGTTCTTGACTTTCGTCCAACTTATGTGCTCGATCGAAACCGATTCTCAAGTTGATCAAAATACAAAAGTTGTAGTACTCTCAGTTATTTAATAAACACACCTTGAATCACTTGAAAATTGTGCGAACAAATTTTTTTTTTTGTTTTGCGCAACTTTAGTAAATTGACCATAACTTGCTCATTTCAAAACATTTTCAAGTGATTTCAAGTTGTGTTTATTAGATAACTTAGAGTACTACAACTTTTGTGTTTTTATGAGCTTGAGAATCAGTCTCAAATGCATAATTTGTCTGATGGTCGATTGCATAATTTGAGTCAAAGCAATTGTCTGATGGTTGATTACATAATTTACCTTATTTTACTCTCCTATACATTAAGTGACTGTGGACGCACTCTATGTGTGTGTATATTCAATATATTTTTTATTTTATTCAACAAATTTCATATTAAATAAAAATTAATTAGGAGATTTAACTAAAGATTCCTTAGCTAAACAATCATAATTTTTTTTAATTTAATTAAGTAAAAAAGATTAAAGAATATTAATGAGTAAAATATCATAACAAAGACTCTCCCTATTATAAGGGTCTATTTATAGTTTATATATAATTTGGGGCTTCAAATAAATTATGTTAGGGGTTTAGGTATAATTAATCAATGTTTGAAATGACTGGTTTTGATTATAAAAGTATGAAATGTGGAAGGCAAAATAGAAAATCTAAAAGTTAGATGTAAGATATTTATAGTTTATAGTAGTGGTGGGCATTTAGGACCAAAAATCCGGACCGAACCGATCAGGTCGGGTCGGTTCGTATCGGTTTTAATTAATTAAAAAAAATTCGGTTGTAAAAGCCCGGCCCGAAGTTTCTGGTCCGGGCCTCGGTTTCCAATTCTGAAATCCGTCGGGTAACCGGCCCGGCCCGGTATGAATAAAATACCTCAAAAGACCCTCTCCCCTGTTTTCTTCACTTCCACAGTCTTTTTATCAATTTCATCAACATAAATTCTAATTGGCGAGGAAACCCCACAAACAATTCAACAAGCGCTGAAGCCGCACACGAGAAGAATGGTGTTCGATGCTGACCCGTATACACAGAGTTTAGGAACGAGAGAGAGGGAAATGGAAAACCTAGAAGTGAAAGAGAAATACGAGAGAGAGGGAAATGGTGTTCGGCCGGTCCAACAGATCCAGAAGCCGCCTGTGCTCCTACTGCTGCTGCACTCGCCATGGATTCACTTTCTTGAATCTCTTTGTCACTTCACTCTAATCTAAGTCTTTCAGTCTGAGTAGAGAAGAAGAAGACCTCAGATCGAACGAGATCGACCGATGCCTCTCAGATCTTCTCAGATCGAACGAGATCGACCGAATCAGGTGCCTTTCAGATCGAACTAATCAGGTACCTCTCAGATCTTCTCAGATTGAACGAGATCTTCTCAGATCTGATCTCAGATCTTGATCAGAGATCTCCGCCTTCTTCTTCCATATCTCAGGTGCCTCTCAGATCTTCTCAGATCGAACGAGATCTTCTCAGATCTTGATCAGAGATCTCCGCCTTCTTCTTCCAGATCTCAGATCGAACGAGATATTCTTAGATCTCTGATCAAGATCTGATCTCTCCGCCTTCTTCTTCCAAATCTCAGATCTGAGAGTGAGATCTGAGATTTTTTAGACCGATTTTTTTTTTTTTTTTTTGTAATTTGTTGTATGGTTTTTTTTTGTAATTTTTTGATATAATTTTTGTACGCATGATGAATGAAGTATTTTTTTCCTGTAGAAGTATTTTTTTTTTTACTGTTTGTATGTGGGTTACTGTAGAAGGATTTGGGTTTCAATTATTGTCTGAATGTTGCTCTTAGGACCGAGACCGGTCCGTAATTCGATTAACCGGGACCTCGGTTACCCGGTCAACTCGGTCTGATTTCGGGTCTCATAAACACGAGCCCGAATTCTTCGGGCCGATTTTCAGTTTTTAGCTTTTGGGCCGGTTACCCGTACTTGCCTAGCCCTAGTTTATAGATTATTGGGGGCTTCAAATATATTATGTAAGGGGGTTAGATATAATTAATCAATGTTTGAGAGATGTTAGTTTTGATTTTAAAAAGTATGAAATGTAGAGGGAAAATGGGAAATCCAAAAATTAGAGGTCGTCTATTTATAGTATATAGATACTTTGGGGAAAAATAAATTATATTAGGAGCTTAGGTACAATTAATTAATGTTTCAAAGTGGTTGATTTTGTTTTTAAAGAATTTAAAAGGCAAATGGGAAATCCAAAAGTTAGAGTTGAAGACATTTCACTCTTCATCCAAGGCTTCACGAGTTATAATAGTACATATGTAAATATGGTATAAATGATATTATGTTCCATATTAAATTTGAATTATTTAAAACCTGATATTTTACTCCAAAATATTATTTAACCTTTTTAATTAATAAAACTAAAAGTAAAAGATAATTTTATTATTATTATTTTGCTTAGAAATCGTTAGTTAGATCCCCTAAAAATCTAACTTTCACTTATTATTGGATTTTTAGAATAAAAAAAGTTGAATACACGCACACATAACGCACATCCACATCCTAGAATTATAATAAATGGTGCAATTTCGTATTCTTGAACAAAAAAATCATATAAAATGAAATATTGATTCAAATTGTAAAAAAACATATCATTTTGTTCTTGAACTCACATGATTTTGATCAAAATAAAAATATAAATGATTAATTTACAATAATATTTTTTAGAAAATGGATTTAGTTTATATTTTATTATGTTAGGTTTGTAATGATAGGAAAACATATCCACAAAAATTTATACCATTGCATTCAACACATAGAATTATCATATAATTCTTGTTTAATTAAGGAACTTACCATTGATTCACAAATTCAAAGAAAACTAAGAAAGAAAATAAATGAAGCAATGTGCTCGTAATGTGTTTGAATCCCAAATAATATAAAGGAGAAATAAGTAAATATTATGATTGATGTATTTGATACATAGGCATGACAAGTAAAACTCTAATCACAAGTCTATATACATCTTACTATATTTACAAGGAAATATTGTTATTAATGTATACGTAATTATGTAGGAATCCACACACACTTGTCAACATTCACGATAGACTTATTATTTATTCAAGAATTTTTTCTTTGTATTGTATAAAATTAAATAAAATACCTATTAGCCAATTAAATGAAATATCAGTCATGGTATTAGAGCTAGCTAAAATGGTATCAAAGCCACAAAATATTACTATGCGAGAAGTTTTGGAATCTATGTTTGTATTGTTTTATTTTTTTAACTATTAAAAGCATAAAAAAAATAAAAATTGTAGTGTGTAAGAGACTCCTCAAATGTCATCCACTTTTTTTAATAGACCAACAATTCAAATTAACTTACTAAAAAAAATAATGATAGAGATTATAGTGCTAAAAAAAAAAAAAAACACCAATGGCAAAGATTAAAACATCTCTATCGTATCACTATTGATGATATTTTATTGACAACCTTGTTTTTTGTTTAGGACGATTGTATCATCACCATCTCCAAAACATCTAAAAATGAACGATTAGATCTAATAAAGATAGAAGCCTCATCACCCACACTATAAAACTAAACACCATTTTCTTTTTCCCAAAAGGCCAAACAACATAAACGATGACAACCTAAATAGAAAATTCGTTCATATTTTTTCTCTTCAACTTTAAACCCCAAATATTTGCAGATTTTTCAGTTTTCTCTTTAAACCAAGTTAAGGATTGTGTTCTTCCTTTAATGCCTCCTATAATGCAAAACATCGTTTACAGTAACAACATCCTCTTAATAAAGACGTATAGAATATATTAATATAATCTCTTGTGATATTTCTATTCCACACCTTCAAACTCAACTAATTCTTGGGTGTAATTTTCAGTTATTTTTTTCATGGTAATCCGTATATGCAAACAAGTTGTATCTAGTGCTAATCAACTTCTACACCAATCAACAGAGAAAAAACACATTGAATTGAAGGCGCATGCAATCCATGCATGCATTGCTTATTGTTTGAGATCCTTTGAAAATTTTGAATTTTGGATGTTAGTAATTCAAGATATTTATCTCATGTACAGTTTGATATTTTTCTTTGCCACTAAATCACCCCTTATATGAATATGTTACAAAAACAATAATTGTCCTTTTCCAAATAGAAAATTGAATTTTACAACATAATGTGGGATACGTGCAAAGATTGTAGCTTGTGTGTTTAGATATTCGAATTTTTTTTCCCCAACAACTACCATTTTTGTCCTCAATGTAGATGACATAAAATTGAACTAAATAAGAAATTGTCAGTGTCCTTTTTGCATACTGTTTGTGGAAATGTAGTTGAATTAAATAAGAAATTTGATGACCATGTTCATGAATTGTTTATTTAATATAGTTGTTTTCAATTAGTTGATAACTTATATGTTGTGTATATATTTCTTTTTTAACATTAGCGAATACTATACATGTTATTTAATTTATATAATTATATTCGCTTACTAATTTTTCTTTTTAAATTCTGAGTAGTACGTTGAAGTTTATTTGTATTGTCTAAATTATTTAGACTTAATTTGGACTTGATATGAACTACTTGCTAACAAAAAATTTGACATTAGGAATACCCAAAATTGAAAAAAATCATAAATAAATTACAATATTAACATTAAGAGTGTTATTACCCACATATCTAATTGGGGTTTAAGTGAGATGTTCATATGATCATTTGTGGAGGCAAAATAGAAGTAATTGGGTTTGCCCAAAGTAGTCCAATTATGAAAGTTTTGTTGTCAATTTTGAAGACATCTAAGCTTAGGACCCATTAAGATCATTAGTTGCATTAGGATACTTAAAAATCTGTAATAGCTAATTTTAAAAAAAATATGTAAGGTACTTTTTAAACTTTTCAATAAGTTACATTAAAAAAAAATTATAAATGCAATAGTTTATGTGTGCAACTTACGCTTGTAAGTATCCGTTTGTTGTTATTTTTTCTATAGCTTTTTGCATAAAATTTTGTCACAAAGCTTAAAGTTGTTTTGATTATTGGTGTAACCAAAATGTGTTAATTATACACTAACAAAAATGCACTAATTATACACTTACACATACATTTTTATTTTTTTAGTGGTTATGAATTTTTGCTTCACCAATTTTTTTTCTTGTAGTCAATGTATAATTTTCGTAAGTATTTGTATCTTCATTATAATATGAGCCCCTATTTTAATGATTTATAATTTGTTGCCTTTGCAAATTTGAACTTCTTCTAGCAACCCTCGACTATATATTAATCAAAACAAAAAAATTTAGCTCTATTAATTTACTAGAAAATTGTATCACGCTATAGATATTTTTCACTTAGTCAACTCATGGTCTTCATAGTCATTTTCTGTCAATTTCCAAGCGCATTGAGTTCAATAAGTGTCGTATTCACAATTTTTTGCTTAGAATAATAACTTGAATACGACCAATTTATTTTCAATTTATTTGTTCATAAATGTAATCCATCTTCATCTTCTTAATTCATAGGTTCAAACTTGTAAGTCCAGTAGTCTTTAGTATATGGAAGTGGACAGCCGTAGTTCACTGAAGTATGTTGAGTTGGGATAGTTTTCTGATGCAGATTTTACTAACGTAAATTATTAAGCTAATAAACCCTATTTGTTATACTACAAGTGCACGACTGTTTAACTAGTATAGTGGTAAATACGGGTCGATCTCGTGAGGATTGACGAGACAATCGAATTTTGAAATCTATTTAAACTAATCTAAAGTGGGGTTACAACAGTTGGAAATTCCTAAATTAAGATAACTAAATTGAACAACTAAAAATTAAATTGATAAGATGATGAGGGAGTGGACCGAGACATCGAATCCACCACAGGTTCTTCAAGACTTGTGTAACCTAAATTACTATTTTCGAGAATCACTACGACTGATCTAAGGATTAATTCACATTCACAATTAATTCAACAAATGCCTAAACCCTTAGCACTGCATGTCTTTTTACGGCACACACAATCACGTGTTTAACTTAATTAATCAAAACAGGCTTCGAATATCAACAAAGAGGACTCTAACTACCGACTAATCTAGATGTTATACCGAATATAATCGGTAAAAGCAAATTGTTAATATTCAGAAATCAATTGTATTTAACATTTAAGCATATAGAAAACAGTAATTCAAATACGACAAACTCTAGGAAACCCTGTGGTTTCTTCTTCGCCTCGACACGGGGTTTAGAAACCCATTGTGGTGGTGAATTCGGCGGTGACGTGGTGGAATTCCATTTCCTCTTCAATGGAATCTACTGTGTGGTGGTACAAAGCAAACATGCCGGTGCAAATAACGAAACTATTTTGGAAAACAGTTTTTTCCCTCCAAAACAAGTCATTTTCTTCGTTCATCTTCCCTGCAAGTTTTCTGCTTCGTTTGCACGAGCTGCTCTAGTACCTGCAAGAAAGAGTAGGATGAGGGAGAAACGAGAGAGAGGTGAGAATGAGAGAGAGAGAGTTGTCAGGTGGCGTCAGGTCATCGTCTTCCTCACGTGCTCTGCTATTGCTACTCATGTTTCTTCTGTTGTTCTATTGTGCCTGAGGGATGGAGACAAGGTCGAGGGACGAGAGGGGGAGAGAGAAATATAGGAGAAAAATGAGGTATGAAAAGAGCAATGGTGAGGGAGAAGTCGTGGTTGTGGGTGCATGGAGGAAGTATGGTTGTGTGGTAGTGTTGTTTGGCCGGTGATGGTGGCTGCATGATGGTTTGGTGGCAGAGGATGCGAGGAGCAAAAAAAGAAGCAGGGCGATGAGAAGAGAGAGATAAGATGTGGTTGTGTCGAGATGGATGTGTGGTGGATGCACCGACGATCCTTCTATCGAGCGAGAATCGCTGGCAGAGTGAATGTGGTTAGGTGGCTGGAAAAAGAGAGGAAGAGGAACGTGGAACATGGAAGGGAGGATATGAGAGAAAGGATAAGGGAGAGACAAAGTTTAAATAGGGTTTTCTTTCTCCTGGTTAGGTTGGGTTTGGGTTTTTAGGTCAGTTTTTGGGCTTGGGCTCTATTATTAACTTCACCGTCCACACCACTTTGGGCTAGGTCTTCCAAACTCGTCGCGTTAAGATGATTTCATCGTTTAAGTTCAATTTCCTACAAAAACATGAAAACATAAAATAATTAGAATAAAATATAATATTTGAAACAGTAATATATATAAATTAGACAATATTTTATGTAATAATTATGTGAATATCAAATATTTTCAAACCTATATTTTGCTAGTCCTTGAGCAAAACAAGAAAAATAAAATCCTAACTCACTTTAGCATGAATCATCGGTTGCACTTACCTTAAACGTGCAACATGGTTTTAAACCTCTAGATTACCTCTGGTGAACGAGTTATAGTCTCGTGAGGGTTTCTAGAAATGTTACCCACAAACATTACCGACTCAATTAATTTCAAAGACATGGTCACTCGGTCACTCTATTTATTATCCTCAGAGTAATAATCTAATTGCCAAAAATTTCAGAAAATGACTCGCAGTGTCACAGTAACATATCAAAGAGTTTAACAACGATTTAATCTTATCCAAAGGTAAATAAATTTCATCAATCATTCTCAACTCGAAGTGTGTGTGTGTGTGTGTGTGTGTGCATGGCCTTATCAACATAACTCTCCATTTCACATTAAAGACACGACTAGATCACCTTTAAAAAATACGTTTCGACTACAAATTTCGTTTGTCGCTCAGAAATGAATCACTCAGAGATTGGTTATTTATCACTTAGTTTATATGTGAAGAATAAAATAAATTATGGAAACATAAACATCTCACATATAATTATCATGAAAAACATGCTTTTCAAATAATGAAATGAATATGATCTCATGGACAGGAATATCAATTACTATTATAATGTTGAATCAAACATCATTGTTCTTGTCTATTCAATCTCCACATCTATTAATCGGACATTTACTTAGGATCAATTAGGTCTTCATTAAGTTGTAATGAGGCTAAGATTATGTCTAACAAGAATGAAAATGGGTATACAAAAATTCTCTGAGAACGAATACACCCTTTAATAAACACATGGGCACTGAAGAATAAACTTTGTTTTTCAATTCTTCATCCTATTTTTTTTCTTCGAAGCATCAATATTTTCTCCTTTTTTATGTTTTCCCCTTTTGCACAATGAAACATTTCAGTCCCGAGGATTCATGGAATATTTAGTTTCAACTCTTTTTATTTGCCCATTCCAAAAATATATCAATCATATATTCCAAAAATATATCAACCATACACATTCTCAGAGAAATTGGGTAAGGATAAAAATAATATGAAGTATTACTCCATAATTGGAGTGGGTAATGGAGATGTGGTTAGCAAAGAAAATGTATTCAAATGCTCAAAGGGTTGCAAACAGATATGCATTATTGGGTAGGCTCAAAGGCTAAAGAACGGTTCAGAAAAAAATGCCTATATAATTTCCTAAGCTCTAGTCGGTTATGACATCTCAACCAAATAAACCAAGAAGTTCTGTAATAATTCAATTTTAATATCATTCTCAAAGAAATCAATAAAAGAAACAAGATTAATGAGATCATCAACGAGATAATGCAGACTCAAGAAAAGTCAGTTTATTTAATAACCCTAAAAAATAATAGAATGTCTCAAAACTCATAAGGGTTAAGTCTCCACTATTATTCTAAGGCTTTCTAGTTAATATCTTATTCATTCATTTCAAATTATGCTAACTTGGCTTATAGTGCAAGAATAGTCGAGTTGAAAAAAATCTCATGAAATGTATTTAACTTAAGGATAATATCAAACCTTATGTTTTCCAATTAATATATCAATGTGACAAGTGATAGCATGTGTTTCTCAAATTTAAAAGCATATTTGAAAGCACATTCTCTTCACCGGAAAGGAGCTCAGATTTTGAACGCATTTTCTAATCGAAAATTTGTTACACAATCATAATCATCTATGTATTCAATGGAGATTGAGTAGAATACAATAGTTAATCAATAGAGTTGTAAAATACATTTCAGTTCAAAATTTAGAAAAATGCACAAAACTCACAACTTAGAAAACCTCACCCCCAAACCTAAACCAAACATTGTCCTCAATGTATAAAAATAATGATAATGACAAATGCAGGAAAAAGAAAATATGAGGGTTAGAGTGATATTACCATGGTGAAGTTTTTACCAATTTCAACAAAATCATCCACTAATAAAAGCCCACGACATAAGAACTGTGGACTTATCATGAAAAATTGATAAAAACACATACATGACACAAAAGAATGTACAAACGAAGAAGAATACATGTATCAGTTGTAAGTCAAAATTGTTACGGAGCTAACGAGTATGAGTGGACTGCAACTAGAAAGAACTCAAAAATCAATTACAGTTAACCATAATGACACAAATGAAGCTAGGCTGCCTCCCAGGAGCGCTCGGTTTAACGTCATTAGCCCGACGCATATTCTTCCTCATAAATGATGTACTGTGAAATGACAAGGAAGAACATAGCGAACACTCCCCCAAACCTAGACGCTTAGTCCACGATGTTGACTAGATCATATAGCAACAACCTAAAAAGTTGAGGATCGATCCAACAACTATTAACAACCACATGCGGCACAATAGAAACTAACACACCCCTAAAACTATGAAGACGCCATGCAAAATCATAGAGAAAATGCAAACGAACTCGCAGTCGTAGAAAAGTCATAAGGCTCTTAAACAGAAAGATGTCACAAACAGTGATATCCAACAAATGACTCTTACCTACTCCTAAAAAAGGACATCCTATGTCAGGTGTCAAATCAGAAGATTGAATCTGTTGCACAATAGGATGGTCAAAACTAAAATCATCCCTTAAAAACAAGGGATCCACATAAGTATAGGAAATCGATGTGAAAGGGATGCAAAGAGGTATGTCTATAGATATATCGGATGGTACATGCTCATCATAACAAAATGAATTGCACAAAGATGACAAACTAGACAACTCAACAACACCCCAAACCTGGAATCAACACTACCTATGGGATGTAATATCTCCTTAGATGCGTGTTCCGATAATGACCTGACTATTTCTTGAATTATAGGATCATTCGTATCATGAAAATAGTCGAGGCAAGACTCCAGAGAATATGGGGAATCAAACTTCGTGCAAGAGTTACTAGGAAGACATATGTCACATGGATCATCTTGAAAAGGTAGGGAAGGGAATGGGTCGGAAAACACAATAGTCTCAACAGAAAGGGTCAGTTTTGACTCATTGAGTGGAAGGAGTTCCATTTTAGGCTTCCATGTGTAACTCGAATCCATAATAGGGGTTGAATCAAGCAAAATATTCACTTCCCTAATGGAATCATCAAAATTGAAGTCTAAACCGAAGTGAGTCAAACATGCCGCTAAGGGATCATCTAATGCAGACTGCAATAATGAATTCTCCACCGAACTCTCAATCATGTTAACTTCACAAACATCCTCAGACTCAGGAGGTTGTTGGCTTACATTAAAAACAATGAGTTCAATGGTCATGTTACCAAATGATAGTTTCATTATTCCATTCCTATAGTTAATAATAGCATTAGATGTGGCAAAAAATAGGCGACCCAAAATATCTGGAATATGACTGGAGGGATTGTGAACAGGTTGTATATCAAGGACAATGAAGTCCACAGGAAAATATAATTTTTCAACCGTAATGATCACATCCTCTATAACACCGCGGGGAACTCTAATTGACCTATCTGCCAATTACAGTGTTACTTTAGTCGGTTTTAGCTCGCTAAGGCCTAATTGCTCATAAACAGAATATGACAACAAATTAACACTCGCCCCCAAATCCAACAATGCCTTATCAATCATATGATCACCGATAACACAAGAAATAGTCAGGCACCCAGGATCCTTATACTTAGGCGGGGTTCTGTGTTGAATAATTGAGCTTACTTGCTCGCGAGGGAGGCTCTCTTTTGCACATGTAACTTTTGCTTCTGTGTGCAAAAATCCTTCAAAAACTTGGCATAGGTAGGAACTTGCTTAATAGCTTGAGGAATGGAATATTAACGTGAACTTGTTTAAAATTTTCTATTACATCGTTAGCATTTGTTCCTTTATTTGTCGGAGCTAACCGTGATGGAAACGGTGCCCTAGGCAAATAGGATACCTGAGTGGGGTCAGAGTCCAGAGGAACATCAGCCTCATTGTCAGATGGAGATGCAACTTGCTTTGACTTAGAAGGGGATGCAACGATACTCGAATTGGGCACTTGTACCTGATTGTCAATCTGTTTTCCACTCCTAAGGGTAGTAATAGATTAACCATCTTCATGGCATGACTCAGATGTACTACCAACTGCGAATTGACCCTTCGAGTTTGGAACAGGTTGACTAGGAAATCTTCTTGGCTCTCACTTAGACAATGACTGAGCAATCTTACTCACAACTATCTCAAGTCTATTGATGGCTTGGGATTGGTATTGAGTTGTGGCTTTCAACTCTAATATATCCTTATAATGTTGTTCAAATATACTCTGTGTGCGCTGCATAAAATGATTAACCGTTTTATCTAGATTGGATGTATTGGATGAAGGACCTTGGTTAAAGTGAGGCTTAACAGGGCTAGGGGCTTGAGGAGCCTGGGAGACAACAACAGGTCCCCCTTGGTGTGGGCCATGGGCCTAAGAGAGATTTTAATGCTGGGTGAATCCTAGATTGTAATAGTTAGGTTGTGAATTATTACCAAGTCGCCGCATAGCATTAAAAGAGTTGACTTGCTCAGCGTAGTATGTAGGATAATCGTTTTGCAAGTCACAATTAGCCATTGAGAGACTTGGACTCGAACATGCAACATAGACCTCAGGTAAAACATTTGCGGGAGGTGCATGTTGAGTCAAATTCAAAAATGCATCTATCTTTTGAGCCATAGTCATAACAACCACCTCTAACTTCAAGGCAGAAGGGGGTGAACAAATGTATCTCTAACTTCATATATACCGCCCTTACGCCTATCAGACTCCTTTATCGAATAATCTCATTGCTGAGAATTTTCGGAAAGCATTTCAAAGAACTCCCATATCTCATTGACGCACATCTTCATTAGTGACCCACCACTAGTGGCATCAATCATATGATGATTTTGAGGGGTTAAACAATCTTGGAAGTATTGAACTAGATGCCACTTCTCAAATTCGTGATAGGGACACCTGACAATGAGTTAATTGAACCTTTCCCAGCATTCATAGAAAAATGTTCGCCTTTTTTTGTTGAAAATTTGATAAATCTCGTCGGAGGGCATTCCTTTTATGAATGGGGAAATACTTAGAAAAAAAATATTCTTGACAATGCATCCCACGTTGTGATGGATCATGTCTCTAATGAATTTAACCACTATTTTGCCTTATCTTTCAGAGAAAAGGGAAACATCCTAAGACGAACCGAATCATCAGAAAAGTTTTGGTACTTCAGGGTAGCGCAGATGTCAAGAAATTCTTTGACATGAAGATAAATGTCTTCTTTCTCAAAACCATAAAAAGCAGGAAACAAATGAATAATAGATGGTTTGAGTTCAAAACTATTTGCAGCTGTCTCAGGTAAGACAATGCAAAACAGAGCACTGCTGGAAAGAGGGGAGAAGTAATCCTTAAAGGCCTTCTCCTCAACCATCTCGTATTTCTCAGTCGAAAAGGATGATGAACCTAAATAGGTGATGAGGACTTCAAAGAACTCCTCGGGGTCTTGTTGGACAAGCCTACTCTTAGAATCACGCACCCAGGTACATATAAACTAATGGACATTGAAGTTTAAAAGTCAACACTCCTAAACAAGGTTCACACACACACACACACACACACACACACATATATATATATATTATCCCTTAACCTCTCCCACCCCAGATGTCGTCGGCTAAGTTCGACCCTGTGACCTAGTGATACCATTCGCCACTGCTCAACCACTGAGTCATCACACCTTTGACACACACACACATATATACATATATATATATATATATATATATTATTTTTTTTATATTTTTTATTTTTATACACACCTAACTTCTATAGGAAGATGACCTAACTCTAAAAAAAATAAAAACAACGAAACCCTAAATGACACCTAATGATGCGCAAACCAAATGAATGGCAGACGACCCTAGAGCTTTGTTACTAATGCATGTCTGAAATTCAATTCAATTTACCTAACCGTGGGAGAGACACATTAATTCCCTATCAATTTGTCACTACAGAGTTGCTCTTACATCTTTTTCCACTTTCTAGATCAAAGTGAAATGCCAGTTCAAGAACTGTCCCAAATAGGATATGTTCCTTCACTCGACCACTTTAAGCTATCAAACTTTCAAAGAGGGTCCCTATGAGCGACGAACATGTCCTGGACAATTATTTCGCTACAAATTTTAACCAATGAAGGCTTAGGTTCCTAACCCTAAAATAGATGGTGGTTAACTTATCCGCTGGAGAGGGCACGAAAGTTGCAAATCAATCCTGCCACTATTCAAATTTTGCATGCAATGCTACCTAAAACAACCAAAACACGTGTGATCACACAGAAATCGAGTGCAGATGCGATGGGTAGAAGTTACCTCCGTCGTGAATCTCTTTCGGGTTACTTGCGACGCCGGCTAGAAGTCGAGTTGTCGTCGATCAGAAGCACTGTCCACCTGACAGATTGCCGACTTCTGAGAGTTTTCTTGCGAATCGCAATCTAAAAAGGAAAATTCACAATGCAATATGTATGTATTTTTTTTTTTGTGTATTACTTTGCTTTGCTATTTTGTTCATTTCTGTTTACTGTTTCACGACGTCTACTTTTTACTTCGTTCCTACTTGAGCTCCTATGTGTGTGACTGCCTGCAAAATAAATGCAAAAATAATTAAAACTCAAGTAAATAAAAAATTAAGAAAGCGACTCCTAACACTGTTCCTAAAGAAAAAAAATTATACCTAATATATAAACTAGTAAAAACAAACCCTAGATTTCGATTGTACCATTACAATCTCCGGCAACGGCGCCAAAAACTTGATGCAGATTTTAATAACCTAAATTAATAAGCTAATAAACCCTACTTGTTATACCGCAAGTGCACGACTGTCTAACTAGTAGATAGTGGTAATACGAGCCAATCCCACGAGGATTGACAAGACAATCGAATTTTGAAATCTATTTAAACTAATCTAAAATGGGAGTTACAACAGTTGGAAATTCCTAAATTAAGATAACTAAATTGAACAACTAAAAATTAAATTGATCAGATGATGAGGGAATAGACCGAGACATCGAATCCACCACTGGGTCTTTGAGACTTATGTAACCTAAATTACTATTTTCGAGAATCACTATGAATAATCTAAGGATTAATTCAAATTCACAATTAAGTTCAGCAAAGGCCTAAATCTCTAGCAATGCATGTCTTTTTTACAGCACACACAATCACATGTTTAACTTAATTAATCAAAACAGGCTTCGAGTATCAACAAAGAAGACTCTAACTACCGACTAGTCTAGATGTTATACCGGATATAATCGATGAAAGCAAATTGTTAATATTCAAAAATCAATTGTATCTAACATTTAAGCATATAGAAAACAGTAATTCAAATGTGACAAACTCTAGGAAACCCTGTGGTTTCATCTTCGCCTCAGCGCGGGGTTTAGAAACCCATACTGGTGGTGAATCCTGTGGTGACGTGGTGGAACTCCATTTCCTCTTCAATGGAATTTATTGCGTGGTGGTACAAAGCAAATAGGTTGGTGCAAATAATGAAATTGTTTTGGAAAACAGTTTCTTCCTGCCAAAACATGTCATTTTCTCCGTTCGTCGTCTTCCTTGCGAGTTATCTGCTTTTGGATCGTTTTTGCTTTGTCTGCACGAGTTGTTCCAGTACTTGCAAGAAAGATAGAGGATGAGGGAGAAACGAGAGGGATAAGTGAGAATGAGATATAGAAATGCGAGGTGGCGTGAGGTCGTCGTCTTCCTCTCTTGCTCTGCTGTTGCTCATGTCTCTTCTGTTGTTCTGTTGTGCATGAGGGATGGGGACAAGGTCGAGGGACGAGAGGGGAGAGAGAAACAAGGTATGAAGAAAAAGAGTGAGGGAGTGGTCGTGGTGGTATCTGTGGGTGCATGGAGGTTAAGTATGGGCTTGACCAGGGTGGGTGGTTTACTTTCTCACACTACCTATATAAACAAAAATTATCCATTTTTCCCCTTACCATTCAAATCGACAATGGTTCCTTCATCTCCTATTCGAAATCTCTTCAAAATCTCTCCCCACACTCCAATCGCTTGCAAATCTCCTCCCTCTCCCTCAAAAACTCTCAAAATCCCTTCAAAGTCGAAACACCTTAAACCAAAATTCAATAAATATGCATAACTTAACATAACAGAGAAACTCAAACTGAAAACGAAAAAAATGCAAAATAGGGTAACTTTCGACTAATTTAAACCCTCAATTGAGACCGATTCTCAAGCTCATCAAAACACAAAAGTTGTATTACTCTGATTTATCTAATAAACACAATTTTAATCACTTGAAAATGTTTTGAAATGAGCAAGTTATGGTTATTTTACTAAAGTCGCGCAAAACAAGAAATTTTTTTCTGTTCGCAGCATTTTCAAGTGATTCAAGGTGTGTTTATTAGATAACTGAGAGTACTACAACTTTTGTATTTTGATCAACTTGAGAATCAGTCTCGATCGAGCACATAAGTTGGCCGAAAGTCAGGAACACTATCCCATTTTCATTTTTCAGATAGATTTGCGCGACTTTAGTAAAATGATCATAACTTGATTATTTTAAAACATTTTCAAGTGATTCAAGTTGTGTTTATTAGATAACTCATAGTACTACAATTTTCGTGTTTTGATGAGCTTGAGAATTGGTCTCAATTGAGGTTTTAAATTAGTCGAAAGTTACCCTATTTTGCATTTTTTTGTTTTGAGTTTGAGTTTCTCTGTTATGTTAAGTTATGCATATTTATTGAATTTGGGTTTAATGGTTTCGACTTTGAAGGGATTTTGAGAGTTTTCGAGGGAGAGGGAGGAGATTTGCAAGCGATTTGAGTGTGAGAAGAGATTTTGAAGAGATTTGGAAGAGGAGAGGAAAGAACCATTGTCGATTTGAATGGTGAGGGGAAAAATGGATAATTTTTGTTTATATAGGTGGTGTGAGAAAGTAAAAAAACAAAAACAAAAAAATACTCAATGGTGGTGTGAGAACGAGGATATGGTGGTGTGAGGTAGTCGTTGCCTAATACTAAACCATTGTTTTTGACAATTTGAAAGAATATTCTTAAATGTTTCCAGTGTTTTGCAATTGGTTTTTAGAATATTAAGATGTTATCTATTTAGACAGTTGATAACTTTGTATAAGGATTGAAAATACCATTCATAATGTTTTGAAATCAGAAGAAGCATTTTTTAGACCAAATGACATTACATTACATTCATTCGTAATGGCAAAAATGGACATTGAAAAACAATTTGTATCTGTATTATAGTTATTTGAATATGTTAGAATTTTGATTTGAGATCGAATGTTGAAAATATTATTGCTTGGTTTTAATTTGTTGATTAAGTCTCTTTTGTTTGTATATCTGATCCATTTGAGTGCATCATTAAATGTTTGTAATTGATAACTAATCTTGGTGCTTCACGTTCTATCTCAGCTGTCTTTTGAACATAGAAAGCTAAACAGATCCATACAGATTTGCTTTTTCTAATTAGTCATTTGTGAATCAAAAGGTTGATTTCTTTTTTGTAGTATTCTATTAATTCCGCATTCATTAAATTGGTTTTGCTTTTGTTGGTATCTTATTGTATGTGAAGCCATTTTCGTAAGGAAGACCGACTAAATGTTGTTTCTTGTTAAAAAAGTATTTGGTAAATCTGAACAAATTTTTGTTTCCAATTTGATTTGAAATTGACTAATTTGATATTGTAATTCATGATCTTTTAAATGATTCAAGTTCATAAAAAAATCTCTAAAATTCTCCCTCTCATTTTCTACACCCATCTAACCAACATCTCAACTACCACTTGCAAACACCATTTCCATCTCACTTA
Organism: Berberis vulgaris; assembly: GCA_963556465.1. Classification (NCBI taxonomy): domain Eukaryota; kingdom Viridiplantae; phylum Streptophyta; class Magnoliopsida; order Ranunculales; family Berberidaceae; genus Berberis; species Berberis vulgaris. The sequence continues at coordinate 62,705,703 of OY747135.1, forward strand.
CACTGCCACGCCATCTTGACCCAAATCTTTACTACTATTTTAAATCCAAATGTCATCAAAACCCTTTGTTCCTAAATGGACTTGACACTCACTAATTCAAATCTCATGAAGGCACCTTAAATCAAAACATGTGAATCAATCGATGGAACCCTTCAAATTGAAACCAAACAAGCAATTGAAAACTTAAACAAAATCAATCATCTCATTGATCATAAAGAGATAATGCTCTTACTAATTGGGGGGGTTGGAGAAGAACGATGTGATAAGTGAGTTAATCTAACTTACAAAGAGTACAGATGCAGTAAAGAGAAATTTGAGATGAGAAAGGGTTAGCAGAGTTACTTGTTGATGATGGAGAAGGAAAGGACTTTGCTTTGGTTTCTCATGTATTTAAGTCGAATGACGAATATACCTTCATACAGTTATTGTGGTGATGTAAGTACCCTGCACAACCAATACACACACCGACTAACACTACAGATTAGAGCCTTCATTATTTATAGGCGTAAATAGAATATCAATCGATGCACAACCACACTTCTTTGGTGATAATTTGCATGTATTGTACAACATTAATGAATAATTTTTTTTTTCAATATTATGCACATCTATAAGGTTTTATTAATTATTTATTGCCATAACAATGTCGTGAAAATCCTAACTCAAAAAATTGATATTTTTTTCTTTTTTAAATTCAATATTATGTACACATTTGGACACAAGTCTATGTTTAATGACATTTTCTTGTTAAATAAATATCACTAAGAAGATCTATTAGCTTAGGAGAGACACCTTATTTACCTTATTTATCAATTTTTTTTCAGGTTAGGTTGGGTTTGAGTTTTTAGGTAAGCTTTTGGGCTTGGGCTCTATTATTGACTTCACTGTCTTCACCACTTTGGACTAGGTCTTCCAAACTCGTCACGTTAAGGTGATTTTATCGTTTAAGCTCAATTTCCTACAAAAACATGAAAACAAAATAATTAGAATAAAATATAATATTTGAAACACTAACATATATCAATTAAAAGATATTTTATGTAATAATTATGTGAATATCATTTTCCACCTAGGCGCTGCAAATGATGAACATTGAATGCATTCTATGAAAGATCTCATAAAATATTTTAACGATTGACTCTTTTAAACAAAAAAAAACTCTTATGTGTTTCTCTATAAACTATTACACAAAAGATTGAATGTGATTAAAATGGAAACAACATGGTACTTTGATCAAGTTACTAGTCATGATAATGTATGAGGGGTAAGGTTATGCCATTCTCATGGCTTTTATCAAGATTTAGATATCTACAACCACTTGTTTTCGTGGTCACTTCAAGCCTAATGCAGTTTGTTTGTGCAGTTGAAACCTACTACAAATTGTGTAAGCATGACTTGATAAGAATTAGCTGCCCCACTCCTATTTGCCAGTGCAAGGTACTATTTTGTTGTTAAAGATGTTTGCAAAGTCTTGTTTGCACTTAAGACCTTCAGTGTGTGCGGCAAATTAATTACGCTACTTCAAGTAATGTAGGTGACAATGATGTGTGACCACTATAAAAAAATGTACAAGAGTTAGAGTTGTATCTACTACAATGCACATGACCTATCATGAATCACTACTTTGAATAAGCCCATGAAATATGATGGTCTGCTGTATACCTTTTTGGCACTAAACAGAGTATGACGGCGTGTCTATGGTTTCAGTGCGCATGGCCTGTCATGTACCACTATTTCAAACTCGTGCAAGCGTTTTAAATGAAAATGTAACTATGCAATATACGTAATAGCTAGTATAATTTGTTAAGTAATGAACTGAAATCGAATTGATAATGAGATTAGTTTAGTTGATACTTGGTGCATGCTTCTAATCGAGAATGCAAAGTTACTAATGGATAAATCGACAGTTAAAATCTCAACCTTATTATCTCTTTAGATTGACGACCGTGATGTATCCTCTAAAAATCTCAACTGTATTATCTATTTAAAATCGACAATTATGATGTATCTTATATATGTGTATTTAAAGTTTTTATCTTTTCATTTCTTAGCTGTTATGGATTAGTTATAATAGATTAGATATGAGTAGGTGTTTGTGTCTTCAATACGGTTATCCAATATTTTAGTTTTATTCAAACATACATTTGACATCCAATTTGAGTCCTTTTAGGTCCTGCCTTTAGTGTTTTAGTACTACTACTTTGGTGCTTGGCTGTATTAGATATTTGGGTGGCGTTTGTTTACATTAAAAACTAAGAAGGTTGATTTCTAATTAGAGTAAGAAGTAAGAAATTTTCATTAAGAATTAAGGGTCTGTTTGGTTGCACATGAAATAGATATGAAAATTGAAACCGTTTTCGTGAATTCGATTTCGAGGCCTCTCCCTCGAACTTGGATTCCCATGAGTAGTGAAAAAACAATCATATGAAGAATCGATTTCCTATCAGTAAATAAACAACTAAAACAACGAAAATCTACATAATAAGGGCAATGAATTCTATTTCCCAAAGAAAATGACAAACCAAACAGACCGTAAGAATATTGCTTACTGGATTAATAAGTTTTGATTTTAATTACAAACTAGTATGAAGAAAAACAAACAGTCTAAATATTGATCCAAGTTCAATCATAAGTTTGTTTCTAATAGGAAGCAAAAACAAACGCCCCTTTGGAACTGGAATCTTGTGGCATTGAAAATGACCCTCCATTAAAAATATTAAATAAAAAATCTTAACATTTATTACAAAACTTTAAACCAAACTTATTATGTCACACGTGTTAGAGATAAAAAATTCTAGGCAGCCTGAGTTTTGCTGCCCGATTTGCTGTCTGGGGGGCGACTATACACTTTTGCCCCCCCTAAAGTTGCCCCCACCCCAGTCAGCAAAACCCAGGCTGCCTAGAATTGTCCTCTACATAGCCATCAACCAATAATGACCTCATCTCAACATTTATAACATGGTAATGGCAATGCTCAAGCTTCCACATGTACACCATCCGGGAGTATTTTTTATTTATTTTATTTCACCTTTATCCGTCACTCATCTTCCACGATGCTCTTCTAACACGGGTTCAACATGACATCCATTTAAGCAGTGTACTAGAAATTGAACTGAGGGGCAGAACAGTCAAGTTCCTCCTCGTCTCCATCCTCTCATCTTGGGGGACTGCATAATTGAACTAGAAATCCCTCCATCCCTTCTCTCCTTCGCTTTGACGCTTAGGTAGAGCCGTCCAAGCCAAACCAAACCCAGCCCAAACCAACCCAACCCAACCCAACCCAACCCAACCAAACTGTCTGGTAAAGCAAAGCAAACTCACAACACTCACTCTTCACTCTTTCCTTCTTTTTTGAACGTTTTTCTTTTTTAGATTTTTTATTTCCCCTCTTGTTCGGCAGGGGTTATTATCTGAACTTCACTTCTTCTTCTTATTCGGTTTGTTCTTGGAAGAAGCTCGGAGATCATCTGATGACGAGACTCCCATTCAATGTGTCTTGGGTTGATCTTCAATCGCCCGATTGGTGGAACGAGATAAATGAGTCAACTCAATGGCAGGACGGAATTTACTACTTCCTTTGTGCCGCTTATGCCCTAGTTTCCTCCGTCGCACTGGTCAGTCTCTTTCGTCACTACTTTATCATCAGTTTGATTTTAGTTAGTGAGCTTGAATTAGTATTATTTTGAGTTCAACACTGCCAAGAAGATGGAAATTTCTACTTCAGTTGGTCTTTCCAAGTGAAATGTTCTAGTTATTTACTTCTCCTACGAATTTGAAGTGCAAATTCTGCTAAATTTTGCACATTTAGGGTTTTTTTTTGTTTTTGTTTTTGTTTTTGTGTGTGTGTGTAAGCTGTTATCTTTTACAGATTCAATTAATACGGATAGAACTAAGAGTACCGGAGTACGGATGGACTACACAGAAGGTTTTTCATCTTATGAATTTCATTGTGAACGGAGGTGATTTTGAGCATCTGGATAGTTACTTACTTCCTGGTTGTTCAATTCGTGTATCTTTTTTGATACTAGAAACCGTGTGTTTTGCAGTGCGTGCGGTTGTATTTGGATTTCACAAGCAAGATTTTCTTCTTAAGCCAAGGGTAAGTTCATTTCCCCCTCTTTTACACCACTTATGGTTATGGAGCAACAATTGTTGCACTCACACATCTTTAAGTTATGAGCTGTTGATCAGTAAGTTTTCCTTGGAGAAATCAGAAATTTGATTCGCACATTAGTGAACTAATTTAAATCTACTTGTTCTTGATATAGAGAGATTTACACCTTCTTTTGATCAGTAAGTTTACACGTAAAAAAGAAAAAAAAACATAAACATTTCATGGTATGCGTTTGACACGTATGCCTCCACTCACCTTGAACAACATTTTTGCAACATTGTTGTTTCTATGTATCATTTATTCATCTATATTACATTCAGACATACATTCATCTCTCTCAAATGGATACTCTCAAACTTCTCAAAGTGTTTTGAATGTGCATTGGGGCTTGAAGTGACTTCCAAAATAGTCACTTTTTGGGCATTGAAGAGGCTGCTTCTTTGTTTGGTTGCAAGGTGGGTTCTTTGCCTACCACCTATTTGGGGCTTCCTTTAGGCTTTGATTGGAGGTGTAAGGAGATGTGGAATTTGGTAACTGAAACTTTGGAAAAAAGTTAGCTATTTGGATGAGTAAGCTTCGTCATGAAGAGATAAACTTACTTTGATTAGTAACACTCGTGCTAATATACCAGTTTTTTATTCAGTTTGCCGGAGTATGTTTCTAAGAGAATGGAACACTACCGCAAGAAACTTCTGATGACAACGCTTGGAAGAACCGCATGGGTTTCATGCTCTCAAGTGGGACTTGGTTTGCACTTCAAAATAAAAAAGGAGGACTTGGAGTAGATCCTTCAAAAGCTTTACTCAACAAGTGGTTGTAGCGGTTTGGAAGACAAGATGATATCCAGTGTAGTTAAGGCGTTGAGGCAGACGAGCTTGAAAACGCCTCAGAGGCGAGGCGAACGCCTCACTTTACTGAGGCGGTCTTTAACATTTTTTATTATAATAAATTGAAACACATTTAGATAAGTAATATTTATCATCATTTTGATAACTTGCATAAGCCAATATGTACAAAAAGTCATGTGACTATTTAGAATTGAAATGGAAACATAATAAAGTTGCATAACATAGCAAAAAGATGCACTACACAAGTGTACTTAACTTGCCAATATCCACTAAATCACTAAAAAAGAAACAAGAAAAACATCAAAGCATAATGTAAACTAGTGGTACGGTCGAGTGGTTAGGACTGTGTGGGTTTATCCCCCATGTCCTAGGTTCGAGACCTGCCGGCGACATGGTTACTTTCTTATGGTGTTGACCTGTAGGTCGCACCTTGTTGATAGGTTACGGGATCCTATAAAAACCCAGCTCGCTTTCCAAAAAAAAAAAAAACTAGTTCACCAAGTCACCAACTTCTCATTGGTTTAACTTTGGAAATTTAAAACAGTGTTTGGAAAATTGCAATTTGGTGATGCATCACCCAGCAGATCTCATTGGTTTAACTGTGGAAATTTGCACCAAATTTCGGTCCATACGCTGAAATATTACGATCCATACACTGAAATATTACTTATTACTGTTTATTGTGAAGAAAAAATGCAGCAGAATAGATCATATAAAAAAAAGAGCAGAAAAGATCACATAAAAAAAATAGAACAGATCATTAAAAAAGGAGTAGAACAGATGATATAAAAAAGGAGTAGAACAAATCATATAAAAAAGGCAGTAGAATAGATCATATAAAAAAAACACAGCAAAAACTGCAGAACAAATCATATAAAAAAAAACACAGGAAGGAGAGGGAAGAAGAAGAGGAAGGAAGAAGAAGAGAGGAAACATACCTGATATGAAAGAGACAACACATAATTTGAAAGAGAGGAACCTGATTAGAAGGAGAAGAACACACACAGCAACAACAATAGCCCCCAAGGAGTCATTCTCTTGTCTAAAATTCTAAATACCCCCCTCTTAACCCTAAAAGACAAGTGGGCTGCAATAGGCTTTTGGTTTTTAAGCTGCAAATGGTCCGAGGCGGTCCGAGGCGCTTGAGGCAGTGAGGCGTGAGGCAGCCCGAGGCGGTCCGAGGCGGACGCCTCACTTCACCGCTCCGCCTTGCAACGCGCCTAGGCGTCCGCCTTAACAACACTGATGATGTCTTATGGCGAAGAGTAATTGGGGTTAAATATGGGCTTGACTAGGGTGGGTGGTTTCTGAAATGCTGAGAATCCCTTAATGGGTTGAGTATGTGGGTAATACCTACTCAATATCTAATAAATTCATTCAAAGGGTCGACCTTAAAATTGGTAGAAGATTGCATTTGGTTTAAAAGAATAGCCAGTTTGATTTTGGAGTTGCGATGATGTTATTGGGGAGTGGGTGCGGAACCTACATCTTTTGAGAAGCTTGTTTGTTACAATTGGTTGGTGCTAAATAGGGTGATCTAAATGAAGAGGAAGATGAATGAAAGGAAGTGGGAAGACAAGAAAGATTTCTCCTTTGAGTATTCTAGTCAAATTGATAGAAGAGGGTTCCTATCAAGCCCTCACCGATTTCCATTGCTCTTTGGCTTGGTATAAATTAATCCCCATAAAGTTTGCATTTTTGTTTGGTAATGTCTTTGGAATTGTTGCCAAACAGAGGCATAGACATTATTTTGTGATTGGGTTTGACAATTAATATATCTTGCACAGGTTATAGGTCTGTGGAGGAATCTTGTGCAGATTTGCTTTTGCATCGCCTGTTTGTTTCGAGGGTGTTTTGCCAAGTATGTTATCCTTTGGGTTATGATGCTCAGAGCCACGGTGTCTTTGAAGGGAGACTTGTTTGGAAGCTCATTAACATGCCATTTGTTGATCTCTATGGAAAGAACAAAATCGAAGGATATTTGAAGGAGTTGCGATGGAAGGGGCAAATCTTTGTATGGAATGTCTTATCTTTTTAAGACATTGGGCGTCCTGGAAATGAAGTCTTGGGGGTAACTTTGGAGAAGCTATGGTTAATTGGGATGTATCATGCATGTCAAACTAATCACTGTAGTGAGATTTTATATTGTTGTATTTATGATCCACTTAATTTGACCTTTTAAAAAAAAAGTATCATTCTGGGGAGATTAGATCCTGTAGTAATTGGAATAGTTGGGTGGGCATAATGTTGAATAGATCCTTTTCTTCCCCCTCTCCCAACACCCCTTACAGACTCAACAATGTATTAGATCAAACCATGTATCACAGTAACGTAACAGGTCGTATGGCATGAATGGCAACAGATTCACACAATTCTATTTCGAGTGTTGAGGGTCGGAAGGTACCTACTGCTATACTCTTGAACCACATTTCTCATTACTCTTTTGCTTTGTTCTTTGTACAGGTGAAGTTAAACCTCTTGCCACTTTGTACTATTCTAGGTCTTTTCAATTCCCAATTCCATGGTATTAAATAGGGTAAATTTGTTAGCAAGTCAGCAAAAAAAATATCAATAAATGGGAATCATAAAGGAAAAGTCATTTAATAATGTTCCTATGTTCTCCACTTGAAAAAGTTTCACAAGGATATATTAATTATAATTTCAAGAACTTGGAAATAGAAATGGGTTTTTACATTTTATTTTTAAAATTTGGAAATGAAATTCATCTCATATATATAAATATAGTTCTAAAAATCTTTGTGTTTGTGTGGCATTTAAATAAGTGTCTTTTTTTGTAAATCAATGAAGTATATTTTTTCCCAACTGCTTGCATAACTCTTATTTCTGTCTTATATGCTTAAATATAAACATTATTTATTCTAAATCAACTTGTTCTAAAATTTCTGGGTAGGCAAAGCATGCGTGTGTAACTTTCTTTGTCAAAATATTTTTCCTCGGATCCCATCTGTTCTACATATCTTTTTCCTGTTTTTTTTTTTTGGAAAGCGAGCTGGGTTTTTACAGGATCCCATAACCTATCAACAAGGTGCGACCTACAGGTCAACACCATAAGAAAGTAACTATGTCGCCGGCGGGTCTCGAACCTAGGACGTGGGGGATAAACCCACACAGCCCCTAACCACTCGACCATAACGCCATTGGCTATCTTTTTCCTGTTATGATACACATATCTTAAATTTAGGCATTTGATACATGATACTTTACTTTTTCTGATAACTACTTTATAAATTATTGGATTGGGTCGTCTTCACATGCTGAAATCCCGTGCTCAAACAATATTTTCTGCTTGAACCAGGTGCTTACTTTAGTCTTGTTGGACCTACCAGGACTTCTGTTTTTCTCTACGTATACATTGCTTGTCTTATTTTGGGCAGAGATATATCGTCAGGCAAGTTGGAAATTACTATCAGTTTTTATTACATGCACACTGTGCAATACATTATAATGAGATGACCTTTAAATATCTAATTATGGACAGGCTCGGAGTCTTCCGACTGATAAGCTCAGGATTGTGTATATCTCGGTCAATGCGGCAATATATTTGATACAGGTGCTCTAATAATTTAATATTGTCTTTTTTCCAACATATTTGTTGGTACCTAATCCCATTTAGAATTTTGAGATCTCTAGCATACTTCTCTTGGTGTTTTTTTTTTTTTTGGGTTTAGTTTGGTGCTTTAAGCTATATGGTTGGTCTTTTAATCATACACGACTATAAGCATTTTTTTTTTCATAATTATCAATATCTTACAGTAAATACATATTAGATACAAGATATGTATTGTATCTTATATATTCCGATAAAAGATGATGTAGGCATGTACGATCCTTGCACAAGTGACGTGAATGAATGATTTTGCTAGTATGTATTACATAAGCCATATATCAATGGAAGTGTTTTAAATTCCTTCTTGCTTGAATAAATCTTATTTGTGTCTTTTATATGCTTAAATATACAATAGATTCTTTTATATCTATATATCAATTTACGTACCGTATCTTACGATACACGATACGTGTATCTTACATTTAGGTTTCCAATATGCGATAATATGATAAACATTTTGATAACTATGGTATTGAGTGATTGCAATCACTTATCTTACACAACCTATGCAGTTAATGCGGAAAGCGGTCGCATTACGATTTTTCATAATTATGCGGGACTAAGCGGAATTATGTGGACAATTTTTTCAAAGTATATATTTTTAAAATTTAATCATAGTCATAGATTACAAAATAAATAATTAATCAAAAGGGTGTAAATATGTAATCATAGTCATATATTTTTTATTAATTAATCAAATGAATTTAATTTTGCAGGTTGGAACACTTATAGTTACCTGGACCGTTTTTTGACCGCTTTTTGCCATTTTTTTCCGCTTTTTACCGATTTTGACCGCTTTTACTGATTCCGTTTAAAGCCGGCCGAGTCAACCCTGTGCGATTCGGTCCAGCCCCGCATATCGTTTTTTGGCCAATTTTAGGCCGCATTAATAACACAGTACACAACCTAGGGTTCTGTAACAAACCATAAAATCGCTAAGAGAGAAATTTTTTTTCCAGTTCATCCTAAAATTGTCGTTTACATTGGCCAAAAGCCTTTATTTATACTAGTTAGTGACATGCTAAGTGTTACGGTGTGTATATAGTTGTCAATAGGCTGGCAATTAGGCTGTCAATTAGAGATTCTAATTGATATAGTTTCCTAGTTTAGATTTAATAGTTTGTATATAAATACATGTAATACTTCAATGAAATACACAAGAAAGTATTATCTTAATATCTCATAACATGGTATCAGAGCCGCTTAGGGTTTGAGATTAAAATTCGAAATTTGAAGTTAGGGCATAATATTCGAAGTTCGAAGTTTGAAGTTTGGTTCTCACCGCCATTAGAACTCCCAGGCCGCCCGATCGACTCCTTCAGCACCAACAGAAGCCGTTTGACCCTCCAACAGGCGTCGACTTCGACTCTTTCAGCCCTCGATCGAAGTCGATCCGCCGTTCGACTCCTCCAGCACCAACAGAAGCCGTTCGACTCCTCCAGGCACCAACAGATCCAGCCTCCGTTCGACGTCGATCGACCTATCCAGTCAGTCGATCGTCTCCTCCAGTCGATCGTTTCCTCCAGTCGAAGCTTCCAGTCGCTGCTTCCAGCTGACGCTTCCAGTCGCTGGCTGCCTCCAGTCGACGCTTCCAGTCGCTGCTTCCAGTCGATCCTCTCCAGTCGTTCCTTGCTTGTCTGTTTCCAGTCAGATTCAGTCGATCGACGCTGCTCTTCTCTGCTTATTTTCAAGCCTCTTTCCTTATTTCTTTTGATTTGGGGGAGCTTTTGCCCGATTTCTGACAACCCAATTTGAGAAAAAAAAAATGATTTTGGAGGTTTTAATTCCGAGTTCTGACCTATTTGACCTGTTATGGCTGAGACAAAGTCAGTGGTTGTATCTGATCTGGTTCATGTGATGCCTAAAATTACGGCCCATAAGCTTAGTGGTGCTTTGGTAAGTCGAAATAACAGCTACGCACCTGGGAGACTGTCTAATCATATTGCGGTCACTACTGATGCCTCTGACAAATCGGTCCTTATCTCTGCTGCTGAATTTGCCAAGTTCTCACAGTATCAGGGATCACTCCAGTCTTTATCTCCTTCTGTCACATCTATTGCTGATTCAGGTAAACCCGATGTATGTCTTCTTTCATCATCCTCCAAGTGGGTCATTGATTCTGGTGCCACAGATCATATGACAGGTAATTCTAGTCTATTTTCTTCTTTTCAACCCTATACTTCTACTTCTACCGTCACTTTAGCCGATGGGTCACCATCTTGTGTTCGCGGGTCTGGCACCATCAACCTTACCCCCTCGCTATCTCTGTCTTCTGTCTTACATTTACCTAATTTATCCTTTAATTTGCTCTCTGTAAGTCAGCTTACTCGTAATCTTAACTGTTGTGTCTCATTTTATCCTGATCATTGTTTATTTCAGGATCTTATGACGAAGAAGATTATTGGTAAAGGACATGAGTCTGGAGGCCTCTATATTCTTGATACATCGGTACCGCGTTCTATTGCTTGTTCCAGTGTCACGTCTCCTTTCGAGGCTCATTGTAGGTTGGGTCATCCGTCTCTCCCTTTACTCAAAAAGCTTTGTCCTCAATTTAATAAGGTGTCTTCATTAAATTGTGAGTCATGTCAGTTTGCAAAACATCATCGCCTTAGTTCAAGTCCTAGAGTCAATAAACGTGCTAGTGTTCCTTTTGAATTAGTTCATTATGATGTTTGGGGTCCTTGTCCTATTTTGTCTAAACCTGGCTTTCGGTATTTTGTTACCTTTGTGGATGATTATTCTCGTGTCACTTGGTTATATCTCATGAAATGTCGTTCTGAGTTGTTTTCTCTGTTTTGTGCGTTTTGTGCTGAAATTAAAACTCAATTTAATGTTTCAATTCGTACTTTGCGAAGTGATAACGCCAGAGAATATACTCAAGCTTTATTTCAGTCTTATATGACTCAGAATGGCATACTTCATGAAACTTCGTGTGTTGATACCCCATCCCAAAATGGTGTGGCAGAACGTAAAAACAGACATCTTCTTGAAACGGCACGAGCTCTCTTATTTCAAATGAATGTTCCTAAACCTTTTTGGGCCGATGCAGTGTCTACAACATGTTTTCTCATTAATCGCATGCCTTCCTCTGTTCTTCGTGGTGAGATACCTTACCAAATCCTTTTTCCCAATAAGCCATTGTTTCCTGTTGACCCGCAAATATTTGGTAGCACTTGTTTTGTTCGGGATGTTCGTCCGCATGTCACTAAATTAGATCCCAAGTCTTTGAAATGTGTATTCCTTGGTTATTCTCGTCTTCAGAAGGGTTATAGGTGTTATTGTCCCAATCTTAACAAATATCTAGTCTCAATTGATGTTACCTTCCTGGAAGACACACCTTATTTTCCGTCTTCATCCGTTCCCACTCGCCAGGGGGAGGATGATGATCTGTTAGTCTATTCCATCACATCCTCTGCACCCGTCTCGGCACCAGCACCTGTCTCAGCACCAGCACCTGTCTCAGCACCAGCTCCTGTCAAGCCTCCTATTATTCAGGTTTACTCCAGGCGTCCACCTATTGATTCATGTCCTGCACCTGCTCCTTCGTCATCAGATCCGGTCCCGAGCGATGATCTTCCTATTGCATTGCGCAAAGGTAAACGTCAGTGTGCTTATCCTATTTCTTCCTTTGTTTCTTATGATAACTTGTCATCTACCTCTTGTTCTTTTATTGCTTCCCTTGATTCTATCTCTCTTCCTAAAACTGTTCGTGAAGCCATATCTCATCCTGGTTGGCGTAATGCAATGATAGAGAAGATGAATGCTTTAGATGACAATGGTACTTGGGACTTGGTCGATTTACCTGTAGATAAAAGGGCTATAGGTTGCAAATGGGTCTTCGCTGTTAAGGTCAATCCAGATGGGTCAGTTGCCCGATTGAAAGCCCGTCTTGTTGCAAAGGGCTATGCTCAAACCTATGGGGTTGATTACTCTGACACTTTCTCTCCTGTTGCAAAGTTAACCTCTGTTCGGTTATTTATTTCCATGGCGGCTTCCCATCATTGGCCTTTACATCAGCTTGATATCAAGAATGCTTTTCTTCATGGTGATCTTAAGGAGGAGGTGTATATGGCGCAACCTCCTGGTTTTGTTGCTCAGGGGGAGTCAGGGCGAGTTTGTCGTCTTCGAAAATCTTTATATGGTTTGAAACAGAGTCCTCGTGCTTGGTTTGGAAAGTTTAGTCAGGCTGTTGAGAAATTTGGTATGAAGAAAAACAAGTCTGACCACTCTGTCTTCTACAAACGATCCGCAGCTGGTATCATTCTGTTAGTTGTGTATGTGGATGACATTGTAATTACTGGAAATGATACTAGAGGAATCTCATCTCTTAAATCTTTCCTTCATACTCAGTTTCACACGAAGGATTTGGGGGTGTTAAAGTATTTCTTGGGAGTTGAAGTCACTCGGAGTAAACAAGGTATATTTCTATCTCAGAGAAAATATGTCCTTGACTTATTATCTGAGACAGGTAAATTGGGAGCAAAGCCTTGTAGTGCTCCAATGACTCCAAATGTACACCTTACGGAAGTGGGGGAACCATTTGAAGATCCTGAAAGATATCGAAGGTTGGTTGGGAAGTTGAATTACCTTACCGTGACTCGTCCAGATATTGCATACTCAGTCAGTGTTGTCAGTCAGTTTTTGTCATCCCCCACAATCCATCATTGGGCCGCGTTAAAACAAATTTTGGGTTACTTGAAAGGAGTACCAGGACGAGGTATCGTGTACAAAAATCATGGGCACACTCACATTGAATGTTTTTCAGATGCCGATTGGGCAGGTTCCAAAATGGATAGAAGATCCACTTCAGGTTATTGTATCTTTGTTGGAGGGAATTTGGTCTCATGGAAGAGTAAGAAGCAAAGCGTTGTGTCAAGATCCAGTGCAGAGTCTGAATATAGGGCTATGGCACAGTCTGTATGTGAGATAATTTGGATATATCAGCTCTTGACTGAAGTAGGAATTAAAACTACAGTACCAGCGAAATTGTGGTGTGATAACCAAGCTGCTCTTCATATTGCATCTAATCCTGTGTTTCATGAACGGACTAAGCACATTGAAATTGATTGTCATTTTATTCGTGAGAAAATTCAACAAGGCTCGATTTCTACTGGTTATGTGAAAACTGGAGAACAACTAGGGGACATCTTCACGAAAGCATTACATAGGGTTCGGGTTGACTATCTTTGTAACAAGCTGGGCATGATTAACATTTATGCTCCAGCTTGAGGGGGAGTGTTACGGTGTGTATATAGTTGTCAATAGGCTGGCAATTAGGCTGTCAATTAGAGATTCTAATTGATATAGTTTCCTAGTTTAGATTTAATAGTTTGTATATAAATACATGTAATACTTCAATGAAATACACTAGAAAGTATTCTCTTAATATCTCATAACACTAAGCAAAGAATTAATCCTCCTTAATGTAATTGTAAATAAAGAAAATAAATTATCCTAATTTAGTTAACATGTTTTAGGAATAATCAATTAATCTGACTTGAAGCCCAAGGTTCCACCATTTTCCCATCAAACAGTTGAGGATAAAATTTGGCCAAGGTAAACATGCAAAGTACATGCAGTTTTCCTTATCATTCGCAACGTCATAAGGATATAACACAGAAAATAACTTGAGTGGCAAACTCATTAGCAACTGGCAAAAGAAATTCCAAGTATATTTATGCTCATAAGCATTTCCCAAAACTACCAAAACAAATAAAAAACAAATCAACAAAGAACTGATCTACAACACATCACAAATCTGGCTCACGAACACAGACACATGCATCGTTTTGAACACGAACACGACAATTTTCCAAAAACTAGGACTCGGGACACGTCACAATATTTTTTTTTTAAATAAGTCGAATGAACATAAACAATACTCTAATAAAGTGTTTTCATCTTTGCTGCAAGTAAAAAAAACACAAAGAAAGAAAAACGTAGAGAAGAAGAGGTGCAAAGGCGGAGAAGAAGACATTTCGTTTTAAGAAAAAACAAATTAGAGAAAAAATATAGTAGAAAAGAAGTAGAGGAGAGAAGAAGCAAATGAGAGAAGAAGCGGAGACTAAGAAGCATAGACTATTCTATGCTTTAGTGACTCTTTGCCCTATTTATCTTGAATCTCAATTGAAAGAATCAACAACCATTAAATTAAGTGATTATTTGCACACATCTAAAAGTAGAAAATAAAACGAGGTTGGTTGTTGAGTCTTGACTGTGGCCTGATCAAGTTCTAGATGTATCGGAGGTGTGTCCGACACGTTGACCACAATGACCATGTGTTTGACACGTGTGGACACGTTGGCTACTTGTCCGACGTGTGTTGATGTCGGATGTGTCGGACATGGATACGGAAAGTTTTCGAAGAGTTTGTGCTTCCTTGCTCAGGATTATCCAATGACATGTTGGCCAAGAAGTGGGAAGAAATCACCCAAATAGAAAAGCTGCACAAAATCGGATCCTGGCATGTCATTTCACCTGTATCTTCTGTGAAACAGAGATGGAATCTAGAAAATAATACGGTTCTGATTCTGCTATTAGAGAGGGAAAATCAGGTATATCTCTTAAATGTTCACAACAATGTCTTCATGAAACAATTATGGACACTTTGTTGTCACTAATTTTGGCATGTAATCAACAGTTGGCTACCTGCAAATGAGACTCCTTAATAATCTGTAACAGGTCGGACTCAAAATCACGATGATGCTCCATCAAGGCGCAATGGTTCCTTTTTTTGTCGAGCAATACTCTTGGTCCATCCGATATTTTCTTCTCTGTGAGATTTGTCTCTTGATTGATTTACACAGTTGTTTTTTATGGAACTTTTTTTTAATGATGCTTCTTTGGAGTTTGAGACCAATTTGATAAGTATTTTTTAGCGGCAGCAAATCATACACTCCACGAGAGTTGAGGCAGGGATGTGGATTTCCACGCATAGGCAGCAATTCAAGGATTTGATGGGCATTTGGTGGTGGGTTGTTTAGTCCCACATCATGTGTGGGAGGACTAGACGAGTGGTTTATAACTAGTTCCTCAACTGTATTGAGTCCTGAGACAAAACTCGAAACCCAAAGCTGAAGTCTCTTTCGGTAGTTAAGTTTGGGACAATTACAAGGGCCATAGGCTGTCATTTATAGTACTTAATGACTTCTAAAGAAACTAAACTACCCTAATTTATTCTATAATGGGAATTATCTAATAATCTGACACAAATCCCGAGGCAGGATTCCCATATGAAAGTCACAATTTTATACACATTGGTGTGTGTTTTTTTTTTTTTGGGGGGGGGGGGGGGGGGGGGGGGAGTTCACTATGTGTTTGGTTTCATGTTTCCTCCATTTCTGTTTTGGGACTATATTATGTTAGAGTAAATAAATAGACTACAATAGAAAGAACTGCTATATGCCACTTCCATGCAGATTAAGAGACACTTGTTAGTCGTAGCTTTCTATCTGTTGGTATGAATCTCCTATGGTTAGATTGATATTGAGTAAAGTTAAAGACCCATTGCTTTCCTTGTTACTGAATCTTGGAGAATAAGTTACTTGTTCTCTTTATATCTTATTCAACTCATAAATAATCGTGTTCTAACCATTCTCTGATATGAAGACTGACGTACGAGACTGTATCAGGTTTGTATTTGGATATACCTCTGGATAGATGACAGCAAATTGGTGGAGGCCGTTGGAAAGATATTCATTGCAGGTTTCACTTTGTAACTTATGTTTACAATATACAGATCCTATGACTCCCCATTCTGTGATTGTGAACATGTTATTACTTCATATCTACGTACTACACCATCAGGTCATTTGCTGAAGTTGCCTATTTGATTCTTTCATTACTTTGCAGTGGTATCCTTCAGTGCAGCACTTGGTTTCTTGCTGTATGGAGGAAGGTAATCAAATAATTTTTTTTTTTTTTTTTTTTGGTTCTTTTGCTTTTTTGTAGCTAGCCTGTAACATTTTTATTTCCAAGCATCAAATTCATTCTGTTTATGCATGTGGCTTTTATTATCAAGTGTCAACTTAAAGTTTCTTTTTCAGGCTCTTTTTCATGCTGAGACGCTTTCCAATTGAATCTAAAGGGCGCAGAAAGAAGCTTCATGAGGTTTGTACTTTTCTGATATCATACCAGTCATCAGATTGGTTGTTCTGTATTTTATTCAACATGCTTCTGGTTTTTTCTTCATCGAAATCCACAAAGTGGACAACTTCTCCGTGAAGTGTTTCTCTGGAGGAGAAGTCTTCTGGTATTTTCCTAGAAGACACAAGCTCCAAAACTACTCTAGGCATCACTCTGGATGCTTAGTAAGAAAGTACAATGAATCAAGACAAAGACTAAATTCCTTAAGCCAAACTTAGAGGCCATAAATTTTGTTCTTTTATTAGTATAAGGTCAGTATTATTATAATAGTTCAGAAGAAACATTCAGCAGAGTATCCAAAAAAAATTTTGGGCATAGGAAACCCCATGAAGATTAACTGTTTCCTAGTGGCGCCCAACATATCTCCTTAGTTGGACATAAACAGGGTAAACTGTATACTCAACCCATGATCTCGTCCTATACACATGGAGTTTTGAACCTTTGAACAATTATCTATTCTTGCACCCACTTGGCATTCTAGTAGATATAAAGAGATGAACAGTTATCAGTGGTTATACAATGCAGACGAGGACTCAAATCCTATACCAAGGCCGGTACTAGCATGGATGCTCACAGTTTTTTCTATCCCATTCACCTTGGCAACAGCCTACTGATTCTTAAGATTAGTGGCCCTCGTAATGACAATATTATATTTATTCATTTATTCTATTGGTAAAAAAGTAGATGGTATTAACTGGTAAAAGGCTACACACAAGGATATGGTTCACCAAATGATATTTGTGCATCTTTTCGTAGCCATTCTATGTGAATGTTCACACAAGTCTTTCATGGGGTCTGGTGTGAGAAGGATTAAGGAGACAAAAAAATGTCATTATTGGGTAAGCGGATGTGGTCCATGTGGAGATTCGGTTGTAAGTGATAACAACATGCTCTTTGGCGACAGATTGTGGCTGCTAAATATGGACAAACTGATTCTAAATGGTTCACTAAGGAAGTCAAAAGCTCCTATGCTGTGTGTTATGAGGAAGTATCATGAGTGTATAGCCAATGTTCTGCCAAAATATCTTGTACTAAGTGGGCAATGGGGTCAGAACTGGGAAGAAATGTGGAGTGGGGACAGATCCCTAAAGAACCAATATCCTCCCATTTATAGTCACAAAGAGCATACTGGGTTCATCAGTAATTTCATTGAAAATCATGATGGTGAGAGAGGTAGGAACTGGCGAGGAGAGAGTTTAGAGGATTGGAGTTGAATCAGCACGAAAATCTTCTAATGATATTCAATCCTAGCTTACATACCACAAAGAGGGTATGGCAGCAATAAGTGCATGAATTTCATCATCTCTACGGAGACGCGGAGAATATTGGGCAGGCGTGTAACAAGAATATTGGTATCGAAGGGGTCGCTTCACGCATCTGTTTCTTTAGGTGGCTCAAGACACATGGAAGAACACTGACTGAAGATAATCTTATTAAAGTGGTACACTAGTAATTGGTTCATGTATAATATGTGATGGCCTTGGCAGAACAGTGAACTAGCTCTTTCTTAACTGTGATACTATGAAGAGATTGTCGGGTGCTTTCTAGAATTGATGATGCTCAAACCAATGCAGTAGCTCCAATCAATGGCTGAACGAATGGCCAGTAAGGGGTGTGTATCAACAACTGGAGTCGGGCTTTTTGAAAGGACTGTAGGGAAATTCGAGAATAAATGAAAAAATTCTATGAAACTGCTTCTCCGATCAAAATCTTTCTCAGGGCATTAGGCAAAGCTTGCTGGCTCCGCCAGGCATCTAACTTTAGATCAGTTTATGTTCTTTTGGGAGGGATTCATTATGGAGTAATTAGGCTATGTGAGAATCATTCATTTTTCTGGTTAAAGGGGCTTGTAGTGAAACCCTCACTCACATTCAGCCCTTGTTCCTTTTTCTTTTTGGAGCCCTTTACATCACAAACCCTAGAGTTGGTGGATACTTCCCTCAAGTTGTAAAAATAACAATTAGTAGCTTGTTTTAAATTTCGTTATATTTACTACCCTAGCTTTCTATAACACCAAACTTTGCTTATATTAAACAACAACCTACATTACAATTTCTCCACTCAGCCAACTAGAGAAATTCCTACTTTATCTACTAATATAATAGCTTAATCCCAGTCCCCACAATATTCATGGAAATAATTTCCCCCTAAAGTATTATTTGACACTACTCGTCAAACTTAAAATGTTAATTTTTTCACAATCAAATTTAAATTTTCAATGCCATCAATGATTCCTACCTATTATTTATTAATCATTTCTGGTGTATCAGCCGTTCATTTTTCCACGTAGTGTGTACCCATGTCATTGGCACGGGTACCGTGTCATGCCTTCGGCATGACACCCTGGTCTATGTGTCGTGCCTTCTGCACTCCCCATCATGTTTATTTCCAACCTTACCAAAGAAAACTAAGTGCAAGGACTCCAATTACAAACATTGCTATGTTCTTTCTCACAAACGCCCATTCCAATTTTTTTTCTTCTTTATTGATTTGTTGTTTTCAATTATTTTGAATGAATTTATAAATTATGTAACAAAGTTTATCACTTGTGTTGTTATCACACCCAAAAAAACATTTGCTCCTATGGGTCTTTTAGGTTCCTGTCTCGTACAATTAATTATTATACAATTAATTAGTGGTTTGAAGAATTACCCATGTGCCACTTTAGAATTTCTGTGTTCCCTAATGTTGAATCATAGACCATGCATATACAATTATTGTGCATGAAAACTTGATTGGCTTATACACCGGGCAATGGTATTTATATGTGTATGTATAGACTCTGAAACTTAACTTTTGATTTTTGTCTTTTGGGTTGAGGAGCATAGGACATGTGCACCAATTAGAAATTGAGTCTATTTTTTCTCTTTCTACACTGTGAACTGAAATTCGGGAGGGATAAAGGCTAGGAAGCACGAATTCTCGGTAAAACCCTCCGAATCCTAGTAATATGCGTGTCGGATACGGATACGCGTGCGATTCGCGTTCGATACGTATCCGACACGCGGTCAACGTATCGGTCAACGTGACTTGGTCAGGATACGTTATGGACACGGTCAGGATTCGGTTGCTAATAATTTTTTTTCTTCAGATCTTGATAAAATCGGACGGCTGAAATATACCCAGAGATCGAGCACAGAGATCCATCGATCAGAGAGATCGATCGAGCAGGGAGAGATCGATCAGAGAGATCGATCGAGCAGGGAGAGAGATCGAGCAGGGAGAAAGATCGATCAGAGAGATCGATCGACTGGGAGGGGAGATCAAGCAGGGAGAGAGATCGACTGGGAGCTTGAGCTGTTTCTTCAACCTCCTGCGCCTCCCATCTTCTGTATTATCATTTATCATTTATGAGATATTGGTGTGTTCTTATGGATTGACTTCCATTGTGCTATCTATATGGATTACATTGATGTGTTGGGTAGGGTCCAAGTTAGGCCCGACCCATATTAGAATCCATTACCCTAATTTTCACTTGTATACCCAAACTTTTCATTCATTCAAATAATTTCATTAATAGCTCATTGCATTTAGATGTTTTATATATTTAGATTATTAATTATTGTTTATGAGTTATTACATTATGTTAATAGTTTTTTAATAAAATATAAAAATAAAAAATAAAAATAAAGTTTGACGTGTCGTCGAGTCGCCGAGTCCTAGTTTTTTGAAAATTAACGAGTCGCAGTATCGTATCCGTGTCCGATACGATACGCGTATCCGAGTTCGTGCATCCCAGGATAAAGGTTAATCTCCAATTTGAAATGTCTCATTAGCAACCAGTAGTGCAACTCACCAACGCAATGCAATAAAGTGAGAAGGAGAAATTGGAAATCAAATTATCGATAAATTGAGGATGAAGTTTCCATATCTCAAGGTAAAGGCTTCTGACAATCATAAATAATGTCCACCATAGTAAGTGGGCCCCACTGCTTGAAATTAGCAAGAAATGACCTGACAATCATCCTTGGCTTCTCCTCATTTCACCAAGGCTACATTCCTCATTCCTCTTCTTCAAATAGGGAGTCTTAAGAGTGAAGGAAAACAAGCTCAAAGGGATTGATGAAAGAGGTTCAAGTTGGTTTTGGTGGATTGGATTGCCAAAAAAGAAAGGGTGAGGAGATTAGACTCAAGAGGTTTGTTACATCGCCACATGCAGTTGAACACTTGGCAGTTACACAAATTTTTTTATCACTAGAGAGAAAAAAAAGTTCTATCTCTCTCTTCTTTTCTTTCTTGAATGATTAATCTTCTTTCGCTCACCACTTATACTCTCTTTCTTGTTTGGTTTCTTGAAAGCTTAAACCCAACCACTACGTCCAACCATTTTACCCAATCAAATGACACAATCCCCCATATTCTTCAATCTGCAAGCCAACCTAGCCCACCACCACCCATCCTACCCAACTGAACCTCACCACCACCACCACCCATCGACTGCACCACCACAACTTCCAGTGGACCTCGCCACCCCTCCGTTCATCTCTGTGTAGTTTTGATAGGGTTTTCCATGGAAAAGAGCAAGGGATTAGCTTGCATCCCTTCATGATCTCTTCATCTTCATGACAGAGTGATTCCTCAATAGACTAGCAACTAGAAGAAATTTGAAGATTGGGTATCTTTGTTAATTGAAAAAATAGAATCTTGATACAGTGCAATGCATGTTGTCGTAAAGATGAATTCATTCATCATTAGCCTAAAAATTAACAAAAGTAGGGGGGTGGGTTTTACTCAGGACAGAGAGAGGAAGAGTCGATGAAGCAAAGGGTGTCTGAGTCTGAGTCGGATTCTGGGTTTGGTAGGGGGAAGAAATGTCGTCCTTGGGGCGCTTGGGCTTGACACTGTGGAGAAGAAAAGGCTGTTTTGGTTTGGTTGAGAAAGAGACAAATAGAGGGGCAATTTCGGGAAGGAAAAAACGATATGACATAGTGAGGCAGTGCTTTACTATTCATTCGCGCAATTTTCGTTAAGAAAGAGATTATGTTGATGGTTTACCTATTTTATTTATTTATTTTGACGCACGAAATCCAAATTTGCACAATTTTGTTATTGTGAAACAACCAGTGCTCAGTCTTAACCTAGGTCGGGCAATGCCTAGGCGCACAAGCAAGTTATACTTGGTCTGATTGCCTCGGCTAGCTTATATATATACTAGTGTATTACCTGCCATTAGCACAAGAGAAAACTGAACATTGAATTTTAACAATGATGAAAAAATACCAATAATTAGACTACATCCATATCATAATTTGTGTCAAAACTTCAATTAATTAGCCAACAAACTATAGATTTGTTTGAACCTGGCAAGATTTAAAAAAAATAATTAAAAACATTGAATGCTTGTTGCTCCATAGACCAAGAATAATTATTGTATTGGAACACACAAACTTTATACTCATTATAGAGGTATTGATTTATTGAAGAAATGTCATATAATTTTTCTTTTTAGATTTTAAATTAGTGAACTTTTACACATGAAGGTCGGTGTCATTATTGATTCTTAAATTTCATCAGGGTCTCCAGAAAAGCTGAGGTGAAGCCCACTGCCTAGGGGTGGGCATCCCATCCCATCCCGCAATCCCAATCCCGTCTCAATTTTTTCAGATCTTATTGGGATTGATTAATCTCATCCCGATACTGTTTCGTCTCGATTTAGAATGGGATGGGGATGGGATGAAGATTTTCAATCCCGTTCCGTCCCATACTGATTTTGTAATATTTAGTATTAATAATTTTAATATTTATTTAGAATTGCATTTGTTTGGATGCCCATATAAAGTTTCGGCATAATGTTACAGGTTGTGTATTATTGTGTTACAGAATGAAGTTTATTATGTTACAGGTTGTGTATTATGTTTATTATGTTTGTGAATGAAGTCATAATGAATCAATGAAGTGTGAATGAAGTCAGAATGAAGTTTATGAATGGAATCTATGTTTATGTTACAGATTGTGAATGAAGTCTATGTTTTTTTATGTTACAACATAGTAATATGTTACACATTACTATGTTTATTATGCTAGAGATTGTGTTTATTATGTTTTGTTGAAATATGTTATTATGTTACATGCTGTAATATGTTACAAATTGTGTTTATTATGTTATAAATTGTCAAAATAATTTATCAACAGGTCGAGCATGCTGATCCCGTCCCAAACCTGTTTGGGATGGGACGAGGTCGGGATGAGGTCTATCCCGTTCCGATCCCGAATGAACGGGATGGGTCCATCCCGTCCTGTGCCCACCCCTACCACTGCCCATACTGTGGTTTGACGAGGTTTCTATAGAAACTCTAAACTACTCCTAACGAACACAACAATGTCTTCAACAATCTTGTCTTAGCTCCTTTCCCTTTGATGTTCAAGCCTCCACTTCATATCAATCTAGTGCTTATCTCTATGGATAACTTTCCATTTGAATCAATCTAGTGCTTATCTGTATGGATAACTTTCCATTTGATTAAATTCAATTGAAACCCATATTTGGAGGAAATCGATGGAGTGTCTAGCGATGGATTCGCTAGAGAAGTCGAGAAGCTCTTCGATGATGACATGTTTTGTTGATTTTGCCTATGCAATCTTTTCCTCTTCTCAAGTGGATCAATTTGGGGGTATTTAGGGATCAATGGACTAGGTAGGATATCAGAATCGATTTTCTCATAAGCTGAGATGATTGAATACGAAGAGATAACTATTAAGGAGATTTAAAAACCTGCAAGAAAGATGTCTAGAGAATGGGGATGTGAGGGATGGGCATGTTTTTTTTTTTTTTTTGAGAGATTTGGAGGGGAGATCACTTGAAGAGTGTAGAGGCGCAATCTGGCACGTGAACATGAAGTTGAATACACGAAACAAAGATAGGCTCAAGTTGGGAATAACAATTTTTGTAGAGAGGCTTTGTTAGAGGTTCTAATCTTGTCTGTGAAAATATTCTCTGGTCGAGATCTAGGTGAAATCCAAACCATGAACTAAGTTTGTAAAAATTTATGTCTTTGTGTGCTGCGGATCTCTTATGATTTCTTTTATATATTAACCACGTGTTTGTTGCCTTTTGCCCAGGGTTCTAGGCGTGCTAGGTTCCTAGGACAGGCTCCTCGCCTAGCGCCTCGGACTTCATGGATGTGGCATACACATGCCCAACACTATAATAATTCTTCACGCTGTCCCTTTGTAAGACATTGTGGAGTTTTGAACCATGAACTTCTGCTCAAAAGGGTTAATTAATTAAGGGAGGGCCTTGTGGTTGTCTAAATCACATAGCACATGTGCCATACTCATTTACTACATACAACGTGCACACAATACGCACCATCGTTTGATAATTCTTAACGAATTTGATGCTCATCAAGTGTAAGTAGATTATGATGATCAACTGAATGTGGTGACTGTAGAGAGACTGAGAGTGATATAGTGCTTTTGCTATCCTTCATCAAAACGTACTACAAAAAGGGAAGCTGATATATCTCAACTACTTTAAATGCAGAGCCTTGAATGAACAGTGAATGTGTCCTCATAACAGATTTTTGGATTTCCAAAATTTTCCGTCCAATTTCACCAAACTTACAAAAGTGCCTTTCCAAAAATCATTACATTTGACTTGATTTTACTCCATGGCCCCTCGTAAGTCAACTCGAATCCATTCCCTCCCATCTCCCATGATTATGTTATATTATTTTGGGAATTAATTTGCTTTGTAACTTTAAAGTTATATGCCAATGGTGTTATGGTCGAGTGGTTAGGGCTGTGTGGGTTTATCCCCCACGTCCTAGGTTCGAGACCCGCCGGCGGCATGGTTACTTTCTTATGGTGTTGACCTGTAGGTCGCACATTATTGATAGGTTACGGGATCCTATAAAAACCCAGCTCGCTTACCAAAAAAAAAAAAAAAAAACTTTAAAGTTATATGAATCAAATCAAATTTCATGGGCCTGGCCTGCTTTCACCTAGGCCCACTGGTATCTATTACAACATCCCCATACAAACAGTTACAAATTAATAAATTTTTATATAGTAAGTACTACTTAAATTGCTTAAAAATATCTTAATGATTAATCATAAATTTTTTTGGTGAAATTCATCTTAATTAATTAAAAAAATTCAACAATGTGAAATGTGTGGGGGCCAGCTCTTAAAAAAATGCAACTGTGGCACGCATGATATGCGTGTCAGAAGCTAGTAAAAAAGTAAAAGGTGATGTTTATAATTGTTAGAAATTGATAATTGTATTTCCAAATACAAAACCAAGGTTATATGTATCAGTTGAGCAGATTATATATGGAGAATGTTTTTTGCTAGTCCTCTTTTACAAGTCAGTTTTTACATATGTGGAACTCATCTACTTATTTCTCTACTTATTCCTCTTTTGTGATACTGATATTATTCATATGTGTCTTCAAATGAAGGAATCCTTTTGTAATATAATTTCTGAAATCCGTCTATCCTGCAGGTTGGATATGTTACGGCAATATGTTTCACCTGTTTTCTTATAAGATGCTTTGTGGTGAGTCCTATCTTCAACATTACAACATGTACTACGTGTATAATAAGACTTGTTTATCATATTCAACTACTTTACATGTGAAAACTTCAGAACCAGTACTTAAATGAGTTAAGTTAGATGTCCATGGTGAAGCATATGGGGATATGAATTCCTATTACACAAGCTGCAAGCTCATTTTAGGTGGCGCCTTGTGAACTTTATACTAAGACTGTGCTTCTTTTAAGAAAAAAAAAAAATCCTATGAAAAAAAAAATGAGAGAAAAAGTGGGGACAAGTTCTTGGTGACCCTATATTTTGAGAAAATATTCTTTGATCTCACCCTAAAAGAAAGAAATTTCACAATTTTGTGAAAACACGAGGGTAGAGATCATCAAGTTAATGTTCTACTACATTCTATCTGTCTCTTTCTCTCCTCTACCTTCTTTCTTTTGGCAAAATTTATTTTCTAACAACACTCCATTTAAGCCATCTAGAAGATTTTGATTCCATTAATGATTTTTTTAGCGAGCTTTATCCCTTTCCATATGGATCACTTCCAAAAGAAATCAGCCACTTGTAAAATATTAGCCCTATAAAGCTTTATTTCAAAATATAGCTGTCAAAAACGGAGTAATTCACTACTGTAACTATTGGAACTGATGAGACATTTCTTTATAGGGTTAAAAGTTTGATTCTTAGGAGTAATCTAGAGATCACCACGGAAAATCAATGAAGAATGGCTATTTAGTAAAAATTCAGTATTAAAGACTTCAATAAGTGATTGCTTCTTATATATTACATAGTACCTTTGATGCACCGACTCTTCGGAAAACCCCCGTATCACGTGTCAAATACGTGTCGGACACGGATTCGTGCCCGACACGCGCTCGACGCGTATTTGACACGTGGTCAACGACCAAAATTCGTTGACTGTCACGGACACGGTCCAAACTCGGTCCAGACACGGTCTTATATATTCTCCTCTTCAATCTTCAAACCCTAAACAAAGAAAAGAGGGGAAAAGGGCTGAGCGGCTGAGAGGGGGATCGATCGAGAGAGAGGGAGATCGAGAAACAACTCGAGCAGAAGGTGGGATCGATTGAGAGATAGGGAGAGGGAGATTGAGGGGGATCGATCGAGAGAGAGGGAGATCGAGGGGGATTGATCGAGAGAGAGAGGTCGAGGGGGATCGATAGAGAGAGAGAAAGGGAGATCGAGGGGGATCGATCGACAGAGAGGGAGAAATCAATCGACGATTCGACAGTTGATCCAGAAACAACTTGAGCAAAGAGGTTGAAGAAGAAGACATCCAATTCGATCTTCTTCGAATCACTCCAAGATTTCCTTCTTCCACCATTTAGAGAGACTGATGAAAGGTTCAGATCTATTGGTTTTGGTTCTGCTCTGTTTTCTCCTTTTCTGGGTTTGATCTTCTCTTCATTTTTCGGCTCCATGGGGTGTTTTTGTTGGTGATGTCTTATTTGGTGAGAATGAGATTCATTAAGGAGGTAAGAAGAGTCGGCATTAGCGGAGAGTGTAAGAGATTTAGTTTGCAAATGGGTGTCAACACGAGGTGGTGGGTATGGGGATTTGAGGGAAGACGAAGGAGTGGGTATGTGAGTTGAATTGAAAAAATTGAATTTTGGGAAATGGGGTTTGAGTTTGTAGAGTGTAGATGAAGGGATTGGTTTTGGTTTTGGGTTTGGGTGTTGTTGATGTTTGGTGATGGTGGGGATTGATGAGGAGGAAGAGGAGTGTTTTTTGGTTGTGGGATCCATGGTGGAGGGTGCTAAATTACTCCTGTGTGACGTGATGTTGTTGCTATTATCATTTGGTTGGAACTTGGAACAGAGAAAGAGACAAGTGGGAGAGAAGCAGGGGCGGTGTCTTTGATGCAAGTGAATGAACCTGAATGATGGTAGCCGCCTCGCTGGTGAGTTTATGAAATTATGTTGCGTATGCTTTATTGATATGTTTATGCAAGATATGTTTATGTTGCACATGCTTTATTGATATGTTTGGATTGTTCAGTAGTATTATTTATGATTTTATGTTCATATAATCATGAGTTACAAAAAAAATATATTAAAAAAATTAAGTTTGACTGTGTCGCCGAGTTATATTTTTTTTAAAATTGCTTAGTCGCCGTGTCGTATCCGTGTCCGACACGACACGCGTATCCGAGTCTGTGCATCATAGCATAGTACATAGGCAAAAGTGTGATGGCTCAGTGGTTGAGCAGTGGCAGATGGTATCATTAGGTTACGGGGTTGAACCCAACCAGCCACAAATCTAAGAGGCCTTCTATCAATTATATTCACTTGCACAATTGTAACCATACTAATTCCTGTGTTCTTTTTATCATTTAGTTTCAAAAAAAATAAAGAAAAGAAATTCCACTGAAGTTGGCATACAGTTCTATGCACCATATTAATGACGACTCATAAATACAGGTAGCATTATCTGCTTTTGATTCTGAAGCATCTCTCGACGTTTTGGATCATCCTGTCTTGAACCTCATATATTACATGGTAATGTCTATTGCGATCTGTTTTAAGAACCTAATTATCTAGTAAGTTCTTATTGTCATAATCTGATATTTGATTGCTGAAATAACAGCTTGCTGAGATTCTACCTTCGGCACTTGTCCTTTACATCCTACGCAAGCTGCCACCTAAAAGAGTATCTGCTCAGTATCACCCAATCCGTTGATCCTGCTACTTTTCATATCTTCAGCAAGTTCTATCATTGATTACTAAACAAGGTTTCCTGCCTGCTTCGAGGACATCAGCAAAAGAAGGAACAGATGCCAAAGGGATGGAACCTGGTGTACGGCATCGATTCATTCAGTCATTATTCTGGCACGACTCAAGGTCTTGGTTTTTTTTTTTTTTTTTTTTTTCATGAAAAATATACGGGTTTTCTGCTGCTTGCGGAAGAGGGATTAATTGACCACTAGGTTTATGAGTTTTGGGAATTTCTGAGGATTGCATAGTGTGGGTTATTATGTGGTCTTATGGTGAAATCTGCAGTTTGCCATTCATTTATTTTATTTTTGTTGTGAAGCCATCATTTTATAGCATGCCAGGGGCAGATTGGGCTCATTTGTGAGCTATAGGTCAGCAAAATTCGTTTCTTATCAACAACAAAACAGACCCGCTTGAAGTTGAAGCTCTTAGAACGTCTTTAACTTTTATATTTACACACACATCAAACTTAAATACTTCTTTGGATTTCCATTGGTATGACGACTGAAGCATGCCACAAAAGCAATGTGGTGTACAAACTTGAGGTGTTGGTTCACAGTCTTCTTACTTGTTACTGCCATTGCCATACCATCATGTTGGTGTGTTGCAATTTGTCACGTATACTGTTGGGCATGTAGTAGTTTGCAATATTTAACGTCTAACAATAACTTTAGAGTTGTTCTACGGTGCCTGGTCCGGAGTACCTGTTTTGTGCCTGGATGGTACTAGGCACATGCACTTGTTTGGAAAATTAGGGCTCAAAAGAAAGAAATAGCACAGTGGAGGCACTAAAAAAGGAAATCGCTCCTTTTCCAAGTCGCCTTCCTCCTCCTTCTCACCTCACCTTCCTTCTCATCTCGCAGGTTGCAGCCAAAGAATCGTAGGTTACACTCATCTTCCTCCTCCAACAGAGCCTCCTACTCTTCCTTAACATTAACATGTGCCTGGTACCATCTAGGCACAAACCAAGCACAATAGAATTTTTGATAACTTTATATATCTGCATGATTAGTTGATATCTCATGTACAAACTTTTTTAGTTGTTTAAGGTAATTCATTTTATTTTGAACGGTATCATGATATTTTATTTACTTGAAAAAAAAGCCCTCCTATGAAATTACAAAAAAATATGTCCGATAATTGATTTCTCGCAAAGCAAACATTGAATGGTACATTGATTTCCCAAAGAAGCTTTCCGATCACACCTTCGACAATACTTATTTTACATATTAGTTTAGCCTTTGAATAGCTTTCAAGGGACCAATAATACTAAGAACAGTGAATGATGTAGAATCATAGCACAGAGCTGAGGACCAAACCAATCTCACAGTGCATATGATTGTGATGTATCTTACATGATTTTTATCTGTGTTTTTCAAGATACAACCCATCGTTTTCCATTCTCATTTGATTGCTAAGGTTACCAATTTTGACGAGGTTGCTAAAAATACTAATGAGCTATTTTTGAGTTCACAAGCCGACACGGTGATGACAAATGTTTTATAATTTTACTTAGCAAAAGGTTAAGATTCAACATGGAGATATACTATAGAAAAAAAAAAGAAAAAAGAAAAAAAAAGAAAAAAAAAAAGAAAAAAGAGAAAAAAGAAAAAGAAAAAGTGATATCTCGCAATTGCACGAGTCCTTATAGTGGTATGTGCATATGCAAATGCAAGTGTCAATCCTATGACGATTTGTGTTTGGATATTCTTTTAAAAACTATACAAAATAAAGAATTTTGAACTACTTGGATGTGGATTCAATCAATGAAAAACCCTAGAGTTGTGGATTCTGTTACGGGTGGAAGCGTTACAAACGACGAAATGTGAAGCTACAAACAAAATACTAACAAATATTGGAGACAACCAATTTACGTGGTTCGGCAAACTCGCCTACGTCCACGACAAATAACAACTTTACTGGTGAGAGCGAAAGATTACAAATGGAGAGGGCTTACAAAACGTCAAAGGACGTTACAAATACACACGTGTCTAAGTGACACCACAGATAAATGCGGGGTGCATTTATCCTTCACAACACAAAAGGGAAAATAATTTCTCTTTTATCTCGTTTCTCTCCTTCCTCACAAAATAGAAACAAAGGGTTGAAGGAAACCCTAAGCTTCTCAAACTCTCAATCTCTCTCAAATGTCTCACAAGGAAGAAGATGATCTAAAGATGAGGGATTCATCTCCTTTTATAGCTGCTAGAAGCGGTGGTGAAGGGCGGTGGAGACCCTTCCACCACCTTCTCCTTCCTTATCTTATCTTCTTCCAGCTGTTCCAACTCAGATCCAGCTCAAATCCAACCCAAATTGAGTTGTCATCTTCATAATCCAGCAAAGCAGCAAGTCAATTTGAACAAAGCATTAGCGACAAGCCGAAATTCCAAGTTCTTCTTCCAACTCTGATTCTGTATTTCAACAATTCTCCACCTTGGTGAAGATTTCACAAATCTGAGCCGACAACAACACACACGAATAAAACAAGCAACTGACTTCCAACAAACATAATCAAACCAATACTGATTGAGGATTTCACCCCTCCAAATGCGCTCATAGGCGTCATACACCCGAAGGTGCCATATACCAAAGCATGCTCAAACTAACAAACCAACTCCACCTTGATTAGGATGGAGTCTCAAACCAAACTTTTCAGAAACACAATGTGCACAAACCTTCATACTGCACATCTTCATATCTTCTACCAATTGTTTCTTCAACAACTCGTGCAGAACTTTCTCACCTTTACTGCCTGCACACAAATGCCAAACCCTCGAGGTGTCCTTACAAATATCTTTGGAGCTATCAGTAACTCCACCAAAAGCAACATCCATAGGGCCTTCAACAATACAAGTTGCTCCACCAGGTTCAACTTTTCGATTCCTTGTAACTGTACTCCTTTGCAAGAAGTACAAGTTACCATTACGAACTGCTTTCAGAATCACCAGTGCACTAGAAACAACTTTTAGAGCTCCACCATTCACAAAAACCTTGTAACTTTTGGATTCTAAAGCACTAACGGAGATGAAATTCTTCTTCAAATCGGGTACATACCGAACATCATTTAAAACCCGAACAAGTCCATTGTGCAACTTCAACTTGATTTTACCTATCCTTGCAATTTTGCATTCATCATTGTTGCCCATATAGACAACACCACCATCCATTTCTCTAAAGTTAAAGAACCAGTCTCTACGGGGACACATATGATAGGTAGAACTCGAATCAAGCAGCCACTCATTAGAATGACTCACCAATGTTGAAGTTGCAAACAACGAATAAGCATCATCCTCATCCTCATCTTCATCCAAATTGTTGAAATATAGAGTCAGAGTTGGAAGAAGAACCTAGAATTGCGGCATGTCGGCATGGAATTTCGGCTTGTCGGCAATGCTTTGTTCAAATTGACTTGCTGCTTTGCTGGATTATGAAGATGACAACTCAATTTGGGTTGGATTTGAGTTGGATCTGAGTTGGAACAGCTGGAAGAAGATAAGAGAAGGGAGGAGAAGGTGGTGGAAGGGTCTCCACCGCCCTTCACCACCGCCTCTAGCAGCTATAAAAGGAGATGAATCCCTCTTTTTTAGATCATCTTCTTCCTTGTGAGACATTTGAGAGAGATTGAGAGTTTGAGAAGCTTAGGGTTTCCTTCAACCCTCTGTTTCTATTTTGTGAGGAAGGAGAGAAAGGGAGGAGAGAGAAACGAGAGAAAAGAGAAATTATTTTCTCTTTTGTGTTGTGAAGGATAAACGCACCCCGCATTTATCCATGGTGTCACTTAGACACGTGTGTATTTGTAACGTCCTATGACGTTTTGTAAGCTCTCTCCATTTGTAATCTTTCGCTCTCACTAGTAAAGTTGTTATTTGTCGTGGACGTAGGCGAGTTTGCCGCACCATGTAAATTGGTTGTCTCAAATATTTGTTAGTATTTTGTTTGTAGCTTCGCATTTCTCCATTTGTAACGCTTCCGCCCGTAAGAGATTCCACCAATGTCAATTTAAGTCTACTCAATCTTGTAAGTTATAATTTTCACCTTGGATACTCAAAATCATATAAAAAAAATTGTGATGTAACTTTGGAAGATGAAGCAATAAAATCCTATTTCAATTTGGTAAATCTCAGTCTAACAAATATTCCTCACTTTCTCAAAAGTATTAAAACCAAGCATAACTTGTTAAAAAGTTTAATTCTAAACACAAGATATCAAAACTTTAATAATATCTCATTAAATCAACTAATACTCATTAAGCACTAAAATACGTTGGTGAGAAAGTAAAAATCAAAAGTCTAAATATTATTTCATGACATTGGTTTCCCCTATAACCCTGGATGGAGAAACTAGTCTAACATTTTACCAAAATAACAAAAGATAAACAACAACTTCATTGATAAATAATAACAAGAATAAAAGACTTACAAGATTGTATCCTTCAACTCGTGCTTTCCATACAAAACTTTTCTCTCTCTAAAAAGTAGAGAATAATGCCCTTGAGACTTATATTAAAATTTTCATACTTCTCGAGGTATTTCACATCTAACTTAAGAAATTTGGTGGTAAATATGTATGCTTAAAATGGACAATGAATTGGACCAATTTTATGCCCCCCAGTTTTAACATTTTTGTTTTCAAATGCCATATAATTTGGATAACAGAAATAAGTCACAATTAGGCTCAAAATGACATACAAAATTAACTAACTTATATAAATTTAGAGATAAATATTTCATGCATATCAAAAGGTTGTAAAGAAATTTAACCTTAATTAGTTGTTTTAGACGTACCCCCAATGTCAACTAAAAATTTGACATACACCTTAGGTAATTTCAAATTAGACGTACCCGAATTTTCCCTTTAGCATCCCCCCACATATTCTCTTAACCATTCTTCCCGATGTCTTTAAAATGTAGGGGATATTGGAAGAGAGAATGAATATCTTAAATGATGGATTCAAAATTGGGGGTTCTGGTTGATGGGGTTTTTACTGTTTTTGTTGGAGTTACAAAACATGGATTAGAATTTTGGAAACATGATGATCTCAGTGGTTGGTTGGTAATTTTGTCATAATCGTGTTATATCAAATTAAAATTCCATGTCAAAAAATAAATCCAATTTCAACACAGTTTGTGTGAAAAAATTTCAAAACCCAAACATGCTATCCAACTTGATAGTCTGGTGTCAATGGTGTTATGGCCTAGTGGTTAGGACTGTGTGGGTTTGTTCCCCACGTCCTAACTTCAAATCCCACCTGCGGCATGGTTACTTTCTAATTGCACAGTTGATAGGTTATGGGATCCTTAAAAACCCAGCTCACCTTCCAAAAAAAAAAAAAAAACTTGATAGTTTGGTTGACCCGATCAACACTACTAGACCATGGGTAATGGGTCTCCGACACAATTTAACTAAATTATACTATTGAAAATTTCAGGGCATGTTATAAGATGGGCTGAGGCAAGTAACTTGACACGAATGACCAAATCAGTTTTCCTGTGTCTTTCGCATCAACATCCCAAACCCGATAGGGTTAAACTATTATTAACCGTGTCATATTTTGGCAAACTCAAACCCGCTAAGTAAATTTTGTGGCAAATTTGGGTAGCTGCGGAATGCAGACACTTTGAGTTGACCCATAGAACCAAAAGCAGACCGGGTTGTAAAATTGTTCGTACCCACCAAAATCAGGTGTATGGTTCACACATAACGCGAGAAAAGAAAGTCTTTTAACTATCACGAACACCAAAATATAAATGGAATGAAGGTTTCCTCATTTTCTCCTCTCCTCCGGAAGCAGTGAGAGCGAAGTGTTGATTTCAGTCTCTAACGGTATGGTTTCGTCTGCTCACTCTCTCTCCCTTTAACGATGAAAGAAATATCTTGAAAACTAAGACGTGACGCCAACTTAAAATTATTATTATTATTATTATTTTTAAATTTGCTTAAGGATTCGGTTCTTGTTTTTCGAGAGACTAATGTTTTAATGGTTTTTCTAGCTTTTAGTTTGAATTTCACTGTTATATCTCAATATTTATTTTTGATCAGCAAAACAAAATGGTTTTAAATGCGAGTGAGGAACTTGTTGTGCATGATTACATGAGTGGGTAGAATATAGAATTATTCTCCATGTAGTTTAATCTTTGTTGCTTATTTGAACTTGTTTTCTTGAAAAGTTTCGGAACGTGAAGTTTACAAGTTCCAATATAGTGTTCTAACCGTAGATGACAAGGAGGTATCCAAGTTTGTTTATGATCCGAATTCCAATGAAGTAATCTTTCTTGATAAGAGTGGGAAAGCAAACTTTCTTGGAAGACATTTTCCTAAGTGTGGTTGTAGAATTGGACACGATAAAATTTTCAAGGTGTTTTTCAATGGTTTGAGTTTAGTAGTTAATGTACAACAAATTCATTATATGTTGTTTTGACATTTATTTGGATTTTTGTTTGCGAGGGAAGCACTCAGGTCATGGGCAGTGGCAAAGCCAAGATTTTTATCAAGTGGGGGGGGGGGGGGATTTCGTAAATCTCAGTTAATGTTATAATATCAAAATTACTTCTTATATTCATTTTAAATAAAAAAAATAAGTGTATTTTAAATAAAATGAGTTTTATTCTAAATAAAATTATAAAAAATTTAAAATTTTGACTATGAAAGAAAGTTTAATCCACTCTCTCCCCAATATATATTATGATTTAGCATAGATATATTCTTTACAGGATGTTAATGGATTTTAAAATTGAGGGGGCAACTGTCAGGACTAGTACTGTTGGTCAGGGAAATCAACGTCAGAGGCCTTTCAAGACTTTCCTAATGGTCTCAAAACTCAATGTTCCATTTTGAAAAGTGCCCAAATGCTTAGCATCTATATTATAGGGGAAAAGTTTGAGCTCTTGACTGTGAGGACGTGTTGCTTCCATTGCATAGTCGGGCCAGACTGTACCGCTAGCATTTTTATTGTTTTCTTTGTCTTGTTTTTCAACTTCAAACTTGTATTTCCATCGATCGTTAGCATCGAACTAGTCTTGAGCAACGTCCTTTCGAACGTTCCTCCCCATTGTAATCTATTGAATGTCAATGAAAACTTTTGCTGACTATTGTGCATCGTTATATTGTCTACAGATTGATATTGTGCATTCTCAAGCTAATATTTGTGCCCGTTGAAATAACTACTCATAGGCTTACTAGTGAATTGGATAGCTAGTGCCGCACGGATTGCTAGTCCGTGACAGCAACAACCCCTTTGGCTTGTATATGTCCCCCCACTGGCCATGAGAGATGTTAATGGTCCTGAACAAAGTTTCTTTCTTCCCTCTTTACTTCCGTCAGTTATTGACATTGTATTGTAGTATCACATGTTGGATTATGAATCACATCTAACTTATTGGATGCCATTTCCCTAATATTCCCAAAACATTATTGAAAGATGTTTTTGGAACTAAAAGTTGATGAGACGTGTAGTTGGTGTTCCAGATTGCAGTATCTATCTGGATTCTTAATTCTCATTTTATAACTATTTCACGGATTTTTTTTCTTCTATTTATGATGCAATTTGTCTGTCATGCCGTGCCGTTTCTAGACAAGGCAAAAGTGAATAATGATATTTTAGATTGGTGGGCATCTTTTTGTGTAATTTTGATATGGTAGGATCATAGATAAAGAGTTTGTTTGGTTTATCTTAGGGTTTGGCGTTTATCTATTCTTTTCGTGAGTTTGTCTCATTTTTATGGGAATTTTAACATTCTTAATTCTTCTACAGGAAAATAGATCATTGTTGTTTGAGTCAGTGTATGATTAGATCATTTTGTTTTATGATATTTCTTTCTACTTTTTGAGTAAAACATTTAGAATTTTTTTAGATTCAGTGGAGAATATCTATTTCTTCGGAACATTTATTGGATGAGTGATTCTACGTGACGAGGAAACCAGCGAGGAAAGGGAGGTGGCAGGGGGTGAACCGTTCACCCCTCGGGATGCGCGTGCCAAAAAAGTGGGCACATATCCCGAGGGAGGTGAACGGTTCACCCCCTGCCACCTCCCTTTCCTCGCTGGTTTCCTCGCCCACTTCCTCGACATTTAGAATTTCTGTTATTGGATATTCAGTCTCTCGTAAGAAGAGACAACCACCTTTTTTGATCGAAGATAACTATCTGAGCAGTAAATTGGTTCTTTGTCTTTTACTTTCGTTTTTTTTTTTTTTTTACATGAAAACTTGATTGGCAGGGTCATTGAGATAAATTTCATCTGGCTAGGTAATCGAGCAGAAGAACCGGTGTTTATCAATAAACTTGACATTGGTTTGGTCAGTTCCTATTTGTTTATTGAAATTTTTTATTTGAAGACAAACCACTTTAGATTGGATTAAATTGGATGTCCTCTCAAGTCACAAGTGAGGTGATCAGGTATGACTTTTAGTTTTGATTTTAAACATAATGGTGCAAATCACTGTCCATAAATGTCCTATTTATGGTCTTGCAGACCTGTTTGGAAATTTTCAAAAGGACAGATTGGAGATGTTCGTTTGCTTGCCTTTCAGTGATGACTTTAGAAAAGGAATCTTTTGTAATTTGAGTTTGAAATTTCTTTTCTTTTTGTTAGTTTCATTCCATTCACTTCATTGTGATTGTTGGATTCGTTCGTGTGCTTTTTTTTTTTATCACGGTGTCGGGCATATCGTCTTCACTAAAAAATGAGTTTGTTATATGTATTTTATGTTGTTCTTCAATCGCAGTTCAAACCTCTTTTCGTACATATCATGTTGAAAATGATTTTCTCTTTGCTTCAGGCTTTGCGATCATTGAAGAATTAGTGTTTTTTTATAATCATGGTAAAACGATCTCCATTTTTCCTTTTCAACTGATACGTTTAGTGGTTGGTTCCCGTATCCTTTAACAAACATTAGGAGGAGAGAAGGAATTGGTATTTTTCCAATGAACTTCACAATGGTTTGATCAAATGTTTATTTCTAGCGAAAATTCTAGGGGTCGAGGGAGGGAACGAGGGATGGGTGGAAGCCATCCATCAGCCTCGAGATAAGCAACATCGTGCATCTCGAGGCGGATGGGTGGTTACCACCCATCCCACGCTCCCTCCCTCGTTCCCTCCCTCGACCCCTAGAAGGGCTTATTTCTAGATATCTAAACGTTGATTTTTTTGGCACAAATCTTTAAATCAGATGTGCGCGTAATACAGTCACATCAATATGATCTGAAGTTCGGATTTTAACATAATGGAGAGAACATATCGTCCTAGTTATGGGTGATTGGGGAAAATGAATGTCTTTCTATTTGATTCGGTGTTCTACTTATTGTTTGTATGATCAGAGTAGTTGCGATTCCGAGTACTCGTACGAAATTTGCTTCTTTGCACTTAATTTGTGGTAAGTCATCTCTTTTGAACCTTTGAAAGCTATGCTTTAATCATGGTGTAATTCCATCTCTACCATTGTCGTGCAACATCAGAAACCCCAATTTCTTCTTAGAGATGCTCTTTTGGCTTTACTTGACTCCATTGGAATTTTGTTCACCTTTGTTATAGGTTATAGGTTGTTTATTTCTTTATCTATTGGATGGTTTAGTTTCTAGATGAATGCTTCGAATGAGATTGGATCCTGGGTGGGTATTCGAGGGCTCATCTTAGATTGGCTTCTTTGTGCTCCGTCACCTTTGAATCTTATTTTATTTTCATCACTATCTTATCTTTCTCTTTTGGATTAGCTATCTTATCATTGCTTAATTATAGGCTTAGGGGGGTTAAAGATTCATCAGTTTCTTAGGGTACTTTGGATATTTATGATTCTTTCTTGGCCCTAGTGGATTGCATTGGCCTTTGTAATACTAGTTAAGACTCTTAGATGTTCTTTCAATTTTGTTAGCTCTCCACCTTAGTGATAGATTGCTTGAACGTCATAATTGTACTATAGTTCGTGGATGTTCGAGTAGGTTTGATGAATAACATTTTTCTACCGACACCAAATATATTATACAATAGTGTAAGATTAAAATAAATGAATAAAACAACTGTGTTATATTTTTAAAAACTCTAAGAATCCAGTCTTATATTATCCTTCGTTTATGTTCCAAGTTTTATTTCCTTTTTCTTTCAAATTTCTTGTAAACATGATATATAACATAATGTCATTAAGATTCAATTTCTGTTTTTCGAGAGGCAATAATGTTTTGATGGTTTTTCTAGCTTTCGGTTTGAAGTTCACTATTATATACCAATATTTTTTTTGACTAGCAAAAAAAAAAAAAAAAAAAAAAACGATTGAGGAACTTGTTGTGCATGATTGCTTGAGTGGGTAAAATATAAAATTATTTCCCCATGTAGTTGCTTTGTTGCTTATTTGAATTTGATTTCCTGAAAAGTTTCGGAACGAGAAGTTTATGAGATTCCAGTATGGTGTTCTAACCTTAGACGACAAGGACGTATCCATGTTTGCTTATAATCCTCGTTCCATTGAAGTAATCTTTCTTGATAAGGGTGGGAAAACAAACTTTCTTGGAAGACATTTTCCAAAGTGCGATTGTAGAATTGGACTTGATAAAATTTTCAAAGTGTTAGCCAATTTTCTTTTTCCCCACAATTTTAGTATGAAATATTGTCCATGCAAACATCTCACTTATTGATGATACATAAAAACGATCAAATTCCTGAGCCGAACATGTGTCATAATGATCTCGAGGAACTATGGGCTCAAGCATCGGCCCAACACAGATCCAGCCCAAGTGGCTCACATGCATTACTTGTGCAGGTCAGCAGGAACAGGTTCAAAACAGGGAGCGAAAATCGACTGCATCAGTTTTGTGTCGTTCGTGGGGACGACATAGTTATTAACTTTACACTAAGCGTCGTCTCCTACCAAATCCCAGAGAGATAGTGACCACTAGGTCATGCAACAATGAACCAGAGGACACGTCCAACGCTCCGGCTGTCCTTATACCAGTTCCTGCCATGACGGGCAGCCTACTCACGCCCCTGCATCAATGGCAGCAAAGACAGACTCCAAAATCGAGGTGCTGGCGTCCCAAATACAGCAGGTTATCAAGGCGGTAGAGACACTCACACGATAGAATCCACCCGCTGCTGATGGAGACCAGGAGAGCCAGACCCCCGCCAGTTCCTATTGGACTAAGGGAGGTTGTGTGGCTAACGCTGATCCAGCCGCCAAGACAGAGAGGCTCGGTCCCGAAAACCCTCTCCGTAGAGGAGCGCATAATCCAGACGTACTATATCGCCTCTTCGTCCCACCCTTTGTGGACTGGATCATGAGTGAAACACTTTCGAGAAAGTTCACTCCTCTGAAGCTCGATTCCTATGACATAACCACTGATCCTTTCGATCATCTACACCATTACCAGCACGTAATGGCGCTCAAGGAAAGATTCGAATCCGTCACATGCATAACCTTTCCCACCAGTCTTAAAGGCCCATGCATTGACGTGGTTCCACAGCCTTCCACTGAAGTCAATCGACTCTTCAAAACATTGGCGAAGGAGTTCTTGATATGTTTCGTCAGAAGCCAGCGTTTTAGAAAAGGCCCGCACTACATACTTTCTCTAAGGCAGAGGTCTGGTGAGACGTTTAGAGAGTATGTCACATGCTTCAACAACGAGCTGACCCTCATCGACGGGTGCAACGATGATACAGCTGTGATGACATTCACTGCAGGCCTCAAAGAGGGAAAGCTCTTCGAGGACCTCACCTTGGAGTCCCCTCTGGACATGGCAGAGCTTCTCAATAACGTCTAGAGACACATCACCCTAAATGAGTCAAGGACCGCTAAGAGGGAGACCAAAGGCGACAGGAAACCCTCAGCTTCTAAGGACAAGAAAAAGGGAAAGAGACACGAGGATGAGGAGCGGAGCAAGAGGAAACACACTTACAACAGACTGGATCCCGATCGTCCCAAGCCAGAGAAGTCATCCAACTACATTGGATCCAGAGTCGTGACACCCCTATATGCTAGTCTGTCGGATGTATTCAACTCCATGAAAAATTGGGAGGAATTGAAATGGCCCCTGAAGACACGCGAATACCCTGCCAGAAGGGACAACGACAAGTACTGTGCGTACCAAAAGGAAGACAGCCACAACACCAATGACTGCAAAGGTATGGGGTATGAAGTAGAACACTAGATCCGCAAGGGCAAATTGAAAGACTTCCTTAAGTCTGAGAAGCAGGTAGAACAGACCAAGGACAGGGGGGAGTCAGTCAAAGAGGTAGAGAATGAGACTCCTGGGATAATATACGTTCTTCATGGAGTCAGACGAATGAAAACCAGTTGCAAAGGTCCCGCAAGCGGACTCTGCTGGATATGCAGACACAAATAGCGGATGAAGACAAACGCGTTTACTATTCAAAAATTCAAACCCAATTCTCACTTTGACTTTCACGGACAAGGACCTCGATGGAGTCCGATCATCTCCATTTCCATCGCAAAGTGGGAAGTGAAAAGAGCTCTCGTTGACACAGGAAGCTCGCTCAACGTTCTGTTCTATAATGCTTTTCGTAGCATGAACTTCAAAGAGGAAAATCTAGTGCCACCAGAGCACCCGCTGATCGGATTCAGCGGGGAGAAATGCTTTCCCATCAGAAAAATAAGATTAGCCACGGTAGCTAGAGAACATCGACTGAAGAAGGTCCTATTTCTGGACTTCATGGTGGTAGACGCACTATCGTCATACAATCTCATTCTGGGAAGACCGTGGCTTCACCAAATGGAAACAGTGGTCCTACGCTGACAACTTAGAATACTTAACACCGGTGTGTTAAGTATACTGCTAACAACTCAGAATGGACAATACATGGAGACCAACCTGCTGCCACTACGCTGCACTTAAACATATAGAGTGCTCCTAGATTCAGCTAC
Organism: Berberis vulgaris; assembly: GCA_963556465.1. Taxonomy (NCBI): domain Eukaryota; kingdom Viridiplantae; phylum Streptophyta; class Magnoliopsida; order Ranunculales; family Berberidaceae; genus Berberis; species Berberis vulgaris. The sequence goes on from OY747135.1 coordinate 62,746,529, forward strand.
ATCATGCAGAGCAGCTTGAACCAGTGCAAGGCCAGAAGACGGAAGGGACACCATTTTTGAGCGGTATCGGAGCAGTCAACTCTCCCGCCCAGCGAGTCGTAATTGCAAGGCAAACGAAAACACCCACCCGACATTTCGTCGGTGTGGAGATCCGCCTCTCTGCAAGGTTTGATTTTCAGTGACCTATGTAACGCCTTGACAGTCCGCTAAATGATCCGCGAAAGCTATCTGAATTTGATTCGAGGCCAAGATCAATTTATCTCCATCAACAGTTAGTTTGCTTTAAGTTGTTTGTTTCCCTTTCCGTAGTCAATATTGAGTTTAGAGTTCTTAAGAGACTTATGTGATTCACTATCATTTAGGAAATAAAACAAGAATTTCAGAAATAAATTCTATTGATTATTGGAAAGATGTAACAGCAAGCACCTTGAGGCGGATACAAAAGACTGAGCACTACAAGCATCTGAATATAAGGCGAATTGAAATAAAATACTCGCTTAGACAATTCTGCAACGGACGGAGTCCGACGAAAAACTGCTCGACCCCTTTCGAAGACGACAGCAGAGTTAAGACAATGGAGATGCTCGACCCCTTCCCAAGATAAAGACAAAGTGTAAGAGGGGATTGAAAGGACTGAGCGGTCAGACTGCTCCGTCAAATCACTCCAGGAAAGTGCTATCCTTACAACATCGAAGTCCTCACGACAAGCTTCCGATTTCCTCAAGAGATGTCCCACCATTTATCCAACCTCCTTAAAGGGCTTAGAAGAAGGCAGATGAGGATGGCCATGAGCAACGATGCAGTTACAGTCCCATAATGCTTTCAAGAGAGACCACTTTTCCCATATGTGATGGCATGTGTGACTGAGAGCTACCCAACCAGGAGACATCACACATCGACTAACACTTCGATCAACCATTGGTTAGAAGCGGGATCCGAGCACACAAAGACACATGTGGTACGGTGTAACACCAAGGCATCTCCCTTGGTAGAAAATCTGCACTACTTTTCCTTGGTATGAGAAGAGATTGCGAGACCTCAACGGATTAACTACGTGCCCACCCACAATAGGTGACCACGCATAAAAGCAACTATCACCATGCCTGGTCGAGGTAAACGTCAGAACTTTTGGAAACTCAAGTGATGGAGATCCAACTTCACCCTTTGGAAAACCCAAAGCATTTCCCTCAACCTTTGGAAAACCCAAAACATCTTCTCCAGATAAGAACATTACAGGAAATAAACTCAGCAAAAGATGGTGCCTACAACGATTGGATAACACCATTATATAGACATAGTGGTTCACCAAACGGGCACTCCAGCATTAACTACCAAGCATTGAATGCCCTATGGGGAAATGGAAGACAACGATTCTCAAAAAAACTGCACAGATCACGTCGATCAATTAATGGCGCTACACGCAACCCCATCAATTGACGGGGAGTAACTGATATACTCAAACGTCACACAGCCTAAACCATACACGTGTCAACGCACGATCTACGTCGTACACGTAACGCACCTTGCAGGAAACTAGCCCTTCCTTTAAGGGCCCATGGGCTCAGCCTGTTATCCAAACAACACCCTATTGGATGCTTGGCACAAACACTCTAGGACGTCTGGACTTTACCACTCGCTAAGTTAAGGTAACTTAGTCCACACCCTGAAACACTAGGTTCCCACGCCCCTCAGCAGGCGGAACCTCTGGTCAAATCGGGCAAGCTTAGTCAGCCAACACTGATGACAATAGCTTCTGGTTTACCCCGACACCTAGTTCTCTTAGTGTAGGCATCGACGGTTTATGAAGTGGGAGTCTAATCAGCGCTGCCACACCTGGTGACGATGATTCACCAGGGATCACTGCCCCATTCGCTATTAGTGTTCGCCGAACCTAATCAGGTAAGCCTAGCTGGTGATAACCGGCAACGAAAGCTTCTAATCAAAACCTAGACTTGTAGCCCGCACTGCGAGGGTGTAGATAGTTTAGAAGGTAGGAGCCTAGTCAGTATACAAGCACTCAAAGACGACAAGTCAAAACAAAAAACATGCAATAGAGACGCCAAATACAAAACGAAGAAAACTATTTTCGTTAATAGTCAAGATAAAAAGTATACAAGCACGCAAAGTTTGCTCCTAATCAGGAGAAGGTACAGAAACAGAAGAGCTAAGCCTAGGGGGAACATGGGCAGAAGTAGCATCTGTACGCTAGGGATCGAACTGCCCTTCTCGCCCGACGACTCGAAGGTAACAGACAAGTCCAAATATGACATCCTTTTGTAACGGCTAAGATCCCACTCTGGATGCTCCTCCTTCATCAGCATCGCTGCCAACAGCTCCAGCCGACCATGAACAACCCAGCGGAACTCACATTTGCCTTGTTCTTGAAGAAGCTCTTCTTCTCACACATTTGCATCAATAAGGTCACGTTTTAGTAGCTCGCTCTGAGACTACTCTATGGCCAGACTGCTCTTCACAACACTGAGTTCATGCCATCCCAGTTCGAGTTGGCCCTCAGCGTTCCTCGCTTCTCGAGCATAGAACTCCACATCACATTCCAACTGTTGCTTCTCAGCAGCCCAGTCAGCTCCATTCGAAGCACTCTCCTCAGCAAGAGACTGTAGCTCAGAATGTGCCTTAGCCGCAACTTCCTGCGCAACCTTGACCTCTAGGCGAAGCCGGCTCAACTCTTGCTTAAGTCTGTCCCTCTTGAACACCGCTTCGGTCAGATTACGCTCAAGGTCTTCCAGATGAGCCCTTTGAGCCTCAGCGGTCGCAGTTGATTGATCTGACTGCATCTTTTTAGCCTACTTCTTAAGCAGCTCAATTTCCTGGAGCGTATCAGAATATAGCGTATGCACGTGCGAGAAGACACGCTCTAAGGTATACACTCTCTCGCTAGCCGCTTCTACTTTGGTCCCAACAACGACCGCGTGGCTCATATGAGACATACCAAGCATAAGATATTTCAAACCCTTGTCCACACGTTCTTCCAACGTATCCTCCTCGGGTTTCGGAGCGTGGTCCATCAGCCAGCTGTGACGTCTGCTTATATGCTTCCTCAAAGCATACTCAACATCCACCTCTTGGTGCCAGACACGTGAGCTCATCTTTACCAAGTTCGGTGCGAACATACTTATCCGTGCATCAGGATGAAGCTTCCTCTGATCAGGAACTATTCCAGCACTGCCCTTCAAGGTTGCCACCGTCATCAGACTCTCATCCGTGGCTTTTTCCTTGTCAAGAACGACCAACCCTTAATTGTGAGACGAACCAACAAAATTCGAAGGCAGAGGAGGGACCGAAATATCCAAAGGACCTTTCAATAGTTCTAGCTGTGGCATAGAACGAGACGGTGAGCAATGCAGACTACAGGAAACACGGCCGGTACCACGACCACTTTTAGGCGAGTCAACGGTGGGGTGATCAGATTCCACCACTTCAGGCGAATCAGATATGAAACATTCTACCGAAGTGTCCCCACCCAAATCAGCTCCAACAGAAGCCGCCATTGCGACCCGCAACAGACGGTCATTCAGGGCCTCAACCTACGCATCATTAAGATTCAACCCATCAGCAACTTCGACCAACCGCAGATAATGTTTCTCCAAGCCAAGCACATTAGTCTCCGCCTCAACAGGCCAAACAGACTCGCGCTCATCTCTTAACGGAGCAGGTCGTGCCAAAGACGACCCGACCCTAACGCGAGGCTTCTTCCTCACAAAGGAAGCAAGTGTCTAAGATGGATCCTCCGCATTAGACAGAATAAGAGTCTTGGCCTTAGCAGCATTCTTCTTCCTGGAAGGGGCCCCTTCTTCCAGCTTAATGTGCGGCTCTCGATACAGAGTGGGGGCGACGTGCCAATTGTCCCACAGCCCACTACGAATGAAATTGGAAACTCTTATGATATCAACCACCTCCCTTTTTGCCATGACGCGGAATTTCTCGTTGGTGGTTTGCTCCTCTAAGGTAAGAAAATCAGTGGGAAACCTTCCTGTAAAATAACACAAACAATGATCACTCAGCCCGCTATCAAGCACATCAAAGTCACTGGAAAGGAGTTGAACTTATGAAGCGGTCCGAACAGTCGCTCAAGCGAACGACCCTTGTACAAGAAATACTTCGAATCCACATGAGCCAAGAAGTAGTACTTCTGATAGAACTTGAAATCATCAAGCAGTTTACCGAAGAAACTCAGCTACTTCATTGTGCGAACAACATTGCTCTGCAGTCGAGGACCGGATCACTCGCGGAGTCACACTAACGTCAATCTCCTTAGTAAAGAGCAGAATCATGAGAATGATCCTGTATCCATTGGGTCCCAACTGAGCCAAAGGAATCCCCAAGAAATCCAAGAACTCCTAAATCACGTCTAGAACCGGGAAACACACTCCAGCTTGAAGTATCCCTTGATGCAAACAGATGAAATCGAATGGATGCGACATTGGCGTTTGGTCGCTCGTCGGAAGGTATAATTGCAAGTCTTCAGGAACTCCATACCTTGCACGAATTTCGGCTAGACCAGGCTCGACAACAGCCTGTCTTCAAAAAACTCTAGGCCCTTAGCCAGAACAACATCATCAAGAAGGTTTTTTCGAGCCATGAAAAAGACGAACAAACCTTTCAGAACAATATCTTCAAAAGCAAGTGAAGTAGAAAGTTCAGCCTCAACACTGCGTATAACCTATACAGAGGATAGGTTCCTGCCTCTTTTCTGCCGAACCAACGCACGCCCAATTAATGCAGCGTGTGGCTCAAACAATGATTCAGACTCAATCATCATGAGCGCCGCCTCCATTCAAGAGATGACTTAGCGAACTGATGTGATGGCCCATTAACTCGAGGGGAGTAGCTGATGATACATAAAAACGGTCACACTCCTGAGCCAAACACGTGTCATGATGATCTCGAGGAACTACAGGCTCAAGCATCGGCCCAACACAGATCCAGCCCAAGCGGATCTGATCTCGCTCAACTTTAGTCCGCCAAGCGGATCGGGACTCTCACAGCATGCTAGGCCCACACGTCTCACATCTATCCACGATACCTATAAGCCCTCTTCAGGCAAGTATATCGAGGATCTTCTTTGAACGAGCAACTACAATTGCTTTTTGCTTCCAACTAGGAAGCAAACACCATAGTATCTTCCACACAGGGAAACTCCCTTCTACGGATTGCTCTTGGATTGGGAACTATCTCCCACGTATCTAAGAGTACAGAGCTAACTGGGAACTTCCCTCCTACAATACGACTCTTAATTAGAGAGAGATCTCCACGAAGATCTCCTCCCTAAACTACGCTTACGATGGCCCGATTGAACAAGAACTCCTTGCACTATAAATTAGACATGAGGTTGGTAAACTAAGGTACGCTACAAAATCTCTGTTACATCATTACACGTTCCTCAGATCCCTGCCTGACTTGTGCCGATCAGCAGGAACAGGTTCAAAACAGGGAGCGAAGATTGACTGCATCACTTATCTATCTCAGATTGGTATGATTTGAAAATTTTCACTTTCGATCGATGAGCCATTGGCTTTGCAGATTGGAAGTATACATGATGCTGTGACCCAATTTTCCTATTTATGTTTTTACAGACTTGTTTGGAAATTCTTGAAAGTGAATACATTTGAGGTGTTCGATTGATTTGAGTGGCAATTATAAGTTTTTTTATTTCAATTTTCTTCTTGGCCTTCAACGGTCGACTAGTTTTATCATTCATGTGTTTCTTCTTTAACGATGAATGAAAGGCAGCATACATTGTGAAAGACAAGCAAGAAAAAAAAAATTCAAGAAGAAGATTTCATTTAATTGATGAAGCAAGAAACTCGATGAAAGAAATGATATATTGATGAGGTGAGAGAGCTTTACTTTTTCTTGATTAACAAGGTAATCTTTTATTCGAATCAACATAATTACATTACAAGAATGATCAGAGTAATTGCAATTCCGACTGCTCATTCCAAATTTACTTATTTGAATTATCTTTTTACAAGCTTCAAAATCTATATTTCTTTTCTTAAAAAACAATGCATGCTTAATCATGGTTTAATTCCATCCCTGTCTGTAATCCAAATTTGAGACATCTTCCATTCAGATTTTCTGTTCTTTTTTGTTTCGTGACTTTGTTTGTGCTCTATTTTTGTTTCTTATTCAACTTCTTTATTGAGATTTGGATGACTGTGAGTTTTTCTTTGTTTCACTTCTACTTCTAGGTTTTTCGATTGTGCTTAGTTTAGATCTCCTTAGGTGTTTTTTGAGATGGTAATAAGGTTAGAAGAAGAAAAAGAAAGCTTTATTGATTGACGATTTTACATGAGACCAATGATGGGTTTATATAGTCTACATTAAAGTACATTTGGAAACAAAAATAAATCATATCAACTAGAATAAACCTAGAATAGAAGAATATCCTGAAAAATATTATGCTAGGATAATGGTTGCAACTAGATAACTCATTGCAACAGTTTGCCAAGCCAATTTTGTGAATACAGATAATGGTTGGTGAATAGATATTGGTGCAATGATCCACATTTGCAAGGATTGGTGTCTATTCAAAACCTATAAAAATTATGGTGATGAAAATGAAGTTAGAATAGCTAACGATTTCCCCACCAAAGTCATTGGAAAAAGCAATGTGGATCTCAAATTTACTTTGGGAAAAATTATCACGTTGGTTGACGTTCTTCATGTTCCCGACTTGAGCAAAAATCTTGTATTTGGCGACTTTCTTAATAAGAAAGGATTCAAATTGGTGGATTAATTGGATAAATTTATCTTGTTCAATACTGGGTTAGTTTTTTGGAAAGGGATACTCATGTAATGATATGATCAAATTGAATTTAATAAATGAATCATCTTCTATTTATTGTTGGCATGGTAGATTATGACATGTAAATTTTGGTAGTATCAAAACCATGACTAATCTGGGCCTCATTATGACATGTAAATTTCATAATGATATTGTTGATAAATGTCAAATATGTGCTAAATTTTTTTTTTTTGTTGGAAAATCATTTAAATTTGTAGAAAGAAAATCTTGAATTTATACATAGTGAGGTATATGACTTGAAAAATCATGTTACACTTGGTGGGAAATAAATATTTTCTTATATTTGTTGACGATTCTTTTCGATTTGCATATGTATATCTAATAAAGAGCATGGATGAGGTCTTTGATAAATTTCTGTCATTTAAGGCGGAAAGTAAAATTCACATTTGTAAAACAAAAGTTCTACGATCAGATATGGGTGGTGAATACGACCCAAGATATTTCACTAAATAAAAATTTCATTGAAAAAGAAATGTATAGCACCATATAGGTTATGGTTTCATCGTAAGCCTAATTTGCATTGTCTTAAAGTTTGGGGTTGCCTTGTTTATGTAAGAAAACTTGAACCTAAAAGATACAAATTAGAAAATATGAATTATTGCGTTTTCAATGGATATTCTATAAATAGTGTGACTTATAGGTTTTTAAATCTTGAGACTCAAGATTTTATAGAGTATGTCAATGTATAATTTTTTAGAATTTGACTAAATGAAGTTCTGTATATCAAGCCGTAGAAAATATTAAGTCTGGACTTGAGTTATCATCGCCTAGTATTGAGATTGAAGCAACTCAATCTAATCCTCATTCGGAATCAATTGATGACATTGAACCAAGGAGAAGTAAAAGAAATAATGAATTGAGAAAAAAATTTAGCCTAAAATTTAATATATTTAGTTGAAGGAGATAAAAGTGGTTTGGATAACATAAAATATGTTCTTATTGGTGAAAATGATCCAGCATGATACTTGGATGCAATTACTTCAAGGTATACTCCTTTTTGGAAGGAAACTATCAATGACAGTGGTGGTTGTGGTAATGGTGGTGGTGGAGTGATTGTGAAAGTGGTGGTGGTTGAGATGGTTATAGTATTGTAGTTGTGGTGGTTGTGAGAAGCGTGGTGGTAGCGGTTGTTATGAAGGTCATGGTGGTGGATATGCCGTGGTAGTTGTGGTAGCGGAGGCGGTGATCAGAAGGAGGTGACAATTATCCTATAGTGGTTGTAATAGTAGCAGTATTGGAGAATGATGGTTGTAATAGTGGTAGTGCTGGTGGTGACTGTAGTGGTCGTGGTATTGTGGTGACTGTGGGGGTTGTGGTATTGTAGCAATGGTGGTAACAATGATGATGAGGGTGAAAGTTGGAGTAGTTATGGAACTAGTTAGAAATTGTTACGATATTTTATATATTGAGGAAAAATAAGATATGGATTTCCTTTAGTATTTTAATAGGTAATTGAGAAAATAACATTTCCTAAATTTTCTAATTAATAAAATTAGTCAAGATTTACATGGAACTAGTCTGACTCGCATATGTGTCACGCTTATTTCTTCTACATGTGTGACAATAACCAACAATTCTAGGCAATCAAGGTTGATAGCCATTTTTGGGCTTTTTATACTTTTACCCTTTTTATAGATGATGTTTGTGATTGTATTTTAAAGAGAAGAGGTAAAAATGTAAAAAAAAAAAGAAAAAAAGCCCAAACATGACCAAAAAATGGCTGCCTAGACTTACTCAACAATACCTTTTAAAAAATCAATGAATGTAAACTCTGCATATGTGACAATAACACAACTTTTAAAAAATCAATGAATATAAACCAATGAGAATGTGGCACATGGATGCGACGCCACCATGAACATTAAAATGTAATCTTTGAATGTTAAGAGTATAATTCTTGTAATAAAGTATCATGCGGAATTTGACTTGGTGTAAATTAATAAACTTTTGACCTAATCTCTAAAATTATGGAAATGCGTGGAAAACTAATTAATTGTAGAGTAATAATAATCAATAAAATACATTTGGTTTTAACCTTTTTTGAGAGTGAATACATTAAGTAGGTTGCGTATTTTGAATGTGGTGCACATTTTTTTAGTATAAGTTTAAAACCCAATTAATGATGGATTGAATTCTTTTCATTAGTGATAATAAACTTTGGATAAGCTTGATTTAAAATTTCCCCAGTTTTGGTAATTAGAGATTTGAGTATTGATTGAGAAATGTGGCCATATCTGAACCAATCCAAATCCTGCACGTTGTTAACATTTTTCAACGATTTAAATCAGAATTCATTAATTAATTAATTAATTAATTTGATTGAGACTTAGTTTCCTACCAAACAGGATGAGCAAGAAAAATTGAAAAATTTCCCTTCTAATCCGGTCAGTCAGTCAAATACTAACTTATACCAATATCTTCTCTAGGCCAATTTCGTCATATGAAATCAGACCTTTGAGGGCAAATCCGGCAATTCTAGAAACATATTGGCTAAGCATGAAAAGGATTTTACAAAGAAATCAATCATCACTCTGATGGTTGGGTTGGGTTGGTTTGGTTTGGTTACAAAGAACCACGTCGGTTCTTTGGGCCTTTAAATTAAAACCCACCCACCAACCACAGCTACACCAAAACCCATAACATTTTTTTCTCTCTCTCGAAAATCTCAAATGGCTTTCTCTGCGAGACCTTCCACCGCCTTTTCCATTTCCAAGCCACAACAACACATCCTGACTTCATCCTTGAATTCATTTCAGAGTCCCTTCAAATTTCCAACCATCAAACACTCTTCCATTTCTTGCACTCGCACCAGAGACTCGACTCCTAGTCCTCTCCAGATGGGGGAGGAGAAAGACAAAGCCGTCGCTGATCTGCTGAGACCCGATTCGTTCGGTCGGTTTGGCAAATTTGGCGGCAAGTATGTGCCTGAAACCCTAATGTATGCTCTCTCTGAGCTCGAATCCGCGTTTCACTCTCTTGCCACTGACAAACATTTTCAGGTTCGTTCGTTCGTTCGTTTATCTTATTGAAAATCTTGTCAGTATGGTCAATGTTCTGGAGTTCATTGATTGAAACATATTAATGAACTAGATTTTGATCTGTTTCAAATGAAAATTGTGATTTTGATTGAAAATAATTATGAGCAATTTCAATATACTGCAATTAATTGATTCTAATATCTTAGCTTGCTGAAAATTATCCATCTCAGGTTGTTTTGGGTAAGAAGCATTTTGCCTAATCATACATTCATTGAATGAGTATTACAATCTCAGTTACAGATGAATGAGATCTGGTGTCTGTTTGGTATAATCATATAAATTTTATGGGCACATAAATGGAATCAAAAGATACCCTTTATTTGTTTTATTGATACAATTTGGTTTGAAAATTAACTATTTTTCTACTGTCTACATTTGTATGATTGAGATAGCTCAGTGTTCAAAACTCGGGATCTGATTGTTATAATAATACATTCTTAATGAAGAAAGTTTGGTAGAAGAACTCTTCTTAGCATGAAAGATGGTCTCAAAACAACTTTTGTTCCTCTCTATGTGTCATTGCAGGCTGAGTTGGATGGGATTTTGAAAGATTATGTTGGTAGGGAGAGTCCACTCTATTTTGCAGAAAGGTTAACACAACATTATAAGAATTCCAACGGCCAGGGTCCCGACATATACCTCAAGAGAGAAGATCTGAACCACACTGGAGCTCACAAGATTAATAATGCTGTTGCTCAAGCATTGCTGGCAAAGCGTTTGGGGAAAAAACGTATTATAGCTGAAACAGGAGCTGGTCAACATGGAGTTGCAACTGCTACCGTGTGTGCAAGGTTTGGTTTGGAATGCATTATTTACATGGGGGCTCAAGATATGGAGAGACAATCACTCAATGTTTTCAGAATGCGCCTACTCGGGGCTGAGGTTTGTTGCTATTTTTTCTCACCACATTTTTAAATATAGCAAACCCAACAAATTTAGTATTGTCAGATGTATATAGGCCATACTGACAATTTCAATTTTGAATAAAAAATTTTGCCTTAGTCCCCTTTGTAGAAAACCCTCATAGGATAAAAAAGAGGTAGGGATGACATCATTTGACCTGTCATTTTGTACTCAAAACAAATGTGCTACCAAGCCGTGTTACATCCTTTCCATTTCAATTGTCCTATAGTGTCATTGTAGATAATCCACATCCTGTTTTCCACATTGTTATTTCCTAAAACATAATAGTACAGTTCTAAAAGATAAATAGGGAATTATGTGTCTAAATTAAGACTATGATGATCAGGAGAATTAAGTAATAGAAAAGGGATTCATATGAGACAAAGAACAAATTATGAACAATATTCCTGGGTTATATTGATTTTGATGATTAATTCATATGACAAGGCAAGATGTTCATTGTTTTTTTTTGAAGGGTAAGATGTTCTTTTCTTTTTTTTTTGCTTATGGACAGTCTTGTAACTATGCTTGGATGTACCTGATGTCACAGTTTTTTTTCTCCTTCAAGGGGGTTGTCTCATTCCTTTATGGTGCTACAATCTTATCCAGGTAAGAGGGGTTCACTCTGGTACAGCCACGCTGAAGGATGCAACATCGGAAGCTATACGTGATTGGGTAACTAATGTGGAGTCAACTCATTATATTCTAGGATCTGTTGCAGGGCCACATCCATATCCCATGATGGTCAGGGACTTTCATGCAGTGATAGGCAAGGAAACTAGAAAACAAGCAATGGAGAAATGGGGTGGAAAGCCAGATGTTCTAGTTGCATGTGTTGGTGGAGGTTCCAATGCAATGGGACTTTTTCATGAGTTTGTTGATGATACTGATGTCCGGTTGATAGGTGTGGAGGCTGCAGGTTTTGGCTTGGATAGTGGTAAGCATGCTGCCACCTTGACGAAAGGGGACATAGGGGTTTTGCATGGGGCCATGAGCTATTTATTGCAAGATGACGATGGGCAAATAATTGAGCCTCATTCTATTAGTGCTGGGTAAGACAAAATTGTATTTCGTATTCTTTGATTCACAGCGTGGTTTTGTTTTATAATTTTACTGGGCACTTGCAATCGAAATATGAATGGCTCTTTTTGTGTCCCATTGTCCCATATAGCTTGGATTACCCTGGAGTTGGACCGGAACATAGTTTCCTCAAAGACATTGGGCGTGCTGAATACTATAGCGTCACTGATGAGGAGGCTCTGGAAGGTACACTGGCTGTTAATCTTATTTTATATGCTTTATCTGTATACTTATTGTGCATCTGAAACATTTCTTCTGTCCTTAATGTTGTTTTTTTTATGGATTAGAAAGAATACCCGCAAAACATTTGTGATTTTGTGGATTTGTTCGTCTATATACATTTTTGTCTCCATAATATTAAGGTACCTTTGAGCAGATGTTAGATGCCATCGGTACATGTACTTGAGGGGATCATTTTGTCTAGGGTCTTTCAATTGGACTTGGTTTCTCTGTGCGTGTTGTGAATGACAGTAACCTTTGTCAAAAAACCAGATATAGTTGCTAGTTGCTTCGTTAAATATGACATCGTATTGCAGTGGGAGGACTCTATCATTATTACATAACATAAAAGCTATAATAAGTAGAGAGAAAATTTAAACAAACACGTAAAAGACTTAAATGTGAGAGGACTTTGCACAAATTAAAGATTTGTCTATAAAGTCATTGTTTGGATATCCAAATCGTATGTCAAAAGCGTCATAACCATTAGTAACACTTGGATCTTAATTTACTGGAACTAGAGAAGTTGCCCATAGTCTGTAACTACGCTTCCACAGTGGCAATGCATTAGATTCACACTTCTGAGATCATTTCACTCAGGCTTGTCTATAAATTAAATGCTTAGCCCAAATCATGGAATTATTTTCCTGTGGGTTCTGTTTGGTTTGAGAGTGAGAGGAACATTTGTGGCTAAAACCATACATACTATCAAACATTTTTGTCTTCTCCTTCTTTCACAATTTACGCCTTCTCAAAAACCATACATACTATCAGTGAAGGGAAGTAGAGCCCTGTGGTGTCTTGTTCCTCGTACAGTTGTTTGTAATGTGTGAAAATAAAGGAATAAACAACTCTACTCTTTGATGGCACGTCCACTCTTAGGATTGTTTTCTTGTCGATATTTTGGCTTTCCTTTGTTATATGTGTTCCTGTTATTTTGATTTAAAAGGGAGTTGATTTCAAAAGTTCTTTACATTTGGAGGATGTCTTTGAACTCAAGTGCGCTCTTACTTGTTGAAAATTTGTAATGATAGTCGAGTTTCATGGTTTAAAGACAGAATAGAGAAGCATTTTAGTAGCCTGGTTTGATCTATAATGGTTACTCTAGGTGATTGGCAGGTTTCAAATAATGCAATCCTTTGCAATTTGATTTCATCACCACAAGCTTCTACTGCAATTTTTAGCTTCACTTAAGCATTTTGGTCTTCCTCATTGGTTTCATTTGGTTGCATATTTGCAGCTTTCAAGAGAGTATCTCGACTCGAGGGGATAATACCAGCTCTGGAGACATCTCATGCTCTGGCTTACTTAGAGAGATTGTGCCCTACTTTACCAAATGGAACCAAAGTTGTTCTCAACTGCAGTGGTCGAGGGGACAAGGATGTTCACACTGCCATTAAACATTTGCAGGTTTAAGTGTCGCAGATTAGTACTAGTTTCTGATAGAGTTGTATTTTTGTTCTGCAGTCAAAGAATAGAAGCATATTTTGCAAGGGTTTTACAATAGAAGTTCGAACTTTGGTACTAGAAAAAGCCATGTTTTTTCTAGTATGAATAAAATTGGTAAATATTATTTTCTAGAGAGGCATTATTTCTGTTGGTTGCCTAGGAAAGGTCAAATTCATTGTTTGTAGGGGAGTGCTACGAAGGGAGGTTGTCATCAAGGTGCTTGTTGCCTCACCTCAGGGTTATCAAGATGAGAGGTCTTATGTTCTGTTGAACTCATTTTCTGGAAATTTTACTAGAAAATGCTTTGGTTTTGGAGAAATTAATCTTTGTCACTGCTAATAAATTTAGATCATCTGTTACTGAAAGTAAGCTGACAGAGTTCTGTAAGGAAGTATTGACCTTTGCTCGTGCATCATCAATAATAGAAATAACATGGGTCAAATATTAGTGGTAAACCATTGTACCTAATTGTTTACATGTTCTGTCTCTTTATAATTTGGTTAAACAGTTTTTTGCACCATTTTTGTTGGAATCCATGTTAGCATCTGAGCCTTGTAATGTGAAAGGTTATGAATCTCTTATATTTATGTTGATTGTTAAAGGAAATTTGGATTCTTGACACTGGATTGAATTAGGCCAATTGCTTCGACGGACTAGCAGGCCTCGAAAGCTTCCTCTTTCTAATGGCTGGTCAGCAACACCAATGCTAACATGATCTCAAGCTAACATGAGCATTGAGATCCGTAACAGTTATGTTAGGGCTCACTTTCCCATCAATGCTAGCATCACTAACACCAATACGAGCATCAATCTTAGCAGCTCGAGTTTCAGTAAGCAAGGCTCGTTCTGCCTTGTTCATAATGTACAAGCCACTACGCTCCACAACCTCCGCAACAAAAAATGATTCCACAACAACCACAAGAAGCTTTGAAAAAGGTCCTTGATCACCTGCTCCTCCACAGACAATTGCAGATCCTTCCATTTGTTGGGGACTCAGAACGACTGCATAATTTGTCGACCTCGCAAGTTAAAGTTGCCAGATTTGACGGAAGCATAAGACCAAAACCTCGACTAGTTCCTATAATCATCGTTAAGTTTCCCAAAACAGGCGGGGGAGTGGAGAAAATAAATATTCTTGGTTACTACAAGTCCAACTACTGAATACAAAACCCTAATAGTCAAGGGAATGCCAGAAACAATGGCTTTTGCACAAGTAGAAACCATCACCCTCCAGTCGTTGGGATCCATTTGGGAAGAAACAATGCCCAAAAAATCTAAATAATCTCAAAATATCTCAGGGACTGGAAATTGAAGGCTTGACTGGAACATAGATGGATAAAGCGCAATATAACCGGCACTTGGACGACAAAGACTATCGTTCTGCCTAGGCAGAACTATTTCAAGGTTGGAGAGAGTACTCAGAACGAACAATCTCGAACGTTGCCTGCGAAGCCTTCTTGGGTGAGAAAAAGCCTCACAGACGCTAAGCGCCTCACCATCTAGTATATAGCTGAAAGACATTGAAATGGAATTGAACAACTAAGAGAGCGAATAAGAAAAAGAAAAAAATAACTCTGATCTCAAAGATAGCGTAAAGGGAGAAAAGAAACCATCATGTCCCCTTTTATAGAGTCGAGCAATGAAGAGACTACTAATAGGACGACGTGCGAGATATGATGGATGCACGAAATCCCAAATGAGCGTAGAAACGAATGGACAGATGAGATATCAGAATATCAATCTTATCAAAAGTTGCTAACAACATTAAATGCACTGCAATGTTGAAATCGAAAGTCCAACCGTCGTCGAGTTACTGGCCATGTCAGCATATCCACTAACTAAGGGGGGAGTAGATGATGATACATCAAATAAGACTATCATCACGACCATACACGTGGCAAAAATCGCTCATCACAAGGGCTAAGTATCTCAAGGCCGGACCGACTCAGAAAGCCCAAAAAGGAATGATCCAGTCATTAAAACCAAAAAGGCCCCGCCAGAACAAATCATATTCAGAGGCCCAAATCCAGGCCCAACAACAGTCGTGAAGGGAGTTACTCCCCCAAGGACATATCTTTATAAAAGAGGAGATTGTTATAAAGAATGTCACCCTTCGTTGAGCCTCACATGTTTCATTCACGCAGAGAATTAATAACGACCAATATATAAGGTAAATGGAACATTCGACAAAAGTAGGCAATTTTAACTAAGTTCTGTCCAAATTAATCTCCATCTCCAACATATTTACTGACTTAAGTATCGTAGTGCCTTTGGCCACCAAACAAGTGGTCTTTAACAATCTAACTTTTGTTTTGCAGGTCAGATTTACAGGAGACCAGATTTGAATGCATCATGTAACATTTAATTACTTTGGTAAGAATTGGTACAATCAGTTTACCCTTATTATCCTTCATAGTGTGGAAGGTCTAAAGACTTTCTTAGCAGACTACTTGAACTAGGGTGAACTATTCTTGTTCAAATATCACTCTTGAGCGCCATCTGATCTAATTCCTCAATATTAATTCCTAAGATTTGAAGGTATACAATTTATTAGTATTGAGTAAACATGTTTTGTATTTCACTAGTATAATACCCGTGTTATTGGCACTTCCATAAAATACATAGATTTTTTTGCTAAATATCATGTCCTGAATACTTCCACCAACATCCTCACTTTTGCCTTCAATCAGTTTTGAAGTGCAAGTCTAAGGTAAAAATATATACTATAAACTTTAAGGTTAGACTCACTCAAAATTTAAATCAATTGGATAAAAAATTTGAACGTCAAGAGTGAGTTCTCCCCCAAACTTTGTCCGCCAAAACATGAAATTTAAGGTTATTTTTTTTAATTGTGCATTAAGATGCCCGTCTCAATTTTTTACCTGATATGATGTTGAAAAATTACTAACGATGGTAAATTACTTCAAAAAAGTCCTTTAGCAATGTAGGCAAAATCGTCGCTATAAACAACAATTCGTCATCATACATATTGGGTAACTAAATATTTATAGCGCAAACATCATCGCCACAATTCTGTCTCGCAAACGTTTGTGCGACAAAAAAAAATGTCATTTCAGAGTCCTTTTGAGCGACGACAACAAAGTTCGTTGCAAGAAGGGTTTGTTGCGTAATATTGTTTTGCGCAACGTTAGTTTCGACGCATGAAACATAACAGTTCGTCGTGTAGAATTTACTTACGCGATTGAATAATTTGCTGCGTTAAACTTTATCGGCTTAACTCAAATGGTGACGCACCCTTTCGTTGCTCAAGATTATGCTTGAGCGACAACAATATTCGTCGCTCTAATGTTGCGATGATAGGTTTCGTCACTCTAAACACACTCGATCTATTCTTGTGCGGCGGAATTTTTTGTTGCTTAAAGTTCAGTTTAATAATTTTTAAATATGTTTTCAAATTTTTATTTGAAATATTTATTAATTGAACCTTCTCGTGCACAGACGGTTTGATATGCATTGCGGTTTTGTTAATTTAGTTAAATACGATTAACTTTACAAATTAATAATTTAAAATCGTATTGTATCCATTACAAATTGATAAATTAAAACCGTGTTGTATCAATTACAAATTAAAAAAACAAATCGGTACAATTTCTAGGGCTGGGTTGGCTGATGGTTCGTCGACGATAGCAGGAGGCTCGACAAATTAATCCCCGACTGCTGGAAAACCCCTAATAACATACTCCACCTAGTTGCCTCCAGGGCCTGCCGTTCCCCCTCCCGGGCCTCTTGCCATGCCTCACACGCTTTGGTGGCATTTAGCTCATTCTGTAATTCCTCCACTCTCGATTGTAATGATGAAACTGTTCTGACTGACCACTGCGAAGCTGAAGATGAGGTGTCGACCTCACGAACTCTAGCTTTCCCCATCCCCAGAACAATCTTTCCGGGTCTCGGACCCAGAGATTCCAACTTCTCCGTCAAAATATGTACTTCTGCATTGGGATTGTCGATTAATAGATGTTCCAACGGATTTTCTGGGGGATGCTGCGAGGCCACTTGCTCCATGTAGGCATCCTGCCTCTCCACCATCGTTTCCTTCATTAAAAATTATAAAAAATTAATAACTTTTAAAACAACAGAAGCGATAACATGCAAAAAATGCAAATGAATAAAACTAACATGTAACTTCATAGCCACCTCATTGCCAGGTAGTGCATAAACATCCTTGAACATGTCGATTTCTGAGAATTTTGAACCCTCCTAAAATACATTGTGAAATAGTAAACTAACTAATGTAAATATTTAATTGAATGTATTGACTAAAATTAAAACAATGAAAATTAAACATATTAATTCACTTACTAGATGTCGTTCCTCCACCCTGTAAGAGAATGACAACGAACCAGAGTGATGTAGAATTTTGTTTTGACCTCGGTTCGAATAAGATATTCTCTGTATAACTATTCAAAATATTCATCAAATGTGTTATTACACACCTATATATATAAAGTTTATTTTAATTAAATAAAAATGTTAATGCTTACCAAAATTTGGGAGGTAAAAAATGATCGCACAACCACACCCACTCATCAGAACTAAGCTCCAATTCGATTGGGGTTGGGCCTTAGCACTCTCCACATCAGGAAACATCTTGAAGTACAGGTGAAGCTCGTGCTTCCAATCCCTATACCGATCCACGAATTCTTCAGTGATATATTCAAGAATGTTGGAATCATTCATGTCAAACTCAAAATTGACCTGAAATGTTAAATAATATTTATTAGAAAACATTAAGGTCAAAAGAGATAAGTCATATCAAATCATGTAAAGCCTTAAAAAAGATGGACTCCAACAAAGTCCAAAGCTTCTTACATATAGTCATATAGATAACAAGTTGAAAACTTAAAACAATAAAGGAATGACTAAAACTGACTGTGAGTGCATCCAACACCTCGGCTTGCGTCTCGAGCTTGACCTCTCTCCAAGATGAGGATGTCATCGGGCAATGGTTCTAAACGATATCGTGCATCAACAAGCTGTTAATCTTCACCGATTGTGCCCGACGGTGACTAGGACCCCACACTACGAGAATGTGTGTGTTGGTTGTTTGTGTGATCCTTTGGGATTTTAGAGTTTTATAGAGCCCCCTCGTTTTCTAATTAGAACTGTATATAGACTCTTGCATCACAATTTTTGGTTATAGTTTCATATTTCTGTTTGGTCAACCTGTAGTGCAGAAACTATAAATAAAGAGTTGTCCTCATTGACAAAGTTGAAAGATGTAGTAAGACGTGAAGCATCTAAATGTATAAGCTGACAGGGAAAACTCAAAGAGTTGCATAAGTTTTGAATGTTATGGAGAAATGACAGCAATAACAAGCCCATAGGTCATAGTGTAAGCAATTGAATTCTTAAAGTTGTACCTTTTAAGCCTTGTGCCCCTTAAAACATCTAACAAATGAAATAAATTTGGGGTCTAATGTATACAATAAATATTGAATGTAAAGAGCTTAGCCCCCAATTTCACTTGGTTCATATCTCAATTGCAACAGATTTTTTAAAATAAGTTTCCTTTTTTGCATCAACAACAAGCAATACCAACTACCCCAAACAAGAAATGTAATTCCAACATCACCCATTAACAAAACAAGAGAATCCCATTTATTTGTATTCAATAAAAAACAAATAGGAAATTTGAAGAGATCCATCAATAAATTCTTCCCAAAACAAGCTCTATACAAAAATCTAAACCAAATCTGAGTATCACACCCTCCTAATTGCTTGAACACAAAATTAAACACATTTGGAAGAGAATCAAAAGAACCCCATTGTCCAATTTGCATCCAAATCAAGCAAGAACATAACAAAATGGGGAAATACAGGAAAAAATTTTACTTTGAACCAATCGTTCAAGCTCATAAACAATATTGTGTAAAATAAACAAATCTATCTATGAGATTGAAAAGAACTTACAGTTGAGAGAGAGATTCCATTTTCCTCAGAGCAGTTGAGGGCACGTCTTGATGTGTTTGTTGGGTTGGCAATGGAGAGACCTCGCGAGCTAAAACCTAATTATTAAAGGGTAGATTTTGTGCCACAAACACATTCGTCGCCATAAATCAGTATATTCGTCTCGCTAGTTTTCAAAATTTCAGCAAATTTTAGCCGCCAAAAACACGCACCAAATTTTTTGGTTAGCACGACAAAGAAACGAGTAAGCGTCGCGCAATGTGCTTTTGGGCGACGACACAATTCAATTAGTCGCTAAAAGGGTGACACTGTTTGCATGACGAAATATTCTAATTTCATCGCGCAAACATCGAATTTGTTTATTTTAGGGGAAAACTTTGATATCATTATTCAATTAATTAACTGAACTTCGAGATTCATTTAACAAATTTACGGTAAATAAATTCTTGGTATGTTAACAAATTTAATTAAGTGAAACAAATATAGAATAGTATTAACGTCTTTTAAACAATCTAAACATTGTGTTGGTAAACTTAACAAAAGTACGTACACCATTTTCCTATAAGTTTTTTAACTCATCAACCAACGGTCGCAAATAAACATCAATGTCCTTTCCGAGATGACCGGGAATTAATAGTCATCATTGTAAATTCTTTTTTCATACTCATCCAAGGGGGCAAGTTATAAGGAACAACAACGACGGGCCAAGTGCTGTGAGTTGAGCTCATATTCCCGAACGGATTAAATCCATCAGTTGCAAGCCCCAATCTGACATTGCGTGGGTCTTCTGCAAAATCAGGGTACACATTATCGAATGCTTTCCAAGCCTCTCCATCTGCAAGATGTCTAAAAAAATCATCTTCAACCCTTCCTTCTTTGTGCCATCTCATGTGAGTCGCATTGTGCGTCGACATATACAATCGCAACAATCTAGGCTTTAGTGGAAGATAACGCATAATCTTTTGTGGAATTTTCTTCGTTTTATTACCAGAATTAGGCTTATATCTTGGCTCATTGCACACAGGGCATGCATCCATCGCTTCAGTTTCCTTATAAAACAATGCACAGTTGTATTTGAAAGCATGAATATTTTGATACCAAAATTGAGACCATTCAACACTTTCTACGCGTTACGGTGATCCTCAAGCAAAACGTTTTCCTTCGGAAGCATCTGCTTCATAAATCCCATTAAATGAGAAAAACACTTATTCGACATATAATGTTTCACTTTGCAATGCATCAACTCTATAATGGCAGTAAATAGGGAGAACTCTGTGCAACTGGGATATAATGCTTGTTAGGCTTGTTTCAACAATTTTTCATAGTTTTCCGACTCTTCACTTTGCAGCATGTTGGGAGGTACGGTATCTCCTACCATATCTTCAACGACATCTTCGTTCATCAATGCATATGGATAATGTCATTTATTATATCCATAATTTGGTCATTATCATCGATGAAGTCGAACCAAATTCTCGTTGTTCCCCATGACAAATCCATCTCGTATAATTCTGAATCATCCCATACCTTGCCAAATGATATCAAACCGTATTGAATGTCTGCAACAAACAATTGTTACAACAAATTGGCACAAACACTTGATATGATTCGTCGTACTAGTTACAGGTGTCCTTGCAAACTCAACGAAGTTCTCGATCCCATTTAAATATTCATCAAAACATTTGTCCTGATTTTGTATGCACTGTCTTTCCATTGCACTTGTTTTCAATTTATAAACAAAACATGAGAATTCAAGTGCATTAATGACACTAATGCGATTAGGTTTCGATGTGAAAAAATTTCTGCAACATCTCAATTACAATTAATCAAGTGGATGATGTAGATATTATTAATTAATAAATATCTAGTATGCAGTCGAAAAATAGTATGAGACACTCTTGAAAATTCCATGATCGCAACCTAATTTCATGAAATTTAAAAAAAATAAAAATAAAAATTTGTAGCAATTACCTCACCGTTCTCTGGTAAAATAGAGAGACAATTGGAGGTGGTGGTCGGCGACGGAGAAAGAGAAGGACGAAGCCTAATTAAAGGCTAGAGGCTTGGAGTATATAGTGACAGAGATCAATCAAGCAGAGAAAAATAATAAAACGAAAGGAGAAAAATAGTGAAAACGCAGATCTGATTGTTCTACTTCGTGAAGAAGAAAAACATGTTAGATCTTGTGCGATGAAACAGTTTATCGCCCTAGGATGTTTAACTTGGTCGCCCAAAGTAGCCAGTTGAAAACATTAATGTCATTTTAGGCAACGAAAGTGATCGCTTTAGGCGACGACACTTTGTCGCTCATAATTTATGCGACGAAGGCTTCAATCGTCGCATAAGATTTTTTTAAGCGACGAAATAGTGCGTCGCTTTAGCTAGTTAACTATTTGTAAAAACACGATGATAGTAAGTTCGTCAACGTGCCAAGTTAATTTTGAGCCACGAAACTAGCTTCGTCGTGCTACGTGTCGTAGCTAAGGGGGTTTTTTGTAGTGTTAAATTATTACCATTTTGCCTGACAAATATGAAATAATTTCACAGACACCCTTTGCTAATGGTTGTCATCATTGTTATGTATTTGATACAGAACACACTGAAAAAATCTATAATGTAATATATGCAAACTAAACTTTCAACACCAGAAGTTGCAGGCTGAAATCAACACCAAAGAAGAAAACTTCAAAGAATATTACCTAACCTGTTCTAGAAATTGAACCTAATAATCATAGAGCTTTCTCCATATCCTACTAGTCCTAAAATAAATCAGAGTATGTCAGTTCCAAATACAATTGGGGTTGAACAAAAAATTGGCCAAACTGACTAAACCGACCGAACCAATCGGTTTGGTTAAGTTCAGTTTCAATTTTAAAAAAATTTAAAGTGAAGTGGTCTGTTCGATTTTCGGTTTCCATGTGATTTTAATCGACAAAACCGAACCGACTGAATATATATAATAAATAATATATATTTTATATAAAAATAATATAATATGTTCGGTTTTAGTCGATTCGGTTACGGTTTGCATAAATTAGAGTCGGTTTGGTTTTGTTAATGACCGGTTTACTTTCGGTTTGAAATTTTTGAAACCGACCAAGTCGGTTCAGTTCACGGTTTAGGTGAAAAATCGAACCGAAGTTCGGTTTTCAACCGTAGATACAATCAACCACCTACTAAAATTAAGCTCTAAAAGTGAAAAGTTGTAAACTACTTAAACAATGATGATTAGTTTTTATTCTAGAATTTTGGGAACAAGTCAAACAAATATTAGAATAATATGTCCTAGTCCAAATCTCACTAGCTAAATGACACATTGATGCAATGTGCATAGAGTAACTATTTACTTGTAGTATTAAATCTTATATGAACAAAAAAAAAAAAAAAAAAAAAAAGGAAAAGCCTCGCTTGGAACTTACAAGTTCAAAACTCAATAACCATGCATGTGAGAATTAAAGTGCTTTATTTTGGGGTAAAGGATTGTCTATACCGACAATGTGAAATTAGCAGTCCTTTAGATATATACCGCTTAATTGAGTCCACCCCATGACTAGTAACATTCATTCATTGATTGTCATCCTCGGTACTAGGGTTGTCATGACCGGTTGAATTGGCTCGCTTTTGAGTGAAAATCACAATCAAATCGAATTTGATTGGTTTAACTATGTTGTCTTTTTTGTTAAAAGCATGTTGCATATATTATAAATAGCGGTTACAGATAATTCATCACGCTGAAGCTGCTAAAGTGTGAGCCTCAGTATTGAGTTCTCTAGGAATATAATTACAGATCCAGGTAAAGTTTATAGAAATAAGACGCTTAATACTACTAATAATTGGACACCACATCCAGTCCATGGTTGTCCTTTGCTCTTGCTTGTGTTCATGCAAAATGGTGTTGAGTAAGCCTTAGCCACCAAAAAGAAAACCCTTCTTCCATTGACGTTCTTGTATCAATGAAAGGGAAGCTTTCGCTGCAAAGCACTCTGCCATCGTACTGTCATGGACCTTGCCTGAAAGAGGACATGCTATATGAGCCAGAACTTCCCCAAAGATTGTAACTGCAAAAATCCCAATTGCTCATTGTTTAAACATATCAATGAAACTAGTATCATAAGTGACAATAACTGCACATGGATCTAAAGTAAAGGGGATAACATTATACCAATTAGATCTAGTGTTATTATCACGAAGTGTGACTGACTGCATTTGCATCTGAATAAGCTTTTGACGCTTGGTTTTGGCTTCAGGCTAGGGACCCTGAACAGTAGTGGCCATATTCGCTAACATGTTGCTATTCTTAGAGGGATGGGGTAAATTGAGAATTGAGTCAACCTTATCATTTGTATAGGTCAAATTAACCTCACTAGATTTGTGTATTTGAGTGTGAACCATTGATTCTTCTAGGAGTTCCAAGTGTTGAGAAAAGAGTTAAGAAAAAACTGTGGACAAAATTTTCTCTTTTCAAAAATAATTTTGTTGCGCTCCTGCCAGATGGTATGCAGGATGGCAGTGAATTGAGCGATCATTTCCTCAGTCATAGAAGGGTGAGCCTTCGCTGTCTTCCACATGAATTGAAAAAAAATTGCAATTGTCGCAGGTTGGCCTTGGGGGGCCAAATGCAAATCAATAGGGAGTGGGGTTAAAAGCCAGAGCTTGTGGATAACTGGGCAATGAAAGAAGAGATGAATGACATCCTTTTCATGATGGTTGTAGAAGATGCAAATGTTATCAAGCGGCACATGAAGTTTAGCAAGTTTGGTCATGGTTAGCAAAATATCTTGGCTGATTTTCCAAACAAGATTGATAGCATTTTGGGGAGCTTTGATACCCCAAATAGCCCGTGACATATTAGGAGATAACTGGGAAGGTTGAATGACAGAGGTGGAGCCTTCCGTTTGATCTTTGTAAACACTTTGGTCGCATTCTTAACTGAAAATGTACCTTTTTTGTCGGGTAGCCAGATAAGTTTGTTAGGGAGAGACGTCGACTTGTAGTGGATGTCTAAGATATCTCGAATAATTGGTTCAGGGAAAAAAAATTAGAGAAGGGGAAGATTCCATTGACTATGTTGACCGGGAGGATGGATCTATAAGTCAGGAATGGAGTCAAGGGGAGAGTTGTGTAAATGTCTAAAAACACAATCTAGCAGAACAATACCTGGTTTGACCCAACAGTCTGTCCAAAGATGGATGTTTTCTCCAGAGAGAATTTGCCATACAAGATGGCTTTTCACCCCTTTCCAGGGAACCCCTCCAAGCGAAGGAAGCAATGGAGGGAGACTTGGAGAGTTGGAAAATGTTTATCTTGTTAAAATAGATGGCTTTCAACATAATAGCATGCGGATGTAATGGCAAAGAAAGAAGGTGCCAAATATTCTTTGCCATGAGGGCTAGAATTTTTGTCCTAGTAGGTTGAATATTGAGACCTCCCTGCGAATGGGGGAACGTTATGCTTTGCCAAGTACAAGTATGTTTAGCTTTCCCATTATTCATGTTGTTCCACTAGAAATCACGGGCAAGATTGTCCAGCTTAGTGGTAATAGAAACTGGAAGAATGAAGGTTTGCATTGTGTCAATGGGAATAGAGTTCATGACAACTTTTATTATCACCGTCCTACCGGCTTGGGAAAGAACTTTAGATTTTTAGCTGGAGAGTTTGGAGTGAACTTTATCCAAAAGGAATTGAAAATTTGTCGCTTTCTTATTAGAAAGAAGCAGGGGAGAGCCCAAGTGCTTGTCTTTTGGATTGTACCGTTTTGACGGAGGATGTGAATGATCATTTTAGAGTGCCTGGGGTGCACATTAAAGCTATAAAAACTGAAGTTTATCATAGTTAACCACCTGACCCGAAGCCATATAATAAGTTTTAAGAATGTCCTTGATAGAGAGTGCTTCTGCCAGGGAGGCTCTACAAAAGAGCATAAGGTCGTCGGCATAAAGCAGATGGCTAATAGAAGGGGAGTGGCGGTGAATATGAATTCCTTTGATCAAAACTGTCTGCCTCAGCTTTGCTCAGTAGACGGGAAAAAAATTTTACCACCAGAATAAAGAGATAAGGAGAAAAAAGGTATCCCTGTCTAATTCCAAAAGGAGGTCCTAAGATAAGGGTTTGGTTCACCATAGACAAATAAAACTGACCAAGTAGTTTGAACTAACTAATCAACAATAACACAATTAAAATAATATTTACAGGAAGAGAGAATGTTAAGGGAAATACATTCCTTTATGAAAAAAGCAATCCCACCAGGTTGACCTGTTGCCGGTACTGAAGTTTCATGCTTGTATCCAAATCTCCGTCGAAGGTGGTCCATCTTATTGAAAAAGGCTTTGGTTTCTGAAAGAAAAATGATTTCTGGATTGGACTGTCAAGAGTGGGCCTTTATATTACAGAAAGCACAAGGAGACCATGTTCACCTTGCATTCCAAGAGAAGATCATGGTGAACTCGGCGACCCATCATTGGCGGTCGCCAAAACCGAAGCTGAGAAATCACTATCTGAGGTAGACTGATCTGAAGAATCCTCAAAATTGACTGAGTGAACCATGGGAGAAGTAGCTGTGAAACTGATCTGTTTCCCCTTTTTGTCTATTACCACGGGGGGTGGAGTAATAGTCCAGACTGGGACCCGATCACCGTGGATGAAAAGAGATGTATGACTTTGCTTACGAAAATTCTAAAGAGCTGTTCTACCTGTCGAGGGAGTGGGCGAGAAAAACAGCGAGGGAGGGGAGCCGTTCATCTCCCGCGGGATGTGTGTCTTCATTTTTTATACGTGCATCCCGAGGGGATGGACGGCTCCCTCCCTCCCTCGCTGTTTTCCTCGCCCACTTCCTCGACAGGTAGAACAGTGGGTGCACATGGATGATCGACCCGTGGAGGGAAAAAACAGGGCCCACTTTCATTTTGCCTAGTCTGATCTCAGTTTGTTTCTGAATGTCTCAACGAGCTGTGTGAGTAGGAGGGCGTCTCTGCCTTCTCACGGGTGAAACCACTACTGCCAAGGGGGCAATGAACCACTGCTATCCCTGAAGATGCATGCACCTTAGTAGGATTGACTATAGGGCATCTGGAACATGTTTCATAAGGAGCCTGAAGAGATCCTTCTCCTACTCGAGGAGTTGCCCTTGGAACTGAAATCTGATTTGCACCATATTAAAGCCCTGGAGGGGGAGTTGTAGAACCAGTATTGTCATGATCATCTGTGACATTTTCATGTGAAACATTCATTTGAGGAGACAAAGGTGGAGCTGGATCCATAATGTGTTGTTGTTTCTGAAGGAGAGAGATGAAGAGAAAATCTGCATTCTGACCATAATTTGGTTGTATCACTGTTTGTTGTGGAGATGGAGGAGGGTAATACATGAGTGGAGTGGGATTGTAAGCCATGTGTTGCCACTGTCTTGTGTGTACTGGATGAAGATGCGGAGGCGGAGTTTATTGTAAAATAGGAACCATAGGTAGAGTGATAGTGGATTGCATAAATCCCATTTGGGCTAATATAATTGCTTTCAGATTCTTGTTCATTTTTAGCCCAATTAGGAACAAATGGGGGTCCATAGAACCAGCTTATGCGCGTCTGTGGTGGCCCATCCCTCTTTGGAAATCTGTCTGTCTGTAACGGACGAAGAAGAGTCGTTAAGTCACGGTGTGAACCGTCAAACATAACAGCAGAAGGAGGGATTTCTGGTGGCGTTATCGTGTCTGTTTCAACCTCCGTTACCACTGGCGTTGCCTCATAGCCTGAAAAGCCGTTAAGAATGGACAAAATCTCATCCATTTGCTTCAACCGATTCTGTTGCCGTTAAAACGACCATCATAACTTCTCGATGTTATATTTGGAGTGGATAAGCGGCGGGTAATAATGGAAGAAAATGACGAGGGAGAGAAGGTTAAGAGAACTGAGGTGATGGGTTGAAGGGAAAGAAAAAGATGGACAGACACTTAGGGCTCGTTTGGTTACTCGAAGGAATGAGAATGAGAATGGGAATGGTAATAGGAATGGTAATGATAATGAGAATGAGAATGGTAATGGGAATGGTAATGGAAATATGTATGTTTGGTATACTTTTAAAATGGTAAGGTGGTAATGTAAAATTTATTTCCAAAAATACCCTCACTTAGTTAAAATGGGGGAGAGTGAGGAGGGTAAAAATGGTCATTGTATAACTTTGACCATTACAATGGGAATGGTAATGGCCATTCATAGGGGGGAGGTGGGAATGGCCATTACAACCAAATCTGTAATGGGAATGACCATTACGATGGTTTTATGTGATACCAAACGCAGGAATGCCTTTGACCCATTACATTGTAATGGTCAAACCATTACATTACGACAGTCAATGGGCTAACCAAACACGCCCTTAGTAATCGAGCAAATGAGCAATCTGGGTCGCTCTTATAGGAAGGAGGAGGTGGGGTGGGGGCAAAAGAAAGGATAAGGATAAAGAAAGGAGTTGGGCTTTCTGATAATTGAAACTCAAAAGCTCCTTTGGTTTAACTATGTTGTCAACCGAATCAAAACGAACTTGTAAGCAAAACCAAAAACAGAAATTACCTTAAATCTATTCCAACTGTAGCCAAATTTCACCCTGTAACTAACCATAACCAAACCGAACCGAGTTTTTCATGGAATTTATTCATTTAAAATATTTTTTTACAGATAATTATAGGTTCGGATCTTTGGTTTTGATTATTGTGTGATCCACTTAAAAGTCTGTCACGAAAGAAAAGTGAAAATATAATCCAAACTCACTTTCAATAGATTATGTTGTAACAACTCTCTCATGGCAGTGTAGGAGTCGAGCTATGTGTATAGAATGAATCGACAAGTGTAGATACTGGAAAAACTCCCAATAATCAAGGCCTAGAACAATACTCCATTAATTGATCAAACTCTCGAATTTGAAACCAAATAACCCCTCACTCCCACTAAAATTTTTCTTTCATATTCTTGAAATCTCTCCACGGTGATTACTTATTATTATTATTAAATGGCTAAACTAAGTCAACTTGGAATTGTCGAAAACACTAACCCCTACTCATTTTGCAATGCTTGAAAAAACCAACCAGGGTCATTGGAGACAAAAGAGGGAGACAAAGTAGATATTGTTGGAGATGGGGGAGAGCAAGAGGCTGTAATATCCTAAATTATTGGAGATGGAGGAGGACGTTGTGAGAAGTTTTTAAGTTTTCAGTCATAAATTGTTGAACTAACTTTATGGTTTAGTTGAGGATATGTTTGGTTTTAATTGAGGATTGGGATTAAGTCAATGAAAACGGAAATATTTAATTTAGTTTGGGGTGTGGTTTGGGTGATTTTAGAAAACACAAACCCAAACATAGGTTTATTTTAGTAACTGGGTGATTTTGATAAAACATTGGGTGAAAACAAGAACATCCTTTTGGTATGGTATAGCAATCTGGTTGCTTTTATTTATAGCACTTGGCCATACTACATTGTTGCCTATTTGAATGAATTGATAGTTGCTGCAAGCAAAGTCTATCACGAAATCGATGCACATGCCAGTGTTCAAACTTCTCAAAAGTCGGTAGAAATGTTTGATCAGTTCAACAAAAGTCCAATAAGTGGATTTTTTTCAGACAGAAGCTATAGCAGAGTATCATTCAACTTCATAGAAATGGCAATTTAGTCATGCAATAATGACATGAAAGTAATCAGAATGTGCAGGGTTGTAGCAAACCTGGTAAGCATCTTAACTATCCAGTTATTGTGAATCCAATATCATAACTGAATTACTCATGTACATATGCTTTCAAGAAAACCCGCTAAAACTATTCTCCATATATTGGCATAACTTAGAATACGAGTGGAACTGAATAAATGGAGACCAATAAATCAGAACTCCAGTAAAGAAACCTGAACAAAGGACAGATAAATAACAGAACTCCAAATTACAACATGGAGAATTCCACTGCTGATTCACCGCATATTTCAATGTTGCCACCACTGTGCATATTCCAATGTTGCCACCACTGTCCAAACGATTAAGGGTCTAACTGGATTTCAGACCATGAAAGTGCCTGCCACATGTTAAACAGAATAAGAAATGTAGTTGCAAGACTGCAGTTCAGTCTGGGAAATTTAGCATCACAGATCCCGTGAAGTTTTTATTTTCTGAAATCCTTCTGAACAATTACAGCTCATTCTGTCACCATTGCAAACTAGTCTAATCACACTTATTAAAAATCTATAACGTTCGTTTCAAAAATGTTTATTTATTTATTTTCGTCACGTCCAACTCATCTCATTCTCATATCTCTTTGCAAGATGAAGTTAGGCAGACTCCTATAAAATGTGCTGTTACTAGATATCCACAAGGTTACATACAATCTCATGATTACAGATTTCTTATCATTGTTGAAAAACTAGCCTAGTAATGTGCCTATCATTATTAGATTGTAACCTTATGGTTATCTAGTAACAGTACATTTTATTTATGGGGGATAAAAGAAAAAAGGAAATAAAGTTATTCCCTCAAACCCAAGAAGGAAGGAAAGAAAAAAGGAAATAAAGTTATTCCCTCAAACCCAAGAAGGAAGGGAGCCTAGGTTATCCACTACTGCTAGCATTATTAGATTTTCTGTAGATCTGGTCAATGAAGAAAGGATGGGAAGACCTAATCATCTCTCCAATCTTGGTTAGTAGATTGTTTGGTTTGGACCTCACTAAGGACACTATATGCATGTAACGACCCGATCCACACAGTATGAAATTGTCCGCTCTGGGCCCAACCGGCCCGCACGGCTTTAAAACACGTCATACTATGGGGATCCAACCTCGCACATATATAGCTCATCCCCTCCCGCACCCAGGCGATGTGGGACTATGTCCCCCTTTGTAGCTTGTCCAACCTCTCTCGGGCCTATAGGGCCTATTGGGCTCCAACCCTCACCCTCACCCTCATGTCCGCCCACTCCAGGGTCTCACAATGTACCTTTAGTAACGTTGATTGCTTGCTTGGTACAAGCTGCAACCCAGGCTTTCCTATAGTCCATCCCTATCAATCCCTATGCTTAAAGCTGAGATCCCCTAGGACTGGTACTAAAGAAAGCGCAAACAATGTCCCTAACGACCCCATCAACTCCATCACCAAGCTCACTCACGGAGCCATCAGAGCTTATGTTCAATCCCCATGTTGAGAATGTTTCACCTACAGGGTACTCTTGAGTAGTGTAGAGCAATGGGGGAGTCGTTCCATAGGTTAACCAAAGTCTCATACTAGTGTTTCTGACAGACGTACTATGAATTAGCTCCCTTGGGTGACAAAAACTCACACTTCTAAGCGGTATGCTACCTTCAGACCTAGAGTTACTCTCAGCCCATATGTTATAAAACCAAAACTTTGACAGAACCTCTGATTGCAAAGCTTGTGGAGCTCCCAACACCCTGGTAGTGTAAACCCCTTCCACGCACTACATTCCTTGGGTACTGTGGTTAACACCAAATCTAAGGAGGTCATGAAGCTAAATAAAGGGAAATCAAAGAATAACTGTTAAAAGTTTACCTAAGCATTGTGTTTGCTCACTCTTCTTATTGATAATGTAATGTCTTAAGGAAAACTGAAGTGTCAAATATCAATTCAAATGAGTACTTGATGCAAGGGGTGTTGTGTCCTATTAAATAAAATTCTCTCTGAGCTGAATTTGCTATCATTAGAACGATATCACCACGGGCACTAAAAAGGGTACCTGTGATGAATACTTTATGGCTAAAATAAAATAAAAATTAATGTGATCTAAGACCATAATTTGTGTTAGATCACCACTTAATGAATTGTTAGCTCCTAGGTTTTGCAAGATGATTGCGTTTGCAAATCACAGCTTTGACCTCCCATGTACACCCTATTTTCTTTGACAACATTAATCATAACCCATAAAAGAAAACACTCAAACCTGCATTATGATATATGCAAACATCAATCATTATTTTTAAGTAGGAATGAAGAGCTAAGACAATTTCTTACATGAACTAATGAAGATTTTAAACAATAGACTCACAAATGACTTCGCTGTTTACGGAGCTTCTGGGATGCATTAATATATCTTCTTGAATTTCCATTTGTCGGTCTGACTTTGCAGATAACTGTTTTGAGAAAACAATAACCATCCTCTCAAGGATATGTGCATGCTGTAGCATATATTTCACAATTGCAATTTCTTTCTCATCTCCTCTGAAATCCCTGATCTTAACAACCTTGAGGTGATCAATGACACACTCCACCTTTTGTGGTTCAAAACATACTTCATTATTGAACCAGTACTGTCACATTTTTAAAGACAAGTAGCAATGAGGAAGTGAAATAAACATGCATCTTTTATATGTTTGACTAGCATTAAGTAAAAATTTTGGAATAAATTGTAATCTAAGATACTAATCTTGAATCCTGCAAAATATGATATTTGCTGATAGTTGAATGACAGTCAATTGCTCATAAACTCAATCATTTATATTTTGCCTTTTCTTTGTATTGCATTGCGTGGCGATTCAACAACCATAAGATAGTGTACAAACAGAGTGATGGGAAAAAAGTAAATGTAGTACAATTGAGTATCTTAAGACTCGAGAAGATCACCTTCTAGGAACATTGAAAATGACAAAAATGCTAAAGAAAATAATGGATATGAAGATAAGGAGAATGTGTATGGAAGTGACTGAAGTGATAATAAAGACAATGCAAGTTATGATTCTGAGGGTGGATATGAGGAAGATGAAGATGACATACAAGAAGCAGTTCCTCGATATGGTGACAAAGAACTCTCCGAATGACTTGCAAACTAAGAAAGAATCTGATTTGAAATGCTCGGTCAGAGATGGCAATCTCCAACATATGGAGAAGTGGTTAGGTCTAGTTCGAGACCTATTAAAGCGTCTCTAGGCTAATAACTTAGATGTAATGTGTTTGTAGAGGCTTGTACATTTTGTCACAATCTAAGGCCCTGTGAGTTAGGCTTTGCCATGGCCGGTCCTTGTGCTAGGTGTTGTTTTTTTTTCCTGCTTCTGGATAGCTTTAGATTGTTTTAACGAGCGAGGTTCCTTAAACCCCTACTTGTGCGAAATAATATAGGGATATTTAGACATGCCCCACCCCACCATAAGTCCATAATAGCCCTATTAGGTATACCACCCTAGTTGTCCTGGGGTATACGTCCCCAATGGATGTCTTCCGTCATATGTGGAAGTATTTTCGTAAGGTCACAACTGCCCTTGCACTAAAAGACAAAATCATTTGCCTCCATGCCACTCCATTGAGGGCTACAGTTGAACAATAATTATAGCTATTGAAATTCAAACCTATAGATGGGTTAATACGTTTCTATTTTGTAATGAATCTAAAATGAGATGTAGCCACTGAGATAGAGTGAGGGGCGTGTGCAATCCAGGGTGAGACACTGTATGGAGAGAGAGATGAACATGTTAATGAAGTTAGCAAACCCTAACTTCCGTTGTTGGTGTTGTCGTGTTGATGAAGTTACAAATCCTAACCTTCATTGTTGGTCTTGTTGTAGGCAAAAGTAGCTAATGGATGGTGGAAACACATTGAATGAGGTGACCGTATTTTTGGGTGCGTCTAAAGAAACCCATGGGGGTGGGGGCAGCTTGTAACAACCCATTCTTGGACAACCAATATTTTCCCCGCTTAACCATCCTTGCCCGATCCAGTTTATTGGATGATTTATTTGAGCTAAAAACCCCACACCTATGTGGGGTGGTTCAGTGGGACAACATCGGTGACACAAGAATGGGTCATTATATAAGTAAAAAAATTTATATAGTTGAAGTTACTAGAGCCATATATGGGATGGTATGCCTAGTATTAATTAAAATGGTGGCATATGTCTAACTAGTGCAACAATATATTTACTTATCCAAATTAAAAAGGGTAAAAAAAACCCACTAGTTCTTTTTTGTCTGGGAAAAGTTGGGATTCAGTGGCTAACTAGGCTCTTTAATAGAATTTTGGAAACTAGACAAATGCCAGATTCGTGGAGGCACAACATTGTGGTACCAATTTATAAGAACAATGGGGATATTCAGAACTGCTCGAACTATAGAGGGATAAAGTTTATGAGTTATACGATGAAACTTTGGGAGAAGGTCATAGAACGAAGACCTAGGAGTTTAACCACTGTTTCGGAGAATCGATTTGGATTTATGCCGGATAGGTCTACTACGAAGGCCAACTTCTTGCTTAGGCAAATTATAGAAAAATATCGAGAAGAACGTAAGAATTTGCATATGATTTTTATTGATATGGAGAAAGCCTATGATAGGGTCTCAGGGAGTTAATTTGGTAGGTGCTTGGAAGGAGAAAAATGTCTCAATGTTGTGTCGATATCAATAAGGATGTGTATGAAGGGGCTGTATCTAGTGTTCGCTCAGTAGGCGGGATGTCCAGTGAATTTTCAGTGTCAATAGGACTACATCAAGGGTCGGCCTTAAGTCCATACCTCTTTGCTTTGGTCATGAATGAGTTGACGAGACATTTGCAAGAAGAAGTACCTTGGTGCATGTTATTCGCAGATGATATTATCTTAATTGATTAGACTAGCAAAGATCTAGGTCGGAAATTAGATAGGTGGCCGGAGGCTTTAAAGAGTAAGGGTTTTAAAATTAGTCATTCGAAGACAAAATATCTAGTGTGCAACTTTGGTTGTGAATCACGAGGGAGAAGTAATGCAATTGAGATTGAAGGCGTGGAGGTCTCAGAGTGTGAAGTTTTTCAATATCTAGGATCTATAATTAAAAAGAATGGGGCTATTGGAGAAGATGTAGATCATAAGATTAAAGCTGATTGAAGGAAATGGAGAATGACATTAGGAGTATCATGCGATAGAAGGATGCTTGCAAGGTTAAGGGAAAATGCTATAAACAATTGTTCGACTGGCCATGCTATATGGTTCAGAATGTTGGGCTACTACGGGAAAACTTACGCATAACATAACGGTGCCAGAAATACGTATGTTAAGATGGATGTGTGGTAAAACCCGTAAGGATATAATTAAGAATGAAAGAATTATGAGATACTTAGGTGTAGCGCCCATATAGGGCAAAATTAGAGAAAGGTACTTAACGCGGTTTGGCCACGTGCGGAGGAGACCAAGCACGACGCCAATTAGAAAATGTCTAAATTGACAAGTTAATGGAAGGTGTAGGCAGAGGGACGACTGTTGAAAACTTGGATGAATGTGTGAAGGAAGACATCCTTGAGCTTGAATTAGGCGAGGGTATGTGGGAAGACCGCATTGCTTGGAGAACTTAAATCCATGTAGCCGATGCTGAAAGTATCGGGAATAGGTTTTGATAATGATGATAATTATTGTTTCAACTTTTAGGTTCTAACATTTAGATGCAGAATTTTCCAAAATTTAAAATTTAAATCAACCTTAATATATCGTTTAAAGCCACATAATATGTAACAAGTCAATAACAACTTACCCAGCAAGGCAAAAGGTCCACTGACAGGAACTCCAAATTGGGAGCATTGTGCAGAAAGGAAGTAAGTATTCGAAGAGTATCGTCACTGTTAGCTGACAACTTCAAATGGATTAGATTGGAGAATGTAGGGAGTTGTCCTAACAAATTGGGAACCAGAGCGAGAAGCTGTTTCATAAAAGGAAATACAGATCAACAAATATTAGAGTTGCACAAAACACCAAATATCTGAACATCACACTAGAAGGAAATGGAAACTGAAAAGATAAAAGAAAATAAATACCCGGACAGTTCCTGAAGATAGTGCCAAAACTTTTGCATTAGAAAGACCTCTAAGTAAGGAATTCATACGAGCAAAATTGTCCTGCCTAAAGCTGAAGTCGATCGATGCACTGACTAGTGACGACGTGTTTTCAAAAGAAATGTCCACATTTGCTAACGATATGTTGTTTTCCAAAAACATGTCGATGTCGCTGCATTCCAGTGACAACAACCTAGGTGTAGAAATCATAATTTCGTTAAGGAACGAATCATCAGATCCACTTTGTCGCATACCATGTATGCACAATCTCTGAAGATATGGAGCCGTAATATGGAGAATTCTGAGATTCCTAACAAAACAACCTTGCAAAGAAAAAGTCTCGAGATTTGGACAATGAGAGAAGAACAGATTTAAATTATCATCCGAGAATATAACTGAAGAAAGTTCAATAGTCTTGAGGAATGGTAAATGACATGATGAGGGAAGTCTGATAGTACTGTGGAATAAGTTTAATGTCAATGTTGTTAAAGAACTGCAAGTAAATATGCAACTGGGCAAATCATCAAATGGCTCCATCGTATATGAAGAGATACTAAGCTCGCGAACGTTGTGACTAATTGCGGAAACAATCCATGACTGGACACGAGAACTTTCACAATAATAATAGCCAAATCTGAGACGAAAGCTTTGTATTCCACAACCATTTCGATGACGCAGTACAGAATCCACAAAATTCATAAATTTAACTTTGGGAGAAAATATAAGACCATCGAAATCAAGATTGGGAACCAAAGTCCAAAGGTATCTCCATCTTCTTGATAGAAAGCTGGTTCTTATGCAGTCTTTTATCGGAAGGAAAGATAGGATGTGATGAAGAACATTGTCGGGTAAATCACTAATGTAATCAGAACTCTCACTCTGCAGCCGTGATGCTTCCATGATCTGCAGGCAGTTGTATAAGATTCAACCTGAAACAGAAGAGTATCAATTGGCAAAGAGACGGTATTTTGCACAAAAGAAAATTTAAGGTAAAAGGATTACACCCACAATAGTAATCATATTTTTGTTTTTCATATACATGAACTTAATCAACTGCTCAAAATCTCCATCTCGGATTCAAATTCATAATCCTAAAAACTAAAATTGAGTTTCATTGATTCCAATCACTGGGTGAACTGAAATTTATGCATACCATTTGGATTAAAGGGGCATTTTTTTAATCCATAAACTAAAAATCTATGTATGCCCACTTTATTGGAGGTTTGAGAAGAATGGTTAAAACAATGTTTTGACCTTATAATGTTCCATGCCAAGAATCATGAAGTTTCACCCAAGATATAGGTCCGTCAATCACCTCGTCCAAGGGTTGGGTAGAGGACAATTTTTTTATGACTGTAAAAAAAAGTAATACTTTAATAGATGTTGTTGATGGGAAAGAATGTCAATTTTGTTGGAAAATAGAACTAGGATACCATATTTCGAAATACAACTTTCTAAAATGAAAGACTTATGGGAAAGAAGAAGCAAAGATTAAGAAGAAGTATAGACTACCTCTATGCTTTAGTGGCTTTTTGCCCTATTTATCTGAAATCACAAGCGACAACCATTCGCTTCAGATGGATCACAACCATTAAATTAGGTGGTTATTTGCAAATATCTAAAAGTAAAAAATAAAACAAAGTTGGTTTTCATGTCTTGACTATATCTTGACCAAGTTTCGAGTGTATCGGAGGCGTGTTGAGCGTGTGTCAGAATCGGATATGCGTCGGACACGGATACGACAAGATTTTGAAGAGTCCGTGCTTCCTTGGATGAGATACCCCAAACATCAATTCAAATCTAATCTTCATATTGTTCAACTTTTAAAAACCCCAAAGTAGGGAAGATAACATGAAGAGGTTGCATCTTTAGGGAGGTCTTGTGGTATCCTTGCTTTGTGGAATGACCAATGACCAAATCACAGGCTTGGAGGATGTTGTGGATCAAGCTTACTCATTATCCTTGTTATACAACAGTGGAAGTTGGAGTACATCTCCGGCACGTGCCCCGTACGGTCTTTAGAGTGTTGGGCAGTCAAAATTGCAGATACGGCCATGATAGGACAAGGATACAACCAAGATATGTTTTAGCTATGACTTATGATTAATTATTAAGGGTTTTTTTTGTTTGAGTGATCACTTAAGTTATTGTAAGCATTATTATGAATTAAATATGCGAGATGTGGATGTTTATGAATAATGACGCATTTTGATTTCAAAGATGAATGATCCAATTACTTGGTGTATGTGATTATTTGCTTTAGTAAAGTAATGTTTATGGACTTTTTTAATCAGCAATGACGCAACCGACTCATAGTATATGCGGAAAAATAAAAGAAGACAATTTGCACAACCTTTACTTTATTATTAATCAACAAATATTATAACACTCTTTCAAGAACAAACACATTGAAAGACTATTTTCTTGGATGCCTAGAACCTACATAAATGACACTATATATAGACTAAACAAGTCCAAACCAAACAAATAAAGTCTACTCCTAATAGGAAAGCATTTCCATATTACTTTCCTTTTCCCGCAAGAACTTTCTTGTTTTAACCAAACAAAGAAACCTACTCTTAACAGGAAAGCATTTCCATATTACTTTCCTTATCCCTTAAGGCGAACTTCCCTATTTTCAGCAAAAAGCAAAATTAGAAACCTTCTAAATTTTGCCCCAAACCTCAAGATCCCAAAAGAGGATACTCCCGTACCAGCAACGTTAGTACTCAGTGAGATATGGATCACTATGATAGACCAAAAATAGATCACGTGATTATCTTATGCACAATATCTTGTGAATCAAACGTACAAACGGATTAATTAGAACCTTTTAAAAAATACTCCACATATAGCTCCAAACTTACAAGTTCACTTTGATTTCTATCACAAACTATCTACACTCTTAGAACTACTTCTAGAAATTTCGTTATTTCTTTCCCTCCAAACCACCCAAGTAAAAACATGAGTTGTTTGTCAAATCCATTTTTCTTTCAAAGATAAGCTTAAGCCTAGCATTGTTGGTTGAGTTCCAAATCCTAGTCCAGTCTAAAAAAATATTACAATTCGATGATTATATTTATATATTATGTTTATCATCATCATCATCAAAGCCCATTCTCGATACTCTCGGGGTCGGCTACACATATTTTGGTTCTCCAAGCAATGCGGTCTTCCCATACATCCTCGCCTAATCCAAGCTCAAGGATATTTTCCTTCACCGCCTTCATCCAAGTTTTCAACGGCTACCTTATAATGCAATCACATTCTCTGGCCCAATTGATGTTTTTGTTTTTGTATTCCTAATTTATCCATCAGGCCAATCGGATTGGTTCTTTGAACTTAGTTTTGGTGTTGCAGCTATATTTCGATTCATCATTTTCTTCCAAGGATTTCATAATTGGACAATGAACCCATTTCATATGATGGGAGTTGTCGGCGTACTGGCGATGTTCTGTTATGCACTATTCATGGTGCTACCATAGAAAATACTTTATTCAAAGATGGTTACGGTGCAAATACATTTCGTGCTCTTAACCCAACTCAAGCTTAAAAGACTAATTCAATGGTCACTGCTAACCGGTTTTGGTCCCAAATCTTTGGGGTTGCTTTTTCCAATAAACGTTGGTTACATTTATTTATGTTATTTGTACCAGTAACCGGTTTATGGATGAGTGCTCTTGGAATAGTTGGTCTGGCTCTGACTTCGTTTCCCAGGAAATCCGTGCAGTAAAAGATCCTGAATTTGAAACTTTCTACATAAAAAATATTCTTTTAAACGAGGGTATTCGTGCTTGGATGGCGGCTCAGGATCAGCCTCACGAAAACCTTGTTCCTTCTGTCTACATCCTCCACTAACTTGCCAATCTAGACATTTTCTAATTTGCGTTGTGCTTGGTCTCCTCCACACGTGACCAAACCACGTTAAACGCCTCTCTCTAATTTTGTCCTCTATGGGCGCTACACCTAAGTACTTCCTAATTTTTTATTCCTAATTTTATCCTTACGAGTTTTACCACACATCCATCTTAACATACGCATTTCTGTTACCGCCATCCTATGCGTATGTTGTCCCATAGTAGTCAAACATTCTGAACCATGGAGCAAGGTTGGTCGAACAATTGTCTTGTAGCATTTCCCTTTTAACTTTGCAGGCATCCTTCTATCCCATAATACTCCTGACGTCATTCTCCATTTCGTCCAACCAGCTTTAATCCTATGGTCCATATCTTATCCAATAGCCCCATTCTTTTAAATTATAGATCCTAGACATCGAAAAGCCTCCCACTCTGGAACGTCCACGCCTTCGATCTCAGTTGAATTACTCCTTTATTCACAACCAAAGTTGCACACTAGATATTATGTTTTACGACGACTAATTCTAAAACCTTACCCTCTAATGCATGCCACCGCCTATCTAATTTTCGACCTAAACCTTGACTAGTCTCATCAATTAAGACTATCATCTGCAAACAACATGCACCAAGGTACATCTTCTTGAAGATATCTCGTCAACTCATCTATGACCAAAGCAAAGAGGTATGGACTTAAGATCGACCCTTGATGTAGTCCTACTGATACTGGGAATTCACTGGACATCCCACCTGTTGAATGAACACTTATTACAGCCCCTTTATACATATCCTTAATGATATCAACACAACATTGTGACACTTTCTTCCTTACTAGTAGCCACCAAATTAACTCCTTGGGGACTCAATCGTAGACTTTCTTCAAATAAAAAACCATATGCAAACTCTTACGTTCCTCTCGATATTTTTCTATAATTTGCGTAAGCAAGAATATGACCTCCATAGTAGACCTACCCAACATAAATCCAAATTGATTCTCCGAAACAATGATTAAACTCCTAAGTTTTCGCTCTATGACCTTCTCCCAAAGTTTCATTGTATGATTTATGAGCTTTATCCCTCCATAGTTCGAGCAGTTTTGAATATCCCCTTTGTTCTTATAGATTGGTAAATGTGGAGCCTCCATGAATCTAACATTTTTCTAGTTTCCAAAATCCTATTAAAGAGCCTAGTTAGCCATTGAATCCCAACTTCTCCCAGACATTTCCATTCTTCAATTGGTATATCATCTTGTCCAACTATCTTCCCTGTCTTCATTCTTTTCAAAGCTTCTCTTAATTCTTTGAAACTAACTCTGTGATGGGAACACGCGATGTCTCCCTTCCTATGAAGCATACTTCTCCAAATTTAAGTCCCCTAGATGTGTCCCATTGAGAAGGTTCCAAAAGTAATCCCTCCATCTAAAATAGCTTTATCTTGCATTAAAACTCTTTCATCCTCATGCTTAACACACTTAACAAGTTAACATGACTCAAATTTCTAGTTTTTCGATCTCTTGCTTTAGTTATCTTGAAGATGTCCATTTCCCCTTCCTTTGTACCTAGCCTATTATATAGATCATCACATGCTCTTTTTTTAGCTCTCCCTATTGTTTTACTACTCAACCTCTTAACTTGCTTATAGAGCTCATAAGACTCTAGGCATCTATCTCTTCGCCATTCTTTAAAGCATCTTTTCTTTTCTGTAATAGCTTGTTGACATCAGTGTTCCACCACCACGTCTCCTTATCATATCTACCTCCTTTGGCCTATCCTAACTTTTCTTACGTCCCTCTTCTTATGCGGTTCGCCAAATGCTAAAAAAATATCGCTACTAATCATATCCTTTGGTTCTAGATTCTCCCAATCCTCTGTAACTGACTGGCCACCCAAAATCTTCTTTCTAAATTTTTGGCACACGTATCTGTAAGGCTCACTACTTAATTCTTGAACTAACTGTCCTTTAGCAATGACCCTTGCTAAAAAATCGAGAACTAACAGCCTATGTTGGTTTGTCAGACACTTCCTTATATAACCTTATAATTTTTACACTTACCTAGATCGTGTCTCCAAACAAGAAAATAATCAATTTGACTTTTATTATGCCCACTCGCAAAGGTCACCAATTGATCTTCCCTCTTATAAAAAATATTGATGATTCCAAAATCCTTAGCTAAAGCAAAATCTAGAATGGAAATCCCCAGAATATTTTGATCACCAAAGCCTTGACCTCTATGGACCCTCTCACACCCAACTCTATCCTTACCAACATGGCCAAAACCCTTCTTAGTCTCCTCGTCTAAACCCATTTGAGGTGCATACACGCTAATAACATGCACTATCTCTAGTTCTAAAGCTAATTTAATACTTATGGTTCTATCACTCTAAATATATATATATATATATATATTATGTTTATAAAATATATTATTTTATTTTCCTAGTTTTTGGAATTTTTTCATATTGCAGACGCAGTGATATCATATCTGGATCATATCCAAACAACCCAGTAAGGTCAGGGTCACTGGTCAGATCATACACCAACTTTCTATCCCCCAGGTTGATATTGGTTGAAGAAAAATGTTTGCGTTTACTCATCGAGAAATGGTGAGTTCCAAGATTTGTTACAAGCTTGAAGCTATGAAATGGCGAAATTGAGGAATTGGTGAAAGAAGTGGAAGGTGCATTTGAAGGTAGATTAGTGAGATTGCTTCCCTAGATTAGAGGAAAGAAATTTATTTTGAGTGAAGAGGACAGTCTTAAATCCTTTATGAGGATGGATGGTGGGAAATAATGAGGTAAAGTGGGAGTAGTCTAGAACTAAATAGCTTCTCAAGGGAACAATAACACGAAAGCTTCCATGGTTTTTTCTCCTTTAGGAGGGGAAAAAGTAGGCAAGAATGATACGCGATAGTGTGGTGGCAGAAGATGAGGCTTTAATTCGAATTCAAAATTTTCCATTTTCAAAGTGCTTTATGATGATTGTAGTGAGCGGAAAACTTCATTAGAAGGATTGGAGTTGATGCAATCTTTCGAGGATAGGGGAGGGAGGGAGGGTAGACAAAAGACTCAAAGGACTTTGATGCCAAAGATATCTTTAAGACTCGTCAAATTTGTGGAAGTGATAAGGCTCTGAGTCTGGATGGATTTGCATTAGATTCTTAAAGATGTGTTTAGATGTCGCTGGTGGTGAGGACATGGAAATAGTAAAGGAATTCCTAAATATGCCTTTTCTGTATTGAAGACTCAATTCGGTTATATCACATTATAGCTTCGAGAAAGCGAATGGGTGAGCTACATGAAAAATTTTAGACTCACTACCACAGGGGGCTATGTATATTGCTAAAGTTGTTGCCATAGATTCCAATCATGGATGGAATCTATCATTTGGCCTAATCAAGGTGGCTTTGCTAAGGATAAATAAAATCCTTTGAACTAATGGTTATCATTGCGTTGGTTTACTCAAGACT
This sequence comes from Berberis vulgaris, assembly GCA_963556465.1. Classification (NCBI taxonomy): domain Eukaryota; kingdom Viridiplantae; phylum Streptophyta; class Magnoliopsida; order Ranunculales; family Berberidaceae; genus Berberis; species Berberis vulgaris. The sequence continues at coordinate 62,789,055 of OY747135.1, forward strand.
GAGATCCTGTACCCTGGGACTTGTGTAAGGTTGACTTCGAACAACTCATATGATCATGTAAGTTGGGACTTTGTTCATTGGTGCATGAACCACAGGGCTTTGAATTTGGATGAGAATTCACCTTTCATGGTTCATTTATCCATTATTATTGGCAATGCTCCCATTAGCTTCTTCAAGACGTAAATGGAATGTCATCAATGGGGTCCGACGTTGTCGTCCAATTTTACCATTGTAGTGGAGGCAATCAACAAACTTTAACATGGCACCTTTCCAATTTGCGGAAGATCCACTGTTTTACTTGGATGAAGATATAGCTCATGTGGTTTGAAAACCTCTTCATTCTTTTTCTCTTTTTCTCAGGACTTAAAATAAAAAATTTCAACAGTCTGGTGTATTGAGTTGGGGATGGTGCTAATTGCATATTCTGTGATGCTGTTTTGGTCGTCAATTGGTTATATTGCTTAGGAGCCAAGAACCATAACAAGCATTTATGGGATCCGATGGCAATGTCATTGGTGTAGAAGACTTGTTTGTGGAGGGGAGCTCACTTCAATTAGGAGCTCTCTTGCAAATATTCCAATCTACTTAATGTCTTGCATAGGTTGGTTGCTCTCAAGTTCAAAAGAATTGTTAAAAACTTCCTTTGATTGCCATGAATTGGGAACTTACTAGCATTCTGAAAGAATATGGTGGGAAATCTCTCTTGAAATGATGAACAAATCTCCTTTTTAGTGGCTTTGTAAATATGGTATGGATAGACATGGGACAAAATGAAGGCCGCTTCAGTTGGCATCGAACGTACGCGGTTGGTTGGATCAATCTTATGGCACTATTACTTGGCTAAGTATTTCCATTTTTTTGAAATATGTTTTCCTCAAAGAGTGATCTCTCTTGAACCAAAATCATAACAATAGAAACAATTACTACTTCAAAGAACAAAATGCAGACACCATCCCTTGACATATCCAAATTCAATCACAGATACAGAGAAAAGAAAATAAATTATGAAATCTAGAATCCTAGTTTATAAACAAATCAGACTGAAATTAGTGGAAAAAGTGATGAGAATATAGTAAATTCATCCTTATCCCAGATCACGAAATTAAAATTAGATGATAGGAAGGAACAAAACCTGGTGAATTGTTAATACGATCAAAATCGCGAAGATGGGATGAACCGATGTTGGCTGGGCGTGCGTTGTAGAATTTGAGGACGAAGATAGAGATACAATTTATAGTTATCTTTATGGAGAGAACAAAGGGCTGTTTAGATATTGCCCTATCTCATCATAGTCTAAAACTCTAAAGGCATGGGCTCTTTAATACCACATCTTCTACTATCCCATACCATCAAATCAATTTATTTTTTTATTTTTGAAGTGCTAACCCACATTACCAATTTAAACCATTATTTTTCTCTTCTCTCTCACCCTCTCATCTCAAGAACAACAACATGGTCATGTTGTGATAAACTACTCCTATGTTGTTATGGTGTAGCGAGGAAATGGAGCGATCGATTGCGAGGGACAGTGAGAGACGACTGACGACAACAAGAAATAAAGGAGATGGGGCTACAATGGTCGCTAGGGGTGGGCATGGGACGGAATGGTACAAGATGGATCTCATCCCTATCCCATCCTATTCATTCGAAATCGAGACAAGATAGACATCATCCCGACCTCATCCCATCCCAAACGAGTTCGGAACAGGACGGGATGAACATGAATTAAATAGTTCTTCAATGAAAAATAACAAAATAATTTCATCTCACATTGTTCAAACACAAATAATGTCAAATTAACTTTCATCGTAACAATATTAAATGTCATATAAAATTATGGTCCAACTCCAATGAACTTACAATTTTTATGTTAAGCATCCTTTATGTGATACACTAACAAATAGTTATACATATAACTCATAGTGCAAAACTAAAATAAACCATCATTTGCCTTTATTTTTCTATAAAAATAATTGTCATATAATCTAAATATGAAAAACATAAATTTTCATGGTTCTATTTGACCTAAAATTTCCATATTGAAGTTTTTATCTAAAAGAGTGTCAAATCAAGCAAGTAAATTTTCTAGATGTTTTGATTTAATTTCAACACAATCCTAAACTTTCCTTTAGAAAGTAGTTTGATTAAAATTAATAATAATAAATATTAAATAAATAAGTTTGGGACGAGATGGGTGGAATTGAAAATCTCAAAAGGACCCGAAAAAATTGGGACGAAACGAGATCGAGATCGCGGGATCGGATATCCACCCCTAATTGTGGTAGTTTGTGCAAGATTAAGGTGTTGGAATGTGGCTGTAGACTGATTTGTGGGCATGGCTGATACTGTCCAGCAATCGCAGAAGCCGCATAGTTCTCCAATCATCGCCCGTCCATCATCATTCCACTCTCCTCTTCTCCCACTCAGCCACACCAGCCAACACTATCTCAACAATCTCCACATTTGGTGTAAATCGACATCCATCCCACAATCCATCCACCCTGTCCGCACCATCTCGAAGTACACCTCCTCCTCGAGTATGTTGTGCAACCACAATCCCTAGAGTAGTACTCAATGTACGGGCTCAACTATTTCCAGTGTTGTTGGCTTCACCTAGTCAAAACCACCGCACAAATTCCACCTCATCCGGACAGGTAGAACACTCCCTCTTGGCATGGATCTGGAGCCTCACCCTGGATCGTTCACCTGGAGGATTTGCGCTCCACCTGGACGTGGCTCGCTGCCCATGTGCCTACTCTCCTTGAAGGATGTGTCATCTGCACCTCCACTTTGCCAAGTCTCAGCTGAACCATGAGCTTTGATACCACTTGTTAGGGCATCGCGCACCTGCGTGCACTGCTTGGTCCATTATATATAGCAACGATATTGTCGCCAACTTAAAAATGATATTGTTGCCAACTTAAACACCACCCTATTGGGCCCCCGTCCTGGGCCTTGGTAGTGTAAGGTTTTCTCCAGAAGGTCTGACTATTCAAGCCAATGTTATCCCAACACTAACCTGATTTTATGTTTGCGTTGCAAGGTATGAGAACAAAGACATAATCAAGAGTTTATCTGATTTTGTTCTACTACACATCCTCTCATTCCTTCCCACAATCTATGTTGTGGGGTGTAGTCACGAAGATGGCGATATGTTTGGACTTTTGTACCTATTCTCGACTTCGATGAAAAAAATCCAAGTTGGTTTATGAACTTTGTCAACAAAGTTCTACTGCATCACAAATTTTTGACAGTTCAATTTAAGATATAATTTTTGCGATCTCTTTCGTCTCTGGTCCTGGGTGTGTTACGTCTTAACGTTTCATCAAGTTAGAGAATTCACTCTTAGCATCAAAATATGAATTTTTTTAATTTTAATTTTTTTTTTTTTTTTTGACAATGCAGAGTTCAATAGGTCTAGCTGGAATTTTGTGTTGCCTTTTTGCCTATTTACTTCTACATCGTTGAGAACTTTGAAACTCAAATATGGGAATTTCATACTTCCCAATTCAGTGACCATGTCAAGTCTCAAACACTTAATTCTTTCCATTGTTTGGTTTTCCTGTAAACATGTGAATTTGAATAGGGAAGTCTCCTTTGGTTTCCCATCCCTTAAAGACTTGTTTCGGATGGGTGTGTGTCACACCCCGATTTTTGATACACCGAAATATACCAAAAATTTGCTACGTGACGCACCCATAGTATTTTTATTTTGTTCAAATTTTATCGTAGTTGGTTATTTCATGTTTTGTCTCTCATTTGAAAAATATGTTATATTATGATGTTGTGGTTACGGATTCAGATCACTTGCCAGCACGTTGCGGATCCCGTAGCGGGTCGGGGCATGACAGCGTGAATGGCGAATGTGGACACTCTCAATATTTTTGCCCCCAAGCTCAACAAAGTAATCATCATATGTGATAAATCTAAGGGTGGCGATTGTAAGGTTAACCTGAATGTGGAGAGTATCACTTACCTTACCTTCTCAAACACTCTCTCAAGTACTTATGTGACCTTAACCTATCCTCCTAATCTTTGGTTCATAGATTTATTGATCTTGATGGTGTTGGATATGATATTAATCTAGGTGGACATGGTCTTATCAAGAAAATCAACAATGTAAAGGTTCTAAGTGTACCTTCCAATGGGGTATTAGCTCAGCGGTTGTGGTGTATGGAATTTCAAGTCAAGTTTTCAAACCCTGCTGTAGGCGTTTAATGGTTATGGGATCCAATAAAAGCCTTGCTCACCTAAAATGAGGTACTAAGTGTATATTGTATGACTATCTATGTAAGTTTCCTGTTTTTGTTAGAAAATTTAATGTTTGATGGAAGAATATGAAACATTTTCTGTTTTAATTTTTATTTTTTAATTTAAAAAAAAAATTGTGGATGTATATTTCATTTTCTTTGCGTGAGATTCAAATGGCTTCTGGGTGCTAATGCATTGTAATTTTCTGTGTGAAGTCTCTCTCTTGCGTATGCCAACGCTCTCCCCAGCTGCTCACGTTTCCAAATGTCACCAATCTGATTGTGACCAAAATACATCATTTGCATGGCAAAACCTTATGATGTTTCTCCATTTGCTTCCCAATCTCGAGTCTCTGCTATAACCACCCATTTAGTATATATAGCTGATGGATCGGGATGTTAAAGAGGCGAACCTATGATTATTAATATTTTTATACTATTTACAACATAATGTGGCATTGCAAATGCTTCTCAATATGTAATCACATTTTTCAATACTATTTACGGTGTAATGCAGTGTTGCAAATGCTTCTAAATAGTTTTTCAACTATCAAAAATTACAGGCAACACCTAACTTTGTTGCTACAAATGGTCTTCAAGTATTAGTAACACAGAAACCATTGCAACAAGTACCTTTATTTGTTCTTTATCTAATAGAACCAAAACTATTAGCAACACTGTCCCTTTTCGCAACATCTGATTAGTGGAACTTGGCCTGTGTTGCAAATAGTTCCGTCGCAAAAAGACTTGTTTCTTGTAGTACTGCCTTCCCCTTGGGCCATTGCCTTAATTTTATTTAATTTCCTAGCCATTTTAGGCTAGCAATTTGTTCTGTGGAGGATGAGCACGCCTCCACACTTTAATGTAAAATCTTATCTAAACCCAATGAATGATGAGAGAAACCAAAAGAAGTGGGTTCCCTCGCAAAATTGTAATCATGGTAACTGTTATTATTTCTATTAGCGTTGTTGATTCATTGGAAGTCTTCAGTTTGTGCCAAGAGTCTCAGGAAATATAATTCCCAAAATTATTTTTGTTTCAGGGTGGTGAATCCATTCAAGAGGAACTTGCTACAAACACACAAGTTCAAGTTTCTTATGCCAACTGTTCATGAAAGCCAACTGTTGAACTTATGAAGCCTATTGAAGAGATTCAAGAATTCAAGGGCCTATGCTAAGCTTCACTCTGAGAGGATGAACGAGGTTCCATACCAAAGAAGGCTGCAAAGACAGGAAAGGTTGATAAGAAGTAATATGATTAAAATATATATATATATATATGTATATATATATATATATATATATATATATATATATATATATATATATATATATATATATATAATAAAAAAAACCTAGAGAATCAGAAGTGTAAAAGAGTTGATTTCAAGTTCTTGTATGAGTTTGACAATAGGAACTTATTATTATTCAATCTTTCTTCATTTGAATTTCCTACAGATGTTAATGCTTTATATGATGAACTGAAGAAACCCCTGAAATAGGCACCCTGTTTACATGTGTTCTAACACAATGTCACCATATGGAAATTGGTTTACGTAGTAATAGATGAGTATAAACAGAGAATCGCAGACTACTTAATAAAGTATATATGCTATTGACACTCAAGTGTCATGTTTCAAGTCAACTGCCTACTAGAATATGAGAAGAGACATTGCAGATTGGAAGAACACCAATGGAGTGCACAAGAACTCCTACTCAATATGATATCCGAATAAAGAAATTGTATAATGATAATGCTTTGATTCGATTCAATTTTACATGGAAGTGCATTATATGGAATTTGGTTAAATTTTTTTTTGGCTATGTGATGATCGACATCTCTAGACTGAAATTACATTACTAGAATCCAAGCCCATCTGGCGGACTGCGCTGGGCAGGCTTAGAATCGCTTGGGTCGGATCAGTGTTGGGCTGACGCTAGGGCCTGTTATTCCTCGAGATCATCATGACATGTGTATGGCGCAGAATTGGGACCGTTTTGGTGTATCATCAGCTACTCTCCCAAGTTAGTGGGTCATTACATCGGTTCACTAAGTCACTTCTTGAAAAGATATGCCACTTATGATGATTGAGTCTGAATCGTTGTTTGAGTCGCGCTTCATTACTTAAATGTGTGTTGGTTCAATGGAGAAGAGGCGAGAACCCAATCCCTATTTAGGTCTTCCTTTATGCGGAGACTGACTCTTCTATTTCTTTGTTCTTAGAGATTTTGTTCTGTTCATCTTTTGATTGAAAATATTGTTCATCTTCTTCATGGCTCACCAAAACCATCTTGATGGCGCCACTTTAGCCAAGGGCCTTGAGTTTTTCGAAGACCAGTTGCTTTCTGAATCGGGCCTTGCTGAAATCCGGAAGAAGTTCGGGGTCCTTGAGGACCTGCCACTATATGCTCTGAAGGATGATCAGACGCCAATGTTTTCGGGATTTATCTGTTTGCACCGCGGGATGCTCCAAACTGGAGTCCACTTCCATGTTCTTGACATGATTTGGGACTTCTTGAATTTTCTTGGAATCCCTCCTACCCAGTTGGTACCCACTGGGTAGAGGATCATTCTTCTCATTTTGATCAGAGCGAAGGAAGATGGCGTCGGCAGGTGATCCAGTTACTGACTTCTCCTCGGCTGAACGATCACGCCATTTGTAAGATGACATTGCCGGCTTGCTTTGATAATTTGCCTGATGACTTCAAGTCCCGGCAGAAGTATCACTTTTTGGCTCCTGCAGATTCAAAGTACATCTAGTTAAAGGGTCGTCCGCTCGAACGAGAGTTCAAGCCACTTCGTAAGTGTAGCCTTATCTTTCAATTTCGTTGCGCTGACTGTATGTTAATTGTTTCTCGTGTTTCTTCGCAGGGACATTCCCCACTACTCCTCTTACCCAGAGGAGCGAAACACTATAAAGAAAAGTTGCAACTTGCCGATGAAGAATGTGGTGGAAGTCATATGTACTACCAACTTTATTCACAGTAGGCTATGGGACAATTGACATGAGACCCCCACTCTTTACCGATCGTCGCGAGTTAAGTCCGAAGGGGGGGGGGGGCTTCTAGAAAAAGGAAAGACACCGGAGTTAAGGCTCATGTTTTGTCTGACACGGATGGGTTTTCTAAGACGCTTGCCTCCTTTATAGGTTCGAAGAAGTCCCGTGTTAGGGCTGGGTCATCTTCCAAATGATCCGCTCTAGTAAGTGAGGAGCATGAGCCTGATCGGCCTGCCAAGGCGGAGGCCGAAGTGTCGGTCTGGGAGAGGGACCACCTACAATGACACTACACTAATGCTAATGCTATATGACACTACACTAATAACTAAGTGACTTCAAACTAATTATTAAACAACACTGCAAACTATAAAAATAAAGTAGTGAAAGAGAGCATTGGCAATGTTTTTGTGACATTCCTGAATAATTTCAGTCTTTATTTCAGAAAATACATGGATGCAATTGTTCATCCCCATTCAAGTCCTATTTTTGAAGTAGAAAAACAAAATTTTGAAAGGACTTGTAGTAGCTTTATAAATCTTCAATAAAATGATCTAATTATGAAGTGTATATATATTATCCTATGTGCAGGAGATCTTGCGAAGTTGCAGAACGAGAAGCCTTTTCCATTTTTCTAGTATGAATGGTGATGGAAGCAATGAAGAGTGTAGATCGTATTATGATGTGAGATGCCCATGCATCACCATGTTTTTTCCAGATCCCTAATAATTTGTTTAGTTATTGTGATTAGGGTTAGGGTTAGGGTTATGGTTATGGTCATGGTTATGGTTAAGTCATGTTTGGCTCCATAGTGATTCCCTAGTAACTATTGTGAACAGGACCTGTAGCTTCAGAACTAATCAGTTGCTTAACTGGAATTTTGCATTTAGTTTGAGCGTTTCAAAATGAAAACTTTTGGCTTTGTCAGACTGTTCTTGATTTTGTACTTAAGCGTTCATCCTTTGGTTGCTTTCTTTAGGAGTTATACCATATGATAAATTGTAGGAGTATTTGGGAGACAAAAGCGTGTAGTTGGGGGCCTTTTATTAGACTTTGTAGTATTGTGAAGCAACACAAATCTGTGATTGGAGTTAAACAATGAAGCAACACAAATCTGTGATTGGAATACTTTACTGTTAATTTGAATCATTCTGTATACGCTCATCACACATGTGTGAGTTGGTTATATCTTTCATGAAACCAATTAGCCAGCTTATACGACTTTGGTAATCAGCTGGTCATGTTTCACGCTCCCTTCGGAATGAGCTAGAGAAGTCTTTGTATGTATCCGAATTATCTGACCTCTCGTTGCTTATTGATTAGGTGAACCTCCATTACCAGGATCTGAAATACATTCTATAAGGGAACATACGAAGCAAGAATACTGAAAGACCGCGTTTGACTTCCACACCCGCTGCTAGAGCTCGTCTACACCGAGGCACTCCAACAAAGCCTAGTTGACTCCATAACTTGCACTTCACCCCAAATGAAAAGTCTAGTTGACTCCCACAACTGGACTCCAACAGGTTTTCAAGCAACATGCTACGAAACACAAAGCCGAAGCAACAAGATCGTAGTTAAGCTATCCTCAAAGTTGCACTTAGTGATGATTATGCGACTGTGTTATTTCAGGAACATAGACTGACTGAGCACAAGGTATCCTTCAATGGGAAACGGGATACATCGACTTCTCAGTGCTACGAGTGACAGAAAGTGACAAGGGGGGAGCACACCAAGCAAGTTAATAGGTATAGATATTTATCGGAAGAGTAATTGCCACTTGGATTATCATGAACTGCCGATTGTTGATTGAGAAATGACCAGAATAGAATGTAATCATTACCACTTGGTCTTGAGTTCAAACCCAGTTTGCGGCATCTTTATCAGTTCCGATCTTTAATGGGTTCTGGGATCCTATAAAAAACCCTACTCACCTTCAAAAATAAATAAATGAGCTAAACATTTTTCTTTTTTGGATAAAACCTATATATGTATGCATAAATTAATAGGTATAGATACAGCGCAGCTGCTATAGCAAGTTGAGCCAGCCATGTTTGCTAGTCTTTTTTGACATTTTTTTTTTTTTTTTTTTTTTTTTATGTTTTTACACTTTTTATCCATTCTCTTTAAAAAACAACCACAAATACTATCTATAAAAGAGATATTCTCTTTAAAAAACAACCACAAATACTATCTATAAAAGAGGTAGAAGTGTAAAAAACCCAAAAAAAAAAAGAATAGCAAATATGGCTGACTAAAATTGTTGATAGCGAGTTTGTGTGCCTCAACAATGTGATAACAGAGTTAAAATACTCAAATACTGACAACTTTGAATTGGCCAAAATTTTCTTTAAGCGGGTAGGGAAAAAATGGGCAGCAGACTATCAACAGATCCAGAGATTAACATTTACATTAGACCTGGCCTAAATTACAACCCTATCTAATCCTTCCGAAAACAATTAGTTCTGAACACCCATCGAACAGGCACAAAACAAGTAAAATTGATCGTCTAATTCTTTTCACATTGACCAAAATAGAGAAATAATGGTGTCCAAAACAACAAGACTCATACAGCTTTGATATTCACATTGTTCGCACGATGTCAGTCAGAATTAAAAAAATAACTATAAGACCCAATCAAGTCAGAAACTGTCAAGACTCCAATTATAAAACTAGTCAGAAAAGACGATGGCCATACAACCAGTTGATTACATTCAAGGGTGTTCAGTATTTAAACTATTTTGAGTTGTATTATGATTCACAAAGGGCGATCCCTACCCCTACCGCAGAGTTCAGTCTTGGTGGCCTTCCTGAACAGGTGGGGCAGCAAACCTCACATTCGCTGGCCGAGCCACAACCACGGTATCATCAGCAAAGAGCGACTTTATAAATGCTGGAGTCTTCAATGGGCGTCGACCTGTCATCTTGGGGTACACATCTTCGAGGAAATAGTACGCATGACCGGCTATCATTCCCTGAAAATATAAACTTTAACTTAGTATAATTGACTTGGATGTCCAAATAGAATAGCATTGAAAAAGGCCCCATCTGGGAAGGCCAAAATTATTATTGGTTTTTTGCCAAAGTTTAGCGCAGAGCTTCTATTTATTGATGCAGGAACTACAATTTTGATGGTGCAATAGAACATAGATTGTTTTTCTGCTGTCACATATGAAAACCATAATCCTAGGAGGTGATGTAGACTTTTGTTGGGGTCCCCTCGTCTTCCTCCTTTTCCTATTCTCATACTCAATAATACAGTTTTCTGATTAAAAAAAAAACATAAAAATAAGATACACTCCTAAGAGGTGACTAAACATGGCAAAATGAAGAGAACTTGTTTTGATAACTTATTAAGAGTTGGATTACAATTCGAAAGAGGTACTAGTCCTGGTATAATGTTTATCTAAGAGCGAATGTCACACAATATGAATAGGGAACTAATATGTGTAATTTTGTTTGCGTATAGCATGATATTCTCAATGAAAAAGAAGATTACAAATTACAATTTTGGCTCTCTTGGCTTGAATTGTAACTGCCTTTTTTTTCAAGCTTATGGCATACACTATCATAGACTATTCTTCCATTTGAGTTTAGACATAAGACAATTCCAGTCCTAAAACATTAAGGAAAGAATAAATGAGATGTGACCTCCTTTATTGCTTATTACATAGTATTTCATTCATTTCAGACAAGTCACTAGCATTTTGTCTAATGGTAAGTATAAAAATAAACTTTCTTGGTTCAAGTATAGAAAAAAGTATTCGCTCTAAACTGCCAAGAAATATACCAGCAAATCCACCCAAGCGCTGGTGCCAACAAGTACAGAGAATCCAAGTAGAACCTGAAACAAAGTATAACAAAACTTAGTATTTATATTAAAAATAATAGCAAAAGAAAAAGGTAATAACCAAGAGGCAAAGCAATCGGGGCCCTAAATTTAGTTAATTGCAACCCTACAAGACACTCACTAATTATGGGTCTCACCCCCATAACCCATGTGAGCAAAGATTGGACTGGTCCTATGCTTAAACCCCTCAGTGAAAGGCATGTCAAGTGAAATATCACACAACATGCAAAGACATGACTTCCTTCTATGCTTGACACCCCTCAGTGAAAGAGGTGTCAAGTGATTTACTGTTCAACACACTTATATTTTAAAGGGGTGTCAAGTCGTATATCTGATTGTAGGCGATGTTAGTTTCGTTGTGGTCTCATGTTCATACAAAAAATACTTATTAATTGTTCTTCCTTTTCTTTTTTCAAAACAATTGTCCGTCCTAATTGTACTTAAATATAACACAATTCGCTTATGCAAGCATTGAAAGCTCCACCAAACAGCTGCAAGAAGTTCGCAGGGTCCAAGACTGATGCAAATGTCATCTTGGACTGAATGAGCTGCAATCAAGGATTGTGATTTCGTCCTTTGAATTAATTTCGGTCTTAAGAAATATTTCAGTGTATGTAGAGAAAAAGTAAAATTTCGAGTATATGTTTTAAGCCTAAAGTACACAAGTACATATTTAAGTACATATATGAAGCCTAAGTACATATTTAACCTAATATATAACCTTATATGAAGCCTAAGGTTATTTAAGCTTATATAATAACACATTAAATATATTATATTAGGCTTCATTAAATATAACCTAATATATAACTTTATATAACCTTAAATATATAACCTTATATGAAGCCTAAGTACACAAGTAACTCTATAAATGTAATTTTCTTAATAATTTTTTGGGTGTTACACGAAATATTGTGTTAAAAAAATGACAATATTTTGGCTAAAAAAATATAATTTGCCTTATATAAATTTTGGGTTTTACACGAAATATTTCGAAATAACTCGTCGTAATACTGTACCTTTTGATTTCGGTAGTTTAAATTTCGAGATCTCAAAAAACGAAAGATTTCGATTAAATTTTGCAAAATCACAGTCCTTGGTTGGAATGCATCATCACCCTCACAAGTCCCCAAGAGAATGTCACCCATCAAGGCAGTATTCAACACCATATTGCTAGCAAACCCTTGAAAAAAGCGGCAAAGCAAACCCCAAGTCTCTAACAAACACAACAGGATGTTGTTTTGGAGGCTTGGACCTAATCTTTGGCACTAGAGATGGGCTTGGGTGCCTTTAAAACTTGATAAGATGCCATGGCAGTTGTAAATTATAATGAATCACTAAAGGCTGTTGATATTCGGTTGTTCAAATCAACAGTAGAGGTCAGACCAGATCGACCAGTTCATCGAGGCGTTGTTGACAATGGGACAAGCAGTCTGCATGATCATAGTTGTCTCCCTCTGATTGATCAACTCGTTTTGCAAGTGTCCTTGTCTGGTGATGGTGCACTAGGGCCCATTGACTTCCTTGTGGATTATTTGGTCTCTTGTTGATCACTTTCATGAGCTTGAACTAATTTGTGCCCCCCAAATTTGTTATTGAAGTCCTTTTCAAAGGGGTTGAACATTTCTCTAGCATTCAAGATCAACATTTTTTCCCTAGCAAAATATTGACGACCTCTTCAATGGATCAACTCCCATCTCATCATTGCCAGAAGCCACGGCAATCACCCCAACCAAGCCATCAAGGTACTGTCGCCCATCAGCTGCCACTCCCATGGTCATCTGTCAATCTAGTAACCATTTCGTCCTTCTCAATCCGGTAGGAAAAGCCTCTTCATAAAATGTAGAGCACCACTTTATTTGATTCATCCACTTTGTAAGATACCATCCACTATCTTCCTCTTAATTTACTGTAGCAACTCAACTCCTTTGTTTCACTCACCAAAACTTCTAGTCCCAATGTTAAGACTCAATCATAAAGACACTGGCCAACACCCAGAGTCTCTCTTTTCTGGGATGGAGGGAGAGATGGCAGTGTAGGTTGGAAAAGAAAAGGGGGAAAGGAAACGTGGTTGCGAGAGCAAAGGCAGTTTCAACTGCCATGTGGCCACTTGGTCGAGCCTTTTTCTGTCATGTTTTAATTTGATTATTCAAAGATAAAAGTCGTACTTTACATGACACAAACAAACGCCATCAACCAAATAAATAATTTCTCAAGGAAATAACATTGAGAATACAGAAAACCTTTTTTGGAATACACATTTCCAGTGAAACAAGCAGAGTATTAACAATAAATCATGATAGAAACTAAAACAAGTCATCTTAGCAGCTGATATCGTCACAGTTATACTACCAACAGAAAAATGTGCAATAAATTGGAAATGGTCGAAATTAAAGTCCCGGTAATTTGTAAAAACGTTAAAACAGAAACAACATACAAGTTTCTTACCCATGGCAAATATGCTGCTGTAAAAGTAAACAGGCCCAAGAAACTCATATGGATAAATGGATTCTGCTTGCTCCATACATAAACCTGCATTGTAGAAAAGTAACAAGCTGAACCAATCCATTCAAAATAACCAATACGTAAAAGACAAAAAAAAAAAAAAAGTAATCATAACATGGTAACCGACCATCATGAAGGTTAAGGAATTGCTAAGAAAGAATATTTTTGCAAATGACTCGGATACATAAGGTATCATGCCACCAACTAGAACAATTCCAGTTAAAACAGTAGCACCAAACAGAAGCATGTAAAAAAAGTCAGCGGTCCTTCCCCTGAATGAGTTCTCTTCAAGAAGCTTGCAATATCGTGCAAGAAAAAACATGTGAAACAAGAAATCCAAATCTGCCAACAAAAAGAATTACAATTTCAGTTAGGTACCTGTCACGTAATAAGTAGAGAAAGCTTGAGATACCTAAAATAGAATAAATTAACATAACTGAAGGTACACTTAATACTATATAAGAGTGAAGTAGGATCATGGAATCAGTGTTGCTGATGAATTGAAAAGGTGTTTAAGCCTACAGGTCAAAACAGTGAAGTGGGAAAGCAAGCAAGTCCATTGCTGAATGATCTCAATCTCAACAAGGTAACCGAAAATGGACCATATGACACGTGAAATTTTGCAACTTGATATATGGGTTAAGATCTATTAGATTTGAAACAGACATTATAAACCAAGTTCTGGTCTATGTAACAAGGATTACTCTATTTATACTCCCCAAAAAATATTAAAGTGTACAACACGTATCGTGTTGGATACGCATATCGGCTCTCATGGATACTCCCATTGGACACTCCATCATCAAGTTTTCAACAATCATTGAAAATTTTAAATTCTTTCCAAATGTTACAGGCATGTTATGGCATGGCAAGTGTGTTGTACATGTGTAGCAATAGCCTATTAGTGAATGAATATGATTCAAAACATATTGTTGAAAATGTAATTAATAGTAAAATGTACTAGCGGTGTCCCGTACTGTGTTTTTTTGGCTGACATGTCCGACCTATCATATCCATGTCGGATACCGTCTCGCCGTCGTATCCATGTTGGATACCGTCTCGTTGTTACACTGGTTTTGGTTGTGGTTTCACAGAATGCGTAACTTGATCAGTGTGCTCTATTTGTTCGTCTATTCCAAGTAACCAACATCATATTGTTGTTTTTACCAAACTTCTGTGAACCGAATCATCGATCTAGTCAAGCACGTCCAACTTCAGAATCTTCCAATTTCACAATTCAATTCACCAAATCTTACTTACTTATTGACACAATTCATATGTTTGAATAAAAAAGGTGTGAATCTTATAATTCATAATTTGATCATAAGACATTGAATGAAGTCCTTGTATATCCCAAAATTTAATCTTGAAAGACAACAAGGTGACAACTTTACTAACACACCTTAATTTAAAATATAATATCCACCAAACAATTGAATTAAAGTAGGAAAGTGCTAAAGGTAATCCTAAGGTAAGAACATAATCAAATCTTCAAATATGGTTTAATTAAGATCTACTTAAATTTAATCTAAACGGCAATCTCAATCTAATCGTAGTCCTATAGGCTATAAGTGAATCTTAATATATTCCTATTATAATGTTTCATTTCTAAATTTTCTAATACCTTCACCCTCAAACTTGCAAGGTTATAAGATCCTCGTGGATTTGACACGATGAATTAAGTTTCTGATCCAATGGTTCCCTTAAATATTTTTGCTAAGAGACGCAGCAGGAACCCACCTAACCTTGTAAAATATCATATTTAATGCAAATTTTAAAATCTCATAAAAACCCAGAGCCAACAACATGGCACAATCTATTAGTCTAGGTGGCATTCAACTTGTAGTAGAGAACAAAATAATGGTTGGAAAAGAAAGGAGAATTAAAAGTTTAATCTCTGACAATGACACTAATAGGTTCAGGAGGTTTGGCACGAAACTCAGAGTAAGTTCCGCTCAGGAAGGTGTGTGATGAGCCCCACTGTGGATGCTCTAATGAAGATACAACCAACACACTGAATAGATATTTATTTTTATGAGTTTTCTAACTTAAACTACAATTGTCAAGAACCTGGTGATTAGATCTAAAAACCGTATACCTAACTTAGATCTAAAAACCGTATACCTAACTTTAAAAACAGAGGATGAAAACTTCATACGGGTTTTGCAAGGCTTGAGCCTCACTTGATTCGGGTTGAGAAATGAAGCACTCATTCAAGGGCGAAGTAAGTAATCACTACTGGATGGGACACTCGGGAAACCACTTTTTAAACTTTAAGCACACAAACTAACAAGATTCTTAGTCGTTCATGCATGCATCTTCTATTTAATAAATATATTTTTAAATGAAAATATTTCAATACAAAATACAATGGAAGACTTTCAAAGAATTAAGGCTCATAATCAATGTATTCCAATCTGCATACAACAAGTCAAAAAACAACCCGTTAAACAAAGAAAGATGTGCACTCAACCCCACAAAGTAATAAGCAGCTCCATAATCATATTACCAATAACCGTTATCTTTGAAATATCATGTCGTTCATTCTTTCCAAACAGTCGAACACAAAGTGAGTGCTAGCACTTTCCGTAACACTCTCTTTAGAGGACAAATGATTCGGAGTTTTTTCAACACCTTAACAAATGTGCACAGTGCACACATCAGATAACCTTTTTCTCATCATTTCTTGTTTACTTTGTGTATTCTATTTTGACCAATTGTATTTTAATGCGTCGGAAAAGCATAATTGATTGAATTGATCTCGGTAGCTACATCACCCACACAATTTAAAGAACCTTAAGGCACACGAGACATATATTATTGATAGAATTCAAATTGAAAATCAACAAGAATTACATTGTAGAAATTGAAAGAAAATAACTCTACGATAACATAGGTAAACGAAATAAAAACTCTTCTTATATCAATTGTCTAAGAAAGAACAACCTACACCTTATTTATATTTGACCTAACTTCATTGGCAAGCATACCCAACCCTAAAGTAATTGGAAACAAAGCCCTAACTATTATGGGTTGTTACTAAATACAATATTACTAACACTAATATTACTTAAAGAGCCCGTGTACATCAACCTCCACGAGTTGAAGAAGTTTGTCCTCAAGCTTGAAGTCAAAGAAATCAAACGAGCACAAGCAATTGGTCACTGAACATAAGGTGAAGTGCACTAACAGAAGTTGACCCCGAAACTTGCCACGATACACACTTGCGAAAAACAGAGAAACCAACTCAGAAATAAATTGACACAGAACCAAAAGTTGCAAAAGAAACATGAGAAAACACCTACGAATTAACTCGTGCCACAAAAATGTCATAATACGAATCAACATAGTCATCATCACTTAATTGTGTCTGCTGTTGTAGGAACATCCTTTATTTGCTCAAAAATAGGAAAGAAATCATATAAGTTAAATGGCTCACATTTCGGATATCGGGTACGAGCGATGGTGCCATTAACTTCCAATGGCATGACAGCTCAACGGTTAGAGCTTGACGGATGGTACCACTAGGTCATGGGTTCAAACCCAGCTTGCGGCATCTTTATGGGTTCTGGGAGCCTATAAAAACCTTGCTTTCAAAAAAAAAAAAAGTTTGGATCGTCCAGCTCTTTGCACATGGCAAGTTCATCTTCATCAAATAGTGCATGAATCAGTCGAATCTTGTTGGCATATTCTTGGTTTAGGTCTAGGTACATTTCTTTTTAATCTCTCCAAAACTCCTCCAAGTACATTTGTTTCTTTTTTTTACTAGGTGTGGATGCTCTTATAATACTTGCGGGTGGAAATAGCCAATGAGACCATGGACCAAATTATAAAATAAGGTCAGGGCCTAACTAAAAAAATAGGTCTTGGGATGGTTTATAATTTCAGGAAAAAAAAAATTTCTTCCCCACCAATCCACGATCTGTAACAGAAAAAGGGTTCAGGGCCGGAATATCTGAGGTTGTGGAAGTGGTGGCTAGGTTGGTTGGGGTTTGCGATGACAACTGCCAAAGACTGTGATAGCACGGTGATGAACTGTATGGAGGGTCACGGCTATGGTGGGTTGGGGGTGCGATCGAACAAAGGGATGGTCATAGGGCTGTGATCAACCAAGGGGATGGGTTGTGGGGTTGATCGAATAGGGAAGGGTGTTGATCAATCAATTGGGGAGGCTAGGGTGTTCGTCCGATCGATGAAGGGGGACAACTAGGTCGATCGACGTTGTATGTGGATTGGCAGGGTCCATCAATTGTGGCGGTAGGGAGGTGATTTGTATGCGGCGAGATCTGGGATGAAGTACAATATAGGAATTGAAAGAAAATCAATCTACGAAAAAAAGATAAACGAAATAAAGTCTTTTCTTCAATCAACTGTCTAACAAAAAACAATCTACGCCTTATTTATATTTGACCTAACTTTTCTGGTAGGCAAACCTAACCCTAAACCTAATTGGAAATCAAAGCCCTGTCTATTATGGGCAGTTACGAGAATAGGCCTAGTTACAATATTACTAATATTGATATTACTAAAGAGCCTGCTTACATCAATTATGCAAGAATGTCGTCCTTGCCAAACTTGTATGCCTTTTTCAACCAACTTAAAACTTTAGTTCCTAATTACAAATCATCAATTTTTTTATTAAGGGCGAGAACCCTGAACTTGTGATACGATCTGTTGCAAGTTTACCAGTTGAGCTAGTATGACATTGGAAAAAATTCATTATCTTTCTTCACATATTAAACAATTTTCCAATTGGGGGTTTGGAAGAAAGGTGCCCCCATCAAGGATGCCTTTTAGGGATGCATTTATTGACTTTCTAAACAAGCTAGTGCTCCTATTTAGGTTTTCCTTGATTTTATTTTCGTTTTTTATGTGGGCACCGATGTGCGACAAACTTTGTTCTGAGGTAGAATTGGATCAATGAGGTATTGATGTATGCTATGAATATGACCTTCAATCAGATGAGATTTTATATCAAAATTAATCGCTTTTTCTACCTATCATTACGTAAGTATAGAGTATAACATGGTTCCTTAGGTAATCTTTATCACTTATGATTGAAGGATCATTTCTCTTTATCTTATTACCTAAATAACAAGGCAGGTTTTGTTTTGGCTTAAAGAAAATCTTGACTTGCGACAAATAGTCAATTCACCCTTAAGGGTGTGTGTGGTTCTAAGGAAAATTTTCCAAGGGGTTAAAAAGTTCTCCAACTAGAGGTTTTTTTTGGGAAAATTTTTTTGCTTCCACCCTCAGAAAACAATTTCCACAATTTTTCGAAAAATCAAGAGGACACAGATCATCATAAATTCATGTTCTCCATCCTCTTAGCCTTTTTCTCTCATTTTCCTTCATCCCTTCTCACTTAAGGATACATTTCTAGGAAAAATTTTCCTTTGAACCAAACATACCCTAAGATTTTAATAGATGAATACAAGTTGTAAGGTTTGTAACAAAGGAATATGCAAAGTGCTATGTTATTAAATCAGCAATTAATCTCCGATTAATCTCTTCCAGCTAGTAGAGCATTACGATTTTTAAATTAATCGTTTGAATAATTTATTGGCCGAGTAATCGGCGATTTTTTGTTGATTTAACTTAATCGCTTTCAAAACTCAACGATTAATCGATCCATGGCAATATGTTATAAACAAATGAGAAAAAAATCAAGTTTTTTTTTTGCCTTAACCTCATCAATACCTACCGACAATAAAGCAATATCAAGTGTGTGAAGCGGCTAGAGAAATAAAGATGAAATATGTATATATATGAAGAAAAGAGAGAATGACCAAGAAATAATAAGCAAAACTAAAGAGTATGGAGTTGCACCTTTATCTGACATTGAATTCTTAATTTTATTATAATGTCTTAAATTGTAACAAGTGATGTTTACTACTTCAAGAAACATGTTACTTAAAAGGATAAAGAAAATATATTTATAAAACACTACACCATAGCTTAATGCATTAAGAAAAGTTAGAAATGAGGTCCAAGAAGACATCAATTTCAAGAAGAAACAAGTAACATTGGAGTCATATTTTACAAAGGTCTCCTAATTGAGTCATGTATATATATGTAATTTTGATGCATAAGGAGATTATTATTTATATATCAAGTGGGACCTATGTTGTTTTTTAAATGTATTATGTTATAAATTTAGCGAATTATTAATTTACCACATTGGTCCCATGTCGGATCAAGCCAAAAATATTATTTAATCGACGTTATTAATTTATCAAGGTTATGCTAGACTTTCTTTGCCAAGGAAGTACGGACTCTTCGAAAACCTTGCCACACCCGTGCCCGACATATATCCAACACCGACACTCACCCGATACGCCTCCGACACACGTCGGACATATGGTCAACGTGTCGGCAGGTGTCAGACACATGATTAGTGTAATTAACGTGTCGGACGTGCCTCCGACACACCCAAATTTGGTTAAAACACAATCAAGACTCGACAACCAACTTTATTTTATTTTTTACTTTTAGATGAGAGTATATAACTACCTAATTTGAAGGTTGTTAATCCATCTAAAGTAAAAAACAAATTCAATTGCAATGCAAGTTAAAGAGGGCAATGAAGCATAGAGGGAGTCTATGGTTATTCTTCTCTCCTTTGCTTCTTATCTTCTCTACTTCTCTACTCTACTTTGTTTTTTTATTACGACAGAGTGTTATCTTCTTTTCCACTTTTTTAAATATTCTTCTCAACAGAGTATCATTTTCTTCTCCATTTTTTTACATATTCTTCTCAACAGAGTGTCATCTTCTTTTCCACTTTTTTACATATTCTTCTCTATGTTTTTTCGACATGTTCTTTTTTCAGTATAATTTTTACTTCATTTTCATACTTCTTGTTCTTTTTACTTAATTTTTTTCTTTATTAAATTATTGTTTATGTTCATATGACTTATAAAAAAAAGTACGACGTGTTGCTGTGTCATAAGTCCTAGTTTTTGAAAAATTGTCGAGTCGACGTGTCATGTCCGACATGACACACGTGCCCATGTTTGTGCATCATTGTTCCCTGCTTTGTTAGAGATTGCATTATAAATAGTTGCGAGAAAGAAGATTTCAAGTCCCTCTTTCTAATCCAATTATGATCGCAGAAGTTAACCCTAGTTCCACTATGAACTTCAAAAGAAATATGAACTTGGACCAATTCTTTCAGCCCCATGATCCCTTTCCACAAGGAGCACCCAAAAGAAGAAGGTTCTTTAGTGAACTAATCAAACCGAGAAGCACCATACTTTTCAGCAATAATTTGTCCCCATAGTGCCTCATTTCAGTTCCAAACCTCTAATCTTCATAAGGCCCAACCCCTCTTTAGATTTAGGTTGGATTTTCTAAATTTGACAAATGGATTTTCTTAGAAGTAGGAGAACCCCAAAGGAACCTTCTCATACATTTTTCAATTTAGTTGGCCAATGAAACAAGAATGACATATAAAGACATCAACATGAACAGGAATATAGGTAATAGGTCTAACAGGAATATAGGCAATTGTACTTGGATATACTGATAGGCCTGAAATCCACAATAGAGGAAGGCTTTTTCACTTTGGGAATGAGAGATATGATAGTTGTTTTCAATCTCCATTCAAGAAAAGAGTTGTTGTTGAAGCTTTTACCACCACCATAATACCCTCTTTCATAAATTCTCAACCTTTAAGGAATAAATCATTGGGAAAACCATCAAGGCCAGAGGCCACAACAACCTCTAGATTTTGCAAGGCAAGAAATATCAGCTTCAGTGATATTAGATTGCAAAGAGGAAGAAGACACAACATCCAAAGTGTTGAACAAGGATGAATCAATAAAAGGACTCCAACCAAAAACCTTGGTATAAAGATCTTTATAAAACTGGAGAATTTGAGTAGAGGTAAGTTGTTGATCAACAATAGTCTTTCCCTTATTGAAGGTGTCAAATAGAATTGGAGAATCTTCTAATTGGCTATCTTGTGAAATAGTTTGGAGCAATAACCACCAAATCTACCCCACTTAGCCCTGCCTTCCTCTTCCATAACAAATGTCTCTCTTAAGAAGCTCAACATTCACCAATGAAAGACAAAGAAAAGAAAGGACAAATGGTCAAAACAGATTATTAGAATGAAAATCTTAAATTAGAAAGACATTTACACACATAATTTGAAAGGAAATTTTCAACCTAATATGAAAAATCAATACTGATCATACTCTATAAAATAGGTCTGTGATAACAATATGGTTCATCTCAAGACATCTTAGTACAAAAGCTTATTCCTAACTTCATCATCTAACACTTCCTCCTCCTCCTTTTGTCGAACAAGCAATACATGAACCTCCCGTGGATGGTAGTAAAATAACTAGAGATCATAGATTGACATGAATGGTTAGTGGAAACTACTTTCAAATAGACATCAGATAGGACTATTGCCCATCCTCAAGATACTACCATCCATGAATCACCCTGCATAAACATGATTGGCCATCCATAGGGTCAATACCATCACATTGATTGCAAGACTTCGTATGAGTCTCGACTGATGCTCTCAAAAGGGTGCTCAGTACCATGTCCAATATCAAAACTCATTAATCAATGGTCAAACTAAAATCATATAAAAAGATGATAAAGTGTGCTGAAACCAATCTCAGTCAAGTAATACAAGATTATCATAGATTTCAGTGTCCACAATAGAAATTCCCTTCCAGATAAAGCTCATGAAATTACCCATTTTGCGGAAGTACAAGAAATTTGTGACTAGACGCCATAATTCATACTGCCGAACCACCAGTGTGGGGTTCAAATACAAATGGTACGGGGAGATTATCTACAAAACAGAAAAAAGAAATGAGGATTAAAAATCACAAATTGAATCAGTTGTAGAGTTCCTCTAACACGATAACATCTAAAAATAAAGCCCAAAGCATTTCTCTTCAACAAAACACACAACCCACTGGAAACAAACCTGAATTTCTCATAAACCAACAAATAAAACACAACCCACGGTCGAAAAACCTCCATTTATCATACCCCAGGTGCACAAAACCAATACAAAAACCTCAAATTCCTTAATTGCAAAAATAAAAATGTTAAACTAAAATGCAAGAAACAATGATACCCAATTGCAGAAAAACCAAAACCAGATATGAAAAACATCAAGTTTCTCAAATTTACAACCCCCCAACCACCACCAGAAATTAACATGCATCACATCAATAATACCCAATTACACGAAAAGTAAATCGTACATCCAAAAACACCCAAATTTATTTAAAATCACACAACAATAAGATGAAAACCCCAACACCCATGGCTTCAATCACCTCAAGAGAGCATCCAATGGTTGTAACTATGGCCGCTGTGAGATAGGAACGGGTGATGATAGGCATCTGCTTGTACCACTCCTCAACTGCTTGAGCCATTTAAACTCGCACAACAAGATTCAACCCAGAAGAAATTAAGAGAAAGAGAGAGAGAGAGCTTAAAACCAAACTATTCTTCTTCTTCAATTCAATTCTCTTTGTTTTGTTTCGCGTAGAAAGAAAGAGATCTCTCTATCTAATTTGGGGAGATAAAATCAAATTGAAGCTGCAAGAAGGGACCGGAGGTTCTATCTAAATGGTGAGAAAGCTTTCAGGAGAAATCTCGATGAAGATCGGATGGTTTAAGAGAAACCAGCGATGACAGCCAATGGGATTCTATTTCCTTGCTGGAAGTCTCAAACTTGTCAAAAGCAAGCACCAGAGAACTTTAACTTCCCACCCATTCTTTTCATATATTTTAAAGTTCATCCTGCCTCTTATGGTGTTTTTACTGCGCTTTGACAACCCGGGATCAATTTTTTTTTTTTTTCACGGACTAGGTTTTTTAGATCACAATTCGAACGCTAGACTTATGATATCATTTGTCACAAGTCTACTTGTTCAGTTAGCACTTGTTGGCTTTAGGTGGCAAAAATTTATCATAGATCAATGACCAACTTTAACTTTGACCATCGCTTAGTTATTAACTGCACTAACATTTTCTAGAATTTTCTCAATGATTCATATAAAATAATGGTAGTTGTCCATACCTAATTTGTCGTCACGTGCTAAACGCGAGATAACATCAACACATGGAAAACACATGAGGAATGATCTCATTCACAACACGTAGGAGAAGTCACTTGTGCTCGGCACATGCGACGACATTCATCTTATGGACTTTTGGTTTTGGAGGGAAAGTTGCATCGTGTGCTCGACGGGTGATGCCACATTTCTTATTTTCCAGCAAATACAAACTAAAGGGAAGACATCTAAAGTAGAATGGGTCTAGCACCTCTGATGGAGGGAAAAAACAACCACCAACAGGGAATGAGAATAAATAGAAAACGAAGAAAGTGGAACACTCGGCTGAGAGCCAGCCAAGCAAAAGTGAACATGAAGGCATCTCCAACCAACGAAATCCTGTCAACTATGCCGGATAGTGATTGGAAACGTCCTTCGAACAAATCCAATGAGAATTGGCCAATATAGCCGCAACATGTAAGATCAAGATGAAATGAGGGACTCCGTCAAACAGACAAGATCATGCTACGTTGTACAACTCTGACAGAGGAAGGGGACAGAAGCCGAAAGTAGACTAGTCGGCAATTATAGTACTCGATAGCAAGTCACACTTTACATGAGCCATTCTCAGGTGAATGAATGCAGGATATGGACATGTAGGTGATGGAAGTAGTATAAAAATAGCCATTATGACAACGAGGAACAGATTGGATATTAAGAGAGCTCTAGGAAAATTATCTAGTTTTTTTAGTGTTCTTTTCTTATTACCTCTCGGTTGTCTACTAACTTGAGCGTCGGAGGCTCATAAAGCAGGTTGTACTCGCGTTTGTGAGTGTTTTGTAGGTGATAAGGTTCAAAGAACAACAAATGAGAGAAAATTGTTGTCATCTCAAAGATCTCGAAGACGTAGTGTGTATGCCAATGAGCTTTAGAATGTACCTACCAAACATTGGCATCGTCTATGGGAAAACCCCGTGATACATATCATGTCGAGAAGGTTAGGTTTCTGGAGTGGAGGGTAACACCAAAATATGGGAGAGTAGAACAGGGCCATCAACTTGGCATGAGAATTTACCTACTCAGGACAACGAGGTTGTGGCTGAGACGTTGAAGAAGATGAAGGCTCATATCAAGGCCTTGCAGAAGGAAATGAGGCTTTGAAGGGGAAGCAAGCAATGGAGCACAAAGGTAAAAGGAAGTGCAAGAACAAAACAACATCCACACGAGGGCGGGGAATAGAAAATAAGGGTTATTGACAAAAGAATGGGTCCTGGAATTTATCAGGAAAGAGATGTTGGGTTTGGGACGTAAGAAGGAAAGGAAATAAGGATAGACTCGAGAAACACAATTAGGATGTTGAGGAAAAGACCCCTAATTGAGGTGATAGTCTATGTGGAAATTTCAGACAAGTTTCAGATGCCAAAGTTTACCCGGTATGATGATACAACGACTCGAACCGCCATCTCATGTACTATCGGCAGACGATGTTTTTGTACGAGACCATCAATTTGATGTTTTTTGTTGCAAGTCCCCAATAGTCTGATCGGAACAACAATCACATTGTTTAATGAACTTAAGGAGAGATCTATCACCAAGTTTGAGGACATAAAAGATGCCTTTGTCAGTCAATACATCCATCAGCAGACAGTGTCGATAGACAACACAACTTTGCTCAACATAATGTAGAAGGACAAGGCCTCCCTAAAGGACTACATGTCCTCCTGATTCAAGAAGGAGGCCATGCTAGTGATAAACTAGATTAGAATGGTGGTCGTGACCTTGATTATGGGGGTTAAGGAAGGTTCCAGGGTTCACGGGGAGCTATTGGCTCGAAAACCTAAGAAGATGGAGGATACCTACCGAATCATAGAGAATGCAATTAGGGTGGATAAAGGGATCAGGGCCAGGCCAGTGAAGGTCCATTGCTCGATAGCCATTATGCAAGCTAATGAAAAGTCTTGTCTCCTCCCAAGAAGCCGAAGTTGGCCAAGAGGAGTAGCGGAGAGGTTGGTAGATGGCAGCCACTGAGTAATAGGAGGGAATGGACCGAGAGACAAGTCACCAAGGTAAGAATCTAACATAGTGATTTGTTGAGGAAACTGAAAATCGAGCCTTTTTTTATTAAAGGACGAGAAAAAAAGATCATAGAGGAAAAGCCTTATAGATCATATTCCGTTTTCAATGAAGGGATGGACCATACAACCGACGAATGTTATGCTCTGAAGCACTATGTTCAATAACTCATGAAGAACGAAGAGTTAGCTAAATACATCATCAATGAGGATTTGTCAAGAGAGGTGCAACATAAAAACAAACAAATTGCCATTGTCCTAGCTTTGAACACGATAGGGTTAGCCACTGTGTTTCGAATGAGTCAAGAAAATCCAGAAAGGATGAAGAGACAGAAGATAGGAGCAAATACAAGTCATGAGTACTTGTTCCGAACCCAAACTTGTCCGATAGTGTCAATCTGGAGACGAGGGGTTGATTACATTTTCATAAGAGGACCTACAAAAAGTTGTTTTCCTTCATGACGACCCTTTAGTCGTGACCTTCCAGATCCACAATTCCACGATCGGGAGATTTTTGGTTGATGACTATAGTTTTTATTTATTTATTGTTCAAGCCTGCTTTTGAAAAAATGAACATTAATGTTAGAGATCCGAGACAACCAAAAGGGAGTCAATACGGTTTCAACGGAGCCGAGACCAAGCTGATAGGGAGGATTATCTTACAAGTCATTGTTGGTCCGGTGGTCAAGATAGTTAGGTTTATAGTACTTGAGGCGCCGACAGTCTACAATGTCATCCTCGGGTGTCATTGGATTCATTGTATGAAAGTATTAACCTTCACCTATTATGAACTTATCAGGCTCCCTATAATGGAGGGGTGGTACGTGATACATGGTGACCAAATCATGGAGGTATCACCCAAGGTGTTATGAAGAGGTTGATCAGATCTTGGAGGTTGATGAAGGCCCACATGAAAAATAGCAATCATACACTACAAAAAAAAGCCCTTTAATAGCGGTTCAAAAACGCTATGGTAGGATACCATAGCGTTTTAGTAAACGATATGTCTGCCGGCGCTATAATAGACCCAGGGTCTATTATAGCGGTTTTAAACCGCTATAGAAAGTTAGCCTGTTATATCATTTTAAAAACGCTATGGTAGATCCTTTTATAAACGCTATGGTAGGTATACATAGCAAATTTTTTTTTATTTTTTATTTTTTATTTCATTTGCTATCAATTTGAAATTTCATAAACGCTATTATAACACTAATTTCTTTAACCATAGAAGCTAAACAATTTGAACAAGTTCAAGAGAAATTGTACAAGATTTTACAAGTTCCAGCGAAATTTTACAAGATTTACACTAGACCGCATGTCTGCAACCCCAAATTGGGAAAACCCACCGTCCACCGTTACATGGAAAATACTGTTGAACTAAACTCTAACATCAACATCTAAATTGGTCTTCTTCTTCTTGCACAGCCTTACGTACCCTTACCCTTATCTTTCTTTGCAGTTTGAGCTTCAAGTTGGTGGCCTGACATTTCATCATCACACACTCTGGAAGAGCCCTTCAACTGATTGTCCAATGACACTACACGATGCCTCAATTGCTGAAACTCCATATGTGAACTAGCCTGACATAAGAGTTCAATTAGTTCAGAAAATAATTGTAGAGTGGTATAGAATAAAGTAACATACAACATGAATATGCAATTACCACAAGTTCACAACTTGTTATTGTAATTTATCAAACAAAAAAGCAACCAGAAGAATCTTTTCTGTTGGTGGTAGACGACATTAGAAGAAAAGAAAAAAGAAAAAAGAAAACAGTAAAGAGCAAATACTTGAACCATACAGTAAAAAGAAAAAGCCAAGCAAATCCTCTCCTTTGTGGATACTGCTATATTATCTTGTACTATGGTTCACATCTTTTTGCCTAAAGAGGAGATTCAACTATGCAGTAACTTCTTCTAATGATTACTATCTGATAATCATACAGTAAATATATTCCAATCGCCCTCATGAACAAAGCCTTAATGTTAACATTGACATAGATTTGAAGTATTTGAAAGGAAAATGTGTTGAACTATAGAACTTCACTAAGAGGTATAAAGTTCTGTGGGATGCATATTCAATGTCAGATCTTGTCTACTAAAATTTCAGGTCTAGTGGAAGTGGGGTAGGAAATGAATTGCTGCTTATAAAAATCCAAGAAACATTTGGACCAGGTAACACAGAGCATGCTGTGGTATAACTGGAGGAGTAGGATGACAGGGAATACAGGGAAAGTGAGGATGGACTTACTTGATATTTTAGAAATCGCTAACAGCAATGAGAAGAGAACTATCTAACCACTAAGAATGTAAAACAAAATATTTAAAAACATTGATGAAAACATACTTGTATCTTCGATTTGGAGCAGTAAAAAGTAGCAATATCCTCTCCCAAAACTGATTCCCTGACAAACTTTCAATTGCCATGTAGGCAAAGTAGCCCCAAAGAACTGAAGTTGGGATCTTTTTCAGAAGAGGCATAGCAGCAACACAGCCACCTACCATCATAGATTGAAGCAAATTACTGACGCGTTGTTCTTTGACTTCGACAGGTAAAAGATCATCAACATCCTTCTCCACATCAAACACGGACGCGTCAACAGGGGCATCTATGTTGCCACTACTTGAAGCCAACTGAATTGTGGATTCTTTCAGATCTTTCAGTCCCTGCTAGGAAGAAAGTTAACAAAATATAAATAATTACTCTTGTAAGCATTTAATGCATTGGGTTTCTTATAATTTACCAGAGCAGGTGGAGTTTGACAGACTAATGGAGTCTGCATTTACTTGTATGCTTCCTGCATGTTCCCATACAACTGACCCAAACTTGAATTTTGTTGGATACTTTTGCGTGCAGTTGATACAAGCTTACTACGCAAAATCTGCCATGAGATCCAATTAAACTTTTTAACAGAAAAGAAATAACAGTGCATGTCTAACTGAAGTTTCAGGATTATATAATTAAATAAAAGAGCAGGAAGACCAATTGCAGCAGCATGATAAAGCACTATAACAGTATCACTGGACTAAATAAGCAATGACTAATGGATGTTTCCCCACTATATGTCCTGCAAAATATTGTTTCTAGGCAATAGTCCTTACCTAAAAGGGTATGAAACGGTCATATATAAGGATTGTACAACATCGCCTCTTAGAAGAAGCACAAAAAACTGTTATGTTTCTCATTTATGAGACCATGCAAAATTGCATACTGCTATGCAAAAATGATACAGACATAAGGAACAAGAAGATTCTGCTTCAAAGGCAGCTCACAGAAATGATGGTATTCTCGACTGCCTCAAATAAAATATGAGACATGCTTGACTCCCAACAAATAAAATGCGAGCTATAAAATGAACAAGGAGAATCTATTAAAAGATACAGTTGGAGAAATGGTTGATTGCAATGTCAATGTTGGTGTCTGAAAGCTGTAATACCTGATGCTTCAGAGTCGCCAAGCTTTTAGTATGCATAGGAGACTGTGGGATAACACCATTGGAAGGAGGGATACCAAGCAGACCACATAATATAACCTGCTCATCAAGCACAATAAACATAAAACAATCTCATATAAGCACACACAAAGGAATATAAATTTAACTAAGCTTTAAGGTCCACAGTGCGAATCAATTATTTATAAAAGAAAAAATTTTGGGGGCTAGATCACTTACCAAGAAACCCAAAAGAAGAAGGTCATAATGATAAGAAGATGGCTTCTTAAGATTGAACTCACTTTGTTGGGCAAGTTGAGAAGCAACACTGTGATCAAAGTAGTAGAGCACTGCAATCATGGTTGCTGGAATAAATGCTCCAATGATATATAGTATCGGTACATCCAGCATCTCATGTCCAGTTAATTAGGCATAAGGTTCTAGCAAAGCCTTGGTGCTGCTATAGATAAAAGTGACGATGCACAAAACTAGAGCAATATGACCTTAACAAATGCCACCTTTGTAGAATCAAATAGAACTCATTGAAGAAAAACAAGGAAAGACAACCAGAAAAACAACATGCAAACTAATACACGAGACCTACCTAAGAAGTTCAAGTATATTCATAAGAAAGAGCAACAAACAAGAATAAATACGGGCAAGCATCAATATTTTATGATCTCCACTGATATACTTTGGAAAATAAGGAACTAGAGGAAATAGAAGAAAACAGTTGATCAATGATTGCTAAATAAAAATACAACTAATCAACCACTGTGTTTACTTACGGAGAAAAATTCCCATCAACCAACTTGAAGCGCCCAATTTCATACATCTGAATGGGGGTTCCCTCCCATATCTATGGAAGCAGTATGCTAATGCGTTCAATAAGAAATGGACAACACTTTATACTAAAGAGTCATGAAAAACCTTCAGGATCCAGAAACTTACATCCCATATGACAGTTTTTCCATCATATCCAGCTCTCATAGCTATCCGAGGAATGAAAGGATGGACATCCAAAACATAAGTCTAACAAGAAGGAAAACAAGAAAATGATTAACAAGTCTTTTCACATTGATAGAATAGCTTGGAAATTGTGAAATATCTTATTCAACTCAACTCGATTTCAAGACTCCAATGAGGGTCATCAACGTTTCGATTCTTTACATTATGAATGTATTGTGGAGCGATAATAACACATGCAGATATGTAGGTTTACAAGAAGAAATATGATTAATAAAATGAAATCTATAATGGGAATAAATAGTTATAATATGCAGGCATGCCTCGATTTTGGTGTAATTTTAAGCATGTGTCTGTCACCTCGTACCCAAATTCTACATTGACACAAGTACCCATATTGTCATAAAATAGAAAAGAAAATATTTGTGTTTGAAGGTTTTGAATTACAAGGAAAAGCAAGAATACAAGACTGCTTCAAACACCAGAAACAACATTGTCTAGGACTGATTTTAAGACTAGATACTTCTTGAAACAGAAGAGAAGAGAAAAGCATACTTCCAAAATGGATTGTTTAGAGGCTACTTACAATTTTGATAAGTCCAACTCGATAATGACGAGGAATCTCTCCCATCATTCCAAAATCAAAATATGCAAGGGAACCATCATCTATAGCAACTAGGTTCCCTGGGTGTGGGTCAGCATGGAAAAACCCCACCTCTAGTAATTGTCTGAGAGAGCAATAAAGTCCCTAACAATCCAATCAGTGAGTGCAAATTTAGGAAAGACGACAGAAACAGAAGCAAGAATCACCTGCTCCACGTGGACTAAACTTTGCTCGTCCTTGTAATATTTTGAATGTGGTGGGTCCTGTTTCTTCAACTCATCAAAGAGTTCTACTACTTCACAGTTTACTTTTTTGTACACAAATGGGGCATTGTATGCCATCATTGCATCATGAGCGATTAACAGACGTGCAAGTGTAAGCTTTCCAATTTTGCTGCAAATATTAGAAAGAACGGAAATCAGAAAAGATGAAAGGGAATTGAAAAAGGTATAGCAAGCTATAGCCATAGACCAAGTTTACATCATGGTGCACTACAAGAGGGAGAAAGCTGGCTCATGGATTGAACTGAGTACATCAATCAACTCCACCAGTTGGATGTGAATTAATTATTGCAGATATGGAAGTCTAATTGCTAACTTACCAGTTGGTTTCTAACAACAACTCCCGGAATAGAGCAATCTCAAATATTAGTGTCTCTACAGCCCACGCAGAAGCTGATGGCCCATCATATTTGCTAATCCTAAGTTGATCCAAAGACAAGATTGGACTGAAGCCTTGAAGAAGTTTGTCAATAGTATGGAAATTTTCATCTTTCCATGTCACCATATCTGCACCTGTGCCACCTTCAGCATGTCCTGACTCAATACACCGCATACTCACTGTAAATGCAAACTGTGAGGGAAAGCTATAGTTGGAAAATGCTCCACTGAGTAAAACTCTTATGTAAATCCCATCATAATTGATCAAGAAGTTTCAACAAATGACTCTAACTAGGATGTAGAACTCCTACAACCACAGATCACTAGTCTCCTTTATTAAGAAGTAAAAAATGAACAAAATCTGAAATATATCACAGAATGTTTTACACGTTGATGAGAACAATATGGTATAAAAATACATGGGTAATCCAAATTTAACTAACCTCCCCTGGCTTGATAAGTCCCTTCTCCTCTGCATCTGTAATCATACTATATCCAATCCTGCAAATTGGAATTTACACAAACAATATCAGATGCAATATATATAAATCAATCATTAAGACTTAAAAAATGATTCCCATTTTTTATAGTCTACATATAACATCTATAAATAGCTCACAAAACAACATCATCTAGTTTATTTAATAGAACTAAATCTAATCATTCAACAATGTTCATAGATACACAAAGTTCATAGATAAAGACCAATTATCAAGATTCCCAATCTTTCAGATATTGACTTAAACATCAATGACAGATATGCCCAAAAAGAACAACATCTCATATTTACTAGCGCTAAAAGACAACCATTCAACTGAGATGAAACTAATACCTGTCCTTAAGACTGGAGCATGGTTCCATCATTTCTAGCTTAGCAGCAATTTTCCCCACACATCCTTCAGTCACAGTGTTCAGATATACCAATGGTGTTTTACCAATCAACTCTCAATAGAAGCAGTGTCATAAAATAGTAAGTCTCAAAGTAGTTAAAACTATACAACTAAAGGAAGAAATTCAACAATAACTGTAATCTTCATTTCTAAATCACCGAACACTCAAGAGGGCGATGTGACCCATCAGATCATGACCGATACGCTCATATCGGATAATCGACACAATATGAGGACTTTGGAGCAACGAAAAAATCACATAATCAACTAAAACCTTGGAGATGACTTCCTTCAGTGACATCTTTAGCAATCATAGCCTTCTCTTCCACCATATTGTTCTTCTCAGATTACTGCAAAAACAATCACAACTCAATCAAACCTCCCATGTTGGCATGATTCATTGAAAACCATATATCAAAAATCAAAACTTTTCACCAAAATCCTCTACCCTTCATGATTCCCTTCAAAAGATATAATAAGATCAGTATCATGTATGGGCCAAGAAGAAATCAGAACAGGAGCGTCCGAGGTAACTGTTTGATCCAGAAGCCAAAGATGATAAAACCAACTACTCTGATCATCT
The DNA here is from genome assembly GCA_963556465.1 of Berberis vulgaris. Classification (NCBI taxonomy): domain Eukaryota; kingdom Viridiplantae; phylum Streptophyta; class Magnoliopsida; order Ranunculales; family Berberidaceae; genus Berberis; species Berberis vulgaris. The sequence goes on from OY747135.1 coordinate 62,821,893, forward strand.
GGATCCGTAAAAATTGCTTGGTGCACCAGCTCATACTCTTCTTTCAAAACTTCTTCTTTTGAAATGAATCCGTCAGCCTTTTGTTTCAGCAAATTGGACAAAATGACACTGCAAGAAACCCATTATATTGTAAAAGGCAGTCACACAAAGAAATCAAACATCAAATAAGCAAAAATGCATCTGAATGTCAACCATTTGAATGAGCAGAATTGAAAAAATCTACCAACGGAATCCATACATTTGTCACTCTGTAAAATACACTCAATCCAGTCCCATGTTCATTTCTTACACATGACAAGCTAGCCTGAGTTGCATAAACAGAATGAAAGTTATCAGATAAGATTATGCTAATCTAAATGCTAATTAACATATTGGCAGAACTTGTACTGAGTCTTAAGCATTAGAACTGAATTGGGTCAAGATTTCAAATGGGTCAAGATAAAAAACCCTAATTTTCTTAAAATCTACTACATTGGAGAGAAATCATCAATCAGATCAACAAATGAAAGTATCCAATGAGATGAATTGGGAAGAAACTTACTTGAATCTGATGAATTGAGATTCATTGGTGACTCCCCGACCCCAACTTAGTAGAATCAGTAAACCCCAAACCTCCAAAACCCTAGATCTGAAGATAAAACACATCAAAGATTTAACAAAATCACCAAATACAAACAGCAACTCTACTGTAACTTAGCTAAATCAAACAATTCTACTCAAATCAAACACTAACACTGAAAAATTGGGAAGAAACTTACAGAAGATTGAAATTTGGATTTCACCCATTTCTTCAGTGCTTCGACAACTTTTCTGATTGCTGAGATGGTTTGGTGGGTTACCTTTGTAGAAGATGGAAGTTGTGGTGCCTCCATCAAACCTTCTCTGCTTTGCTCCCCCGAAGAGAGTGAAGAAAAAGAAAAGGGGCAGAGGAGACGAATGATCTAGGGTTTTGAGAAGAAGAAAGAAGAAAGACCCTTCTTCTCCCTTCGGATTCGGATTTGGATTTCACCCATTTCTTCAGTGCTTTGACATCTTTTCCGATTGCTGAGATGGTTTGGTGGGTTACCTTTGTAGAAGATGGAAGTTGTGGTGCCTCCATCAAACCTTCTCTGCTTTGCTCGCCTGAAGAGAGTGAAGAAGAAGAAAAGAGGCAGAGGAGACGAAGGATGTTGTGAAGAAAAGGGGCGGAGGAGACGAATGATCTAGGGTTTTGAGAAGAAGAAAGACCCTTCTTCTCAGAGTCTGAGGAAAGTATCAGGTGACGGTGAGAGGAGAGGTGATGGCGAGAGAAGAACGAGAGAAATCAGGCGACGCGAGGTGACGGCGAGAGGAGAGGCGAGGTGGGAGAGCTGCGTTAGTGAGGGCTGCGTTGCGTTTGTGCGAGGGAGAGTTCTAGTGAGGGAGAGTCGCGTTTGAGGGAGGAGATGAAATCGCGGGCAAAAACGCGCGGAATGATTTTCGCCCTCCCGCTCACTGTTTTTACGTTTTCAAATGTGGGGAACGAAATTAAAAACGCTATGTTAAAAAGGTAACGAAATTAAAAGGGTTGTTAATAGCACATTTCTTAAAAACGCTATGCTCTTATGCTATTAATAAGCATTTTTGTTGTAGTGATATAGAATGGGCAGGGCCCAAAGAACCTCCCAGTTGGTCGAGGACAATTGAGGCAGTGGAGGCCAATAGATTTGGCGAAAAAGGACTTTGTTGCACAAAAGATAACCTACATTGGTATTTGTGAGTGAGTTTCCCGAATGTGAAAAAGGTGAATTTGATCTAAATTTTGAAGGGAAACGTGTGATTTTGATAAAATTTTGATCTACATGGTCGGCATCCCTTCCGAAGTAGTGCAACACAACATAGCCTTAATGTAAACATGAAAGGTTGGTAGGTCAAGTAGAAACTAATGATGACTCATCCAAGGCTAGAAGATGTAGTAGTGGAGAAAGTGTAGCTTCTAAATGACTGGTTAACAAAGTACAATTTCGAAGAATAGTAAGGTAAGGGTCTGCATTGACTTTACCAACCTCAACACTTGCCCAAAAGATCGCTATGTTATACCACTGATAGACAAAATGGTGGACATAAAAACAATATATGATTGTTCTCCTTCATGGAAGAATATGTCGGCTACAATTAGATTGCATGAACCCAGATTACGAGAAAAAATGACATTCTTCATGGACATGGGGACATTCTTCTATAAATGAATGCCCTTTGGCCTAAAAAATGTTGGTGCAACTTCTCAAAGGCTGGTGGAGAACATGTTTTAGCACATGATTAACCAAACCATGGAGGTATATATCAATGACATATTGGTAAAGAGTAAGGAAAGAAATGACCATCTCACGGACTTGGGGGCGACTTTTGCTGCGCTTAGACAATTATCCATGAAGTTGAATCTTGAGAAGTGCACTTATGGGGTCAGATGTGGCAAGTTCTTAGGTTATCTTACTCTTGGCTAGTTCAAGCAAGTACAAGGCAGGGATAGCCAACAAGGGCAAAATGCTAGTTGAGTTTTTGGCAGATTATCTGGTAGATAATGAGGACTGGTAGCCATTCCCAGAGGTATTGCAGAAGGAGCCACCTCCGAAGGTAGCTAGAAGGACCTTTGGTTGGAGGTTATTCATTGAAGGACTTTCAAGGGATTTTGAGGTTGGAATTGGGGGAGTCTCGTCACTCCAGATAATTGCAAATTTGAGTTCACGGCTAAGCTTTGGCTTCTCGACAACTAACAATGTAGTTGAGTATTATGCATTGTTTTTCGGCTTGGAAATGACCAGTGCACTTGATGTAGAGGAACTTATAGTGTTTTGCCACTCCATGCTGTTAATGAACCAAATTAATGGAGGATATGTGTTCAGGAACGAGAACATGATTGAATATCTCAAAGTCGTGGAGTTGTGGACTAAGAGATTTGTCAAGGTTGAGTTTTTCCATATTGGCTGAGACAAGAACAAACATGCCGATGCGTTGGCATACATAGCAACTATGTCGGGAAGCACTGAATCCATATCCATGCAAGTGACATGTGCCATCCCAACATTCATTAGCCTTGGAACCAGGTCAACCTTGTAACTTAGGAAGAACACGACTCTTGGATGACTCCAATCATTGAATTCCTGACTAAGGGAAAAAGGTACATCAAACTCTAAAAAACACAAAGGATTAGCTCAGAAGGCTAAAACCTTTCAGTTAATTGGCAAATAACTCTTCAAGAGGTCGGCGGAGGGTTATTTTGTTAAAATGTATAACTAAATAAAAAGAAGGAATGAGGATATTTATTAAGATAAATGATGGTGAATGTGGCAACCATTCTGGTGCATGGATGTTGGCACACAAGGTTTGGACCCATAGATATTGTTTACCTTATTGATAAGAGTATATTTATGCAATTTTATTGTTGTATTTATCTATACTTTCTTAGTTAGTGTGTGTATTTTTTGCAGTAATTTATGAATTTGTGGTTTTGTAGGTTGCAATAGCAGAATTCCAAAATCTCGCAATCTCACAACCACCCTTCACATCCACCAATGGAATCGCCGTCTTCCCTTTCTCTGCAACAGAGCCCTCGATCATGCGCACCATTGCCTGACTTTCTCACTATCGTATGATCACCAACCCCCAAATCCATCACCATCGACAACCTCATCTCCTCTATTGCCATCCACAACTCTCTCACCTGGTCAATCTCTCACTGTTACGATCTGCCTCATATTCCATAGCTCCATCGTCGTACACAGTCACCTTCCATCCCTCTACCACTTTCACAACTGATCACAGCCAGCCAAAGACTGACCATGCACCACTTGCCTTCACCTCACATCCACCTCTCGGTCGCCCGATATCTCTTCCTCGCAATAATTTTTTTCAATCACAGCGAGTAAGAGCAGGAGCAGATCGAAGATTAGAAGGACAAGGTATTTTCATCCTTATCAAGCGCTAAACCCCTTTTTAGCTATGGGTGGATTCGAAGCCCCAAACATGTGTTTATAGATTAATTAGATTCAATCTTTCATTTCTAATCAGTGAATGTGTTTTGCTTAACTGCTTTATAAAGAACTTATCTTTGTATTTTTGTCAAGGTTACCAACTTAATAAGCATGCTAGGATTTGGTGCTAGAGTATAGGAGAGTTTTACCTAATAGTTATAATCATACATTCACAAGTAGTAAATACCAAAGAATGTTGGCAAGGTTAAGTAAAAACCTAGGTTAAGAACTAGATGTTGTTCATACTTGTAATTGCCTAGTCAATGTTCATATTTTCCATAGATCTTAATGGTCTTAGCTTGTTGATCTAACTTGTAATTCCTGATTAAATAGCATGAAAAGAATAGTTTGAAAGCGACGTTGAGTTTAATTCAACAAATTTGAAAAAATAATAAGGTTAATGCAGTATTGGAGTTTAGTTTATGAGCGTATGTTTGGTGTGTGGATATAAAACCCTTAGCTAATTTCTCATCATCTATTTCTCTTAAGTTTTTATTATTTTTTACAGTAATCTCCTTAGTAATTTTCTTAGTTTAAAATTAGAACAATCAAATCCCTCAATATTTTCTTATTTAGTTTGTGAGTTGTCTTTTTTTACCATTAGTGTTAGTTAGTGAGCCATCTAATCCCTGGTCTAGAACGATCCATACGTATCCTTTACTACGACTACAAAGCAGTGTATTAAGATGTGTGCTAGTAAAATAGTGCACCAATTTTAGCATCGTCGTGGGGATTAGTAAAATTGCTAATTAATTCATTAGTTTTCTTGTTTTATTTTATTAATATTATTTTTTACTATTTTTTTCTTTTCTGTCTTAATCTCAAGTACTAGTTCATGCATAATAGGAGATCTTGTGAGAACTTATTAGAGTATTAGAGTATAATTCGGAGCCTTAGAGGACCTTTAGGAAAATAAGGAGAGAAATAGAAGAATCACAAACGTCTAGCTCTGATTCTAAATTAGAAGAGCTCAAAATGACAGACAATAGGTCTATTAAGGAATTTCCAACATCCATTTTGGAGAATGGCGTACCTATGTGCATTCGGTATCCGACAGCAGCTCAGAACAAGACAGAGTCATTCGAGTTGAAATCCAACTTACTTTACCATATTTCGAAGTACCATTGTCTTTCTAGGAAGGGTCCAAATAAGCATCTAAAGGAATTTGAGGTTGTATTAGAGTTGAAAACCGAACCGTCGGTTCGGTTTTTCACCTAAACCGTGAACCGAATCGACTTTGGTCAGTTTCAAACTTTTCAAACCGAAACCGAACTAACCATTAACAAAACCAATTAGAAATCGAATTGATTCTAATTTATGCAAACCGTAACCGAATCGAACCGACTAAAATCAAAGCAAAACCGAACCGACCGACTATTTTAAACATATTATATTATTTTTATATAAAATATATATTATTTATTATATATATTCGGTGGTTCACTTTAGTCGGTTAAAATCAGATAGAAACCGAAAACTGAACCGACCACTCCGGTTTTGAATTTTTTAAAATCGAAACCGATCCGAACTGAATTTAAACCAAACCAAATCGATTCGATTTTGATCGATTTGGTCGGTTTAATCGGTTTTTTGTTCAACCCTAGGTTGTATGCTCCAGTATGACACCATCACTGTGGATGAGAACATTTTAAAGCTGCGAGCCTTTCTCTTTTATCTAGCCGATAAAGGATAATGTGCAACTTTGAGCTGTCAATAATATCCTCTACACTAAGGATTGGCTCTATGAACTACATTCCGGAACGATATACTCCTAGGTTAGCATGAAGACAGTGTTTTTAGAGAAATTCTTCCCAACTTCAAGAATCATCTGGTTGAAAAATAAAATCAAAGATATTCAACAGGGTCCAAGAGCATCATATCCAGCATACTATGAGCGTTTCAAAACTCTCATATCATCATGTCCACTACACCAAATGAAGGTGGCGCTCCTGATTCAGTACTTCTATGAAGAATTGCTTCCTCTTGAATGAAAGATGTTAGATGCATCAACAGGATGAAGTTTAGTTAATAAGCAACCACCTTGATTACAAACTGAGCCTTGAACGCCAACAATATGAAGGAATTAGAGAGCCTTCACGCCAAGTCCATGAAGTAAGTACCACTTCCAAATTAAAATCTCAAATTGTTAATCTTACTTTACTTGTGTCTCAGGCTACGAGGAAGCCAAAAGTGTTAGGAGTTGCACAAGTTTGTGGCGTGTGCATTATGTCAGGACATGCATCTGATAAATGTCCTTAGCTGATTGAGAATGACGGTTGGGAGAGTGTCAACGTTGTGCGTTTTCAGGGACATAATCACTATAGGAATAACCATTTTTCTAACACTTACAATGAAGGTGGGAAAAATCATCCAAGCTTTGAATGAAAAAATTCAGAACAACCTCAACAACATAGCTATACTAGGTCACCCTCGGGTTTCTTCTAGAGACCACAAGAACCACCTCAGCACGGTTAAGGTACATCCCCTAATTATGATGTGATTCTTCAACAATTAATTGCATTCCATGCTTTTTAGGTTCAGGGTCAACAAAACCAAGCAACAAACATAACATATTTGAAGCTACACACTACACCATAAATGACAATTTGTAACACACTAGCTTTATTCCTGAAAAAATTTGTAACACCACAAAATCTTGCAAATCACGGCATTACAAATATTAGTAACACTTCGACGTGTTACAACCTTCAAATTTCGTAACAGTTGTCCAAGGTTACTAATGACACTATAGCATATTACAATGTTCAAATATTATTAACACCTCAACGTGTTACAAATGTTTTTTTTTTTTTTTTACAAAAATCAATATGTAAAATTTTATTGTTTTTAATTAAATAAATACAAATGTATCAACAAATGAATGACATCCAATGAGATTATAAAATCCAAATATTCAAATACAAATGTTAATACCCAAATTAAAATAATCTTTCAACCATTACAAAATGAAATAGTCGCAATCAATTACAACATCGTTTCTCATATTGGATCAGTATTTAAAAATAATACATCTATCAAGTACATCATTAGTATGCTAACAATTTGGAAGAGATAGACATTTGCAAAATCATAGTTTGAGTTCAACAACAAGTTGCTTGGTTTTAAATCTCTATGAATGGCATTTGCAGAATGTATATATTTCAACTCACGAAGGATCTGATACATAAAATATTGCACAAAACAATGACACAAATGTCAATTATCACTCATGACTCAACTAGAACTAGCTATTAGTAAGCAAATTGACTTTATTATCATTCAAGGAATTCTCTCAAAGTACATGACTGTGTTCCTCGGATAATTCTTGATTGGAACGAATTATCTGATGGAGATAAGTGTCCATTAGTTCGGTAGCAATATAGAAATAAAAAAATGCGCTTCATTAGATGGTGGGATCTCATCTCTTATAGCAATGGCTTGTTTTATGCACAAAAAACCCAAATGAGATCAAAATGCACCACAGATAACTCCTTCATATTTCGTCGCCCTCAACTCAAAGTTAAGCTTGTTACAAGCACTTCATGTTCCCACTATGACAAGCTAACTAAAATAAAGTTGTCAAAGTAGTTCTATCAAAAGAACATCTCATAACAAAACATGTAATGGTGATCATAATGTCGGTGATGAGAAAAATTAAGAATAAGAAGAAACCTGAGATGAAACAAGTCAATATCGCTTATAGTGTAAACTTTCAGTTAAGAAAAACAGACAATTTTTATGTCATTACAAGTCTAGATTAGTTAATGGTTGACACAAGTATGAGATGTTACAACTTTACCTTGTTCTTTTATAAGAGATGAAAACAATATAACAATGAAATTTTGAAAGTGATCCATGATTGTTTTAAATTTTTAACTTGTTAGAATCTAAAGACCAATTTCGTAGAACTCCTTAGAACTGCAAAAGTAACTAACAAAGTTAGCCAAAAAGGATCCCCAACCCAGAGTGAGTGCAACAGTAAAACACAAGGGATTTCAAAATGCAAGTGTTAAGCAGTCATTAAGGTAGCAGGTATAACTACGAGGCAGAAAGAATGTTCTACCGAAAGGAGGCATCAGATAGGTGAAAAGTCGAGGGACACACTTTTTTGGCTCCATAAAAGGCAAGCATATTCTTGTAATTTAAAGACTGGGCAAGACAAGACCTTAGGAAAGTAAACAAAATTAATATATGGTGTTTCGAATCATACATCAGACCACAAACCAAAAGTTGTGAAATTTTATTAAAAATTCAAAAGCAAAAAAGATACCATATGGTGTCATCAAACAAGATGGTACTAAAGGCCGGGAAAGAACTACGAACTATATCACTTCTTAGCAAATTTAGTCTAGAAGGCAGACAATGTAATGCATAGTCATATTCTCATATAAGGGGACCAATCATAGAAGTTCACACCACTTGCTAGGCCTGCCATATCACTCATTTAGAAATCTAGCTAAGAAGTATGGACCCACTATGCACCTACAGCTTGGTGAACTTTCCATCCTAGTCATCTCTTCGCCAATAATGGCTAAAGAGGTGATGAAAGATACATGACCTCGTGTTCGTTATAAGAGTCGCTACAGGCTACAACATTCAAGTTGCATATTTGAGGAGAAAATCATACACTACAAACTATGAGATAACAATACACCTTCATAGCAGATATGAGAGAATGAATGATAAAATAAATAGCATTCATGTAAAAGGAAAAAGTTTAAAGAATACTACAGATAAATCATATGTAAGAAAAATGTTATTTACCTCAAAATAAATAATTAAATAAAACCCAAAATTTATAGGCCGCAATGATAAGAAGTTATTCAATTGAGTATTAAGTCAACCTAAAAGATGTAGTGACGCCCATGATTTTAGTCCAGGAAGCTCAGAGAAAATCTTTATCTCTGTGCTACATAATTTCTTTGATACGAGGATTTTAACAAATTGAAAGATCTCAATTGTTGGGAAGCAAAATAGACATGAATTAACTTTACTTATTTTTGTATGTTACCTCATTTGTTTCGGAGCCCGTGGCAATGTTTCCATCACATAACGATAGATCCATGAAATTCTGAAACCAGCAAAACATGTATTATGAAAGACAACATCAAGTACTCATATTTTGACGGACATATACGCAGCATATGGCTAAAGATGTACTACAATGACACATCCACCACTAGAGTTGTACATGGTAGCAACAATTGAAAATATACAAAAAAAATGACTTGAAATAGTCTGTAAGAGACCTGCTATTGCCTGAAATTAAGAATGCTTAATTTCCAGAATAACAAAAGTAAAATGAAAATCAAAGTAACTCACTTAATCGAACTTTAGAAGGTGCTTGTTCCACACTAGATATGAGCCTATTTCAATTTTCTAGATTGTCATTTTTTCAATCATAACCTCGTCCAATAGTACCTTCGCCTCATGTGCTTGTACCACCCGAAAATGACACATTATACTAGATGAATCGGTAACAACTCTCTCGTGCACAATTTCATTGCCATCAAAGTCTAACAATTTGCCTTGAGGGATGTTTACAACTGAACTTGAGGAATTTGACCCACCTTTATTCACTGACTTACGTATATTTTGGGTCTTCTCCAAGTGTGCTTGAACCAAGATCTAAAATACACAAAAAAAAACCATTAGGACCTTATTTAAGTCACTAATAAAAATGGGAGGCAACAACAGTACTAATGGAAAACTCACACATTCAATGCTTGTTTGACATCGGTAACCTCATTATGAAAACTATCCAATCAAATCTCAACCCTTGATGTGTTCTCAAACTCCACACGGTGTAGCTTTGCACGCACATGAGCATAATACATGAGTTGTCTCTTCGTGACAGTGGAACCGACAGATCGAACATCTCCCTGATCCTCCTCAAATACTGCAATTGTGACATCAACATCCAAGGCTTTGGAAAAGTTTGTTCCATTCCTTGTCATGTCCTTTCTCTTTTCTTGCTCTTTATTGATTTCGTCCTGTAACATTCATTTATCTTTTCTTGCTATTTATTTATTTCGTCCTGTAACATTCATAAGCAAATAATGAGAAACATGCAAATAAACTAAAAAAATCAGCAAACGAATGACATTCTAGTGCATATAACATCGTACACCCTCGTAATTTGAAGGTACAACAGTAAAACACCTTTTTTTTGTGATTTTGTATTAAAACAATGTTCTGCCAGCAAGAAAAGTTCTTTAAAAACAATATTAATCGCGTGGCCACTAAAAAATAGCATATTCCAAAAATATATTTCAGCTACTGAATCGCATAGCTGCATAACCATAATTAGGTTATGCTACCTACTTAACAGTTGTAAATCTTCGAAAAAAATTTCTTCTTTAAAAGCCTACAAACCTATAGTTCCTAAAGACTCGGAGGACTATTACAATGCAAACAATTTACAAATATTCAACCCGAGGACTATTACAATACAAACAATCTACAAATATTTGAAGAAAATTATTGTTAAATGATTAAGTAAAGTTTACCCACCACGTGGACGTGGGGACCTGCAAGTTTCCAGAATAGTGCATACCTTCGTTCCATGAGTAGAAAACCAGTGAATTTGCATTTCATTTTGCTAATATTCCATGTCAACATTGTTCCAACAATCGATAATATCAAGTAAAAATGTTGTTTATTTCACTATTCGGAAAAATGAATTAGCAGATTAGTTTTGAATAGCTTATGAAAGAAACATCATCATTTTGTAATTTTTTTTTCAAATGGGCAAATGGTACCATCAGTACCTGGACGGACGGACAAATCCACAACAATACCAAATATCTGGCTAATCCCCAGAAACCAATTGAAAATGGGTGCTTGAAATAAATAACATAAAAACTAGAACACTCAGTCATACACTTGTCTTTAGAAAAATGCACATGATTGAATGACAGAAATACAGATAAAAGAGCTAGCAATGTGTTTGAACAACGACCGCAAAGGCCTAAGCAGAGCAAATTGCCAAAAGGACTTGAAAAATCTAATGGTTAACCTAGCAGCAGAGGTTTCCCACCCATGAACAACTTGCTTTGTATTACACTGCGGATAAAACTCCACTCTCTAGGGATCAAGTCCGGGGGTACAAAGGGTCGTAGTGCTTCAATGGACTGACCAAGAAACTAATACTATGTTTTTTTAAGAAGTTTGGAAGGTTGAGGTGCCAATGTGGGAATATAAATAATTAGCACTATGAGAAGGGACAAACTCCACAAGTGTATAATGGAAATAACATGTTTATTAGGCATTTGATACGGGAAAACATCTAACACCCAGTAGATTCACCCCGCCAAAAAGGGAAAGAGAAAAACAAAATTGAGTTTGAATCATAGGATGCATATATAAAAAAAACTGAGTTTGACTCACCATAAATTTTTTAGCCCCCTTCAAAACAGACCCATCTTTGTATGTGTGCATATCCTTCCATATGTCAACACGTTGAACATGCTGAGATGGATCATTTTGTTGTTGTTTTGACATTAAAATAACATTCTTAAACACTTTATATCATGAAATAAATATAGTAGTGATGATACATACAACCTTATATTCTACTTGAGCAGAAGAGTTACGACCACTAGTGTGTATACACTTCACCTTCGATCTACTAATCTTTGTTTTTTTTCCTCATTTCCTTAACCTTTGGATCAGCTTCATGCATAACAAATTGTTTCCAATCCTCCTATGTGTCATCGTCTGGCCAAACCAAACCTGCTAAGTGTCGTGTTCATGTCAGGTTATCTGGTCATGTCACAAATTGTCGCTCCTAGTTAGCACTATCGACCCCTTTTTCAAATCCCATTTTCCTATTTTTATTCTTTTTTTTTTGTCTCTCTTAAGGTCATTTCTTTGTGCCTCTTTGTAACAATATCAATCTAATTTTAGGCCATCTCTATGGCTCTTCCTAGTTTGTATGTGTATATCCCTTTCTGTAAATAGTTAAATTTTGGAATGTTATAAGTATATTTAACAAAATAGGTTCATGTTGCTTGATTTGTCAATACTGGTGAGAGGAATGTGGCTTGTGACCTGTCCTTTTTCTGGGGCATAATTGGTGGATTTTATAATCTACTTAATCCCATTGAACTACAAGATTTGTATAATGGGTATGGGACTAGGAAGCATGGATTCACCAAAAAATTCAAGGTACCCGGGTCGGATATGCCCCTGATATGGTCCCGGTAACGGTAAGGTCAAAGGCGTATCTTACGGGCAATGGCCAATACGGCCAAACACATTGTGTTTTTTTTTTCTTCTCTTTTTTTTCGCAAATTACGAGACTAGGATGGGATAAGAATATTTTATGATGCATATATTTATGACTTATGATTGATTTTTGGTGTTAAACAAATTAATGAAATGATAATCGCATGACTTTGGTATTTATGAACTTAAATTTATGGTTTATGAATATGATTTATTGATGAATGGTTATGGTGTAGTAATATTACGAAAATATATTTAATGTCGTATCCTACCCGTGTCCTCAATTTGCAAAAATTTATAGTATCTCTGGGTCAATTTCGTACCCGTATCTGTATCCATGCAACCCAGGTATGGGATGATACTCTTGTAAATTCCATGATGTTTTACCCCTTTCTGTGATCGGGTAAGTCAAGGGGGACATTCCAATGGAGAGTCTTAGTTTCCAGCTTCTATTTTACAGGGGGTAAAAAAGAAAAAGAAATTGTTTTCATGATTCAGTCAGGAGGTGATCCCGAGGTAATTAAATCGGTTCGCAGTTGCTTCGCGGTCAAGGACCGAATTACGATTAATTGGGAATAATCGGTATTTTTTTTAAATCATATATTTTTAAAATTTAATCATAGTCATCTACAAAAATATATAATTAATCAAAATACTATAAATTTGTAATTATATTACTTTACTAATTCATCAATTGAACTTAAATTTTTGCATGTTGGAATAATTATAGTTACCTAGAATTGTTTAGGAACAACACAGCAAAAACAACAAGTGATAGCAGTAACCCCGAACAGCAAGAACTGCAAGCAATAGAAGTAAGAAGTCAAGAATTGCAAGCAACGACAACAACAAATAAAGTAACAAAAGCATCAAATGTATAGAGCAACAAAAGTAGCAAATAGCAAACGTATAGAGCAACAAAAGTAGCAAATGTATAGAGCAAGAAAAGTAACATAAGCAAATTATGTAATCCAAAACATCACATATTCAAATCCAAAACATCATATATTCAAATTCAAAACTTTTAAGTCAAAAGAAGTCTCCATGTTCATGAATCACGACTATCAATCTATTTCTATATCAGCATCTTCTTCAACATCCTCCTGATCCTCTTCATGATGAAGTGAGTACGAAGTATTTGCATTTGATTGTCACGCCATACTTCTCGTGTTTGGCCTAGGATCAGTACCTCCCAATGCATCTCTGACTTGTGACCATGTGAGATCATCGCCTTCCCTCACAAAACTTTGTAGCTCATTATCAGTAGGAATGAGCCAATCATCATCCTCATCAATGTCCCTTAAGACAATGTGATCGTGAGCTAGTGAATGTTAGCATTTCTTTCCTTCATTCTCCGCTCTATATTTTTGTTGTATTGAATGAAAACAAGATCATTCAATTTTGATTCTGACTGAAATTATATAAAATTAATATATATATATATATATTTAGTCATAAATATATAAAATAATTATGAAACAAAACTTGTAGTGATTAATTGATTATGCTTTACATGGTCAAATGCATTTCAATTGTGCTCACATGGTGAAGCGCTACAGGTCAAATATAAAACTTTCATCACAAACTTTTGGAGGATAGGAGTTTCAAACCCATGATTACTATTCAATAAAGTCATAAGAAGATTATATGTAAAAATTAACAAAGTAATAAAGTAATATCATACACATGTAACTCTAAATTACTTACCAGGTGGAATTCTATCTCTTTGGCGTTCTGCTAATGGAGTCACAAATTGCCCATGTAAGTAAAAAATTCACATCTTCGGTAGTATTGGGTTTCTTTCTGTTGAAACCCAGACTCTTCAAGTTGCTCCAGGTATTGATGTTTTATTGATGCCAATTGCCACAAGAGTCTAATTTGTTGTTATGTTCTGGCCTTGTGTTTGGCCAAAGGTAACATTAAAGAGAAGAAATAAGAAGAGAATAATAGTAAGAGATTGGCTTTTTTGTTCTAACTAAAACAAAGGGTCTTTTGATTACATCCTAAAGGAGTGAACCTTACAGTAGCATGCACCCCCACAATATAAATTCATAAAGCAATCTGTTAGTGATTTATATATTTCAACTTGCTAGATTCTTTGTTTTGTTTAATTATTGAAGGTTTGGATTTTTCGGACTAGAAAAGGCCTATGGGTTTGTGGAAAAATGTCAACAAGACTTCACCGGTGATAAGGGGATTGCTTGACCAGGTACCCTCTCAGTTCTCGTTTCCTTTCTGTCACAGTTGAATTGTTCAGCAATCTGTTATTTTCTTGACTAACTAATCAATCCCTCAATTAAGCAAACCCAATTCTTATCTAGTTTTGATTCATGGTGGTTTGTGTCACTTTTAGATTTGCATTCAGGAGTTCTCATCTTCACATGTAGTCATTTCTATGTCCTGATTTATATTCTTGGATAGAATCAAATGCAAGAGATAAGTCACATTTCATGAATTTTGTGGAAAGAGTTCTACTATTCCACCATGGTTCAAACGTACATAAGTTCAGCCTCTCATGTAGTACTACTGACTTATTTCGTGTGCACTCATGGATCTCCTCCACAATAATAAAGCATCGAGTTGAAGAGCTCAAACTCAAGATATTCAACTCTGGGACATCATCTTTCCCATTGTCCCAAGGCATCTTTAGTTGTAAATCACTAATAAAGTTAACCATTCAAGTGCAGAGAGTTGTAATTCCCAGTTCAGTTTGTATGTCAAGCCTCAAAAGCTTGATTTTCTGTAATACTGTGTTTTCTTGTGAAGGTCTTGCACCTCCAGTCTACTTTCGATTTCCGAACCTTGACAACTTTTCTGTAGAATACTGTGAGTGGGAGAACATTGAGAGTGTCTATGTTTTCGTCCCCAAGCTTAAAAGACTAACCATATACGAGGTCGGTCTGGAACTGGAAGTGGGTATCCCGGTCAACTTTTATGCAGAGAATCTCAAATCCTTCGAGTTTAGTGGCATTTGTTTCAATTAGTATCCTGTATGCAATTTATCCTCCGTAATCAATGCATCCATTGATGTTTCTAGAGACAACGACATTGATGCGCTGGGTGTAAACAACTTTCTTGGAAGGTTCTCCAATGTGAAAGATCTAACGGTGGCTTGTCAAGTAATCAATGTAAGTTCCCTTTTTTCATTGATGTTTTCCATACACTTTAGAAAAGTCTTAAGCACAAGAGAAGAATGCCAAATTTTTATCTAAGATTCAAATGTTTTGTGCTAATGCATTGTGATTTGGTGTGTCAAAACTCTCTCTCATGCAGACAGCTTATCCCATCTTCTAAAATTTCCCAATTTGACCAATCTGAAATTGACGTCACTATATAATTTTAGCTGTGAAGATCTTCTGAGGTTTCTCCATATGCTTCCTAACCTTGAATCTCTTCTGTTTACTGATGTAAGCCCCTTCATAGTCTGTAACTTTTTTGTTTTGCTTTATTCCTACTGGTTCTTCATTCCCCTTTATTTGTCTTTGCTTTTCATTCTCATATAGGAACTTGATGCATTCATATACAACGAAGATGATCCAATACATAATACAGTGCCTCAGTGTTTTGTGACACACCTGAAGGCAATTGAATTTCCTTTTCTTCTTGGGATTGAGTCTGAAATGTTTCTGATCAAACTTTTTCTGAAGAAGGTGCCAGTCTTGGAAAGGATGACTATCAAATCTTCCTTTGAGTTATTGAATGATGTTGAGAAGCAAATGGAGATCACCAAAAACTTACTAATGCTTCCTAGAGCTTCGGCTTGCGTGATTAGTTTTTCTTAGAGCATTCACATGGTTGTTATGCTGTTAACCTTGTAAGTAGTAAATAGAAAGTACTTTTCATTATCCCATGCTTTTTTTTTTCTTGTATGTTTTCAACGTCACCAGTAAATAGTTACTTTATCATATTTTGGAAATGCCTTAAGAAAATGATCAAGTATTAAATTCAATTGAAAAAGCAATGGTTAGTTTGCAAATGGAATTGAATGTGATTCTATTGTGGATGGTGTCAAGGGCTTATTTATTTAGTTGCTGTGTATAGCTTGGTCGAAAACTACATAAGCATTGCTTTTGTTGGGAAAATTCCTCTGGATACATTTGGTAGGTTTACGAGGAGGAGATCATGTAGCTGTCAGATTTAGGCAAAAGTAGTGTCACTCTTATGCTCTGTAGCACTTAACCTTTTTGTTGTAGATAACTCAGGCTTGTAGCAATGCTGATATACAATTGTGAACAGGTTTGGTGCTCAGCCAGGATAATAATAAGTTTGGTTGGTCATATTACATTAAAAAAAGGGTAGTTGCCTCACTCAGATTTGGTGTATTTATTCACCGGATTTTAACATCAAGATAGAGGTTAACTCCTGTATTTTATTTTCATCTTCTTCATCATTGTATTTTTAGAGTTATATAAGAATATGTTCCTGAACTTACATAGGCACCCATGCTGTTAATCAAATGTTCACTGTGCTCTCCATTGAATCCACTATGACTGCGTCACAACTTAAGGGCAATGTCGCTAGGGTTAGGTTGAGACTGCGTCTCCTTCAGATCTGCTCCTTGAGATTGCGTCTCCTTCAGATCTGCTCTCTCTCTCGGACTTCACCTTCTTCAGATTTGCTCCCTATCTTCTTCCTCTTCGCTCGAGAGAGAGGTCTTTCATCATACAGTTGGTGGGTTTATGAATCTCACGGCTGGATGACATCACATTGTACTCGAGAAAAGGATCTCTCCATCTCCTCCCGTGGAGATAACCTGACAAATGGAGGAGACATAGCCAGTGAGAGCGCGTTTACACAGGATATGTTAATGGCTTTTGAGGAGCAGTACAAAATTCATGGCGATGGATTGTTACAATTACTAACAAACGAATATCAAGTGGCTGTAAAAAGCGGAGATACGCTAGGAGCAGAAGGACTAGAAATCACGATAAGCCCCAATAACTGGGGGATGTTGACTGCAAGGAGGTTAGCCAGTAAAGTGCAGGCTGCTAGCATTCAAGGCTGTCATGGTACAGTAGCTGCCAATGTGCCACACAGCATAGGGACGACCATTGCGGCGCAAGGGAATGAAGATGCTCTGCATAAAGAAGATGAATATACAATGCCAACCAGTGTTGCATCCTCTGGTCCTAGCAAATTTCAAGAAGAAATGGCAATGGCAAACCCTGCTGTTGCACCAGCGAGGATGAGTTGGGCATCAAAGGTTAAGCCAAGCAAGCATACGGGCTCTACTAAACTGAAGTATGAACCTCTAGCTACCGTTGAAGGCAGGAAAATAGTACAAGTGCAGACTGTTGACTTTGCGAGTAGGATAGAAGAATGTGAAAGGTTGGTTATTGGCAGCTTTGTGCGCAAGCGTTTGGCATATGGTTATGTCAAAGAGTGTCTGATTAGGGCGTGGGGAATTCAAAAGTTTGAGATGAGCATTCACAGAGATAAGAATTTTGTATTCAAATTCAAGAAGGAAGAAGATGGAAGTAAGGTATTAGAAACGGGGCCTCTGCATATTGCAAGCAGATTGTTCATCCTCAGGACCTGGTCACCTACTATGGACGAGGATGCTGAGGTGTTTACCTCGATACCTATTTGGGTTACACTGAAGAAAATTCCTTTATTCCTATGGAATCCGGAGGGTATTCAAAGGATTGCTAGTTTTATTGGATTGTCTATCATGCTTGACAAATCTACTGAAGAAAGGACAAGATTAGCGTATGCGAGGGTGTGTGTGGAGGTGGATGTAAACAACCAATTACCCAAAGACATCCCTGTGGTTATCAATGGAGATAAGAAAAAAATAGTTGAAGTAGAGTATGCATGGATTCTAGTAAAATGCAATACTTGCGCACTATTTGGCAATTGCCCCCTTATGTCCATAGTGGCTCCGTCCATGCCTAGCTACACTGGGAAGTTATATTCAGTCCAATGGTAGGAGATGGACATGGATGAATATGGATTAAACTTATCCATCCATATTTCCATGCAAAATGGTCTAACACCATCCTTTATTATAGTAGTTGAGATTGAGAGAGATTTAGGGTGTGACTAACGATGAAATGAGAAGTCACGGGGAAGGTACACAGAACACCCTCTTTAATCCATTTCGCCTAGGATTTCCTCAAAATTTTATGAATCCGTTTTTTTATTAGGGCTTTATGTTTGTGTGATTTTTAGTTTGCATCCACGTTATCGCTCATACTTAGTTATGTTCCTTAAAATCTTATTTGATAGGATTTTCAATCACAAAACGAAGTCTATTTTATTTATTTATTCAACTGTTTCCTCTCTAATATTATTAATTCATGTGTTTTGTTAGGATGAATTCCACTGTGGAGGTTGATTCAAGATATGCTTTGGGTACTAGCATTCTACACATTCTCTCATTTTCCCTCAAAATATGCTTTTTGGGTACTAGCATTTTGTCCAAAAGATGGAGATACACCTGTACTTCCGTACCGGTTCCGAACTTTGATGACACAATATTTGCATTCGAGGCCATTAGTTAAAAAAGATAAGACAAGGTTAATGAATTTTGTTGATAGAGTTCTACATCTTCACCATAGTTCAAATATACGTAATTTCAGTCTCAGATGTGTCGGCTGTGACATATTTTGTGTCCGATCGTGGATCTTTCTGTAATAATAAAGAATAAAGTTCAAGAGCTTGAACTGATAATATATGAAGGCTCTTGGTCTTTCAGTTCCCATGTTGTGAATCAATGACAAAACTGAGAGTTGGATTTTATAGCAGTTCAATTCCCTGTTCAGTTTGTATATCAAGTCTCGGACACTTATTTTTACATGAATTTTATTTTTCCATGCATCATTGAGATTTGAGGCAACAAATAATCTTTAGCTTCCCAAACCTTGAGTACCTTTATGTGGAGTATTGTACATGGAAGACCACTGAGGCTGTCAATATTTGTGCCCCCAAGCTGAGGAGATTAGAGATCTTTGATACCTCTCCGAAAGTACATTGCAAGGTCAAGTTTTTATGCAGACTTTGATGTCCTTTGATATATATATGGCATTCTAGTAAACAAGTACTCTCTATGCAATGTATATTCTCCAGTTAATGTGGAAGTTGAAGCTTATCCTATCAATGCATAGAAATCAGTGCAAGTAATTCACTCCGTCCGATCACTAATGTACTAAAGGAATTAACAGTGAATTGGGATGTGATTAATATCAATTTCCTTGTTTACATTTAGGTTCTCCTATTTCATCTTCTTTCTTAAAACCTTGAGAGAAGAACATGAAAGTGTTTATGTACATTTCGTTTTCTTTGTCTAAGATTCAGAGGGTTATGTAATACTAATGAGTTGTGACTCAGTGTTCCAAGTTTCTTTGTCATGCAGACAACTCCTCTCATCTGCTCACATTTTCCAATGCGACCACTTTGAAGTTGCCTTGCCTAAGTGATTTTAATCATCAAACACTTATGAGGTTTTGTCACGATTGTGACTTCTTAGGAATAAATTGAAAGAACAAATCAAGGAAACCAATATACTTATCTCAAGTTCTTCTTGAACAAGAGCCTTAGAACTCTACTAGAAACTTCTGTTTGTATTGCTCTTCAGGCCTCTCTATTTATACAAGGAAGTAAAAACAAAATTTCAAATTACAGCCAATGATCCTTCTCCACGTGTTTAACCATGTGCTGATCTTAACTAACTATTACAAGAATTACTATAATACTCTCTCTTTTGAATTTGATTATTTGAGTTTGGCGCCTATTCTCCCCGCTCAATTATTCAGCTGATATTCTTTTCTGATTCACTTCTGATTCACCACAAGAACGTGACATTACCTTCCCCTTAAGACAAATCCTTGTCCTCAAGGATTAAAGTTGGGAAACATGGCATGTATCTGCTGCCAATCTTCCCAAGTTGCGTCTTTGGCCGATCAGTTTGTCCACTGTATTAAGACTTGAGTCACGACTCGATTGTGTCGAGGAACTAAATGGTGAGCAAGGATGGCAGTTGGTTCAGCCCAAAGATTTCCTGCATTGTCTACCAGTGACAGTAGAGGATATGGAATGATTGTGGCACCCAATTTCTTTTTTAACTGAGATACGTGAAAAGCAGAGTGAATTCTCGAGAGTGGGGGTAACTGGAGCCTGTAAGCAACTGTTCCAATGCGCTCGACCACTTGGAATAGTCCATAGAAACGTAGGGATAGTTTGAGATTGCAACGGATGTTGACGGTTGTTTGTGTGTAAGGTTGGAGGCGCAAATACACCCAATCAACAACTTCAAATTGGCGTTCTGTCCTGTGCTTATCTGCTTGCATTTTCATTCTTTCCTGAGCATGCTGGAGCTTCTCCTTGATGATGCCTAGCATGTATTCTTTGTTGACTAGGTAGTGTTCTACATCTGAGATGGAAGTGTTTGTGAGAGGTGGGAGTGCCAACAATGGTGGCGTGTATCCATATAGGGCCTCAAAAGGATATGACTGAAGGCTGGAATGATAGGATGTGTTGAACCAATATTCAGCAAGATACAACCATTTAAACCATTGAGAGGGGAGCTTCACTTGTCATGCACCGTAGATATGTTTCAAGGCAGGTGTTAGTATGCTCTGTCTGGTCATCTGTTTGAGGATGGTAGGCGGAACTCATGCTCAGTTGTGTACCCAGTGCAGTGAACAAGTCCTGCCAGAATGCGCCAATGAAAATTCTGTCCCGATCGGATACAATTGATTCTGGAAGGCCATGCACTCTGTAGATGTTTTGCAAGAAGAGCTCAGCCACCATGGCAGAGGTATATGGGTGTTTTAAGGCCAAGAAATGGTTGTATTATGTAAGTCGATCAACCACTACTAAGATGACATTCTTCTGATATGAAGATGACAATCCTTAAATGAATTCCATTGATACATGTTGCCATGCTTTAGTAGGTATAGGCAACGGCTGGATAAGTCCACCATAAGAGGATTGGTCATGTTTGTTCTTCTGACACACATCACATTCAGTCACATGCTGCATCACTGATTGCTTCATTTTTGGCCAAAAAAAGTACTGTTGTTGCCTTTTGTATGTAGTGGTTATACCAGAGTGGCCACCCAAGGCATAATTGTGGAGCTCTTTGCAAAAGTTGTCTAAGATGTCCTACTGATCCTATATACAACTGTTTATTTTATATTTGAGTAGACCATTCAACAATGAGAAGGGAGGCTTATCGCCAGGTTGCACCAATAACTGTTGTATAAGTTGTTGAGCAGTCTGGTCAGTGACATAAAAGTGAGCAACTTGTAGTATCCACTGGGGTGTTACTATGGATAAAGTCGAGCATTGTGCATTAGACTGAGCAGCAGGGTGAACATCAAGCTGAGCATCAGGATGAGTAGGATACCTAGATAAGGCGTCAACAGCAGAGTTGTCCACTCCCTTCTTATAATATATCTGATAGTCAAACCCAAGCAGTTTGGCTAACCATTTCTGCTGAGTCATTATGGTCACTTTCTGAGCCAAGAAGTATCTGATACTCTGATAATCAGTATAAATTTGGAACTTAGAACCCAACAAGTATGATCTCCACCTATTAACAACCATCACAATTGCCAGCAATTCCTTTTCATAAGTCGAGAGTGTAATTCCTTTGACTGAGTGCATTGCTGAAGGATGCAATGGGTCGACCATTTTGGGAGAGAACAGCTCCAACTCCTGTTGTACAAGCGGTGGTTTCAATGATGAAGGGTATGTTAAAGTTTAGTAGAGCTAATACTGGGGCTTCACACATAGCCTGTGTCAGTTGATTGAAGGTTTTGGTGGCTGAATCAAACCAGTGAAGGGAGTTCTTCTTGAGGAGTTTTGTCAGTGGATGAGCAATATGTCTATAGTCCCTGATGAACTTCCTATAATATCTTGTAAGTCCAAGAAAATCCCGTAACCGTTTTATGTTTGTTGGTAAAGGCCAATTGGCCATAACCTCTAGCTTTTCAGGGTCTGCTCTACTCCTTGGCCACTAATTATATGGCCCAAATATTCCAGTTTTTCTTGGGCAAATGAGCATTTACTGAGCTTAACAAGGAGCTGATGTTGTCTTAGGATAGAAAAAACAACTTGTAGATGTTCTAGGTGATGAGACAAGGAAGGGCTATATATCAAGATATCATCAAAAAATACAAGTACAAACTTACGTAGGAAGTCCTGGAAGATTTGGTTCATTAAGGCTTGGAATGAGGCAGGGGCATTAGTGAGACCAAATGGCATCACTTTGAATTCAAAGTGCCCATGATGTGTTTTGAAGGCGGTCTTGTGAATGTCAGGTGGGTGGACTAGGATTTGGTGGTATCCTAACCTTAAGTCTAGTTTAGAGAAGGTGGTAACACCATGTAATTAATCTAAAAGGGGCATGGGAAACTTGTCTTTAATGGTGATTTCATTGATTTTCTATAGTCTATACAAAATCTCCAAGTTCCATCCTTCTTTTTCATTAGTAAAACTGGGGGCAACAAAGGGACTATGGGAATGTTGGATGAGTCCAGATTCTAACATTTCCTGAACTAACTTTTCAATAACTGTTTTCTGCATATAAGGCACCTTGTAGGGATTATGAGATGGTAGTGAATGTCCAGGTTTTAATGGGATGTGATGGTTGAGTGCTATGTCTGGTGGGAGGTGGGTGGGTGTTTGGAAAAGGTCTTGGAGTTTCTGTATCAGTTGCTGTATTGCAGGGTATTGTTGGGATGGGTTAGATGTAGTGTTTATAGAAAACAAATGACAAAAGAAGGAGTTGGCGTGTCTCTTCAGTAACTTGGTAATACCCTTGGCTTCTAACCTACATAAGTCTCCTGTTCCTGAGCTCCCTTGTAAGGTGACATGACTTCCTTGAACATTCAGGGTCAATTGTAGTTTTTGTAAGTTGAGGGTGATGTCTCCAAATAGCTTCAACCCATCACCTTCTAACACCATATCATACCCACCAAGAGGAAGCACTCTTACACTCCCTTCGAAAAGGATACCCTGCATTGTCCACCTGAGTTTCTCACACACAGCATTGCTGGTAAGATGTTGGTTATTAGCCACCCTGACAACCATCTGTGGAGTGAGAGTAGTCTGCCACTTTGTTTCCCTGATGACCTTAGGATCTATAAACGAATGTGTGCTCCCTGTGTCTATCAAAATAGAAATTACTCTCTTCTTTATTTGCCCTTGAATGAGTAGTGTATTTGTTGAAAAACTGCCATGAATGGCATGTAATGAAATCCATATCAGTTGGAATATTCTCCTGTGGTAAATTTTCTGTAATAATAGCAAAGTCATCTTCTTCTTCTATTGTATCCTCTTCAGGTATAAGCATATATAGTTGTTGTTGTTTGCAAATATGGCCTGGCTTGTGCTGTTCTTCGCAGTTGTAACAGAGCCCCCTTTCCCTCCTAATCCTCATTTGATAGGGTTAAGCCTTCTAATGGGTGGAATGGTGTGAGTGTCTATTGTTTGAAAAATGACCAGGGTTATATGTAGGCTTGGCTGTCTGATAAGGATTTTGTAAGTTGGTGGTGTTGGTGTTGTTGGTTTTGTTTGTTGTGGTAGAGAAATTAGGCTGTCTGTATGGATGTGAAGGTTGGATTGGATGTCTAGGATTGCGATGTTTTTTAGAAGATGTTTCATGCATTCTAGCTAGGGATAGTGCTTGTGTGATTGTGGTGGGTTTGAATAGTTGAACTAGAGCTTTGATCTCCTCTTTAAGACCACTAAAAAAACTCAACACGAAATATGTTTCATCTAAGTGGTTGTTGTGAGATAACATCAATGATTTTAGCTCTTCAAATTTGTCGTAATACTCATTTACTGACCCTTCCTGGTTCAATTTGTTAAACGAATCGACATAGTTATCTAAGACTGCTTCCTCAAAGCGGTCACACAGGTCATGCACAAATGCCCCCCAATGAAGCATTTCCTTGCCTACTTGGTAGTCAAGAAACCAAAGGTATGCCCTCCCAGTTAGGTGAATTGATGCCATGCCAACCTTGTTCTCATCCATTATTTGAAAAAAACTAAAGTATCGTTCGCATTTCTTTATCCATGATCTTGGATTTGTACCATCAAATGGTGGAAATTCAAGTCTAGGAAGTCGGGGAAACATACCTTGGTTCTCCCAATGAGTTTGAAAGTTAGGTCTATTATCTGTGTCTGCTGGAATTGTAGCTGATGAAGAGCCTGGCTCATGGACTCTTGAAGGGCCTGCTTGGTTTTGGATCAATTGAATAAGGTGTTCAAACCTAGTTTCGACTCTCTGCTATCGGATTTCATTTGATTATACCATCTTCATGAATTCATTCATTAAGAGCTCTAGTTGATTGGTTGTGTCATTCTGGTTCTTCCTGGTCTCCCGTATAAATTGCTCCATTTCATTTGCTCGTGTTTCCATGGTTGTCTCAGGGCCTCACAGATCAGAATAACACTGCTCTGATACCAAATGTCACGATTGTGACTTCTTAGGAATAAATTGAAAGAACAAATCAAGGAAATCGATATACTTATCTCAAGTTCTTCTTGAACAAGAGCCTTAGAACTCTACTAAAAACTTCTCTGTTTGTATTGCTCTTCAGGCCTTTTTATTTATACAAGGAAGTAAAACAAAATTTCAAATTACAGCCAATGATCCTTCTCCACGTGTTTAACCATGTGCTGATCTTAACTAACTATTACAAGAATTACTATAATACCCTCTCTTTTGAATTTGATTGTTTGAGTTTGGCGCCTATTCTTCCCGTTCAATTATTCAGCTGATATTCTTTTCTGATTCACCACAGGAACGTGACAAGTTTTTCCATATGCTTCCTAATCTTGATTATCTTTTCATAATTGTCTCTTGATATTCTGCATTTTGTATTCTACGTTATTTCTAAGCTTTTCTCCCCAGATTGATATTCTTTCATGCTCTTGGCTTTCATACTCGGGAATACAACACACTAATGCAAGGAAGAGGATATAATACTTGCTATTGTCCCTCAATGTTTTCTATCGCACCTAACAATTGAATTTTCGTAGGACTGTGTTTCTATATCTTATCAAAATTTTGCTCAGAAATGTTAAAAGTCTTGGAAAGGATGACAATCGCGTGAGAATTAGATAAGGACTCAAAATTTGTTTGTGTCTCCAATTAGAGTTGGACAAGGATGATTTCTTTGTGTCTCCCAATTTGTGTGGGACTCAAAGTCCTTCTCTCTTTAAAGAAAGCATAGACCAACAAATTGAAATAAGAAAATCAATGTGAAGGATCAACAACAGCAACACAACGCAGCAGTAGCAACGCAACAACAACAGTAACAAAACGCCGAAACAGGGCAGCGTACGCAGCGTAAAAGAGGCTACAAATTCGGCGTGAAACTGGCAACAAGACGACGTGAAATAGGCTGCGTGTTCGGCGTGAATCAGTGTGTGTGCAACGTGAAACAATAGCAAAGTTTAAGGATTGGATTCAACTGATTTCAGGTGTTCTACGTTTGTGAGTTTCGTCAAACTTTTGGTGGTATTGTTTGCTTGAAATTGGGTAATCTCAAGATCGTTGCTTGACAACGTTGTAATCTTCAAGTGTTTCCATATCAATAAAACAGAGTCGTCGTCCGTGGAGTAGGCAAAGCCGAACCACGTAAATCTCGGTGTCATCTTTATTTCAGCATATTGCTTGTTGTTTGCTATTACTTGCATAACGTTTTTTTAGCCATTCACTATCACCACCTAGGTCTAAGACTTGTGTTGGAATTATTTGCATTAGATAGCAGGTATTTTCCTTACAAGTGGTATCAGAGCGCCAGTTGGTTGGTGTTTGTGCTTTGAAGGTGTCAAATAAAATGGTTGAAAAGTCTTCTTCATCGCGTGATTATGGCTATGCGAAAGTCCAGGGGTTCGACATTGTTCGATTCAGTGGTAGAAACAATTTTAAAGCTTGGTAGATGGATTGTAAAGATATTTTGGTTAGTTTGGATAAGATTGATGCACTAGATGAGAAAAAAAACCATCATCAGATAAGGCGACGGTTGAGGTTATCGAGAAGTGGAGTAAATGGATCAGAAAACATGTAGTACGATTAGTTTGTGTCTTTCTCGCAATGTGGCTTACAACTTTGTTGATGAGATGATGGCTCAGGGTATTTCGGATAAACTTCAGGCTATGTATCTTCAAAATGATCAGATGAGTGTGATGTACCTACAGAAGAAGCTCTTCACTTTCAGATTACAGCTAGGTAAACTCATGACTGATCGCATAAATGAATTTGAATATTTATATTCAGATTGTGATAGCTTGGGAGATAAATTTGAAGATAGTCAGAAAACATTATTCTTGTTAATTTCTTTGTTACCGGAATGGGAACCATTTGTTGATCAGATGACAACATTGAAGAAAAATAAATTTGTGTATAGTGATATTGTTCAAGTTGTACTTGCAAAGGCTTCCATAAAGAGTGTTTAGAATGACGAGGCTCAAGCACATGGTCTTTTGGTGACAAGGGGAAGAAATTATAAAAGATAAACAACTACAGTAGGAACCGGTATAAATCAAAAGGCAGAGATATGTCTACGGTTGAATGTCACAAATATAAGCGCAAAGGCCATTACATAAGGAATTGTCCAGACTGGAAGGATAATCACAATAAGCAAGAGAATGAGAGTAAGGGCGTAGTGAATGTTGTTGAGACACCAGATATGATAGAGGATATTCTAATCGGGGGTGACTTAGCACATGTACTGATGGCAAAATCTTATGACCATTTGTATGGCGGTTGGATGTTGGATACGTGAGCTTCATATCATATGTGTCCCGTAAGAGAATGGTTAAGCACTTATCACGAGGTTAAGGGAAGTTCAGTTAAAATGGGTGACTCTCGGCCTTGCAAGACAATGGGTGTTGGTACAGTAGAATTCCAGTTGGCAAATGGGTGATGTACACAGGTTACCGAGGTACGTCATGTTCCGGCTCTCTCAAATGGACTGATTTCTCTTGGGGTGCTTGAAGCTCAAGGCTAAAAGTATATTGGTAAGAATGGGTATTGCACTGTTGATTTTGGTGATGGGTTGCTTATGACAGCGGTTAGGCATGCCAATTTGTATTTCCTTCAAGGCAGTATAATTGAATGTGGAGCAATGGTTTCTACAGTTGTTGATGAAAAAAGCTTGACACGCACACACTTATGGCACATGCGATTAGGGCATGTAGGTGAGAAGGGACTAAGAACTTTAAGCAAACGAGGCTTACTTGGCAGTGATAAAATGACAAAGCTGAATTTCTATGAACATTGCATCTATGGGAAGTAGTGCAGAGTCAGTTTTAGTGATGATACTCATAGCATCGCGGGGATTGTGGATTACATCCACACTGATGTTTGGGAACCCTTTAGAATTGCATCCAAAAGGGGTTCCAGGTATTTTGTGTCTTTTATCGATGACTTCAGCTGGAGAGTATGGGTGTATACCATGAAACATTAAAATGAAGTCACTGATATCTTCAAGAAGTGGAAAGCTATGATTGAGAAATAAACTAGAAGGGTGATCAAAGTAGTGAGATCTGACAATGGCAGTGAGTATACCGAGGATCCCTTGAAGCAGTTTTTTTTGGAACATGACATTAGAAGACACTTCACAGTGAAGTCGACACCACAGTAGAACGGGGAGAACAGATGAACCGTACACTGTTGGAGAAAGCACGGTGCATGTTGTCCAATGCAAGTCTGGGCAGAATATGGTGGGCTAAAGCAGTAAACACGGCGTGCTATCTCATTAATCGCTATCCTTCATCAGCTATTGAGACTCAGATTCATATGGAGGTATGGTCTGGTATTTCTTCAGATTATTCTAACTTGAAAGTGCTTGGTTGTCCAACATATTTTCATGTTAGGGAAGATAAAATTGGAGTAATGGTCAGGAAAACTATTTTTTTTGGTTATCCAGAAAATGTGAAAGGGTATAAATTATGGTGCCCTGACTTACAGAAGTTTGTGATCTGTTGAGATGTGAAGTTCCATGAGGAGGCTTTGTTACAAGCAAAGTGTGAGAGATGCAAAGATTGTTCCTCTATTTGGAGGGGTGATAGCTATGATGAAGATGAGGATGCTGGAGATTCTCTACAGGTGGAGCTTGGAGCTCTTAGATCTCATACAGAGCATGATGTTCCTTTTACTGAGGGAATGGGCGGTACATATATGATGTCTAATGAGACAGTGGCAGAAGATGAGGTTCCTACTGATGGGGACATGGATCCTATACAACAACAGGTTCAACAATTACAAACATTGTCTTTAGCAGCAAGCAGAGAACCTAGAGTCAGACATGCACCATTTAGATTTGGCTATGAGGATGGCGCAACTTGCGCATTGATGGGTATGATGATGGTCCTACAACATATACGCAGGCTTTGCGAAGTGTTCAGAAAGAGGAGTGGAAGGAAGCTTTGGATGAAGAGATGTTATCTCTCCAGAAGAATCATACATGGGAGCTTGTGACACTCCCTAAAGGGAAGAGGCTGATTGGGTGTAAGTGGGTTTTCACAGTAAAAGACGGGATTCCAGATTCCAGGGGTACTTGTACAGGTATGTGATACAAGGCAAGATTGGTGGCTAAAGGATATGCATAGCAAGAAGGTGTGGACTACAATGAAGTATTCTCTCCGGTAGTAAAACACACTTCTATCCGAGTCCTTTTAGCTTTAGCAACACAGTTTGACTTAGAGCTTGAGCAAGTTGATGTCAATACTGCTTTCTTGCATAGAGATTTGGAGGAGGACATATACATGTCTCAGCCCGATGGATATGTTGTTGTTTCTAAGGAAGAAAAGTTATGCAAACTGAAGAAGTCACTGTATGGGTTGAAGCAATCTTCGAGGCAGTGGTACAAGAAGTTTGATACTTTTATGATTGAGCAAGGATATGCGAGGAGTCAGTATGATCCTTGTGTATTCAAACAGAATCTCAAGGATGGGTTTTTCGTGTTTCTCTTACTTTATTTTGATGACATGCTCATTGCTGCGAAGAGCGTGAAAGAAATTGATAAATTGAAGTTGAAACTTAGCATGGAGTTTGAGATGAAAGATCTTGGTTCAGCGGAGAAGATACTTGGGATGGAGATAGTGAGAGATATGAAGAAAAGCAGACTGACATTATCACAGAAACAATACTTAGAGAAGGTTATTCACCATTTTGACATGGATACGTCTAAGCCGGTAAGTACAAATTTGGCTGCTCACTTTAAGCTCCCGGGTAATTTGTCTCCTAGCACAGAGGATGAGAGGGAATACATGTCACAAATTCCTTATGCTAGTGCAGTTGGTAGTCTTATGTATGCCATGATTTGCACACGTTCGGATATCGCTCATGCAGTTAGTCTTGTTAGTAGGTTTGTGTCAAACCCGAGAAAACAACATTGGCAGGCAGTGAAGTGGATATTGAGATATCTTCGAGGTACACTGGATGTTGGTTTAGTATATGAGAGAGGAGATGTGTCAAATATGATCCGAGGTTATGTAGATTCGGATTATGCTGGTGATCTTGATAGGCGTCGATCGACTACAGATTATTGTTTTACATTGGCGATGGGTCCGGTGAGTTGGAAGTCTCAGTTACAGTCTACAGTTGCTTTGTCTACTACTGAAGCAGAGTACATGGCTCTATCATAGGCGGTGAAGGAAGCCATCTGGCTTCGAGGCTTGGTTAGTGATTTGGGTGTTACTCAGGATGATGTGACAGTTAGAGTGCTATCCATTTGGCGAAGAACCAGGTTCATCATGCTCGGACGAAGCACATTGATGTGCGGTATCATTTTCTAAGGGATGTCATCGAGGATGGCGAGGTTTTCTTGGAGAAGGTGAGTACTAAAGACAACCCAGCTGATATGTTGACAAAAGCGGTTCCAGGGATCAAGTTTGAGCATTATCTCAACTTGATCAGGCCCTCTCAGTGTTGACGCCTCAAGGGGGCAGGGCCCTTAGGGGCATGAAGACAATTCTTGTGACCGAGTAATGGGTCTTGGCGGTATTTCATGCCAAGGTGGAGATGTTTATGTGGTTGTTTGTGACGTTTGTGTGGTGGCCTGAAATTATTCGCTAAGGTGGAGATTGTGAGAACTAGATAAGTACTCAAAGTCCTTGTTAGGATTGGCTCCCAATTAGAGTTGGACAAGGATGATTCCTTTATGGTTCCCAATTTGTGTGCGACTCAAATTCCTTCTCTCTTTAAAGCAAGCATACACCAACAAATTGAAAGAAGAAAATCAACGTGAAGGATCAGCAACAACAAGACAACGTAGCAGCAGCAGCAGTAACAAAACGCTGAAACAGAGCAACGTACGCAGCGTGAAAGAGGCTGCGAATTCGGCGTGAAATGGGGCAACAAGACGGTGTGAAACCGGTTGCGGGCACGACATGAAATAGGCTGCGTGAAACAGTAGACAAGTTGAAGGATTAGAATCGGGTGATTTCGGGTGTTCTTTGTTTGCGAGTTTTGTCAAACTTTTGGTGGTATTGTTTGCTTGAGATTAGGTAATCTCAAGATCGTTGCTTGACAACATTGTCATCTTCAAGTGAGTGTTTTTATATCAATAAAATAGTTACAAAGTCGTCGTCCGTGGAGTAGGCAAAGTCGAACCACATAAATCTCAGTGTCATCTTTATTTTCTGCATATTGTTTGTTGTTTACTATTACTTGCATAGCGTTTTTTAGCCATTCACTATCAACACCAGGATTTTAGTCAAGGGGGCGAAATGGCAACTAAAAAAAAATTTCTACCCGAGCTAGTATTATAAAAAAAATACAACTATAAAAATACATTGCATATACCAAATTGAATCCAGTGTAATCAAATTTTAAGCCAAAATTAGGCCACAATATCAATAACCTTAACAAGAGACAAATGAGCATAATAACTAAAATATATAATTAAAATCACAAAATAATTAGGATAAGTATCTAGTTGAAGCAAAAAAAAAATCTGAAATTTACGAACATAATAAGATCCTAATAAAATTGCATAGAAAAATGATTTATATGAGGCTCAAATTTTGTATGAGTTAGTTAATGGCATATATTTTTATTGGATTCTATATTTATAAGATCCTAATAAAATTGCATAGAAAAATGATTTATATGAGGCTCAAATTTTGTATGAGTTAGTTAATGGCATATATTTTTATTGGATTCTATATTTATTATTTTAGATATTAATTTCAAATATTTTTTTTGTTGGAGGTTTTACACCACTTGTGAACCACCAATTCATTTCTTTATTATTTGCAATTACATATAAATTTGCGTTGAAAGCAAAAAAGTAGGGGTAGGTCACAACGACAAAATTGTAATTGTGAATAGCTATAAAGAAATTATACGCTCCGAGAGGACCGAAAATAAATTTTTAATAAACTAAACAATTTTTTTTAATGTTTGCAATTACTATTAACATTGTATTGAAAATAAAAAAAAATAGGCGGGTGACAATGATGAAAATAATAATTATCAATAACCATTAAAATGCATAGTAAATAGCAATAAAGAAATCATGCGCTCGAAGAGTATTGAACTCGGGTTGTTTACCAAAATAAACACGTTAAACCACTACACCAATATATAGATGTAAAAATAGTTAAATGAATAATATTCATAATGAATTTTTTTAAAGGCTAAATATAAAATGAAATTTTTTTTTAAAAGTTGAGGGGGGTAGCTGCCCCCTCGCCCCTTAATAGGTTTCCCCCTGATCATCACCTAGATATAAGACTTGTGTTGGAATTATTTACATTAGATAGTAGGTATTTCCAGTGTTCTAAAAATCGGTCTAGGCGGCCGCCTAGGCGCTAGAAGGTGGAAAACCGCCTAGATTAATGCCTGGGCGGGCGGTCTGGGCGGGTTTAGGTGGGTCTGGGCGGCCTAGGCGGTCTAGGCGGGGTCTAGGCGGACTCTAGGCGGTCTGGGAGTTTTTTTTTATTTTTTATTTTTTTATTTTTTTTATTTTTTTATTTTTTTATTTTTTTATTTTTTATTTTTTTTTATTTTTTAATAAGGTTGATTGTGTTCTTATTTTATTTTTCTTTCCTATTTTTTAGAAATAAACTATTTAATTATTTTTTTAGAAAATCTCGGGAATGGGCTTTGATGATGATGATGATGATATGTCTAAATGTAGCGAAGGATGATTACTTAATGGAATTCTCAAAGGATCTGCCGGTACCAATTTTACTAATGTAGATTTTATCAAACATAACTGAGGTTATTCATGCAATTTGAAGAAAAATAAAAGATTACACAAATTCAAATTTATATAAAGTACCCATCATGACCAACTTCAGTTATTTGAGTTTTAATAAATTTTGTTCACGATTGTTAATTTTTCATGTTTTTAAATTTTGCATATGTATATTGACATTAAATTGGATGTAATTGATAAGGTATTATGCTTAACTTTTGTAAATTATTAAAGTTATAATACAAAACCTAAGACCGCCTAGGCACCCGGGCGCTAGGCACCTGCTCGCCGCCCGCCCAGCGCCTAGCGATTTTTAGAACACTGGGTATTTCCCTTACAAATCAGATCTTCCATAGAGTTATCAGAAGATACTAAGAAGTTTATAGAAATTTCCACAGAGTTAATGCTTCCAAGAGGCTTTGCTTGTGTTGTTGATTTCTCTTAGAATATTCAGTTTGAAACTTGTAAGTACCAAACAAACCTATTTTTCATTTTCATAAACCTTTCCTTTTCCTTGTAAGTTTCAATTCTACTTGCCTACTAGATTTTTGCATTTATTTTAAGCCCAGCCCCCCCCCCCCCCCCCCCCCCCCAGAAGTTAGCATGTTTAAAATCATAATAATTTGCCAATTTCTATTCAAGAGTTTGCTGCCACTTTGATAGTTGTTATATTTTTTCTCTCTTAATCAAGGAAACACATATGACATGAATTATGAATTTGATATTGGCAACAGTTTTATATATTAAAAATGGTTATCATTGTGAACTTTTTTACCACCGGTTTAGCTTTTTAATTTGTTGCTCGCAATAGCTTGCTTTACAACATTCCTTTGTTTAAGACAGTACAAATATAGCATATAGGCTTCATGATGAATATAGTACGCTTTATTAATTCATGAACAGAGTGGACCCTTAGTGATAATAATACGGAGCTTGAAATTAATCTCTGCAAGGTAAATAGCTTCTAATGCAAATAACTCCAACACAAGTCTTGGACTTAGTTGGTGAAACTGAATGGATAAAACCGTTATGCAAGTAATGGCAAACAACAAGCAATATGCAGAAGAAAAAAAATGACACTGAGATTTACGTGATTCGGCTTTACCTACACCATGAATGACGACTCTGTAACTATTTTATTGTATGAAAATACTTACTTGAAGATTACAACATTGTCAAACAACGATCCTTGAGATTACCCAATCTCAATCAAACAATGCCACCAAAAGTTTGACAAAACTCGCAAACGAAGAACACCCTAAATCACCCGATTCCAATCCTTCTACATGGCTACTATTTCACGCTGCACACACATTGAATCACGCTGAACTCGCAGACTGTTTCACGCTCTTATCGCAACTTGTTTCACACCGTACTGTTGTGCCGTCAGTTGCGTCATTTCAGCTGTATACGCTGCCCTGTTTCAGCTATGTGTGTTGTGTTGCTAATTCATGTTGTATGTCCTGTTATAAAGAAAGAAGATGAGGACTTTAAGTCCCATACAAATTGGGTGCCTTAATACTTATCCAACTCTCCCAACAAATTGGGAGCCAACCAATATTAAAGAAACAATAAAAGGAATTTGAGCCCTTGTTCCCTTAAAATTGGGAGCCAACCCATGTTGATACAACAAAGGACTTTGAGTCCTTAAAATTGGGAGCCAGCCCATGTTGATACAACAAAGGATTTTGAATCCTTTCCAACAAAGGATTTTGAGTCATTGTCTCACAATTTCCACCTTGGCGAACAATTTCAAGCCACCACACAAGCATCACAAACAACCACATAAGCATCTCCACCTTGGCATGAAAAAATTGCCAAGACCCATTACTCGATCACGAAAATCATTGTCATGCCCCTAAGGGCCCTGCCCCCTTGGGGCGTCAACACTGAGAGAGCCTGATCAAGTTGAGACAATGCTCAAACTTGATCCCTGGACCCACTTTTGTCAACATATCAGCTGGATTGTCTTGAGTACTCACCTTCTCCAAGAAAACATCGCCATCCTAGATGACATTCCTCAGAAAATGATACCGCACATCAATGTGCTTTGTCCGGGCATGATGAACCTGGTTCTTCGCAAAATGGATAACACTCTAACTGTCACATAACACTGTCACATCATCCTGAGTAACACCCAAATCACTAACCAAGCCCCAAAGCCAAATGGCTTCCTTCACCGCCTCTGATAGAGCCATGTACTATGCTTAAGTAGTAGACAAAGCAAGTGTAAACTGTAACTGAGACTTCCAACTCACCGGACCCGGCGCCAATGTAAAACAATAACCTGTAGTCGATCGACGCATATCAAGATCACCAGCATAATCCGAATCAACATAACCTCGGATCATATTTGACAAATCTCCTCTCATTTACTAAACCGATATCCAGTGTACCCCGAAGATATATCAATAACCACTTCACTACTTGCCAATGTTGTTTTTTCGGCTTTGACATAAACCTACTAACCAGACTGACTACATGAGCGATATCCGGACGTGTGCAAATCATGGCGTACATAAGACTACCAACTGCACTAGTATAGGGAACCTGTGACATGTATTCCCTCTCATCCTCTGTGCTAGGAGACAACTTACCCAAGAGCTTAAAGTGAACAACCAAATGAATACTTACCGGCTTAGACGTATCCATGTCAAAACAGTGAATAACCTTATCTAAGTATTGTCTCTGTCAGTCTGCCCTTCTTCCTATCTTTCCCTATCTCCATCCCAAGTATCTTCTTCGCTGAACCAAGATCTTTAATCTCAAACTCCATGCTAAGTTTCAACTTCAATTTATCAATTTCTTTTATATTTTTTGCAGCAATGAGCATGTCATCAACATAAAGTAAGAAAAGCACAAAAGACCTATCTTTGAGATTCTGTGTGAATACACAAGGATCATACTGACTCCTCGCATATCCTTGCTCAATCATAAAAGTATCAAACCTCTTGTACCACTACCTCGAAGATTGCTTCAACCCATACAGTGACTTCTTCAGTTTGCATACATTTTTTTCCTTACCAACAACACCATATCCGTCAAGTTGTCCTCCTCCAAATCTCCATGCAAGAAAACAGTCTTGACATCAAGTTGCTCGAGCTCTAAGTCAAATTGTGCTGCTAAAGCCAAAAGGAATCGGATAGTAGGGTGTTTTACCACTGGAGAGAATACTTCATTGTAGTCCACACCTTCTTACTGTGCATATCCTTTAGCAACCAATCTTGCCTTGTATCATATACCTGTACAAGTACCCCTGGAATTTGGAATCTCGTATTTCACTGTGAAAACCCACTTACACCCAATCGACCTCTTCCTTTTAGAGAGTGTCACAAACTCCCATGCATGATTCTTCTTAAGAGATAACATTTCCTCATCCAAAGCTTCCTTCCACTCTTCTTTGTGAATACTTTGCAAAGCCTGCGTATGTGTGGTAAGAACATCATCATACCCATCAAGAACTGAGAATGCACAAGCTGCGCCATCCTCATAGCCAAATCTAAGTAGTGCACATCTGACTCTAGGTTCTCTACCTGCTGCTAAAAATGGTGTTTGTAACTGTTGAACCTGTTGTTTTGTAGGATCCATGTCCCTATCAGTAGGAACCTCATATTCTTTCACTGTCTCATCAGGCATCATATATGTATCGCCCATTCCCTTAGTAGAAGGAACATCATGCTTTGTATGAGATCTAGGAGCTCCAAGCTCCACCTGCAGAAAATTTCCAACATCCTCATCTTCATCATAGCTATCATCCCTCCAAATAGGGGAACCATCTTTGCATCACTCACACTTTGCCTGTAACAAAACCTCCTCATGGAACTTCACGTCTCAACTGATCACAAACTTCTGCAAGTCAGGGCACCGTAGTCTATACCCTTTCAAATTATGTAGATAACCGAGAAAAATAGCTTTCCTTGTCCTTACTCCAATTTTATCATCCATAACATGAAAATATGTTGGACAACCAAATACTTTCAAATTAGAATAATCTGAAGAAATACCCGACCATACCTCCATATGAATCTGATACTCAATAACTGATGAAGGAGATCGGTTAATGAGATAGAACATCGTGTTTACTGCTTCAGCCCATCATATTCTGCCCAAACCTGCATTGGACAACATGCATCGTTTTCTCTCCAATAGGGTACGGTTCATCCGTTCTGCTACCCCGTTCTGCTGTGGTGTCAACTTCACTGTGAAGTGTCTTCTAATGCCATGTTCCAAACAGAACTGTTTCAAGGGATCCTCGGTATACTCACCACCATTGTCAGATCTCACTACTTTGAACACCCTTCTAGTTTGTTTTTCATTCATAGCTTTCAACTTCTTGAAGATATCAGTGACTTCATTTTTATGTTTCATAGTATACACTCATACTCTTTGGCTGAAGTCATCGATAAAATACACAATATAACTAGAACCTTCATTGGATGCGACTCCAGAGGGTCCCTAAACATCAGTGTTGATGTAATCCACAATCCCCGCGGTGCTATGAGTAGCATCACTAAAACTGACTATGCGCTGTTTCTCATAGATGCAATGTTCATAGAAATCCAGCTTTGCCATTTTATCACCGCAAAGCAAGCTCCGCTTGCTTGAAGTTCT
Organism: Berberis vulgaris; assembly: GCA_963556465.1. Classification (NCBI taxonomy): domain Eukaryota; kingdom Viridiplantae; phylum Streptophyta; class Magnoliopsida; order Ranunculales; family Berberidaceae; genus Berberis; species Berberis vulgaris. Next base: position 62,858,890 of record OY747135.1, read on the forward strand.
TAGTCCATTATCACCTACATGCCCTAATCGCATGTGCCATAATTATGTGCACGCGTCAAGCTTTTCTCATCAACAACTGTAGAAACCATAGCTCCACCTTCAATTATACTACCTTGAAGGAAATATTAATAGGCATGCCTAACAACTGTCATAAGCAACCTTTCACCAAAATAAACATTGCAATACATATTCTCACCAATATACTTGTAGCCCTGAGCTTCAAACACCCCAAGAGAAATCAGCTCATTTGAAAGAACTGGAACATGACGTACCTCAATAAGTTGTCTACATGACCCATCTGCCAACTGAAATTTGACTGTATCAACACCCATTGTCTTGCAAGGCCAAGAGTCACCCATTTTAACTGAACTGCCCTTATCCTCGTGATAAGTGATGAACCTTTCCTATACAGAACACATATGATACGAAGCTCCCGTATCCAACATCCAACCATTATACAAATAGTCATAAGATTTTGCCATCAGTGCATGTGCTAAGTCACTCTCGATTAGAATATCCTCTACTACATACGGTGTCTCAACAACATTCACTACGTCCTTACTCCCATTCTCTTGATTATTGTGATTATCCTTCCAGTCTGAACAATTCCTTATGTAATGGCCTTTGCGCTTACATTTGTGACATTCAACCTTAGATATATCTCTGCCTTTTGATTTAGATCGGTTCCTTCTGTAGTTGTTCCTTTTGTTATTTTTCCCCTTTCCATCGAAAGATCATGTGCTTGAACCTTTTCATTCGAAGCACTCTTTTTGGAAGCCTTTGCAAGTACAACTTGAACAATATCACTATACACAAAAATTTCTTTCTTCAATATTGTTATCTAATCAACAAACGGTTCTCATTCCGGTAACAAAAAAATTAACAAGAATAATTCTTTCAGACTATCTTCAAATTTAGCTCCCAAGCTAACACAATCTGAGTATAAACATTCAAATTCATTTATGTGATCAGTCATGAGTTTACTTGGCTGCAACCTGAAAGTGAAGAGCTTCTTTTGTAGGTACATCACACTCACCTGATCATTCGGAAGATACATAGCCTGAAGCTTCTCCCAAATACCCTAAGCCATTATCTCATCAGCGAAGTTGTAAGCCACATTGCGAGAAAAACACAAATGAATCGTACTACATGCTTTTTGATCCATTTTACTCCACTTCTCGATAACCTCAACCGTCGCCTTATCTGATGATGGTTTCTTTTTCTCGTCTAGTGCATCAATCTGATCCAAACTAATCAGAATATCTTTACAATTCATCTGCCAAGCTTTAAAATTGTTCCTACCATTGAATCAAACAATGTTGAACCCATGGACTTTCACTTAGCCATCATCGTGCAATGAAAAAGACCTTTCAACCATTTTATTTGACACCTTCAATACACAAATACCAACCAACCAACCGGCGCTCTGATACCACTTGTAAGGGAAATACTTGCTAATGCAAATAATTCAAACACAAGTCCTGGACCTAGTTGGTGAAAGTGAATGGCTAAAAACGTTATGCAAGTAATAGCAAACAACAAGTAATATGCAAAAAAAAAAAATATCACCGAGATTTACATGGTTCGGCTTTGCCTACTCTACGGACGACAACTCTGTAACTATTTTATTGATATGGAAACACTTACTTGAAGATTACAACGTTGTCAAGCAACGATTCTTAAGATTACCCAATCTCAAGCAAACAATACCACCAAAAGTTTGACGAAACTCGCAAATGAAGAACACCGAAATCACCCGATTTTAATCCTTTTACTTGGCTACTGCTTCACGCTGCACACACACCAAATCACGCCGAACTCGTAGCCTGTTTCATGCCATACTGCTGCGCCGTTTCAACTGTGTACACTGCCCTGTTCAGCTATGTGTGTTGTGTTGAGAATTGACATTGTATGTCCTGTTATAAAAAAAGAAGATGATGACTTTAAGTCCCATACAAATTGGGAGCCAACCAATAAAGAAATAATAAAAGGAATTTGAGTCCTTGTTCCTTTAAAATTGGGAGCCAACCCATGTTGATACAACAAAGGACTTTGAGTCCATGTCCAACAAAGGACTTTGAATCCTTTCCAACAAAGGATTTTGAGTCATTGTCTCACAATCTCTACACCACACAAAGCCGAAACAATATTACCAGGGAAATAATCAATGAATGGGTGGTAACATCAATTACATGGCCAATAATTCGTAATGGCCTACAATGTATAATGGCCAATAACCTTAGAATTTTCTACCTGAATTAAATATACAAATCACTAACAGTTAAAATGATTAATGGGTTGGCAGTGAGTCAATATCGTCATGCCTCTCAACCCAAACACAACATGATTAATTTGCAGTTAGTATGGAGTTGACATGATTACTATTTGTGTCATAGTTTGGCCAAACCAAACCTGCTAAGTGTCGTGTTCATGTCAAGCTATCTGGTCATGTCATGAATTGCCACTCCTAGTTAGCACCGCCGACCCCTTCTTTAAATCCCATTTTCCTTTTTTTTTTTTTTTTTTTTGTCTTTCTTAAGGTCATTTCTTGGTTCCTTTTGTAACAATATCTATATCATTTTAGGCCATCTCTGTGGTTCTTCCTAGTTTGTATCGTGTATATCCTTTTTTATAAATAGTTTAAATTTTGGAATGTTATTAGTATATTTAACAAAATAGGGTCTTATTGCTTGATTTGTCAATACTGGTGAGAGGAATGTGGCTTGTGACTTGTCCTTTTTCTGGGGCATAATTGGTGGATTCGATAATCTACTTAATCCCATTGAACTACAAGATATGTACGTATAAGGCAACGACTACTCCACACCACCAAAAGTGCTTTCTCACACCATTTAACTCTCCCACACCACCTGCTTTATTTCCTACAGTGCCTATATAAACAAGGAAAGCCACTTTTCTCATCCCCATTCAAATCGAAACACAAGTCTCCCTTCCCTCCCCCATTCAAATCTTCTCTCCCCCCACATTCAAAACACATTCAAAATCGATTTTGACTCCTTCTCTTGGTTCGATTGCTCCTTCGCTCTCGCAAAACAATCAAGCAAATCTTCCCTATCGCATCTTCCCTTCACTTGGTTCGATTGCTTCTGCAATCCCTCAGATCCATTCTTCACTTCGCCTCAGATTTTGACTCCAACACTTCTGTAACAAGCTTTCAAGTTACTCATTTCTTGAAAAAACTTTCAAGAAGTTAACATTGTTAACATTTTGTTAACTTCAGCAAAATTTTCAGAAAAAACAAAGTATTCTCATGAAAACTTCAGAAATATTTTCAATCATAAAAACAAAGTAAACTTCAGAAAAAATTTCTGAAATCACAAAAAAAACTATTGTTCACCTGAGACAATCACATTGATCTGGGCGAACAGTAAAATTTTTTTCTAAAAATTTCTTATTCGCCCAGAACAGAAAATTTTCAGCAAATTTTTCTGAACAGATTTGCGTGACTTTAGTAAAATGGCCATAATTCAAAACATTTTATTCAAATTGTATTTATTAGGTAACTCGGAGTACTACAATTTTTGTGTTTTATCAGCTTGAGAATCGGTCTCAATCGAGCACATAAGTTGGCCGAAATTCAGGGACACTATCCCATTTCATTGCGAGACAAATTTGAGTGACTTTAGTAAAATGACCATAACTTGCTCAATTCAAAGCATTTTCAAATGATTCAAGTTGTGTTTATTAGATAATTCAGAGTACTAAAATATTCGTGTTTGATGAGCTTGAGAATCAGTCTCAATCGAGCTTAAAGTTGGCTGAAAGTTATCTTGTTTTTAAGTTACTATTTTTTTCAAAAATAGTTTTTTGGGTGGTGTGGGTTAGTAGAAAAAAAAGTACATGGTGGTGTGAGACAACGCTTTTGGTGGTGTGGAGTAGTCGTTCCCTATGAATAATTGGTATGGGATTAGGAAGCACGGATACACCAAAAAATTCAAGGTACCCAGGTCGAATACGCCCCCGATAAGGTAAGGTCAAAGGCGTATCTTACGGGCAATGGCCAATATGGCCAAACACATTTTTTTTTCTTCGCAAATTGCGAGACTAAAATGGGATATGAATATTGTTCGTGAAATGTGCATTTTATGATGCATATGTTTATGACTTATGATTGATTTTTGGTGTTTAACTAATTGCCTGACTTTGGTATTTATGAACTTATATTTTTGGTTTATGAATATGATTCATCGATGAATGGTTAATTTTCATATGGGCGATTTTGTAGGATACCATTTTAATATGGGTGCCCTAGTCGGTGGTGTCTTTACTTCATAGGGTGATTGAGAAGAGTAGTGACTGCGCACTGTGCATCAACCCAGTATATGGCAGTATTCATTTATGGTACGTATGTACTGTACACGACAACATAGTGAGATTATGGGACGACATACGCTTATGACATAGTATCATAAAACATTATTCTCTTTATTTCTAGCATACCTCTTGCAGTAGCCTTCTTATGGCAGTTGCTTGGGCGAGATCAAGAAGTTGAATGGTCGGATGTGTGCTTCAAACTTCTAGGACATATGGGTGGGTGGAGCCGTTAAGGTTTGGAATGATATTCTCCAAAATAAAAGTTTGAGAAATGACTACTTTTAGCCCCACAAAGATTTGGAATAATATTCTAAGAAAATGGATAAAAGTACCTCCTAACAGACTATACCATTGGAACAACCTTATGTAGATTATAAGTACTAAATGCAATTCTGAATAACAACAACAATAACAGTGATCTAATTTAGTGATCATTTCAAGTTTTGACAGATGAGTTAAATGTGTGAATGAATGTTACAAACCTGGTCACCAAGGAAGCACAGACTCTTCAAAAACTTGCCGTATCCGTATCCGACACACGACACTCGCTCGACACGCCTTCGACACACGTCAGACACTTGGTCAATGTGTCGGCAGATGTCAGACACATGGTCAATGTGGTCAACGAGTCGGACACACCTTTGATACACTTGGAACTTGGTCAGGACACTGTCAAAACTCTGAAAATCAACTTTGGTTTATTTTTTACTTTTAGATGTTTGCAAATAACCACGTAATATAATGGTTGTTGATGTATCTGAAGTGAATGACTATTTCAGTTAAGATTTAAGATAAATAAGGCAAAAAGCCATTAAAGCATAGAGGTAGTCTATGCTTCTTATTTTTTTCTCATTTGTTTCTTCTCTCCTCTACTTCTTCTTTACTATACTTTTTCTCTACTTTAATTTTTTCTTGCAACAATGTCATCTTCTTCAAGACACTCTAAAAAGACACGTTATTAGATTATTATTTATATTTATATGACTTATTAAAAAATAGTATGACGTGTGTACGTGTCCCTGAGTCCTAGTTTTTGGAAAATTGTTGAGTCGGCGTGTCATGTCCGTGTCCGACACGACGCGCGTGTCCGTATCCGTGCATCCTTGCTGGTCACTATTGAAAATAATCATTGGAGAATCATTTTCATGGAAATCTTAGTCACTTATTTGTAAAATGATGACTATACTAACTTTTCAGAGTTTATGCAGGAAATTTGCAGAAAGCTTTGGCCATCTTTTTAGTGTTTGATGGAAGCAATGAAGATCATAATTCATTTGGGTGTGGGTTTGTAAATAGTATTTGGGAGAGAACAACTGCGAAGCTCATACTTTTTTCAGTTTGTTCTTTTTGTCATTTATACTAATCTTCTTAGGTTGGTAAGAAGTAAGAACTTTCAGTGTGAAGATCATGTTTTGATTGTGAACTGCAAGTAAATGCAAATGTATCCAAGTCAAGTTGAGCAAAGAGTATTTTTTCTTGTCATCATCTATCTAGTCCTTTCAGACAGAAAATTAAACTGCATATTTTGAATTTCTGACTTTAAAAGTCAGGAATTCACATCTTCAGTAGTATTGAATTTCTTTCTGTTAAAACCCATAGACTCTTCAAGTTGTTCCAGGTATTGATGCCAATTGCCACAAGAGTCTAATTTGTTGTTATCTTCAGGCCTTGTGTTTGAATTTAGAAAAAGAAAAACCTGAATAGGGAACTTACCACGTCCAGATTCAATCCATTGGTTATATTGGCCAGAGGTATCATTGAAGAGGAGAAATAAGAGTAAGAGATTGGCTTTATGGTTCTAACTAAATCAGAGGGTCTTTTGATTACACCCTGAAGGCGTGAACCTTACAGTAGCATGCAACACAGTATAAATTCATAAAGCAAAACGATCTATGAGATTTGACAAAAAAAAAATAATAATAAAGGAGTTAGGAACAACTGGCACTTATTTAAAGCATCCCTATGGTTGGTATGCCAATAAAAAAATACTAAGGAATCAAATTATATATTATGAGATTAAGAATAAATAATAAATAAAGTAATCAAAGTATGAGAAAATTGGCATTTACATGAGAAAATTGGCATTTACTTAAAGCATCCACCATCAATCCTAAATGGTATCTCAAGACATCATTGTACATGAGATTGTCTTGCTATCCCTATACGAGGACTGTCTGGAACTGGAAGTGGGTATCCCGGTCAACTTCTACGCAGAGAATCTCAAATCTTTCGAGTTTATTGGTGTTCGGTTCAATAAGTATCCTGTATACAATTTATCCTCTGTAATCAATGCACCCATTGATGTTTCTAGAGACAACGACATTGATGCGTTGGGTGTAAACAGCTTTCTTGGAAGGTTCTCCAATGTGAAAGATTTAACGGTGGCTTGTCAAGTAATCAATGTAAGTTCCCTTTTTTCATTGATGTTTTCCATACACTTTAGAAAAGTCTTAGGCACAAGAGAAGAATGCCAAATTTTTATCTAAGATTCAAATGGTTTTGTGCTAATGCATTGTGATTTGGTGTGTCAAGACTCTTTCTCATGCAGACAACTTATCCCATCTTCTAAAATTTCCCAATTTGACCAATCTGAAATTGACGTCGCTATATAATTTTAGCTGTGAAGACCTTCTGAGGTTTCTCCATATGATTCCTAACCTTGAATCTCTTCTGTTTACTGATGTAAGTCCCTTCACAGTCTGTAACTTTTTTGTTTTGCTTTATTCCTACTGGTTCTTCATTCCCGTTTATTTATGTCTTTGCTTTTCATTCTCATATAGGAACTTGATGCATTCATATACAACGAAGATGATCCAATACATAACACAGTGCCTCAGTGTTTTGTGACACACCTGAAGGCAATTGAATTTCCTTTTCTTCTTGGGAATGAGTCTGAACTGTTTCTGATCAAACTTCTTCTAAAGAAGGTGCAAGTCTTGGAAAGGATGACTATCAAATCTTCCTTTGAGTTATTGAATGATGTTAAGAAGCAAATGGAGATCACCAAAACCTTACTAATGCTTCCTAGAGCTTCGGCTTGCGTGATTAGTTTCTCTTAGAGCATTCACATGGTTGTTGAAATATTGGTTTGAATTTCAAAAATAAAGGGAAATGGTTTCTTAACTTTCAAATCTCTCTCTAAATTGTTTAGTCTAGATCTCATATCCTCTATGTAACTCACTTTGGAGGAGTTAATAAGGATAGTGTTTGGACTTGAGTTTGGACCCCAAGGGGTAACCACTTTTGTGAAGGAGGGAAGGGATATACCAATGTTTGTCCACGCGCACTACTGTCGGTCAATTTGAGATGAAAGCTATTCTTTTTGTTGAAATTTTATTTGGAAAAATGAAATATCTTTTTATTTGCTTCAGAGAAAAAGACTGGGTCAGAGGAGACCCAGTTTTCTCTCCACACGTTCTCTATGATTTCTTCCACTTATTTAGCCATGTTTTTCTCTCAAAGGATTTATCTATCGGCCTATAAATATATGTTATCTCTCTCAGATAAATGACATCAAAAGCACACACAGTTTCATTTTCAGAGAGTTTATTTGTTTGTAAACAGTCTATTTCAGATAGTTTCCATAACTCTGTTTACAGAGTTCGAGTCTTGTTTTTTCCGAAATACTTTGTTTATTTATTTTAATTGGTTTTCGTGATTCCGAGCAAAAGAAACTGGGTGAATAGATTTCCGTTCTTCAGCAGTGCATGTGACTGAACGAGACAAAAAAATATTTTGGGTTGTTTTATCCTGGGGACGACGGGGCCTACAGACTGCTTGCACAATCTTGGGCAGAACCTCGAAACGTCTTAAAGAGAGCGAACTAGTCCGCGACTCAACCCAAGAAAAATTTGGTAACTTCGTTCCTATTTTAATTTGCAGCAATTATATTTCCAACAATTTTAACACGATTTATATCTGCCATGTCTACTACTACTGAACTTGCTGCTAAGGACCTTAACAGACCCTTTCGTTTTGAGGGTCAACACTTTAAAAGATGGAGACAAAGAATGTTGTTTTTCTTAACTACGCAAAAAGTTGTTTATATCTGTAATGCCGAGAAACCCGAATTGCCTGCTGAACCTGATGAAACTCGAACTAAGGAACTAGATTGCTAGATTAAAAATGACTTTTTGTGTAAGAACTTTATTCTGAATGGTCTGTTTGATGATTTGTATGATTATTACTATTCTGAAAATCTGCTAAGGATATTTGCGAAGCCCTTAGTGAGAAATATGACACTGAGGAGATTGACACAAAGAAATATGTCGTCAGTCGCTACCTTAAATACCAAATGATGATGACAAATCTGTGGAAACCCAATATCACGAGCTACAGAAAATTTCTCATGAAATCATATCTGAAGGCATGTCCTTAGATAAGAAGTTTCAAGTTGTTGTAGTGATAGATAAACTGCCCCATAGCTGGAAAGACTTTAAGAATGCACTTAGGCATAAAACCAAAGAGTTCTCTCTAGAAAGTCTTATCACCCGACTTTGGATTGAGGAGGAAGCTTGGAAACAAGAACAAAAAAATGAAATTCTAATTATTTCTAACCATAAGAAATCCACCCCTGTGGTTCTGAAACCCGGTGGAAAGACTATGAAAAATCAGAGTCACAATAAAAACCGAAACAATCAGAATAAAAACAATCAGAATCGGAACAACCAGAACCGCAACCAATAGAATCAAAATCCTCCGCAAAATCAAAATGGACAAAAACACCCCTCAAGGAATGAAACAACACAGTTCCTATGTTATACTTGTAACAGGTCAGGGCTCGTCCTGCTCCGCAGACGAACCTAACCGAAGACCAACTTATAGCCATGGTATCTGAGATCAACTTTGTTTGTGGATCCAAGGGATGGTGGGTTGACACTGGTGCTTCTCGACATGTTTGCTATGATCGAGAAATGTTCAAGTCCTATTCTAAAACTGAGGACAAGAAAGTGTTGTTGGGTGATTCCCACTCCACTAAGGTTGCTGGAACTGGCGAAGTAGAATTTAAGTTTTCCTCTAGAAAGACCGTCATCCTGAAGGATGACCTGCATACTCCAGAGATGAGGAAGAATTTAGTTTTTTGTTACCTTCTGAACAAGGCTGGGTTTGCTCAAATTATAGGGGCTGATTTGTATACCATCACCAAGAACAATGTATTTGTGGGGAAGGGGTATGTCACTGGTGGTATGTTTAAATTGAATGTTGATGCTAATAAAATTTCTAGTTCTGCTTACATGTTGTGTTCTTTTAATATCGAGCATGCTAGACACTGTCATGTTAATAAGCGAATAATTAAAAACATGAATAATTTATCACTAATTCCAAAATTGTCCTTAAATGACTTTGAAAAATGCAACTATTGTAGTCAAGCTAAAATAACCAAAACACCACATAAATCTGTTGTTAGAAAATCTGAACCTCTAGATTTAATACATTCAGATATATGTGAACTTGATGGTATTTTGACAAGAAATGGAAAATGTTACTTTATACGTTCATTGATGATTGCTCCGATTATACCTTCGTCTACCTGATTAAAAATAAGAATGAAGCCTTTGACATGTTCAAAATATTTTTAACGAAAGTTGAAAATCAGTTTAATAGAAAGATAAAGAGGTTTAGAAGTGATAGAGGCACTGAATATGACAGCAGCAATTTCATAAAATTTTATAATTCTCATGGAATTATTCATGAAAAAACTGCACCGTACTCTCTTGAGATGAATGGCAAAGCTGAAATGAAAAATAGAACTCATACTGAATCAGTAGTTGTCATTCTACTTAACTCCAGTGCTACATCACATTGGTGGGGAGAGATTATATTGACGGTCTATTATGTGCTAAATAGAGTCCCTAAATCGAAAATAAAACTTCTCCTTATGAGATTTTGAAAAATAGACAACCAAACTTGTCATACTTCAAAACTTGGGGTTGTTTAGCTTATGTAAGAATTCCTGATGCAAAAAGGAACAAGCTCACCAGTAGGGCATGTGAGTGTGTATTCATAGGCTACGCCGTTAACAACAAAGCATATAGATTCTATAACCTGAATGAGCACGTTGTCATAGAATCGAACGATGTTGATTTCTATGAACATATATTTCCTTTTATTTTGAGGAATAGTGGGGGTTACATCCTCTAGTAATGTGCCAATGATCAGGATGAATGAAAACGATAAAGCAACAGAATCTGAGCCTAGGAGAAGTAAACGAATCCGAACTTCTAAAAACTATGGCCCTGACTTCAATGCCTTTATAGTAAAGGAGGATCCCCTTAACTTCCAAGAAGTCTTGTTTTTTGTAGATGCCAACTTTTGGGAAAAAGCTATTGATGATGAAATGGACTTTCTTGAGTCTAATAGAACCTGACATTTAGTTGACTTTCCACCAAGTTGCAAGACAATAGGTTATAAGTGGGTATTAAGGTATTTAAGAAGAAATTGAAACCCGATGAAAATGTTGAAAAGTTTAAGGCTCGTCTTGTAGCCAAAGGGTTTAGACAAAGAGAACATGTTGACTTGTTTGACACATATTCTCTTGTTGCTAGGATTACATTTATTCGAGTGTTAATTTCTTTTGCTGCAATACACGATCTAGTATTGCACCAAATGGATGTTAAGATTGCTTTCCTTAATAGTGATTTAGAAGAAGAAATTTACATGGACCAACCTGAAGGTTTTGTAATTCCAGGGCAAGAAAATAAACTTTGCAAACTAGATAAATCACTTTACGGTTTGAAACAAACACCAAAGCAATGGCTTAAAAAATTTGATAATCTTATTATCTCACATGACTTTAAAGTGAACGAAAGTGACAAATGTATTTATTATAAATCTGAAAATGTCATTTGCACTATTATATATCTATATGTGGATTATTTGCTTATCTTTGGTTCTAATATTCATGTCGTGAATAATGTGAAATCTTTATTGCTTGCGAATTTTGATATGAAAGACCTTGAAGAGGCGAGTGTAGTCCTTAGTATTAAGATTACTAGGTATGAAAAGGGAATTTCTTTGAATCAATCACATTATATTGAAAAGATTCTAAAGAAATATATTTACTCTGACTGTAAACCTGCACGTACTCCTGATGATCCTAGTGTAAAGTTGTTCAAGAACACCGGTAATGGTGTTAGACAACCTGAGTATGCGAGCATCATTGGTAGCGTACGATATGCTACTGATTGCACTGGGCCTGACATAGCTTATGATGTGGGACTACTATGCAGATTTACCAATAGACCTAGTATAAAACATTGGCATGCTATTGAAAGGGTCATGAGGTACCTAAAGAGGACTAAGAACCTTGGATTACACTATCAGAAGTTTCCCGCTGTCCTTGAAGGATATAGCGATGCTGATTGAAACACCCTCTCAGATGACTCCAAAGCAACCAGTGGCTATATTTTTACTATAGCTGGTGTAATTGTTTCTTGGAAATCAAAGAAACAGACTATTCTGGCACAGTCCATGATGGAGTCAGAAATGATAGCACTAACCACGGCTAATGAGGAAGCATGTTGGTTAAGAAACCTGCTAGCAGAGATCCCTCTATGGGAAAGATCGATACCAGTTGTCTTAATCCATTGCGATAGTACCGTGACTATTGCAAAGATACAGAACCGTTATTATAACGGCAAGAGATGACAAATACGTCGTAAGCACAGTACGGTAAGAGAGTTTCTATCTACTGGAGCTGTTAGAGTGGATCATGTACGAACTGATGAGAACTTGGCTGATCCTTTGACGAAAGGATTGGCTAGAGAGAAGGTTTTCAAAACCTCGAAAGGAATGAGACTTATGCCCTTAGATTGATGAGTTATTCATGATGGTAACCCCACCTATAGACTGGAGATCCCAAGAAATATGTTCAATGGGTAATAACAAGACGTGAATGATATGAGGTGAATCATGTTTACTTTAACGTAATTCCATTCCAAGATTGAAGCATGAGTTCCTGAAGCGATAGTAGGATGAGTTAAAACTCTTAATGAGATCTATACTCTATATGGAGTGGAGTATCTAGCTATAGGAGTACTCTTGATAGACTCACCTAAGTGATTATGGAAGTATGGCCGCTTCCTATGGAATTTGTGGGCAAAATTCCTAGAGCTTTCACTATACTGGGATATACGTGCATGGCCTTAAAGCACGAGTTTTTTAGACTTCACCCTGGTATGGTTGTGCGTGTAATGTTGTTAGAGATAGAGTTCAAAACTACGAGTTACTCTAGTATAATCTAAATCATGAACACTACGCAAGAGTTCAAGTTGAAAGACACTTTTGTTTATGCACAATCTTATATTGTATATATTGCTCGATGAAGAAATGTTTTTTTTTTTAAATTCAAGTGGGGGATTCTTGAAATATTGGTTTGAATTTCAAAAATAAAGGGAAATGGTTTCTTAACTTTCAAATCTCGTTTTAAATTGTTTAGTCCCATATCCTCTATGTAACTCACTTTGGAGTTGTCCAATGTTGCTAATGGCATTGTAGCATGTTACAATGTTAAAATATTAGTAACACCTCGACGTGTTACAACCTTCAACTTTTGTAACAGTTGTCCAATGTTACTAATGACACTATAGCATGTTACAATGTTAAAATATTAGTAACACCTCGATGTGTTACAATTTTTGTTTTTTACAAAAATCAATATGTAAAATTTTATTTGTTTTTAATTAAATAAATAAATAAGTATCAACAAATGAATGACATCCAATAGATTATAAAATCCAAATACCAATGTTAATACCCAAATTAAAATAATCTTGCAATTTGCAACCATTACAAATTGAAATTATTGCAATAAATTACAACATCATTTTTCATATTGGATCATTATTATTTTTAAAGTCATGTATCAAGTACATCATTAGTATGCAAGCAACTAAGAAAACTAAAAAAATATTCCACGCTCTCGATAATTCTATATTGAGAACACCCTGGAAATTGTCCTCAACCTTAAGAACACACAAAATGTCCGATGTGTCAACTCCTTCCTGGATAGCACCGTGGTGATAATTTCATGTTTTGACTTACGAAGCCACATTGAAAATACATTGAGGAACTCCTACAAATAAATGCATAGATTAGTTAAACTTACTAATGTTGGGAATGGTTCTTTTGCACATACAAGGTGAATCTAAAAAGGGAATTCAGGGACACGGGATTGAGTTCAATAATTAAATATTTGACTACTTCTAGTTTTCTACATATATAGAGCCTATGTAAGGATTTGATTCTAACAATATTTTACATTCACTAAGAAGTTCCAAACAATGATGAATAATTATAAATTTTAGGCTTTAAGCCTGGAATTGTATTGTTTAAGTAGGCTATACATCTCAAATTGCAAATAGTGTCACACTTTGTGTCATTTCACACAGACACTCTGATTCGGGTAACCACCCTTTTAGGAGTGTTTGTGTAACCACTGGCATTGGGTAACAAAAAGAAATGCGTACCACAAACACCCTTCAATAGGCCCTACAAGAGATCCTATATGGAAATTCCAACACATGTTTTACTATGTGGCACTCAGGAAGTTCCTTCTTTCCCCTCAAATCTACATTTGGAAAGTATTTTTATAGAGGTGCCTATTGGTATTATGAAGTGCACAGCTAGGCAAAAACAAACAACAATAGCTAAGGATCAACATATGAGAGAAACAATGGTTAAATTGCGGTCTTAGATACGACCTTTAAAAAATGAATAACTAGCAGCTTTTCATGGACTGTGAACAACAATATAGAACATTACCTGGCAATAGACATTGGAGCAGCTTCTTCCCAAGTGTTCTTGGAAGTGTCATAGCAAAAGACTTCATCTGTTGCATCTTAAGACCGACCGCAACCACTTAACAGGTAAAATTTTCTTCCCAATACTTCAAAAGCTACGCCTTTCCTTTTCGAGCATCTAGAAGGAGTACCAGGGATAAGCTTCCATGATCGCCTTGATGAGTTAGGGTCCAACATGTAACAAGAATTTTGATCCGGTTTGTCTCGACAAAGTGCATATATCCAAGTTTGATCCAAACTGTGATTCCTACGATATAAATGTCACTCATCACTGCAGACCAACCCCTTCCATCTCCTTGAAACACATTTTAGTAGTGTATGGTACCTGCTAGGAACCCTAGCCAAGCAGAATAGAGCAATGTCATCTGGAAGCCCGGATATCAGTGGGGTATGAGGTGGTTTGTAGTGGGAGATTCCATCAATTTCACTTTCAATCATCTAAAATTCAAAGGTCAGAGTCGTCCAACACCTGGAAAAATATAAAAAAAATTCAAACATGTTGGGAAACATGGTAGATTAAACTTGTTGGTACACCTACAAAAGTATTGATAATAAAATAAACCAGACTGCAGACTTTACAAGTGGATCAAATGGCAATGAGTATGTAAAATTATATAATGTTGTTAAACTAGCTGACAAACGATTTAGTAACGTAACCTAACTGCAGGAATGCTTTAAGTTTTTTTATTCTTTTTCAATTGTATATATGTAAAAAAATTGTAACCCCTTATTGTTCTGGACAACTACTCTGCTTTCAGTGGTTGTGTTCTATACGTTTCTTATGAAAGCATTGCTATTTTTTAAATCAAAATGTCTTCAAGAATAAGTTTTAAATCTGAAAATGAGTCTCTATGTTGATTTGATGAACATGTGATGTAACTTTTCCAATGCAATTTGAAAAACAAAATCATCTCCTTAATTTGGTTCACTTGTTTTTGCATCGGACATTTTTTTATAATTAATGCAGTTCACAAAAAAACTAGTAGAGTTGAATCTAATCGATCGTATGTCATGAGAGCTTTACCTGATAAAGGAAGTAGCCCAAGAGGAATAAAATGAAACAACAAGAGAAGTCAAGATTGTGGCTCGCCCCCAAGAAGGCTCATTGGTGATGATCCGTATTTGCACAATTATAAATGGGACCACTCACAGAACCATGATCCTTGCAGTATAACTAGTCTCTGGATCAATTTTAACACCAGAACCTGTAACAAAGCATAGATAGTGATGATACATAAAAACGGTCACACTCCTGAACCGAACACGTGTCAAGATGATCTCGACGAACTACGAACTCAAGCACCGGCCCAACACAAATCCAGCCCAAGCAGATCTAAGCCCGCTCAACTTCACTCCACCAAGCGGACCCGAACTCTCAAGCATGCTAGGCCCACATGTATCAAAGCTATCCACGATGCCCATAAGCCCTCTTCAGGCAAGTATCTCGAGGATCAGCTTCAAACGAGCAACTACAGCTGCTTTTTCTTCCGACTAGGAAGCAAACACCAGAGTATCTTCCACACAGGGAAACTCCCTTCTATGAATTGCTCTTGGATTATGAACTATCTCCCGCGTATCTAGGAGTGCAGAGCTAACAGGGAACTTCATTCCTACAATACGACTCTTAATTATAGAGAGATCTCTACGAAGATCTCCTCCTTAAACTACGCTTACCATGGCCTGGTTGAACCAGAACCCCTTGCGCTGTAAATAAGACATGAGGTTGGTAAGCTAAGGTACGCGACAAAATCCTTGTTACAGCATTACACCTTCCTCAGATCCCTATCTGACTTTAGCATCGAAGTGTCATCAGTCACCCCACAGTGATCTGTGGCTCACTTGCGTTACTTGTGCAGAAACCTAAAGTTCTGAAATTTTATTAAAATTTCAAAAGCAAAAAGGATACCATATGGTGTCATCAAACAAGATGGTACTAAAGACAGGGGAAAAAACTACGAACTATATCACTTCTTAGCAAATTTATTCTAGAGGCATACAATGTAATGCATAGTCATATTGTCATCTAAGGGGACCAATCATAGAAGTTCACACCACTTGCTAGGCCTGCCATATCACTCATATAGAAATCTAGCTAAGAAGTATGGACCCACTATGCACCTACAGCTTGGTGAACTTAGTCATCTCTTCGCCAATAATGGCTTAAGAGGTGATGAAAGACACATGACCTCATGTTCGTTATAAGAGTCGCTACAGGCTACAACATTCAAGTTGCATATTTGAGGAGAAAATCAACACTACAAACTATGAGATAATAATGCACCTTCATAGCAGATACGAGAGAATGAATAAAATAAGGGTTTGTCTAAACAGCGAGGAAACCAGCGAGGGATGGGGTGAAGCCGTTCATCCCCCTCGAGATGCGTGAAAGCACCGTGAGACACGGACTTGCACACATTTTGAGGGAGATGAACGGCTTCACCCCCTCCCTCGCTGGTTTCCTCACTGTTTCCCTCGACATTTAGAATTTCCCATAAAATAAATAGCATTCGCATAAAGGACAAAGTTTAAGAATACTACAGATAAATCATATGAAAGAAATATGTTATTTATCTCAAAATAAATAATTAAATAAAACCCAAAATTTATAGGCCACAATGATAAGAAGTTATTCGTTTGAGTGTTAAGTCAACCTGAAAGATGTAGTGACGCCCATGACTTTAGTCAAGGAAGCTCAGAGAAAATCTTTGTCTCTGTGCTACATAATTCTTTTGATATGAGGATTTTAACAAATTGAAAGATCTCACCTATTGGGAAGCAAAATAGACATGAATTAACTTTACTTTTTTTTTTTTACGTTACCTCATTTGTTTCGGAGCCTGTGGTAATATTTCCACAAATAACGATAGATCCACGAAATTATGAAACCAGCAAAACATGTATCATCAAAGACAACATCAAGTACTCATATTTAGAGGGACATATATATGCAGCACATGGCTAAAGATGTACTACAATGACATATCCACCACTAGTGTTGTACATGGAAGCAACAATTGAAAATATACAGCAAAAATGACTTGAAATTTTCTGTAAGAGACCTGCTATTGCCTGAAATTAAGAATGCTTAATTTCCATAATAACAAAAGCAAAATGAAAACCAAAGTAACTCACCTATTCGAACTTTAGAAGGTGCTTGTTCCACTCTAGATATGAGCCTATTTCAATTTTTTGGATTGTCATTTTTCCATTTTGGGGAGCTTTATACAAGCGAGCCTTTCCAATCATAACCTCGTCCAATAGTACCTTCGCCTCATGTGCTTGTACCATCCGAAAATGACACATTATACTAGATGAATCAGTAACAACCGAACTTGAGGAATTTGACCCACCTTTATTCACTGACTTGCTTATATTTTGGGTCTTCTCCAAGTGTGTTTGAACCAAGATCTAAAATACAAAAAAAATGACCTTATTTAAGTCACTAATAAAAATGGGAGGCAACAATAATACTAATGGAAAACTCACACATTCAATGCTTGTTTGACATCGGTAACCTCATTCTGAAAACCATCCAATCGAATCTCAACCCTTGATGTGTTCTCAAACTCCACACGGTGTAGCTTTGCACGCACAGGGGCATAATACATGAGTTGTCTCTTTGTGACAGTGGAACCGACAGAGAACACCTCCCTGATCCTCCCCAAATACTGCAGCTATGACATCAACATCCAAGGCATCAGAAAAGTTTGTTCCATTCTTTGTCATGTCCTTTCTCTTTTCTTGCTCTTTATTGATTTCGTCCTGTAACATTCATTTATCTTTTCTTTCTCTTTATTTATTTCGTCTTGTAACATTCATAAGCAAAAAATGAGAAACATGCAAATAAACTCAAAAAATCAGCAAACAAATGACATTCTAGTGCATATAACATCGTACACCCTCGTAATTTGAAGGTACAACAGTAAAACACATTTTTATGTGATTTTGTATTTAAACAATGTTCTACCAACAAGAAAAGTTCTTTAAAAACAATATCAACTGTATGACCACTAAAAAATGGCATATTCCAAAAATATATTTCATCTACTGAATTGCATAACCATAATTAGGTTATGCTACCTAATTAACAGTTATAAATTTTCAAAAAAAATTATTCTTTAAAAACCTACAAACCTATAGATCCTAAATTCTTCTTTAAAAATCCTACAAACCTATACTATTACAATGCAAACAATCTACAAATATTCAACCCAAGGACTATTACAATAGAAACAATCTACAAATACCACATGGACATGGGGACCTGCAAGTTTCCAGAATAGTGCATACCTTCATTCCATGAGTAGAAAACCAATGAATTTGCATTTCATTTTGCTAATATTCCATGTCAACATTGTTCCAACAATCGATGATATCAAGTAAAAATGTTGTTTATTTTGCAATTCGGAAAAATGAATTAGTAGATTAGTTTGTAATAGCTAGTGAAAGAAACATCATCATTTTGTCAAAAAAAAAAAAAATTCAAATGGGCAAATGGTACCATCAGTACCTGGTCCGATGGACAAATCCACAACAATACCAAATATCTGGCTAATCCTCAGAGACCAATTGAAAATGGGTGCTTGAAATATATAACAGCAAAACAAGAACACTCAGTCATACACTTGTCTTTAGAAAAATACACAGGATTGAATGATATAAATACATATAAAAGAGCTAGCAATGTGCTTGAACAATGGCCGCAAAGGCTTAAGCAGAGCAAATTGCCAAAAGGACTTGAAAATCTAATGGTTAACCTAGCTGCAAGTGTTTCCCATCCATGAACAACTTGTTTTCTATTGCACTGCGGATAGAACTCCACTCTCTAGGGATCAAGTCTGGGGGTACCAAGGGTCGCAGTGCTTCAATGGACTGACCAACCAACTAATACTGTGTTTTTTGAAGAAGTTTGGAAGGCTAAGGTGCCAATGTGAAAATATAAATAATTAGCACTATGAGAAGGTGCAAGCTCCACAAGTGTACAATGGAAATAACATGTTTATTAGGCATTTGATACGGAAAAACATCTAACACCCAGTAGATTCACCCCGCCAAAGAGTGAAAGAGAAAAACAAAATTGAGTTTGAATTAGTGGATGCATATATAAAAAAAAAATTGAGTTTGACTCACCATATACATTTTTAGCCCGCTTCAAAAGTGACTCATCTTTGTATGTGTGCATGTCCTTCCATATGTCAACATGTTGAACATGCTGAGATGGACCCTTTTGTTGCTACTTTGACATTAAAATAACATTCTTAAACACTTTATATCATGAAATAAATATAGTAGTGATGATACATACCAACTTATATTCTACTTGAGCAGAAGAGTTACGACCACTAGTGTGTTCTACTAATCTTGTTCTTTTTCCTCCTTTCCTTAACCTTTGGATCAGCTTCATGCATAACAAATTGTTTCCAATCCTCCTATGTGTCATCGTTTGGCCAAACCAAAACTGCTAAGTGTCGTGTTCATGTAAGGTTATCTGGTCATGTCACAAATTGTCACTCCTAATTAGCACCGCCGACCCCTTCTTTAAATCCCATTTTCCTATTTTTATTCTTTTTTTTTGTTTCTCTTAAGGTCATTTCTTCGTGCCTCTTTGTAGCAATATCTATCTAATTTTAGGCCATCTCTATGGCTCTTCCTAGTTTGTATCGTGTATATCCCTTTTTGTAAATAGTTTAAATTTTGGAATGTTATAAGTATATTTAACAAAATAGGGTCATGTTGCTTGATCTGTCAATACTGGTGAGAGGAATGTGACTTGTGACCTGTCCTTTTTTTGGGGCATAATTGGTGGATTTGATAATCTACTTAATCCCATTGAATACATGATTTGTATAATGGGTATGGGACTAGGAAGCATGGTTACACCAAAAAAATCAAGGTACCTGGGTCAGATATGCCCCTGATATGGTCCCAGTAACGGTAAGGTCAAAGGCGTATCTTACGGGCAATGGCCAATACGGCCAAACACATTGTGTTTTTTTGTTCTCTTTATTTTTATTTTTGCAAATTACGAGACTAGGATGGGATATGAATATTTTATGATGAATATATTTATGACTTATGATTGATTTTGGTGTTAAACAAATGAATGAAATGATAATCGCACGACTTTGGTATTTATGAACTTAAATTTATGGTTTATGAATATGATTCATTGATGAATAGTTATGTTTTAGTAATATTACGAAAATATAATTAATGTCGCATCCTACCCGTGTCCTCAATTTTGAAAATTTTATAGTATCCTTGGGTCAATTTCGTACCCGTATCTGTATCCATGCAACCCAGGTATGGGATGACACTCTTGTAAGTTCCATGATCTTTTACCCCTTTCTGTGATCGAGTAAGTCAAGGGGGGACATTCCAACGGAGAGTCTTAGTTTTTAGTTTCTATTTTATAGGGGGTAAAAAAAAATTGTTTTCATGATTCAGTCAGGAGGTGAACCCTGGGTAGTTAAATCGGATCGCAGTTTCTTCGCGGTCAAGGACCGAATTACGATTAATCGAGAATAATCGGATTTAA
This sequence comes from Berberis vulgaris, assembly GCA_963556465.1. Classification (NCBI taxonomy): domain Eukaryota; kingdom Viridiplantae; phylum Streptophyta; class Magnoliopsida; order Ranunculales; family Berberidaceae; genus Berberis; species Berberis vulgaris. Next base: position 62,879,563 of record OY747135.1, read on the forward strand.
TCGGTATTTTTTTAAATCATATATTTTTAAATTTTAATCATAGTCATCTACAAAAATATATAATTAATCAGAATACTATAAATTTTGTAATTATATTACTTTACTAATTCATCAAATGAACTTAATTTTTTGCATGTTGGAATAATTATAGTTACCTGGAGTTGTTTAGGAACAACACAGCAAAAGCAACAGCAAGTGATAGCAGTAACCCCGAACAGCAAGAACTGCAAGCAATAGAAGTAAGAAGTCAAGAATTGCAAGCAACGATAACAACAAATAAAGTAACAAAAGTATCAAATGTATAGAGCAACAAAAGTAGCAAATAGCAAATGTATAGAGCAACAAAAGTAGCAAATGTATAGAGCAAGAAAAGTAACATAAGCAAATTATGTAATCCAAAACATCACATATTCAAATCCAAAACATCATATATTCAAATTCAAAACATTTAAATCAAAAGAAGTCTCCATGTTCATGAATCACGACTATCAATCTATTTCTATATGAGCATCTTCTTCAACACCCTCCTGGTCCTCTTCATCATGAAGTGAGTACGAAGTATTTGCATTTGATTGTCGTGCCATACTCCTCGTGTTTGGCCTAGGATCAGTAGCTCTCAATGCATCTCTGACTTGTGACCATTTGAGATCATCGCCTTCCCTCACAAAATCTTGTAGCTAGTTATCAGTAGGAATGAGCCAATCATCATCCTCATCAATGTCCCTCAAGACAATGTGATCGTGAGCTAGTGAATTTATATTAGCATTTCTTTCCTTCATTCTCCGCTCTAAGTTTTTGTTGTATTGAATGAAAACAAGATCATTCAATTTTGATTGCATAAGATGATTCTTATTTTTGGAATGCAACTAAAATTATATAAAATTAAAAAATAAAATATATTAGTCATAAATATATAAAATCATTATGAAACAAAACTTGTAGTGATTAATTGATTATGCTTTACATGGTCAAATGCACTCCAATTGTGCTCACATGGTGAAGCGCTAAGGTCAAATATAAAACTTTCATCACAAACTTTTGGAGGATAGGAGTTTCAAACCCATGATTACTGTTCAATAAAGTCATAAGAAGATTATATGTAAAAATTAACAAAGTAATGAAGTAATATTATACACATGTAACTCTAAATTACTTACCAGGTGGGATTCTATCTCTTTGGCGTTCTACTGATGGAGTCGCAAATTGCCCATGTAAGTAAGGAATTCACATCTTCGGTAGCATTGGGTTTCTTTCTGTTAAAACCAGAGTCTTCAAGTTGCTCCAGGTATTGATGTTTTATTGATGCCAATTGCCACAAGAGTCTAATTTGTTGTTATCTTCTGGCCTTGTGTTTGGCCAGAGGTAACATTAAAGAGAAGAAATAAGAAGAGAATAATAGTAAGAGATTGGTTTTTTTGTTAGAGGGTCTTTTGATTACACCCTGAAGGAGTGAACCTTACAGTAGCATGCACCCCCACAATATAATTCATAAAGCAATCTGTTAGTGATTTATATATTTCAACTTGCTAGATTCTTTGTTTTGTTTAATTATTGAAGGTTTGGATTTTTCGGACTAGAAAAGGCCTATGGGTTAGTGGAAAAATGTCAACAAGACTTCACCGGTGATAAGGGGATTGCTTGAGCAGGTACCCTCTCAGTTCTTGTTTCCTTTCTGTCACAGTTGAATTGTTCAGCAATCTGTTATTTTCTTGACTAACTAATCAATCCCTCAATTAAGCAAACCCAATTGTTATCTAGTTTTGATTCATGGTGGTTTGTGTCACTTTTAGATTTGCATTCAGGAGTTCTCATCTTCACATGTAGTCATTTCTATGTCCTGATTTCAATCGTAAAGAGGCTTTGTTTCTATTATCCAATCTAAGAGATATTTTGTTATTTCCTTTTGTTAGGATGAATTCAAGTATCAAGATTACAAATACTATGTGTTCGAGAGAAGATAGAATAAGTAGTTTGCTTGATTCAATCCTTATACACATACTCTCATTCCTTCCCACAAAATTTGTTGTGCGTACTAGCATTTTGTCAACAAGATGGAGATACACCTGGACTTCCATACCCGTTCTCGATTTCTGTGACAGGTTATATTCTTGGATAGAACCAAATGCAAGAGAGAAGTCACATTTCATGAATTTTGTGGAAAGGGTTCTACCATTCCACCATGGTTCAAACGTACATAAGTTCAGCCTCTCATGTAGTACTACTGACTTATTTCGTGTGCACTCATGGATCTCCTCCACAATAATAAAGCATCGAGTTGAAGAGCTCAAACTCAAGATCTTCAACTCTGGGACATCATCTTTCCCATTGTCCCCAGGCATCTTTAGTTGTAAATCACTAATAAAGTTAACCATTCAAGTGCAGAGAGTTGTAATTCCCAGTTCAGTTTGTATGTCAAGCCTCAAAAGCTTGATTTTCAGTAATACCATGTTTTCTTGTGAAGGTCTTGCACCTCCAGTCTACTTTCGATTTCCGAACCTTGACAACTTTTCTGTAGAATACTGTGAGTGGGAGAACATTGAGAGTGTCTATGTTTTCGTCCCCAAGCTTAAAAGACTAACCATATATGAGGACGATCTGGAACTGGAAGTGGGTATCCCGGTCAACTTTTATGCAGAGAATCTCAAATCCTTTGAGTTTTGTGGAATTCGTTTCAATAAGTATCCTGTATGCAATTTATCCTCCGTAATCAATGCATCCATTGATGTTTCTAGAGACAACGACATTGATGCGCTGGGTGTAAACAGCTTTCTTGGAAGGTTCTCCAATGTGAAAGATCTAACGGTGGCTTGTCAAGTAATCAATGTAAGTTCTCTTTTTTCATTGATGTTTTCCATACACTTTAGAAAAGTCTTAGGCACAAGAGAAGAATGCCAAATTTTTATCTAAGATTCAAATGGCTTTGTGCTAATGCATTGTGCTAATGCATTGTGATTTGGTGTGTCAAGACTCTCTCTCATGCAGACAACTTATCCCATCTTCTAAAATTTCCCAATTTGACCAATCTGAAATTGACGTCACTATATAATTTTAGCTGTGAAGACTTTCTGAGGTTTCTCCATATGCTTCCTAACCTTGAATCTCTTATGTTTACTGATGTAAGTCCCTTCATAGTCTGTAACTTTTTTGTTTTGCTTTATTCCTACTAGTTCTTCATTCCCCTTTATTTATGTCTTTGCTTTTCATTCTCATATAGGAACTTGATCCATTCATATACAACGAAGATAATCCAATACATAACACAGTGCCTCAGTGTTTTGTGACACACCTGAAGGCAATTGAATTTCCTTTTCTTCTTGGGAATGAGTCTGAACTGTTTCTGATCAAACTTCTTCTAAAGAAGGTGTCAGTCTTGGAAAGGATGACTATCAAATCTTCCTTTGGGTTATTGAATGATGTTAAGAAGCAAATGGAGATCACCAAAAACTTACTAATGCTTCCTAGAGCTTCGGCTTGCATGATTAGTTTCTCTTAGAGCATTCACATGGTTGTTATGCTGTTAACCTTGTAAGTAGTAAACAGAACGTACGTTTCCTTATCCCATGCTTTTTTTTTCTTGTATGTTTTCAATGTCGCCAGTAAATAGTTACTTTATCATATTTGGGAAATGCCTTAAGAAAATGATCAAGTATTAAATTCAATTGAAAAGGCAATGGTTAGTTTGCAAATGGAATTGAATGTGATTCTATTGTGGATGGTGTCAAGGGCTTATTTATTTAGTTGCTGTGTATAGCTTGGTTGAAAACTACATAAGCATTGCTTTTGTTGGGATAAGTCCTCTGGATACATTTGGTAGGTTTACGAGGAGGAGATCATGTAGCTGTCAGATTTAGGCAAAAGTAGTGTCACTCTTATGCTCTGTAGCACTTAACCTTTTTGTTGTAGATAACTCAGGCTTGTAGCAATGCTGATATACAATTGTGAACAGGTTTGGTGCTCAGCCAGGATAAGAATAAGTTTGGTTGGTCATATTACATTAAAAAAAGGGTAGTTGCCTCACTCAGATTTGGTATATTTATTCACCGGATTTTAACATCAAGATAGAGGTTAACTCCTGTATTTTATTTTCATCTTCTTCATCATTGTATTTTCAGAGTTATATAAGAATATGTTCCTGAACTTACATAGACACCCGTGCTGTTAAAAAAATGTTCACTGTGCTCTCCATTGAATCCACTATGACTGCGTCACCACTTAAGGGCAATGTCGCTAGGGTTAGGTTGAGACTGCATCTCCTTCAGATCTGCTCCTTGAGATTGCGTCTCCTTCATATCTGCTCTCTCTCTTGGACTTCACCTTCTTCAGATCTGCTCCCTATCTTCTTCCTCTTCGCTCGAGAGGGAGGTCTTTCATCATACAGTTGGTGGGTTTATGAATCTCACGGCTGGATGACATCACATTGTACTCGAGAGAAGGATCTCTCCATCTCCTCCCATGGAGATAACCCGACAAATGGAGGAGACATAGCCAGTGAGAGCGCGTTTACACAGGATATGTTAATGGCTTTTGAGGAGCAGTACAAAATTCATGGCGATGGACTGTTACAGTTACTCACAAACGAATATCAAGTGGTTGTAAAAACGGAGATACGCTAGGTGCAGAAAGACTGGAAATCATGATAAACCCCAATAACTGGGGGATGCTGACTGTAAGGGCGCTAGCCAGTAAAGTGCAGGCTGCTAGCATTTAAGGTTGTCATGGTACAGTGGCTGCCAATGTGCCACACAATACAGGGACGACCATTGCGGCGCAAAGGAATGAAGATGTTATGCATAAAGAAGATGAATATACAATGCCAACCAGTGTTGCATCCTCTGGTCCTAGCAAACTTCAAGAAGAAATGGCAATGGCAAACCCTGTTGTTGCACCAGCGAGGATGAGTTGGGCATCAAAGCTTAAGTAAAGCAAGCATACGGGCTCTACTAAACTGAAGTATGAACCTCCAGCTACTGTTGAAGGCAGAAAAATAGTACAAGTGCAGACTGCTGACTTTGTGAGTAGGATAGAAGAATGTGAAAGGTTGGTTATTGGCAGCTTTGTGGGCAAGCGTTTGGCATATGGTTATGTCAAAGAGTGTCTGATTAGGACGTGTAGAATTCAAGAGTTTGAGATGAGCATACACAGAGATAAGAATTTTATATTCAAATTCAAGAAGGAAGAAGATAGAAGTAAGGTATTAGAAATGGGACCTCTGCATATTGCAAGCAAGTTGTTCATCCTCAGGACCTGGTCACCTACTATGGACGAGGATGCCGAGGTGTTTACCTCGATACCTATTTGGGTTACACTGAAGAAAATTCCTTTATTCCTATGAAATTTGGAGGGTATTCAAATGATTGCTAGTTTTATTGGAGTGCCATCATGCTTGACAAAGCTACTAAAGAAAGGACAAGATTAGCGTATGCGAGGGTGTGTGTGGAGGTGGATGTAAACAACCAATTACCCAAAGACATCCCTGTGGTTATCAATGGAGATAAGAAAAAAATAGTTGAAGTAGAGTATGCATGGATTCCAGTAAAATGCAATACTTGCGCACTATTTGGCAATTGCCCCCTTATTTCCTTAGTGGCCCCGTCCATGCCTAGCTACACTGGGAAGTTATATTTAGTCCAATGGTAGGAGATGGACAGGGATGAATAAGAATTAAACTTATCCATCCTTATTTCCATGAAAAATGATCTAACACCATCCTTTATTATAGTAGTAGAGATTGAGAGAGATTTAGGGTGTGACTAACGATGAAATGAAAAGTCACAGGGAAGGTACACATAACAGCCTCTTTAATCCATCTCCCCTAGGATTTCGTCAAAAGTTTATGAATCCATTTTTTTATTAGGGCTTTACGTTTTGTGTGATTTTTAGTTTGCATCCACGAGATCGCTCATACTTAGTTATGTTCCTTAAAATCTTATTTGATAGGATTTTCAGTCACAGAACGGAAGTCTATTTTATTTATTAATTCAATTGTTTTCTCTCTAATATTATTAATTCATGTGTTTTGTTAGGATGAATTCCACTGTGGAGGTTGATTCAAGATATGCTTTGGGTACTAGCATTCTACACATTCTCTCATTTTCCCTCAAAATATGTTTTTTGGGTACTAGCATTTTGTCCAAAATATGGAGATACACCTGTACTTCCGTACCGATTCTGAACTTTGATGACATAGTATTTGCATTCGAAGCCATTAGTTAAAAAAGATAAGACAAGGTTAATGAACTTTGTTGATAGAGTTCTACATCTTCACCATAGTTCAAATATACGTAATTTCAATCTCAAATGTGTTGGCTGTGACATATTTCGTGTCCGATCATGGATCTTTTCTGTAATAATAAAGCATAAAGTTCAAGAGCTTGACATGATGATATATGAAGGCTCTTGGTCTTTCAGTTCCCTTGTTGTGAATCAATGACAAAACTGAGAGTTGGATTTTATAGCAGTTCAATTCCCTATTCAGTTTGTATATCAATTCCCATGCATCATTGAGATTTGAGGCAACAAATAATCTTTAGCTTTCCAAACCTTGAGTGCCTTTATGTGGAGTATTGTACATGGAAGAACACTGAGGGTGTGTTTGGTTGCATGAAATCCTATGCCATGGGAATCTACGAGGAGACCCCTACATTTTAGGCTATCACTCCACATCTACCATTTGACCACCATTTGATTTTGTGATCAATGGTGGGAATGGAAGTCCCATGAATATGGGAATCCCACTCCTTGATCCCCCAAGGCATGTGATTCTCATGTTCATGAGACTTTCATTCCCACCATTGATCACAAATCCAAATGGTGGATGTGGAGTGATACATCAATTTAGCCTAAAATGTAGGGGTCCCCTCATGGATTCCCATGGCATAGGATTCTATGCAACCAAACACACCCTGAGGCTGTCAATATTTGTGCCCCCAAGCTCAGGAGATTAGAGATCTTTGATACCTCTCCAAAAGTACATTGCAAGGTCAACTTTTATGCAGAGACTCTGATGTCCTTTGATATATATATGGCACTCTAGTAAACAAATACTCTCTATGCAATGTATATTCTCTGGTTAATGTGGCAGTTGAAGCTTATCCTATCAATGACATAGAAATCAGTGCAAGTAATTTTCTCCGTCCGATCACTAATATACTAAAGGAATTAACAGTGAATAGGGATGTGATTAATATCAGTTTCCTTGTTTACATTCAGGTTCTCCTATTTCATCTTCTTTCTTAAAACCTTGAGAGAAGAACATGAAAGTGTTTATGTACATTTCGTTTTCTTTGTCTAAGATTCAAATGGTTATGTAATACTAACGAGTTGTGACTTGGTGTTCCAAATTGATATTCTTTCATGCTTTTGGCTTTCATACTCGGGAATACAGCACACTAATGCAAGGAAGAGGATATAATACTTGCTATTGTCCTTCAATGTTTTCTATCGCACCTGACAATTGAATTTTCGTAGGACTGCGTTTCTACATCTTATCAAAATTTTGCTCAGGAATGTTAAAGTCTTGGAAAGGATGATAATCATGTGAGAATTAGATAAGGACTCAAAGACTTTGTTAGGATTGGCTCCCAATTAGAGTTGGACAATGATGATTCTTTTGTGGCTTCCAATTTGTGTGGGACTCAAAGTCCTCTATTTAAAGCAAGCATACACCAACAAATTGAAAGAAGAAAATCAATGTGAAGGATCAGCAATAGCAACACAACGCAATAGCAGTAACGCAACAACAACTAGGGCTGAACAAAAAACCGATCAAACCGATTAAACCGACCGAACCGATCTAAACCGAACCAATCGGTTTGGTTTAAATTCGGTTCGGATCGGTTTCGGTTTTAAAAAATTCAAAACCGAAGTGGTCGGTTCGGTTTTCGATTTCTATGTGATTTTAACCGACCAAATCGAACCGACCGAATATATATAATAAATAATATATATTTTATATATAAATAATACAATATGTTTAAAATAGTTGGTCGGTTCGGTTCGGTTCGGTTACGGTTTGCATAAATTAGAATCGGTTCTGTTTCGGATCGGTTTTGTTAATGGTCGGTTCGGTTTCGGTTTAAAAATTTTAAAACCGACCTAAGTCGATTCGGTTCACGGTTTAGGTGAAAAACCGAACCGTCGGTTCGGTTTTCAGCCCTAACAACAACAGTAACAAAACGCTGAAACAGCGCAGCGTACGCAGCGTGAAAGAGGCTGTGAATTTAGCGTGAAACGGGCAACAAGACGGTGTGAAATCGTCTGCGAGCATGACGTGAAATAGGCTGCGTGTTTGGCGTGAATCGGTGTGTGTGCAACGTGAAACAGTAGCGAAGTTTAAGGATTGGAATCAACTGATTTCGAGTGTTCTTCGTTTGTGAGTTTCGTCAAACTTTTGTTAGTATTCTTTGCTTGAAATTGGGTAATTTCAAGATCGTTGTTTGACAACGTTGTAATCTTCATGTAAGTGTTTCTATATCAATAAAATAGTTACAGAGTCGTCGTCCATGGAGTAGGCAAAGCCGAACCACGTAAATCTCAGTGTCATCTTTTTTTCTGCACATTGCTTATTGTTTGCTATTACTTGCATAACGTTTTTTTAGCCATTCACTATCACCACCTAGGTCTAAGACTTGTGTTGGAATTATTTCATTAGATAGCAAGTATTTCCCTTACAAGTGGTATCAGAGCGCCAGTTGGTTGGTGTTTGTGCTTTGAAGGTGTCCAATAAAATGGCTGAAAGGTTTTTTCATCGCGTGATAATGGCTTTGTGAAAGTCCATGGGTTCGACATTGTTCGATTCAGTGGGAGAAATAATTTTAAAGCTTGGCAAATGGATTGTAAAAATATTCTGGTTAGTTTGGATAAGATTGATGCACTAGATGAGAAAAAGAAATCATCATCAGATAAGGCGACGGTTGAGGTTATCGAGAAGTGGAGTAAAATGAATCAGAAGGCATGTAGTACGATTCGTTTGTGTCTTTCTCGTAATGTGGCTTACAACTTTGCCGATGAGATGATAGCTCAGGGTATTTGGGATAAGCTTCAAGCTATGTATCTTCAGAATGATCAGATGAATGTGATGTACCTACAGAAAAAGCTCTTCACTTTCAGGTTGCAGCCAGGTAAACTCATGACTGATCACATAAATGAATTTGAATGTTTATATTCATATTGTGTTAGCTTGGGAGCTAAATTTGAAGATAGTCAAAAAGCATTATTCTTGTTAATTTCTTTGTTACCAAAATTGGAACCATTTGTTGATCAGATGACAACATTGAAGAAGGAGAAATTTGTGTATAGTGATATTGTTCAAGCTGTACTTGCAAAGGCTTCCATAAAGAGTGCTTTGAATGAGGAGGTTCAAGCACATGGTCTTTCGGTGACAAGGGGAAAAATTACAAGATGAACAACTACAGTAGGAACCGGTCTAAATTAAAAGGCAGAGATATGTCTAAGGTTGAATGTCACAAATATAAGTGCAAAGGCCATTACATAAGGAATTGTCCAGACTGGAAGGATAATCACAATAAGCAAGAGAATGCGAGTAAGGGCGTAGTGAATGTTGTTGAGACACCGGATATGGTAGAGGATATTCTAATCGAGAGTGACTTAGCACATGTACTGATGGCAAAATCTTATGACCATTTGTATGGCAGTTGGATATTGGATACGGGAACTTCGTATCATATGTGCCCCGTAAGGGAATGGTTAAGAACTTATCACGAGGTTAAAGGCAATTAAGTTAAAATGGGTGACTCTCGGCCTTGCAAGACAGTGGGTGTTGGTACAGTCAAATTCCAGTTGGCAGATGGGTCATGTAGACAACTTACCGAGGTACGTCATGTTATAGCTCTTTCAAAGGGAATGATTTCTCTTGGGGTGCTTGAAGCTCAAGGCTACAAGTATATTGGTAAGAATGGGTATTGCACTGTTTATTTTGGTGACAGGTTGCTTATGACAGCAGTTAGGCATGCCAATTTGTATTTCCTTCAAGGCAATATAATTGAAGGTGGAGCTATGGTTTCTACAGTTGTTGATGAAAAAAGCTTGACACGGACACAATTATGGCACATGCGATTAGGGCATGTAGGTGAGAATGGACTAAGAACTTTAAGCAAACGGGGCTTACTTGGCGGTGATAAAATGACAAAGCTGGATTTTTGTGAACATTGCAATTATGGGAAGTAGTGCAGAGTCAGTTTTAGTGATGCTACTCATAGCACCGCGGGGATTGTGGATTACATCCACACTGATGTTTGGGGACCCTCTAGAATTGCATCCAAAAGGGGTTCCAGGTATTTTGTGTCTTTTATCGATGATTTTAGCTAGAAAGTATGGGTGTAAACCATGAAATATAAAAATGAAGTCACTGATATCTTCAAGAAGTGGAAAGTTATGATTGAGAAATAAACTAGAAGGGTGATCAAAGTAGTGAGATCTGACAATGGCGGTGAGTATACCGAGGATCCCTTGAGGCAGTTTTGTTTGGAACATGACATTAGAAGGCACTTCACAGTGAAGTCGACACCACAGTAGAACGAGGTAGCAGAACGGATGAACCGTACCCTGTTGGAGAAAGCACGGTGCATGTTGTCCAATGCAAGTTTGGGCAGAATATGGTGGGCTGAAGCAGTAAACACGACGTGCTATCTCAGTAACCGCTCTCCTTCATCAGCTATTGGGACTCAGATTCATATGGAGGTATGATCTGGTATTTCTTCAGATTATTCTAACTTGAAAGTGCTTGGTTGTCCAACATATTTTCATGTTAGGGAAGATAAAATTGGAGTAAGGGTCAGGAAAGCTATTTTTTTCGGTTATCCAGATAATGTGAAAGGGTATAGATTATGGTGCCCAGACTTGCAGAAGTTTGTGATCAGTTGAGATGTGAAGTTCCATGAGGAGGCTTTGTTACAAGCAAAGTGTGAGAGATGTAAAGATTGTTCCTCTATTTGGAGGGGTGATAGCTATGATGAAGATGCTGGAGATTCTCTACAGGTAGAGCTTGGAGTTTCTAGATCTCATACAGAGCATGATGTTCCTTCTACTGAGGGAATGGGCGATACAGGTATGATGTCTGATGAGACAGTGGTAGAAGATGAGGTTCCTACTGATTGGGACATGGATCCTACACAACAACAGGTTCAACAGTTACAAACATCGTCTTTAGCAGCAAGTAGAAAACCTAGAGTCAGACATGCACCACTTAGATTTGGCTATGAGGATGGCGCAGCTTGCGCATTGATGGGTATGATGATGTTCCTACCACATATACGTAGGCTTTGCGAAGTGTTCAGAAAGAGGAGTGGAATGAAGCTTTGGATGAAGAGATGTTATCTCTCCAGAAGAATCATACATGGGAGCTTGTGACACTCCCTAAAGGGAATAGGCTAATTGGGTGTAAGAGGGATTTCACAGTAAAAGACGGAATTCCATATTCCAGGGGTACTTGTACAGGTATATGATACAAGGCAAGATTAGTAGCTAAAGGATATGCACAACAAGAAGGTGTGGACTAAGATACTGCTTTTGGCTTTAGCATGAAGTATTCTCTCCGGTAGTAAAACACACTTCTATCCGAGTCCTTTTGGCTTTAGCAGCACAATTTGACTTAGAACTCGAGCAACTTGATGTTAATACTGCTTTCTTGCATAGAGATTTGGAGGAGGACATATACATGTCTCAGCCCGATGGATATGTTGTTGTTGCTAAGATAGAAAATTTATGCAAACTGAAGAAGTCACTGTATGTGTCACGCCCCGACCCGCCACGGGAATCGCAGCGTGCCGATGCGTGAACTAACCCGTAACACAGGCGGATCGTAACCGGCCACAACATCATAATATAACACATTCTTGATACGAGAATGAAATGGAAATAAAAACTACAATAAAATTTGAACAAAATAAATATATATTTGATTCGCCCCGCCAGAGTCATAGCGACAAAACCAGTATACAAACATCTAGTATAGCAATATAGTACATCTGAAACACAGAGGAAGCAAAACATACCCGTACAGGGTGGACACGACCACACCACAAAATGCGCCTAGAACGGAAAACGGGCCTACACGCCACGCTCAGCAGGAACGCCAACACTGCCTGCACTCCAATAGAAGCACACCCCTTGAGGGGTCAGCAAATCACAAAGCTAGCTGGTGCGAGCGAATAAATACAAATAACAGAATACTATACAAGAAAAATTCATGCCAGACAACAATAAATAAACAACAAGTTCTAAAGTCTAAATCACACCGTGTCTCTAAGGATAATGTTTCTAAGTTCAAGCAACAACACAAACATTTCAGATTCCACAATAACTACAAGTTTTCAATATATGCCGATCATTACACGCGATTCAAACATGGTAAATATCAAACGATGGAAATAAAGACAATCTCATAATTCTTCCTAGTCTCCTAGGTATAGCAATCAGGTTGAAACCAAAAATTCTACCAAATTCTGTATAAGTGTCTCATATCGTAGGTATCCGGATACTCTACGAATGTGTCTCACCCAGACACATCCCACAACGTGCACCAGTACCACTTCAGGCTTGTTTGTATCCTAATGGGGTGCCATCTGCCAGGATACAAACTCAAACATCCCGAACGACTGGCCTAACACGGCCAACCTAACACAATCAAACTCAAGCGCGCTGGGAGGGAAAGCGAGTAATCTCCAAAGCACGTCCTCTGGGACCCGTCCTACTGCACTCTATAGTGGCAAGTGCGTGTGGGAGCTCACTGCACCTCAGCAAGCTTGCCACATGCAATAGCGTCCACAATGTCAAGTGCGAGTCATCTCAAGCACCATCCAACTCACGATGCGAGCAAGCTCCTAAGCATCGGCACAACAGGCATTATAGCGGGGTAAAGACACTTATACTACTATCCACATGCACAAATGACGAGTCTGTACATAACCAAAGGTAACAGACGTGCAATCATAAACAATTCGGCATTTTTTATAAAACCACGACTATGCCAGGGTCCCAACATGACCCAATTCACCACAATAAATTTATTCGAGTTGATTATCATACATGATCAAGACTCGGAAATCCACGGTAAAACATGACATACTATGCAAACTCGAAAACAAAGCATACAAGTCTCATGTCATTACACCAAAGCCTAATCACACCAAAATTCCTTCACTATTCGATTTCATTCAAGTATATCATGCTTTCCGAAAATCCAATGCATAATTCATTCACAAATAACCAACACAATCATCGAAATATCTGAAAACTCCGAATTTCGGATTTGGATTCAATTATACACAATCGACGGTATAATGTAAAAATTAAATTCAGGATTTCAAATAATTATTTATCAAAATAAATATTATAATTCCACTCACCTGGGCGAAATGGATTTTCAAAACCCAATTCCTACACGTCGAAGCTCCTAACACGCAAAACCACGAATGCGGGACCACGAAAATTTTTAAAACTGCAAGGCGGACTCGAAAATGAGCAAACAAGCCGAAGACTGAAAAAATAAATAAATAAAACGCAGCGCGCGACGGAAAGAAAACTTACAGGCAATAAAAACTCGGCAAACACCCCGCCACAACCCAAAGTCTGGCAAAAACGCGTCGAAACCCTCCCTACTCCGGTCTGATCGCCTCCAAACCGCACAACAAGCCGGAAATGGGTCTAAGAACCCTCGGAGTCACGAATGAGAGGCTCACCCACGCACCCAAAGTCCGGATTCACACCGAAGAACCCTCCAAACAAACATGCGCCCTGATTTTTTGAAAAATTTCGGCCAACCCAAAAATCAACCTTGCATGTCGGTTCTAAGGGCTCTCAATGACGCCACCAAGGCCCCTCCACGGCTGATCGGAGCTATGGAAACCAATCAAACCCCAAACCCAAATGAAAATTGATTTTTTTTTTCAAGAAAACACAACAAAGAAATGAAGAGGGGAAAGAAGAGAGGAAGAAATCAGGAGGAGGATGTGAGCTTTGGGGGAGGAAATCACCCAAAACCACCAGAAACTGCTGAAGAAAAGAAGAACAATCTGTCGCTTCGCTCACTGGAACGAAAAGAAAGAAAAAAAGAAAAGAAAGAGAAGAAGAAGGGGGGGTTGTTTTCTCTTAAAGGGTGGGTGGCTATGTGCCCCCACCACCTCTACTGAGTACACCCCGCCCAAAAATCTTTTTTTTTTTTTTTTTTTGAAAAACGCAGATATCACAGTATGGGTTGAAGCAATCTTCAAGGCAGTGGTACAAGAAGTTTGATACTTTTATGATTGAGCAAGGATATGCGAGGAGTCAGTATGATCCTTGTGTATTCAAACAGGCATCTGGCTTTGAGGCTTGGTTAGTGATTTGGGTGTTACTCAGAATGATGTGATAGTTAGAGTGCTATCCATTTGGTGAAGAACAAGGTTCGTCATGCCCGGACGAAGCACATTGATGTGTAGTATCATTTTCTGAGGGATGTCATCGAGGTTGGCGAGGTTTTCTTGGAGAAGGTGAGTACTAAAGACAACCCAGCTGATATGTTGACAAAAGCGGTTCCAGGGATCAAGTTTGAGCATTATCTCAACTTGATCAGGCTCTCTCAGTGTTGACGCCTCAAGGGGGCAGGGCCCTTAGGGGCATGACGACAATTCTTGTTACCCAGTAATGGGTCTTGGCGGTTTTTCATGCCAAGGTGGAGATGTTTATGTGGTTGTTTGTGATGTTTGTGTGGTGGCCTGAAATTATTCGCCAAGGTGGAGATTGTGAGAATTAGATAAGGACTCAAAGTCCTTCATAAATAAGGATTCAAAGTCCTTGTTAGGATTTGCTCCCAATTAGAGTTAGACAAGGATGATTCCTTTGTGGTTCCCAATTTGTGTGGGACTCAAAGTCCTTTTCTCTTTAAAGCAAGCATACACCAACAAATTGAAAGAAGAAAATCAACGTGAAGGATCAGCAACAGCAACACAACGCAGCAGCAATAACAAAACGCTGAAATCAGGCAACGTATGCAGCGTGAAAGAGGCTGTGAATTCGGCGTGAAACGGGCAGCAAGACGGTGTGAAACCGGTTGCGGGCACGACATGATATAGGCTGCGTATTCAGTGTGAATCAGTGTGTGTGCAACGTGAAACAGTAGGATTGGAATCGGGTGATTTCGGGTGTTCTTTGTTTGCGAGTTTTGTCAAACTTTTGGTGGTATTGTTTGCTTGAGATTAGGTAATCTCAAGATCGTTGCTTGACAACATTGTAATATTCAAGTAAGTTCTTTCATATCATTAAAATAATTATAAAGTCGTCGTCCGTGGAGTAGGCAAAGTCGAACCACATAAATCTCGGTGTCATCTTTATATTTTGCATATTGTTTGTTGTTTGATATTACTTGCATAGCATTTTTTTAGCCATTCACTATCAACACCAATGGCGAACCCAGGATTTTAGTCAAAGGGGGCGAAATGGCAAGCAAATTTTTTTTCTACCCGAGCTAGTAAAATAAAAAAATACAACTATAAAAATACATTGCATATATCAAATTGAATCCAGTGTAATCAAATTTTAAGCCAAAATTAAGTCACAATATCAATAACCTTAGCAAGAGACAAATGAGCGTAATAACTAAAATCACAAAATAATTACGATAAGTATCTAGTTAAAGCAAAAAAAAAAAATCTGAAATTTACGAACATAATAAGATCCTAATAAAATTTCATAGAAAAATGATTTATATGAGGCTCAAATTTTGTATGAGTTAGCTAATGACATACAATGTTAACCAAAAGTTAAACACTTTAAACCACTACACCAATATATAGATGTACAAACAAATGAATGAATAATATTCATAATGTATTAATACATTATATAATTGATATTTTGTAAAGGTTAAATATAAAATGATTTTTTTTTAAAAGTTGAGGGGGGGGAAGCTGCCCCCCTCGCCCTTTAGTAGGTCCGCCTTTGATCACCACCTAGATCTAGCACTTGTGTTGAAATTATTTGCATTAGATAGCAAGTATTTCCCTTACAAATCAGATCTTCCAAAGAGTTATCAAAAGATACTAAGAAATTTATAGAGATTGCCACAGAATTAATGCTTCCTAGAGGCTCTGCACGTGTTGTTGATTTCTCTTAGAATATTCAAGTTGAAACTTGTAAGTACCAAACAACCTATTTTTCCTTTTCATAAACCTTTCCTTTTCCTTGTAAGTTTCAATTCTACTAGCCTACTAGATTTTTGCATTTATTTTAAGCCCCCAGAAGTTAGCATGTTCAAAATCATAATAATTTGCCAATTGCTATACAAGAGTTTGCTGCCACTTTCATAGTTGTTATCTTTTCTCTTTCTTAATCAAGGAAACGCATATGACATGAATTATGAATTTGATATTGGCAACAGTTTTATATATTAAAAATGGTTATCATTGTGAACTTTTTTTACCACCGGTTTAGCTTTTTTGTTGCTCGCAATAGCTTGCTTTACAACATTCATTTGTTTCAGACAGTACAAATATAGCATATAGCTTTCATGATGAATATAGTACGCTTTATTAATTCATGAATAGAGTGGACACTTAGTGATAATAATAGCTTGAAATTAATCTCATTAAGGTAAATACCTTCTAATGCAAATAATTCCAACACAAGTCTTGGACCTAGTTGGTGAAAGTGAATGGATAAAACCGCTATGCAAGTAATAGCAAACAACAAGCAATATGCAGAAAATAAAGATGACACCGAGATTTACGTGGTTCGGCTTTGCCTACACCATGAATGACGACTCTGTAACTATTTTATTGATATGAAAACACTTACTTGAAGATTACAACATTGTCAAACAATGATCCTTGAGATTACCCAATCTCAAGCAAACAATGCCACCAAAAGTTTGACAAAACTCGCAAACGAAGAACACTCAAAATCACCCGATTTCAATCCTTCTACTTGGCTACTGTTTCACGTTACACACACACCGAATCACGCCGAACTCGCAGATTGTTTCACGCCCTTATCGTAGCCCGTTTCACGCCGTACTGTTGTGTTGTCTGTTGCGTCGCTTCAGCTGTATACGCTGCCCTGTTTCAGCTATGTGTGTTGTGTTGCTAATTCATGTTGTATGTCCTGTTATAAAGAAAGAAGATGAGGACTTTAAGTCCCATACAAATTGGGAGCCTTAATGGAATCCTTGTCCAACTCTCCCAACAAATTGGGAGCCAACCAATATTAAAGAAACAATAAAAGGCATTTGAGTCCTTGTTCCATTAAAATTTTGAGCCAACCCATGTTGATACAACAAAGGACTTTGAGTCCATGTCCAACAAAGGACTTTCAAATCCTTTGTTGATTTTGAGTTCTTGTCTCACAATTTCCACCTTGGCGAACAATTTCAAGCCACAACACAAGCATCACAAACAACCACATAAGCATCTCCACCTTGGCATGAAAAAATTGCCAAGACCAATTACTCGATCACGAAAATCATTGTCATGCCCCTAAGGGCCCTGCCCCCTTGTAGCGTCAACACTGAGAGAGCCTGATCAAGTTGATACAATGCTCAAACTTGATCCCTGGAACCACTTTTGTCAACATATCAGCTGGATTGTCTTGGGTACTCACCTTCTCCAAGAAAACATCGCCATCCTCGATGACATCCCTCAGAAAATGATACCGCACGTCAATGTGCTTTGTCCGAGCATGATGAACCTGGTTCTTTGCCAAATGGATAGCACTCTAACTGTCATATAACATTGTCACATCATCCTGAGTAACACCCAAATCACTAACCAAGCCCCGAAGCCAAATGGCTTCCTTCACCACCTCTGATAGAGCCATGTACTCTGCTTCAGTAGTAGACAAAGCAAGTGTAAACTGTAACTGAGACTTCCAACTCGCCGGACCCGGTGCCAATGTAAAACAATAACCTGTAGTCGATCGACACCTATCAAGATCACCAGCATAATCCGAATCAACTAACCTTGGATCATATTTGACAAATCTCCTCTCTCATTTACTAAACCGACTTCCAGCGTACCCCAAAGATATATATATCCACTTCACTGCTTGCCAATGCTATTTTTTCGGGTTTGACATAAACCTACTAACCAGATTGACTGCATGAGCGATATCCGGACGTGTGCAAATCATGGCATACATAAGACTACCAACTGCACTAGCATCGGGAACCTGTGACATGTATTCCTTTTCATCCTCTGTGCTAGGAGACAACTTACCCAAGAGCTTAAAGTGGGCAGCCAAATGAGTACTTACCGGCTTAGACGTATCCATGTCAAAACAGTGAATAACCTTCTCTAAGTATTGTCTCTATGACAATGTCAGTCTGCCCTTCTTCCTATCTCTCACTATCTCTATCCCAAGTATCTTCTTCGCTGAACCAAGATCGTTCATCTCAAACTCCATGCTAAGCTTCAACTTCAATTTATCAATTTCTTTCATGTTTTTCGCAGCAATGAGCGTGTCGTCAACATAAAGTAAGAGAAACACGAAAGACCCATCCTTGAGATTTTGTGTGAATACACAAGGATCATACTGACTCCTTGCATATCCTTGCTCAATCATAAAATTATCAAACCTCTTGTACCACTGCCTCAAAGATTGTTTCAACCCATACAGTGACTTCTTTAGTTTGCATACTTTTTCTTCCTGACCAACAACACCATATCCGTAAAGCTATCCTCCTCCAAATCTCCTTGCAAGAAAGCAGTCTTGGCATCAAGTTGCTCGAGCTCTAAGTCAAACTACGTTGCTAAAGCCAAAAGGAATCGGATTAAAGTGTGTTTTTCCACTGGAGTGAATACTTCATTGTAGTCCACACCTTCTTACTGTGCATATCCTTGTATCATATACCTGTACAAGTACCCCTAGAATCTGGAATCTCGTATTTCACTGTGAAAACCCACTTACACCCAATCGAAATCTTCCTTTTAGGGAGTGTCACAAACTCCCATGTATGATTCTTCTTAAGAGATAACATTTCCTCATCCAAAGCTTCCTTCCACTCCTCTTTGTGAATACTTTGCAAAACATGTGTATGTGTGGTAGAAACAACATCATACCCATCAACAATTGAGAATGCGCAAGCGCCGCCATCCTCATAGCCAGATCTAAGTAGTGCACATCTGACTCTAGGTTCTCTGCCTGGTGCTAAAAATGGTGTTTGTAACTGTTGAACCTATTGTTGTGTAGGATCCATGTCCCTATCAGTAGGAACATCATCTTCTTTCACTTTCTTATCAGGCATCATATATGTATCGCCCATTCCCTCATTAGAAGGAACATCATGCTTTGTATGAGATAAAGGAGCTCCAAGCTCTACTTGCGGAGAATCTCCAACATCCTCATCTTCATCATAGCTATCATCCCCTCCAAATAGGGGAACCATCTTTGCATCACTCACACTTTGCCTGTAACAAAGCCTCATCATGGAACTTCACATCTCAACTGATCACAAACTTCTGCAAGTCAGGGCACCATAATCTATACCCTTTCACAATATATGGATAACCGAAAAAATAGTTTTCCTTGCCCTTACTCCAATTTTATCATCCATAACATGAAAATATGTTGGACAACCAAATACTTTCAAATTAGAATAATCTGATGAAATACCAAACTAAACCTCCATATGAATCTGAGACTCAATAGCTGATGAAGGAGAGCGGTTAATGAGATAGCACACCGTGTTTATTGCTTCAGCCCATCATATTCTACCCAAACCTACATTGGACAACATGCACCGTGCTCTCTCCAATAGGGTACGGTTCATCCGTTCTGCTACCCCGTTTTGTTGTGGTGTCGATTTCACTGTGAAGTGTCTTCTAATGCCATGTTCCAAACAAAACTGCTTCAAGGGATCCTCGATATACTCACCGCCATTGTTAGATCTCACTATTTTGATCACCCTTCCAGTTTGTTTCTCAATCATAGCTTTCCACTTCTTGAAGATATCAGTGACTTCATTTTTATGTTTCATAGTGTACACCCATATTCTTCGGCTGAAGTCATCGATAAAATACACAAAATACCTAGAACCTTCATTGGATGCGACTCTAGAGGGTCCCCAAACATCAGTGTGGATGTAATCCACAATCCCCACGGTGCTATGAGTAGCATCACTAAAATTGACTCTGCGTTGTTACTCATAGATGCAACGTTCACAGAAATTCAGCTTTGCCATTTTATCACCGCCAAGCAAGCCCCACTTGCTTGAAGTTCTTAGTCCATTATCACCTACATGCCCTAATCGCACGTGCCATAATTGTGTGCGCGCGTCAAACTTTTCTCATCAACAGCTGTAGAAACCATAGCTCCACCTTCAATTATACTACCTTCAAGGAAATATAAATTGGCATGCCTAACAGCTGTCATAAGCAACCTGTCACCAAAATAAACACTGCAATACATATTCTCACCAATATACTTGTAGCCTTAACCTTCAAGCACCACAAGAGAAATTAGCCCCTTTGAAAGAACTGGAACATGGCGTACCTCGATAAGTTGTCTACATGACCCATCTGCCAACTTCTCAATAACCTCAACCGTCGCCTTATCTGATGATGGTTTCTTTTTTCTCATCTAGTGCATCAATCTGATCCAAACTAACTATAATATCTTTACAATTCATCTTCCAAGCTTTAAAATTGTTCCTACCATTGAATCGAACAATGTCAAACCCATGGACTTTCACATAGCCATCATCGTGCAATGAAAAAGACATTTCAATCATTTTATTTGACATCTTCAAAACACAAACACCAACCAACCGGTGATCTGATACCACTTGTAAGGGAAATACCTGCTAATGCAAATAATTCCAACACAAGTCCTCGACCTAGTTGGTGAAAGTGAATGGCTAAAAACATTATGCAAGTAATAGCAAACAACAAGTAATATGCAAAAAATAAATATATCACCGAAATTTACATGGTTCGGCTTTGCCTACTCTACGGAAGACAACACTGTAACTATTTTATTGATATGGAAACACTTACTTGAAGATTACAACGTTGACAAGCAACGATCCTTGAGATTACCCAATCTCAAGCAAATAATACTACCAAAAGTTTGACAAAACTCGCAAATAAAGAACACTTGAAATCACCCGATTTTAATCCTTTTACTTGGCTACTGTTTCATGCTGCACACACACCGAATCACGCCAAACTCGCAGCCTATTTCACGCCGTACTACTGCGCCGTTTCAACTGTGTACGCTGCCATGTTTAGCTATGTGTGTTGTGTTGCTAATTCACATTGTATGTCCTGTTATAAAAAATAAAATAAAATAAAAAAGACGAGGACTTTAAGTCCCATACAAATTGGGAGCCTTAATGGAATCCTTGTCCAACTCTCCCAACAAATTGGGAGCCAACCAATAAACAAACAGTAAAAGGAATTTGAGTCCTTGTTCCCTTAAAATTGGGAGCCAACCCATGTTGATACAACAAAGGACTTTGAGTCCATGTCCAACAAAGGACTTTGAATCCTTTCCATCAAAGGATTTTGAGTCATTGTCTCACAATCTCTACACACACAAAATCGAAACAATATTACCAGGGAGATAGTCAATGAATGGGTGGTAACATCAATTACATGGCCAATAATTCGTAATGGCCTACAATGTATAATGGCCAATTACCTTAGAATTTCTACTTGGAATTAAATATACAAAATAGTAACAGTTAAAATGATTAATGGGTTGGCAGCGAATCAATCGTGTCATCAGGCCTCTCAACCCAAACACAACATGATTGTTTTGCGGTTAGTATGGAGTTGACATGATTACTATTTGTGTCATAGTTTGGCCAAACCAAACCTGCTAAGTGTCGTGTTCATGTCAAGCTATCTGGTCATATCACGAATTGCCACTCCTAGTTAGCACCGCCGACCCCTTCTTTAAATCCCATTTTCCTATTTTTATTCTTTTTTTTGTCTTTCTTAAGGTCATTTATTGGTTCCTTTTGTAACAATATCTATATCATTTTAGGCCATCTCTGTGGTTCTTCCTAGTTTGTATATTTAACAAAATAAGGTCTTATTGCTTGATTTGTCAATATTGGTGAGAGGAATGTGGCTTGTGACTTGTCCTTTTTCTGGGGCATAATTGGTGGCTTTCATAATCTACTTAATCCCATTGAACTACAAGATATGTATAAGGCAACGACTACTCCACACCACCAAAAGTGCTTTCTCACACCATTTAACTCTCCCACATCACCTGCTTTATTTCCCACACCACCGATATAAACAAGGAAAACCACTTTTCTCATCCCCATTCAAATCGAAACGCAAGTCTCCCTTCCCCTCCCCCATTCAAATCTTTTCTCTCCCTACATTCAAAACACATTCAAAATCGATTTCAGCTTCTTCTCTTGGTTTGATTGCTTCTTCCCTTCTTGTTCTTCCCTCTCGCAAAACAATCTAGCAAATCTTCCCTTCTCTTGGTTTGATTGCTTCTGCAATCCCTCGGATCCATTCTTCACTTCGTCTCAAATTTCGACTCCAACACTTCTGTAACAAGCTTTCAAGTTATTCATTTCTTGCAAAAAATTTCAAGAAGTTAACATTGTTAACATTTTGTTAACTTCAGCAAAATTTACAAAAAAAACAAAGTATTCTCATGGAAACTTCAAAAATATTTTCAATCAAAAAAACAAAGTAAACTTCAGAAAAAATTTCTGAAATCACAAAAAAAAACTATTGTTCGCCTGAGACAATCACATTGATTTAGGCGAATAGTAAAAAAAATTTCTAAAAATTTCTTGTTCGCCCAGAACAATGCGAGTTTGGGCAAACAGGAAATTTTCAGCAATTTTTTTCGGACAGATTTGCGTGACTTTAGTAAAATGGCCATAACTTTCCCATTTCAAAACATTTTCAAGTGATTCAAATTGTGTTTATTAGATAACCCGGAGTACTACAATTTTTGTGTTTTATCAGCTTGAGAATCGGTCTCAATCGAACACATAAGTTGGCCGAAATTCAGGGACACTATCTCGTTTCATTGTAAGACAAATTTGCGTGACTTTAGTAAAATAACCATAACTGGCTCAATTCAAAACATTTTCAAGTGATTCAAGTTGTGTTTATTAGACAATTCAGAGTACTACAATATTCATGTTTGATGAGCTTGAGAATCGATCTTGATCGAGCATATAAGTTGGCCGAAAGTTAAGGACACTATCTCGTTTTCATTGCGAGACATATTTGCGCGACTTTAGTAAAATGACCATAAATTGCTCATTTCAAAACATTTCAAGTGATTCAAGTTGTATTTATTAGATAACTCATAGTACTAAAATTTTAATGTTTTGATGAGCTTGAGAATCTGTCTCAATTGAGGGTTTAAATTGGTCGAAAGTTACCTTGTTTTTAAGTTACTGGTTTTTTCAAAAATAGTTTTTTTAAGTTACCATATCGGATACGCCCCTGATATGGTAAGGTCAAAGGCGTATCTTACGGGCAATATGGCCAAACACATTTTTTTCTTCGCAAATTGCGAGACTAGGATGGGATATGAATACTGTTTGTGAAATGTGCATTTTATGATGCATATGTTTATGACTTATGATTGATTTTTGGTGTTTAACTAATTGCCTGACTTTGGTATTTATGAACTTATATTTTTGGTTTATGAATATGATTCATCGATGAATGGTTAATTTTCATATGGGAGATTTTGTAGGATACCATTTTAATATGGGTGCCCTGGTCGGTGGTGTCTTTACTTGGGGATTGAGAAGAGTAGTGACTGCGCACTGTGCATCAACCCAGTATATGGCAGTATTCATTTATGGTACGTATGTACTGTACACGGCAACATAATGAGATTATGGGACGACATACGCTTATGACATAGTATCATAAAACATTATTCTCTTTATTTCTAGCATACCTCTTGCAGTAACCTTCCTATGGCAGTTGCTTGGGCGAGATCAAGAAGTTGAATGGTCGGATGTGTGCTTCAAACTTCTAGGACATATGGGTGGGTGGAGCCGTTAAGGTTTGGAATGATATTCTCCCAAATAAAAGTTTGAGAAATGACTACTTTTAGCCCCACAAGGATTTGGAATAATATTCTAAGAAAATGGATAAAAGTAACTCCTGACAGACTATACCATTGGGACAACCTTATGTAGATTATAAGTACTAAATTCAATTCTTAAAAAAGCAACAAGAATAATCGCAGTGGTATTGGATATATGAAAAGGCAGTTGAGGATGGAGCTATTTTTAATCGTTTTCCATAATGTTTAAAAGTACGAATATTGTCTTTCTTGGGACGGGTCCCTGGGATGCATGTGACATGCCTACCAGGAGTAACTGATTATACTCCGAAGTTGTATATTTCAACAGCAAGCTTGTTTTGTTCTACTCATGCATGTCTATTTGTCTTTTATTACCTTAGACTCTATCACTGCCCTTTTTCATCAATAACAGTGATCTAATTGAGTGATCATTTCGAGTTTTGACAGATGAGTTAAATGTGTGAATGAATGTTACAAACTTGGTCACTATTGAAAATAATCATCGGAGAATCATTTTCATGGAAATCTTAGTCACTTATTTGTAAAATGATGACTATACTAACTTTTCAGAGTTTATGCAGGAAATTTGTAGAAAGCTTTGGCCGTCTTTTTAGTGTTTGATGGAAGCAATGAAGATCATAATTTGCAGAAAGCTCATACTTTTTTCAGTTTGTTCTTTTTGCCATTTATAATAATCTTCTTACGCTGGTAAGAAGTAAGATCTTTCACTGTGAAGATCATGTTTTGATTGTGAACTGCAAGTGAAATGCAAATGCATCCAAGTCTAGTTGAGCAAGGAGTATTTTTTCTTGTCATCATCTATCTAGTCCTTTCAGACAGAAAATTAAACTGCGTATTTTGAATTTCTGCCTTTAAAAGTCGGGAATTCACATCTTCAGTAGTATTGGGTTTCTCTGCTAAAACCAATAGACTCTTCAAGTTGCTCTAGGTATCGATGTATTATTGATGCCAATTGCCACGAGTCTGATTTGTTGTTGTCTTCAGGCCCTGTGTTTGAATTTAGAAAAAGAAAAACCTGAATAGGGAACTTACCACGTCCAGATTCAATCCATTGGTTATATTGGCCAGAGGTAACATTGAAGAGGAGAAATAAGAGTAAGAGATTGGCTTTATGGTTCTAACTAAAACAAAGGGTCTTTTTATTACACCCTGAAGGCGTGAACCTTACAGTAGCATGCAACACCACAGTATAAATTCATAAAGCAAAACGATCTATGAGATTTGACCAAAAAAAAAAAGGGTGTCAAGGAGTTTCTCTTGTGTTAGGAGCCATACATTCATGGATTTTCATTGGGAAGATCATGACAATGCAGAGGTAAATTACTTTACCTTATTAACTAATGTCAACCCTTATAATCAAGTTTTGATTATACCAATTATTTTTCACAAAATGGATATGGAAACCAAACACCTTGGAACCAACACCAACCCATTTGGGGTTATAAACCTTTTAGGCTCATACCATCTTGATCCTCAATATGGGCACAACAATAAACCTTACCTTAGTTGTCCTATAATGCCTTCAATAGAGACCAATCCATACCGCGTCATGCAAAATACGTAATCCACATCATCTTCATATCCAATTATCTCATAGGAGAAAACTAACATTTCTCCCTCATTCCAAGAGAACCTAGATCAATATATGGAATCATTAAGTCACTGCAAACGAGAGACATAACAATGTTAGCAGGCCACTAACAAATTTTTGGCTGAGATTTGGGATTTAAGGCTTCAAAATGATGCATTGATGAATGTTAGGAATGAATGTGAAAAAAATCTATTAGAGGAGAGTGAGAGTGTTCTTACGATAAGAGAGTGTTATCAGACATGCTGTGTTAGCCCACGCAATTAAATCTACACCACAAATCGTCATTTATAACATGCCAAAACCACTATTATAGGATAAGATAGTGTTATCAGACAATCTGTGTCAGCCCACGCTATTAAAAGTGTCACTATATTATAGCGTTTTTTGAACGCTATTAAAAGTGTACCTGTAATAGCATTTCTGGAAAGCTATTAAAAGTGTACCTTTAATGGCGTTTTGGAACGCTATTAAAAGTGTACCTTTAATAGTGTTTCTGGAATGCTATTAAAAGTTTGCGTTTATAGCATTTTTGGAACACTATTAAAGTGTACATTTAATTGCATTTATAAAATGTTTTAATAGCATTTCCGAAGAATTTTTTTATACTCATTGTTTTAGCTTTACGTATCATTTGCAATTTGTAACTGCTACTTATATACAATCCAACTATATAAAATTGCAATGGTAAATAGAACCCAACTAAGTACATAAAAGTGCAACTGTCAATACATGGTTCTTACAAAATAATTAAGTCTCATCAATACAATACATAGAATTCAAAATAAGTTTATACATGGTTCTTCCAAAATAAGTACATGGGAGTAAGTTACGACTTTGCCCGAAACAACCATAGAAACTAAATAAAACATGTCACATTGACAATGGCCACTTAGCTTCAAAAATTCTGAAACTTTCATAGCAAGACATATAGCCAACACCCAATAGTTTCACAACTGACCAATATCACCGAATGACAAGCCCGCATCCACAAACTCAAGATAGAGATAAATGAAGACTACTGCCAAACTCTCAAAATAGGACAACAACTCCACATCACCAAAACAGCTGTAAATATTACTGTTTTAGTAAACTTGCAGCAAAAGATAAATAAACAGTAGGTACACAAGACTTACCTGTTTGTAAAATTGTAGAATTTAGATCATGGCAATAGGTATGCAACTGTTTATTGTGGAACCCTAGTATTTATTGTTAGAAAAATATCGTTTTGGGAAGAATCATAATTAGCCACTTTGAACCCCTTAAATCTTCACCTAAGAAACAAGCAGTCCTGCAAAGCAAAAAAAAATGGAGTCTCCTACAAAGCAGACAACGTTGGATTCTTTCTTGAAACATTGTCATTCTTCTACAAATCATGGGCATGACATGGATAATGCGCAATGTCAAACGAAAATGAAATTTCCTCGAAATTAAGTACATTGATTGGCAGAATGTCACTTTTTGCACACCCTTTTAAGTATTTATATGTTGTAAATATTATGCTGAAAAAAGAAGCTATATTGTATAGTGGTAGTTTAGAGATGATCTAGTTTGCATAGTTAGTGAAATCAGTGCAAACAGTGCTCTTTTGTTGGCATTTCCAAATAGTTATTTTTTGGTGTTCATTCAAACTGTCAGCAATGTGTTCTTATAGCTTGTTCAGCCCTCAAGGATACTTGGGACTTGTTGGGTGTGGTTTATGTCAAACTACTCCTTGAATCCTTAGTTTTGGTTGATTTCCAACCAAAAAAAAAAAACAACTAAAAATTTTCTCACCCATTCTAACCACTTACTTGGTGACATGTCAACAAAAGCTTAATACTAATCTGTATAGTATGACAAAACAAAATCTCTGTCTTGAACAATTCAACAACCAACAATTACTACAAGGCTTTGTATAATTGCAAACCATTCGTAGAATAGAAATAGGTTCATTTTGATTTGGAATGTTATATACTCCAAAAACCTATCGAAAATCATAGTTATTTATTAGAGTATCTATCATCTTTGTCTTTATAACTTATAAGTATTATCTGGTGTGAATGTTCAAATCAAATGAAGAAGAAACAAAGAGTTCAGCATGAAGAAACAAAGAAGTGAAATAACAACAACATTTATGCGATTACAGGGCATACTTACTGTCACAACCATCCTAATTTGCATATATACTATCACAGTTTTTCATTTTATTCAGTTTATACCAGCAAAAATAAATTGATAAATAAACAAATAAATATCAACATAGGGCATACAACTGAAATTACTGTGCAGTAGGAAAATTGTGATCATTAATATAAGTTTTACCTTTTTATCTCTTACTTTGTTGCACTAACTAGAATATAGACCCCTTCTGCTGCCAATAAGATATCACCAAATGCTTATCTCTTATTTCGTAGACCTGCACGCACCACATTCAAAATATGGAATGATTGATTCTCTTTGCTATTCAAGATATGGAAACAATACAAGTGCAAATACAATAATAATCAGATTCATAAAGACATACATTCAAGATATGGAAAGATTTATTCTCTTCATATCACTAATTATACTTGAGAAGTCAATCACGTCAATATAGGCTACAACATGGTGGATATGTGAGAAACTCACAGGCACTGTTACAAGCAATAAGGTAGAGTGATAAACAATCAGTTTTACTAAAGCAATTTGCAGCTCATTACACACCAGGATATCCACATTAGAAAGAAAGGTAGCTCAAAATATTATAAGAGGGCATCATGAGAACACAAATCATAAGTGATTAAACTAATACCTTTAGTAATCCTTCAAACCAAGTTGAAACAAAATATCCTTTGTTGCATCAATGACTACTTCTGCAACTGCTTCCACAACTGTCATCCTTCCTCCTAACCCATCTGTTTATACTTCATGTTTCAAGTGCTTCAATTTTGATGGATATGGCCACAAGGCCATTGAGTGTACCAAAGGCAAGAAGCATCTTCTTGTAGATGGGGATTCAACACTCAATTGATGCAGACATGGTCGCACAACTGATCACTGAAGAACATATTACTTTCTTGAGAATAAAGATAGGTGTTCCAAACCTCTAAGCTCGAAACAGGCTTTTCTAAGAGGGTGGGGGATTGTTGTAATAATTGGTGTGACATCCATACATAATAAGAGTGCACATAATTGTTAGGGTTTATTAATTATACTTGAGAAGAAGAGATTTGTTCCTTTAATTAGTATTCAATCTGGCTTTCTTTGTATATACTCATTGAGCAAGTAGAACTACTAACAAGAAACGAACTGCAAAAATGAATTGAATACGCTGAACAAATGACATGCCTAAATGAAAAGGAATATATGAACCTGGTTCAAAAAAGGGGGCAGGAATGACCTTCCCTTTTGTGTTTGAATCCACATGACCAACGGTAGTTTTCTCCTTAGCAGGCTCAAGGTTTGTAGTAAGTCTTTTGAAAGAATTTGTCATACTCCCACAAAAATTACACCTTATCATACATGGTTCACACAAGTGCTAAACAGAAGGGGGTTTAAACTGTTTAATCTTCTTATACATCTTACGTGCATCATTCTGCAAAGATAAAGCAGCCAAACAGCAGCTACATTAAGTCTGTGGAAATTTTTCTTAATTGCCAAACATTGAATCAAACGAGCAGACACTAAAGAAAGAATGTTAAAAAATATAAATTGAAAAGGAAAATAAAATCGTTGAGAATTTTGCCGTACCATTATTTTCTGTATAGTTCCTGACCTATAAACCATTTGGTGAGATAAGTAGCTGCTACATGA
The DNA here is from genome assembly GCA_963556465.1 of Berberis vulgaris. NCBI lineage: Eukaryota > Viridiplantae > Streptophyta > Magnoliopsida > Ranunculales > Berberidaceae > Berberis > Berberis vulgaris. The sequence continues at coordinate 62,908,961 of OY747135.1, forward strand.
TATTTTGTAAAAAAATTCTCTACTACATCACTGTATGGTTCTTCAGGAGACCAAGGGATTGAGTAAACAAGAACAGCAAAATGACTTGGCTTGGGAGGAGAATTAATGATGTGCTCCAGTTTCATTCTACCAATGCTCTTGTATTCCTAATTCAGTATGGTATGCCACGTATAATCTTCATAAAGAAATAAAACTCAAAAGACTAAATATCAGCCAGGGTAGTCCGCTCTTACAAAGTATAAAAGAATGCAAGCTGACAAAGATATCACGTATAAGGCAAGACAATGAACCCAAGGAACTCTTGCTAAATAAGTCCATTTAGAGGACATGTTAGTTCACTTGAACATTTTTTTCTATGATCCCAGATGGCCCATGTCAAACATGAACTAAGTGAACTAGCCCTAGACGGATCCAAACTGGAATACAAGAACATTTTTTATGAAATCGGGTACACTACTTTATTTGCATCATAACACAATTTTACAAATTTCCTAGAAAGGAAAGCATGATTAAGTTACTTGATGAGTAGTAAATCAACAGCAAAAGGAGGGTGCTTTGTCTCAATGGGAACATGGGGCATTACATCAGTTCGTCGAGCAAATCTTATGGTAAAATTTTTGCTGCAACAAAAGGATTCGACAGAGTTACATAAGATTAATATTAGTAATTAGAAAACTTACCAAATAAATTTAACCACAAACTTACTCTGCTATATCTGAGACAAATTTAAAGAGAAACTGAGTGTATGGGGTTATTACAGCCTTCTGACGCATATAATGCAAAATCTTTGACTACATAAAGCAATAGCAGAGATATTAGGCAAGCCATAGACTCATGTCATGATTATCTTGGTGAACAATTAAATATTAAGCTATCATGGCTAGGATTTAAAATTTTAGAACTAATAGAATTTGTTAGATGACACTCACACGATAAGTTGTCCAGATTCCCTCAATGACAACTTGAATTTCTGCCCATGCCACCATATGTGGAATGTTTCTGAATAGCAGAAATTAAAAAAAAAAATAGGCAACTATTGATTAATTGCTGCTTTTAGCAAAACTATTTTAAATTTTGGAAAACCATCAAGGACAATATAGTTTTTGTCTTTAAGATAGTACCGATGAATGTCTATATCCAGCCTGCAAAATGATATATAATTCTGACCCTTCATTGATGACGAGATCTCAATAGGAAGACCCATACTAATTTTGGACCAAATTAATGCTTGCATATGTCATCAACAACCAACCTTACTACAATTTGCATGACTAGCCTAAAATGTATAGTGCAGCCATCATAAAGTTGCCAAAACCTTTTAACTGATTGTCATTAACGTACTTTTGGATGATTGTTTAATTTATTGTTAGACTAATATTTTAGCATACATATTAGGTCAACTGAATTTAAAAATCCTTTAAGTCAAAATCACTTGACTATGATTTAATTGGAGCCTACTTTTGGATCTTAACATAAGTCATTTGAGCACCCATGTCCTTTAATGGACCATTTTCCATTTTTACTTATTATTGTCTCTCTTTTGTTCATGTTTGACCCTTGGTGTCTTATTTTAGAACATTGAGGACAATGTATGATTTAGGTTTGGGGGAGAATTTTTAAACTTATTTCTCATTTGAAAATGGGTTGTCCAATTTATTGAGTCAATAAAAAAAATTTGTTTTGGGTCTTTGTAACCCGAGTACTTATCCAAGATGAGATTAGTTTTTGTAAATCTAGTTGCAAATGCTTCGGAATGTAGGATTTGAAACTATGAAAGTTAGTTGTTTTTCAATATTAGACAACAGTTTGTATTACTCATAAGCTAGGCGTTTTCCAAGAGTTTGCATGGAGAGGTGTTTTAACTTCGATGTTCTTGTTTAAAGTTAAAAAAGTGGATTAGTTATCTGGTGAACATGAGAATAATAGTGGAGACTTAAATCCTATGAGATTTCTAGCCTTTCTTCTTTCTGAGGGTTATAAGCTAATTCTGAATTTATTGAGTCATACATTATCTTGTTGCATGATCTCTATAAAAAAGATTTCTGTAAAAAACTGAAAATAAAACATCAAAGTTGAATCATGCCATTACAGTATGTTCTGAAGTTTACCCAAGACATAGAACCAATATTAATTTAAGGAAATGAAGATAGGTTTCTCTTATCTAGTTTGAGCCTTGTAGCCTGCCCTATTTGTTGTTCACCATTGAAATCAGTTTGAAGCCTATTATGTCAGTCTTTTATTGTTTAGCCTACTAACCACAAATTCGACCCACTAGTTACCAATTATGTCTACCATGTCTTTTGCTTTTGAGAAAGGTTAGAGATGAGTCATCAAAGAAAAAAAAGAGATTCATCATGGAATATTATACTCCATAGTATCAAAAGAATTTACATAGAGCCTCAAGATCCAATGTCAATTTATATAGTGAAAAAAAAGTAGTACTTTACAATTAATAAGAAAATTGGATGCTTACAAATGAAGGAGTTGAGTCAAGCTTCGAAGTCATCGTACACTTATCTTAGAAGACCTCTAACTTTCTCAAAAGTTTTGTTTATCCTTATCATTTCTTGTCTACCCTTGTCCTAAGCCTCATTACAACGTAGTCAAAATCTTATCTAATCCTTAGGAAATTATGGTTGAAGTGTGGAGTGTGAATTTAGAAATACTATGGTGAATGAATCAACATTCTCAGTGGATGATATTCCTTCTTGACATCATATTTATTGTATTCTCAAATTCTGATCTTTTGTCTTGTATGTGAACTATCTCTTATTCATTGTTTTATTTTATTCACATACATTTGAAAGAAAATAGTTAAATCTCTTAGTGATTTTATTCTTAATGATTATATACCTTGTGAGATTTGAAGTTGAAGTTAATTTTCTAGAATGTGATCAGAGATAGGTCCACTTTTAAAATTGAAATTTGCAACAAAAAAGGTGATCAAACACTTAATATAAACTTGAATGAATAATTCCTATGTCTTTGGGATGGTGCTTACTAAAGTCACTTATTGACTTAATGTTGATCGATAAGTTACAGGAATACATCTCTTAAAGTTTACACATTCAAGTAGGAAATCTCTGAGGTTAAATAAGGAAAAAGTTATTATTTAAAAAAAAATAGTTCGAGTCCCGAGTATCACTAATGTTTGTGCATATCATTTCTAGAAACCCTCACGAGACTACAACTCGTCCACTAGGGAAAACCTAGAAGTTTAAAGGCTAATTACATATGCTAAATGTAATCGTGATTCCTACGAAAGTGAGTTAGATTTATTCTTCTTTTGCTCGAGGACTAGCAAAATGTAGGTTTGGGGGATTTGATAAACATATAAATGAGACATTTTATGCCCCTAAATATACAATTGCTAAGTCTAATTATCTAATAAAAATATATCATTACATGTGTTTTGTAGAAATTCAAACACTAATCTTAAATCATACACAAAGTGGCACAATAAGGCTAAGATCAACAAGTAGAAAAGCCCATTGAAAGTTCACATTTGCATTGTCAAAGATCAAAGATTTTCAAGTCCAAAGACCCATGAAGTCAAGCCCACAAAGTATCATCATCTACGGATCTCGAGAAAATCAACTTGAAGATTTGGACATCCACATGAAAACTTCATCATAGCCAAAAAATCTCTACAAACTCCACTATCCATTTTCACATTTGAACTCCATCACTTTTACACTCCACTTTATTTCACTTTTACACTCTTTCATATCTTTACTCCATCACTCATTCACCATCCATTAAAATCATAAATTGAATACACCTCCCTTGATAGATTATTTCAAATACTTAATTAATACTTTGGATTTTAAAATCCTTCGCATTCCTTAATTGAATACAACCCTTAAAATTTATTAGATTTAGGTGGGGGTATTCAATTTAGGATTTGAATGAACTCTGATTTAAATCTAGTGGATTTTAAAAGATTTCAAATGATTTTACAAAATCCATTGGATTTTGATGGATTTTAAATGATTGGATTTTGTAGATTTTATAAAAGTTTGTTATGGATTTCTATGGATTCTTATAAATTCAATGAATTTTTATAAATGTGTTATTAGTCATAGGAAACAATGAAAGAACATCACCTACATTGTTATCCATGCCAACACAAATCATAAAACATCTCTCAAAACATCAATTAAACAACTGTTTGTATGTTACGAGAATTTTACTTCAAATTAAAAAAAATCAAATACATTGAAGATGGTCAAAAAGTAATACAAATAAATATTTTACTTCAAATTGTTATCCCCGCCACCGCTACCTCTCCTCCCTTCTTCTTCTTCTTCTTCAATCACCACCACGCTACGCTACCGCCACCTCTCCTCCTCCTTCCTCCCCTTCTTCTTCTTCTTCTTCTTCTTATTCTTCTACTCCATCAATCACCACCGCCACCTCTCATCCCACCTCCACCCATTTTCATCTTCTTATTCTCAACCTCCTCCCCCTCACCCCTTATTCTTCTATGTTTTTTTTCTTCTTCTCTTCCTCCTCCACTTTTTTTTCTCTGTTTTTTATTCTTTTTCTCCTATCTTTTTTTTTCTTCTTCTTTTTTCCCTAGCGAAGGTTCTAGCAAGTGGGGAACCTCCACTCGCAGGAACCTCTACAAGAGCGAAAAAGAAAAAATGGGAAAAGAAGAAGAGATGAGAAAAAATGGAAGAAGAAGAAGAAAAACAAAGAGAAAAGTAGAAGAAGAAGAACAACAACAACAACAACAACAAATTAGAAAGAAAAAAAACAAAGATGATGAGAGGACAAGAAGAAGAGAATGAGAAGAAGAAGAATAATAATAACAAAAAAGAAGAACAAGAACAAAATATAAGAGGAAGTGCGGGTGGTGGTGCAGCCAGCGGTAGTAGGGCATAGTGGTATGGCCGGAAGTTGTGGGGCGAGGTGATGTTAATCCTGTGAAGTGAGAAGAGAAGGAAAGGTGGTGTGTCCTTCAGCAGATCACAAAAAAAAATGGGATGGTGGCGTCCTTCAGCAGAAAAGGTGGTATTATTTAACAATAACCAATACAAATCTGTTGAAATATGAGGGGGAATGTTGGATTTGGAATAACTCTTGTTATATATACTTTCCACTCACAAATCCTTCAAAATCCACTACTTCTTGAATATCTCATGATTTTTGTGGACTTTTGAAAAACATGAATTGAATACCCTTTGATTTTGATGGATTTTAAAACAATCATTTAAAATCCGTATTTGAATACCCCTAGATTTTCATATATTATTTTAAATCCTTAATTGAATATCCATGGATTTTAAAATCCTTCACAATTCATTAAAATTCGTAATTGAATACCACCCCATTAAAATCCGTAATTGAATATTTGAATATACCCCTAAATAGAAGCAACCAATAAAACGGCCGACCCTGTCGAGCCCACAGGGTTCGCAAATTCGGACAGACTTGTTCTTCACTAGGGTGTGAAAAATCAGAAAAAGAAGCCCCTTGCCTCTTCTTGAACAAAACCCTTCTATGTCTCTCTCCTTCTCATTCAATGTTATTCACCAGTAAGATAAGCTATCCAAGAAGCTCCTCCTCCATCATCATCATCATCTAATAGAGAACTTGACCTTTTGATTGGAGATCAAACCACCTAAATCCTTTGATTGTGGATCAGCCACCAATAAACTAAAATAAAAACTTGTATTGCTTGCTTAAACTCTATTACATCATATGTATTTATAACTGAAAGAAAAAATAATACTTCCTAATTGAATTCAAACCTAATTCTAAAAATAATACTTTCTAATTGAATTCAAGCCTAATTCTAATCAAACAATAACTTCTAATTCAAAACAAGCTAATATTCTCTAAATAGAATATTGTTCTAACTAAGACATTCTATTCTTAAGTAAATACTAAATAGGATTGGCATCCTAACATCCCACACCGCCTAAAACAAGGCTTGTCCTCAAGCCTGAAAATCTGGAAAACGAACACGAAACTGCTCGTAGTCTTCCCAAGTAGCTTCCTCCACAGGACGGGCGGTCCATTTGATAAGCCAGCGTGTAACGGGCTTATTATTGCGTTCAAATAATCCTCGATCAAGTAGTTTCTCCGGGACCCATGAGGGTTAATTTGCAAGAGTAGGTAAAGTTGGGTCCGGAGTAATACCATTACCTAACTTCTTCTTTAAAAGAGAAACATGGAAAACGGGAGGATACGATACGCAGCCAGAAGATCAAGTTTGTAAGCCACAGAACCGATCTTTCCAAGGATTCGAAAAGGCCCATGAAACTTGGGAGAGAGCTTAGAGTAATTCTGAGATGCAGCAGTGGATTGTCGATATGGTTGCAGTCGTAAGAAAACCCAATCATTAACTTCAAAATGGTGCTCAGTGCACTTACCATCAGCATATATTTTCATACGGTCCTAAGCCCGATGAAGGTTATCCTTGAGAACTTGCAGAGTGCGATCAGGGTCCCGTAAAGCAAGGTCAACGGCATGAACCGCAGTGCTACCAGGTATATAGGTTGAGATCTTCGGAGGTGGCCGACTATAAACAGCTTCAAAGGGAGTCATTTTGATTGCACTATGATATGTAGTATTGTACTACCATTCTACCCAAGGTAACCATTTTGTCCAACGGCTAGGATGATGACTAGCAAAACATCGAAGATAACACTCTAAGGTACGATTGGTAACTTCAGTCTGACCATCAGTTTGGGGATGATAGGCTGAACTACGACATAATTGAGTATCTTGCATCTCAAAAAAGGCCTCCCAAAAGTTACTTAAGAAAACCGGATCACGATCGCTCACAATAGAACGAAGCATACCATGGAGGCGAGTAATATCCCACACAAAGACTTCGACAACTGAGGTTGCGGTGTAAGGATGAGCCAAAGAACTTAAGTGCGCATACTTGGAGAGACGATCGACAATGACCAAAATCGTAGATTTGCGATTAGGCATTGGTAATCCATCAATAAAATCCATAGAAATATCTAACCAAATATTGTCTGGTATTGGTAAGGGATTAAGCAACCCAGAAGGAGAAAGAGCTTCACTCGCATCCGTTGGCAGATATCACAATGAGAAATAAACAACTTTATAGCAGCTTTCATACCAGGCCAGTAAAAATTATGCTGAAGACGTTTATATGTGCGGAGAAAACTTGAATGGCCCCAGTAGGCGAGGAATGGAACTCATGTAAAAGTTTAGAACACCAAGATGATGATGGAACTACCACAAGTTGACCTTTATAGCGAAGAATACCATGCTCATATGAATAATGTGGTCGAGGAGATGATTGTTGACAACTATCAATAATAGTACGCATGGAAGGATCGAGATGACACTCCCGGCTAATTTCTTCAACACTGAAAAATGCCAAGGAAGATAGAGCCAACAAAGAACTGTTGGAAGGCAAGCGAGAAAGTGCATTTGCAGCTTGATTGACGGAACCAAAACAATAAATGATTTCATAGTCATATCCAAGTAATTTAGAGAGCCACTTTTGTTGTCCAAGAAAGGAAAGTCGTTGGTCCATAAAATATTTGAGACTACGATGATCTGTATAGATTTTGAAGTGCCGACCCAGGAGATAAGGCCGCCATTTCTGCACTGCGACAACAATAGCTAACATTTCCTTATCATAGATGGACATGTTCAAATTGCGTCCAGAAAATACCTTTACTGAAATACGCAAGGGGATGACCTCTTTGCATAAGGACCGTACCAATGCCACCATGAGACGCATCACATTCAATATAAAATTCAGCATTGAAATCAGGAAGAGCCAGTACGGGGGTAGAAGTTAAGGTCTTATAAGAGCAGAAAAAGACTTGGAGGAATCAACATTCCAGATAAAAGAATCTTTCTTTAATAACTGGGTCAAAAGAGCACTAATCTTACCATAATCGCAAACAAATTTACGGAAGTACCCGGTGAGTTCAAGAAACCCACGAAGATCCGTCAAAGAAGAAGGACACGGCCAGGAGACAACACTTGTAATTTTATCATCATCAACTGCAACACCAAGACCCGAAATAATATGCCCAATATACCCAATAGAGGATTGAGCAAAATAACACTTGGACGCTTTCGCAAAAAGCTTATGAGTGCGCAATAGCCCAAAGACAATAGAAAGATGGTGAAGGTGATCAGAGAGTGAGGCACTATACACCAATATATCATCGAAGAAAACTAGGACAAAGTTATGCAAGTGAGGGCGAAAAATGTCATTCATCAAACCTTGAAAAGTGGCTGGGGCATTGCTCAACACGAAGGGCATAACCAAAACTCATAGTGACCATAGTGTGTGCGAAAAGCCGTCTTGGAAATATCCGGTTCATGAACCCGAATTTGGTGATAACCCGAGCGTAAATAGAGCTTAGAGAACACCGATGCGCCGTGCAGTTCGTCCAATAATTCATCCACAATCGGAATTGGAAAGCGGTCATTAATAGTGATTTTATTAAGGGCTCGATAGTCAACACACAAGCGCCAAGAACCATCCTTCTTTTTTATCAAGAGAACCGGTGAAGAATAAGGGTTGGTACTGGGTCGAATAAGGCCTGCAACCTTTAATTCAGATACAACTTTATCAATTTCGGCCTTTTGAAAGTGAGGATAATGATATGGCCGAACATTTACAGGAGAAACATCTGGTAAAATCGGAATATGGTGATCATGTGCTCAGGTGGGGGGAAGGGTGTTGGGATTGCCAAAGACATCCTAAAATTCAACAATAAGTGGTTGAACGACAGCTGGAATGGAAGCTCCCAGGTCAACTTCCTGAGTTAACTGTAAAAGAATTCTGTGACGTTCCTGTCGTAAAGAACGATGAACCGGGGTACTATCCATGAACATGACCATAGGAGAATTGTCGCCAATTAATGTATAAGTACGATTTGCCACTGAGAAGGTCATAATCAGTTTGGAAAAGTCCCAAGTAATAAAACCCAAAGAGCGAAGCCATTCAGCACCTAGAACCACATCACATCCAGTGATACCCAGAAGGAAGAAGTGGCCGTGGAACTCATAATCTTGTAATTTAAGGGAAACATCCTGACAATAGCCTGGACTATGCAATTGGCCACCATCCGCAATCATGACGCGTAAAGCACCATCTTTGTGGATTGGAAACCCACATTGTTTGGCAAAAGACGGGTGTAAAAAACTATGAGTTGAACTAGAGTCAACAAGGACAGTAACAGTCCTGTGTTTTAATTGTCCAGTGATACGCATGGTTTCAAGCCGTGGGGACCCGAGAAGAGCAAGAAGAGAAATCTCTAGAGGAGGTTCAGATAAAGTATGATCCGGAATAGGAGGCTCAACATCAGAATCGTCTTCTTCTTCCTCATTACCCTCGAGGAGCAAAACGTGGGGCTGAGGACAGCGATGGCCACGCTTATATATTTCAGCGCAGTTAAAGCAAAGTCCTTTGGCACGGCGTTCTTGTTGTTCAGCCCATGACAGACGTTTAACACCTAGTGGTAGACTAGTAATAGGCTTTGAAGAATTTGCAGCAGTCACAGGGTTAGCAAAATTTCGGACAGGCCCTTTAGATCGAGTAGCATTAATCACATCTTCTTGACATAAAGCCAACTCGAAAGCATGTGTAATACTGGTAGGGTGTAGCATCCTAACTCCTGCTTGAATATCAACACGCAAACCCGATAGAAAATGCTAATTTGATGAGATTCAGACAAACCAGGCACCAAATTAGATAGCTTCTCGAACTCGGTAATAAATTAGCGAACCGTGCCTCGTTGTACTAATTTGGAAAGAGAACTACACTGATCGATATGTTCGCAAGAGCCAAAGTGAGAGCAAAGAGCTTTTGAAAATTGTTGCCAAGTTAATGTGCCCAGTGATTGGCGATCCATCGGTACCAAGAATTGGCATCACCCTGAAGGTGAAGAGCAGCAATGGGAAGCATCTGTTCACTGGAAAGCTCATTGAGTTCCTGGTACTGCTCAGCCTGAAATAACCAACCATACGGATCAGTTCCATCGAAACGGGGTAAATCAATACGGAAGCCCTTGCCAGAAATATGAATAATTGGCCTATAGACTTGTTGTTGCTGTGATGAAGGTAGGTTGCTGATGATGGATATCGTGGTTGATGTGATGATGAATATCGTGATGATGTCGTGGTTGTTGTGATGAAGGTAGGTTGCTGTGATGATGTCGAGGTTGCTGTGATGATGTCGAAGTAACACAAAAAAAATTAGGCTCAGAATCGATGATGTTCTGATACCAGATAATAGAAACCTTGACATTTTGATTGGAGATCAAACCACCTAGATCCTTTGATTGGGGATCAGCCACCAATAAACTAAAATAAAAACTTGTATTGTTTGCTTAAACTCTATTACATCATATGTATTTATAACTGAAAGCAAAAATAATATTTCCTAATTGAATTCAAACCTAATTCTAAAAATAATACTTTCTAATTGAATTCAAGCCTAATTCTAATCAAACAATAACTCCTAATTCAAAACAAGCTAATATTCTCTAAATAGAATATTGTTCTAACTAAGACATTCTATTCTTAAGTAAATACTAAATAGGATTGACATCCTAACATCATCATCTAGGGTTTCTCTGCTTCTGCCGTTGCTTTCAATTTCTCTGTAAGTTCTTCTTCATCTACCTCTACAGCTTAAATTTCACAATTATTTCTCCACTCACACGCACCACCAATACCGCACTATTTATCTTTTATTCACACTCGCTGCTAAAACATTTCAAAGTTAGGCTTTTTTCTCGTCACCAATGCACATTATCTTCTCTAAGGTGGGGGTATTCAATTTGGGATTTGAATGGACTTTGAAGAATTTAAATCTCGTAGATTTTAAAAGGTTTCAAATGATTTTACAAAATCCACTGGATTTTGATGAGTTTTAAATGATTGGATTTTGTAGATTTTATAAAAGTTTGTTATGGATTCTTATAAATTCAATGATTTTTTATAAATGTGTTATTAGTCATAGGAAACAATAAAAAAAACATCACCTACATTGTTATTCATGCCAATACAAATAATAAAACATATCTCAAAACATCAATTAAACAATTGTTTGTATGTTACGAGAATTTTATTTCAAATTAAAAAAAAAAACAAATACATTGAAGATGGTCCAAAGGTAATACAAATAACTATTTTACTTCAAATTGTTATTCCCACTATCGCCACCTCTCGTCCCTTCTTCTTCAATCACCACCGCCACCTCTCATCCTCCTCATCCCCCCCCCCCTTTTTTCTTTTTCTTTTTCTTCTTCTTCTTTTTATTCTCCATCAATCACCACCTCCACCCATTTTCATCTTCTCATTCTCAACCTTCCCCCCTCACATTTTCATCTTCTCTGTTCTTTTCTTTTTTCTTCTTCTTCTCTTCCTCCTCCACTTTTTTCTCTCTTTGTTTTTCTTTTCTTTTTCTCCTATCTTTTTCTTTTTCTTCTTTTTTCTGCCCTCGCGAAGGTTTTGGCAAGAGCGAAGAAGAAAAAAAATGGGAAAAGAAGAAAAAAGGAGAAAAAAATAGAAAAAGAAGAAAAACAAAGAAAAAAGTAGAAGAAGAAGAAATCAGAAGGAAAAAAAAGAGAAAAAAAAATGAAGAGAGGACAAGAAAAAGAAAAAATAAGAGGAAGAGAATGAGAAAAAGAAGAATAATAATAATAACAAAAAAGAAGAACAAGAACAAAAGAGAAGAGGAAGTGCGGGTGGTGGTGCAACCAGCGGTGGTAGGGCATGGTGGTGTGGATGAAAGTTGTTGGGCGAGGTGGTGCTGCTCTTGTGAAGAGAGAAGGGAAAATGGTGGTGTCTTTGAGCAGATCACAAAAAAATGGGATGATGGCGTCCTTTAGCGGAAATGGTGGTGTTATTTAACAATAACCAATACAAATCCATTGAAATATGAGGGGGAAAGTTGAATTTGGAATAACTCTTGTTATATATACTTTTCACTCACAAATCATTCAAAATCCACAACTTTAACAAATTCATTAAAATCCACTATTTTTTAATACTTCCTGATTTTGGTAGATTTTTGAAAAACATGAATTAAATACCCCCTGATTTTGATGAATTTTAAAATAATAATTTAAAATCGGTATTTGAATACTCCTAAATTTATATGTATCATTTTAAATCCTTAATTGAATACTCCTGAATTTTACAGGGGGGTATTCAATTAACGATTTAAAACAATACAATGAAATCTAGGGGTATTCAAATATAGATTTTAAATGATTGTTTTATAATCCATTAAAATCATGGGGTATTCAATCATGGATTTTAAACAATACAATGAAATCTAGGGGTATTCAAACAGCAGTGGATTTTAATGGATTTGTTGACTTGATGGACTTTGAAGGATTTATGTGTGAAAGATATAAATATCAAAGCCCTTTTCAAATCCAGCCTCTTACCCTCGAATTTCAATTTCTCTCCTCCCTCTCTCCCACCAACACTGAGCGTACCCACTACTGCTAGGGCTTGCAGGAACAGAAGATCGAGGAAGAGACACACTCCACCGCCTCCTTCACACTCCACCATCTTCATCACCTCTCACAGGACTTTCATCAAATTACTTGCAGGACGAGACACACAAATCACCAACACAGCGCTCACTGGTTGAAAATGTCAAAGAAGAAGGCCTTCAGCGGCTCCACAATGACCCTCAAGGACTTGATCCCTTGATATTAGAGGCCCTTTCACAGTTAATGGCAGTGAGAGAGGGGTTTCAGCAGGGAGAGGGGTTTCATCAGTGAGAGTGAGGGGTTTCTCGCAGTGAGAGAGAGTGAGGGTTTCCCGCTGGGTTTCTCTGAGGGGATTCTCGCAGGGGTTCATCTGAGATAGAAAGGGGTTTCAGCGGTGAGGCGTTCATCTGAGAGAGAGGGATTCATCGAGAGAGACAGAGAGGGATTCATCGAGATAGAGGGATTCATCGAGAGAGACAGAGAGGGATTCAACAGTGAGGGGTTCTCAGAGCATCCCAGCCTGATCTTCAGATAGAAGGGTTCTTAGCGAGAGAGGTGATCAACTTGATCTTCAGAAAGGATTTCTCAGCCTGAACTTCAGCGAGGGTTTCTCAGCCTGATCTTCATAGCAATTGGAGTTTTGTGTGTATGTGTGTGAGTTCTTCTTCTTCTTCACTTGTCAATTCTCAGACTTCATTTGCTTTGGGTTAGGAATTGGGCTAAAATTAAGAATGTTTGATATAATATAGATTGGGATATTGGTGTGTAACATTGCCTGGTTAGTATTAGAGATTCATACTTGTTGACTTGAATGCCAATATGAAAATTTGATTTGGTTAGTGAAATGGGGTTGTATGTTTCTTTAAATTCATTTAACTACCATCAGTCCTGCATTGTCAAGCCTCATCTTGGAGAATGCATCGCTAGAATAGTTTTGATTGTTGATGTAAAATTTGTGGACTAACTGTTTATATGTCGGAGAATCAATCAATTGATTCTGCAAGGTAGTTATTGGTGCAAAACACTTTTCAAGTTATTAGTATTGTGTGAATCATGCATGATGGGTCATAGTTGCTTCTGTTGAGGTCTAGTATCTCTTTCCATTTTTACATTTGGAGTTGGTCAGTGAATCATGCATGATGGGTGAAAAAAGATAAATACAATTGTGACTAGGTTGACACTACACCAAAAGGCTTGTTTAGCTACGGGGAGGTGGCCACGGCTCTAAACCGTTGGTTAATTTGCCACGGCCAAAAACCGTGGCTATAACGGCCAACGATTTAAAACCGTGGCTAAAAAAAGGATTGCCACGGCCAAAAACCGTGGCTAACTGCCAACGGTATAAAACCGTGGCTATAACGGCCAACGGTTTAAAACCGTGGCTAAAAAAAGGGTTGCCACGGCTAAAAATCGTGGCTAACTGCCAACGGTTTAAAACCGTTGCTATAAGCTTTTGCTTTTCACGTGAGTTTCGCGCTTTGGCGAAAAAAATTTCGTGCTTTGGAGGGAGCCGTTTCGCGTTTTGGCGAAAAGAATTGAACAAAAGAAGCTGGCGAGGTGTTTTGTTCAAGTGTTCGTGAGTTTCGCGAGGTGTTTTGTTCAAGCTGGTGAGGTGAGTTTCGTGAGTTTCGCAAGGTGTTTTGTTCAAGCTGGCGAGGTGAGTTTCGTGAGTGAGTTCGCAAGGAAAGAGTAAGGAGAAAGTTTTGTTCTTCATCAGGTAACAAATAAAGAATGTTTGTTTATTGTTCTGGTTGTTTGATTCGTTTAGTTTGATTGGTAGATGAAGTCTCCGAGGTTTTGAAGCAAGGGGGTGTTTGGATTTGTGGTTAGAAATGTTGGGTGTTATTCAATTTCTGATTTTTATGTGTTTCAAGTTTGAAGGGATGTTAGTCAGATTTGCGGTTTAAGTGATTAGGAAGGTTTGGGTTTTGATGAGTTTATTGATTTTGAATAAATGGGGTTTCAGATTTGTGGTTATTGATGAGTTAGAGATGTTGGGGTTTTGTTCAATATGCGGAAAGTTGAGATTTTGAAGGTCAGATTTGGGGATTTCAGTGGTTAGGAAGCTTTGGGTTTTGATGGGTTTAGCGGTTTTGAATTAATGGGGTTTTAGACACATGGTTATTGACGAGTTAGAAATGGTGGGGTTTTGTTCATTCTGCAGAAAGTTGGGATTTTGGAAGGAAGACTATCACATTTGGGGATTTTGGTGGTTGAGAAGCTTCGGGTTTTGAGGGGTTTGTTCATTTGGGGTTCAGTACATATGGTTGTTGATTTGTTTCAATGTTTTGAAATGGACTATTTGATTGCTTGTTGTTTGTGTTTAGCACAATGAGGTGATACGTTTATTTCATAGTTGGTTTTAGGGGTTTTCAATGTAGAGATTTGGTGTCTTTGAAGGTTGAGGTTTTGAGGATTTTGTTTCAGTTGGGTTTAACAATTGTTTGCTTCTTTACTTGTGTAAATTAGGGTTTTTAATAGTTTGATTTGCGGCTTATCTTAGTTGAGAAATTTAGGGTTTGCATGGTTGAGGGATTTGATTTGGTTTTGGCTATTGTTCAACTTCATGATAAAAAAAATGATTGGATATTTATGTGAAATTGGGGCTTTTTGTATGTTGTTATTAACTTCCAAGTACTTTATCCAATGATACAGATCTAAGCTTGGAGTTTAAAGAAGAAAGAATGGCATTGTCAATAACTTGCCCTAATAAGATGATGGATTTTGATATTGATGAAGGAAAAAAAGTATATGGCGTAGTTAGGCGCATGGGATCAATGGGGAGGAAGCGAGTGGAACCATTGTGTCTCTACTCCCCTTCTAAAACTCCATTGAAGAAGCCATGTTGTGCGAGGAGGAGCTCGGACATGTCAATGTTGGAGAGGCTACCAGAAGACTTATTGGTAGGTATTATGATGATTTTTTCTTTTCCAAACTAAAAACTATGTTGTCTACTTTGATTGATTGTGAGTTATTACAGTGCTCTGGCTAATATTTGTTTGTTATATTTCAGATTAGAGTTTCTGCTGTTTGTAACCAAGTGGTGTCAGACAATTGAACAAATGGAAGATCAAGTTTCTGCTGTTCTCGAGGAAGAAAGGTTATTATTGTCTCATAACTGCATTTTCTCTACTTGTGAGTTTTTTTTTTGGTGTTATTTGAAAATAAAAGTTCCATCTGTTTGCAGGGAAGAGAGAGCTCTAAGAAAAGCTGAAATGGAGGCAACAAAGGTTCGTTTTATTAGTGGGCTAATGTAAAAACTTTGATACACAAATAATTTTCGAAGTTATGTCTCTTGCAAATCTTTTGGCCCATTCCTTTGTGTCCAACTTTGCAAGTTGGTTTATATTGTGGAGACAAAATTATTTTTTGGTTCTTTTTATTCCTCACTAGTGTGCACGGCTACAGCTGCTCCTGTATTTAAGATATCAAGGGGAGTCAAATAATAATCTGAGAATCACCCATACTGAATAGTGTGTTAGTCTATGAACTCTAATATGTTTTACTAAGTGTTCATGTTCTTGTATCATGAAGATGTGCATTTTCTTTTTACAGGCCTCTGTTGGAAACAACAGAATGGGGAAGGAAGTGATCAGTGCCCAGCAAGCGGAAGATCTCAAAATGAAAGAAAAGCGAAAGCGGGAGCGAGAGGTTTCATAATTTTTCCCTCTAGTTTGTTTCATTTCTGGATGCTTGTTACGACATAAATGTTGATTATGTGGAGGCACTACTTTGATGTAGAAAAACTTGCCACGAAAGAAGCGTCGTAGGCTGGAAGCTGCTCAAGAGATGGAGGACGAAGGCGATGACATAGAACAGGTCTGTTTTATCATCGCTTTTGCAGATGCATGAACTGAATCATATTCCTTGTTGGTGGGGAGTTTGTCTAGAGTCATTAAGTACGTGGACACTGAAAAATTGTAGGGTGGACACCGTGGTAAGAAAGAGAAAGAAGTATCCAAGCGAAAGTTCATTGCATTTGATCTATGTGCTTTGTGAGATAAAAGTTCATTGCTCATGTAAGGTTTTACTTGCAGGTACAAGCGAAAGTAGCGGTGACAATTATTTTGCATCTTAACGTTCCTGTACCCATAGCTTCAAAGTGACCAAAATCAACCCTCATTTCTCATCTGGTTTCATGTCCTTGGTGCCAAGCTCTTCATCCATTGCTAATTTATTCTGCAATCACCAACTTTTGTGATGTAGACCCATATCTGCAGCCAGGTATTTAAGATCTAGAATGAATAAACATCTAGAATGAATAAAGTTAAGTCATCTACTTCTTACAGAAATATAGTATAGTCTTTCTTACAATCAAAACCTGGTGGAGTAAAAGAAATTTGATGTTTGATTTGTTATGAGAGTTGCCTCCATTATGTCTCTCTGCATGCACCTTAAGTATATCCAAAAAACCTTTCCTTTAGCTCAGCTGAAAAATTCCGATCGAAACTATTTGTGTATTCTCTTGCATATATACATTACTAGTTTGTTTATCATGTCTTGAAACGTATATACATTAGTTTGTATGATGTCACTGTTTCAGGGAGACCATGTGGCACTATTGTCTGCATTTTCAGATATGGGACTCAAGTTGCGCCTAGATGTGCCAGAGCAGGCTATGATGGTCACAAATGTATTCTTTCGTGCTTCAACACCGGCTCATGAAGCCCTTGTAAGGGATGCATAGTTTTCTTTTCAAAAAAATTATTCATCATCATAATCATTATCATTTAGTCATATTTAATCTGTGCTGATTCTTTTGTTCTATGAAGGAAAACGTGAAATCATTGACAGAACAAAGAGCAAAGAGTATGGAAACGTTCCAAGAAAAGATGAAACTAAACAAAAAAGAGGTTTCACGGTTCAATCCTGTAAGTTCACTTATACTCGTATTGTATCTAAATCATTCCTTGGCTTGACATGATATAGGTATGCTAGAAATGGCGTGTCATCTCATCCAATTGATCAACATTTGTATTTTCAAGGTTGATGCTTTTCCAGGTGACGCTGTTATATTTGTCCGGGTTCTACATCTTCTTAGAGGTATGCAATCAACACATGAAAGAGTCACACCTTTTTTATGAACCACTCTGCTTATTTTGATTGGCTATCAACTTATGCCTTTAAGTATGTAAGCCCAAATCAGAGGGTTGACTTGATTCTGGCATGCAGGTATATTATCTTATATCCTGAAACCATTTGATATGGCATAATTTCTCTTAAAGACTATCTATTTGTCGGCATTAGCTTCCTGCATGTATAGAGACTTTAGTGACACTCCCTTTTATGTTCTGTTCATTTTACTCCCTTTTGCAAATCATAAAACCATTCTAATGGCTTTATTTGTTTCCTATTTGCTTCTGAAATACTTTATTTCCTCATTTTTAGAATCCGACAAAAGAAGGAATCTGTGACAGTGTTGTTGTGCGGTACAAGCGGGTGCGGCAAGTCTACATTGTCAGCTCTACTGGTACGTTCACTATAGAAGATTTCTCTTTCAGGACTATAAATACAAAAGGGTTGATATTTTCCGCCTTTTCTTTTCCCAATTTCTTAGTGTCTCTCAGGGGCAGGCAGAGGCAGGTATTGAGGTATGCTTCAAATTTAGTATAAATGCAGCTCCGGATTCGGGTATTGAGGTATGGTTTATGTCAGAATGTCATGATTAACCTGTTTTTACTTGGGGTACAGCTGAATGGTACGCATACTGAACTCCAGTTTATTTCACTTCTGAGTTTCTTTTTTTCTTCACCATTCAATTTTTAATAGAAAGCTTTCGTTTCTGTAGGAAGCTATGGAGGTCATGGTTGCTTGCGCTGCCATGGCAATGTTAAATAAAGGTGATCAAGATAAAGAACACAAAGAGGATGATCCCAAATCTTCGGAAACCTCATGGGATAGTTTTCCTTGCACAGGTAAACTGAAATTCTGACTCTGCCGTTACGTGCTGCATGTTGCTGCAGTGAGGTTCTTTGCAAATTATAGTAGAGGAACATAGTATTAATTGTTTATGCTCTGTTTTTGCAAATTCTAGTAGAGGAACATAGCAAGTCAAGCAGCTGATTGCACTGAAGAAAGCTCTGATGGAGCCTGGGATGTATTTGTTACAATGGAAGAAAGCTCTGATGGAGCCTGAGTGCAGATTGGACCCTGAGTGCCTGAGAGCCTGAGTGCAGATTGGAGCTTCTGTATGGGATGTATTTGTTACAATGGAAGTGGAAGTGGATTTGTTACAAAAGTTGTGTTTTTATTCAGGTGAACTTAAGTGAACCTCTGTATGCCCTAGTGTGTTTTTATGCAGGTGTTTTTATGGAAGTGAAGTGGACTTCTGTGTTTTTATGTAGGTGTTTTTATGGACGTGAAGTGAAGTGAACTTCTGTGTTTTTATGCAGGTGAACTTATGTGATAGTGAAGTTATGTTTTTATGTAAATGTCACAACAGAAGTTGTGTTTTTATGTCACAATAGAACTTCTGTATGCTCTAGTGAAGTGAACTTAAGTGAACTTGTGTTTTTATGCAGGTTTGATAACATTACTATCAGACATGATTGCAGACTCATCAAAATAGCTTCATGGAGTCCGAAAATTGTGAAGGATTAATGGTGCAGAGAAGCTGGATACAGTGACTCCGAAAGCTGAAATTTCAGGTCAGTTCACTTCACTTGCCAACCTTGCTTCAACTATTTTGTTGCTTTGAAAGTAAGAAGCTATACATGTTCATGCATTGCAGTATATTTAGAACTTCCCATTATCTTTTATCTTTGTATCAGTTAATATGTCTATAGATTATAGATCTCTGATCTGATCAAGTTTTTGAACATATGTTGTCAACAGATGAATACACAATCAAACATGTATCAGGGAACTTCTAAAGGGAGATACAGAAGGTTTACTGAAGCTTCCCACTGACAAGGCTCTACTGGAAGATCCTTCGTTCCGTCAATATGTTGAACTGTATGCTGTGGAGAAATGTGCCACCAGACCCTGATGAACTAGTTAGTGACCTTGTGGAGCACTTTTTTCTTGTCAACCACCCAGATCATTATGTTACTCATCAGGTACGAATCCTAGTTTCAGTAATGCATAAATCCAGCGCTTAGTTTGTACCGTTTGGTTGTATGTTTGAGGTTGGTTACTAAGATATGCTATGGCATTTAGGTTGTTTACAATGCAAACACACTTTCTGATTTGGTTGAGGAAAAGAAAAAGATGCAGAATTGGCTTGATTACTCCCAGCTTAAGTATTCTAGAAACATATCGAGAAGGCCAACAAGAAAGGTATTGCTTGTTTATGATCCTATTTTTATTTCAGTCTACTTCTTTACTAGTGACTGACATTTGTGAAACCTTGCAACTTGCTTGACCGTTGATCTCCTTTTCATATGGATGTCGTTAAGCAGACTGGTTTCCTGGGCCTTTGGGGAGAAAGAGTGGATTCACATCTTACTTTTATGGAGAGTATAAAATGAAAATGAATGTGGACAATGGAGGTTATGCACCTTTGGCAGGCAAGGGCGAAAAAATTTCCGATGTATACTGAGCCCACATATGCTCCTATCCAAAGAACTACTCACAGAGCTTTTAATAATGTCAATAGGAGGCATGAAGTTTCAGATAAAGAGCGCATGGGAAGGGAGGAAAAATGTGTATACGAGAGACTCGAACACATTGCACTCAATAAGGGAAGTCTACAAACTTCTGCTGAGAATGATAGAAGAGAAGCTGTTGTACCATCTACGGTCACTAAAACATGCTCGGGGAATGCGTCAGCTAACTCTTCTGGTTTTCTATCTGAAATCAATCAGGTAATTAATTAGGCTGTAGAATTTGTAATACATTTTGAAATAATTTTCCTTTTGTTCAAATATTTATTCTTCAATTTATCTATGCAGTTGAGGCAAGAAATGAATGAGTTGAAGGCATTTTCAATGGAAAAAGAAAGAAAGATAAGTGCTCTGGAGATAGAAATGGTATTCTTCCTTTACATGCTTATGCTATAATTAGTGTTATCTGTTTTCTAGTTTTTCATTGAAACAAAAGAATGGAAGGGATGCGAATGGAGATGGTGAAGTCCAAACAACTGAAATAACAGTTTATGATTACTTTGTTAATCATCGCCGTATTGAGTTCCGCTATTCAGCTGAGTTACCTTGCATCAATGTTGGGAAACCAAAGCGTCCAATGTACATTCCCCTGGAGATGATTAAGCTTCTTGTTTGACTTAACTGATTTTGTGATTGTTGACCTCTAGTGCCTAAACTGAAGCTTGCTTGCTGCAGCTTTGTTCTTTGGTGTCCTTGCAACGCTATACAAAGGCATTGTCCACATTCCAGATTGGGCATGCAAAGGCAGGAAATGTGTGTGTGGCATCATTTGTGAATGGAAAGCAAAGGCAGGAAATGTGTGTGTGGCATCATTTGATTGGGCATGCAGTGGGATTTGAATATTGTTGTTCAAAGGGCGTTGGATTTATGAATTACGCAATGCATTACAGTGCCAAAAACGCTATTGAGAGGATGAAGGGAGTGGCACTTGGTAATTTAGAAGTGTAGTATCATTTTCTGTGATTAATGAAATGTGGTTCTATTTGTCATATTAAATGTTGTTTATTTCTTGTGTAGGATCAAAGGCTTTATATGTGGCAAGGGCAATGAAGAAAGAGGAGCAGGAGATAATGTTGAGCCGCTATTTTGAGGAGCGGGAGGAAAAAAATATAGATATAACGTAGTTTACTGGTTATTCATTTCATCACAAACATGCACATTTGCATTGCTTACAAGTTTTTGAAATGTGTCATTCAGGGATTGAATATCTATGTAAAGAATATAAATGATGATGTGGAAGAGGAAGAGTTTAAGCAATTGTTCAGTATGTGTGGGACTGTGCGCTCAGCCAGTATGGGAGGACTGCAAACCCAATCTGTAAGTGATCAATCTTTCTATTACCCCCTGAAATTTATAGGTCATGTTTGTCTGTCATTGAGTACTGACTAATTTTTATACTGCAGGGCTCTGAAGGTCCGAGCCAGTACGGGCAGCAGTATGTTGGACAGGAGAATGCGCATACATTGCTTGTTTCTGGGGTGCAAAGTGTGCCGTTGTATCAACCATCACCGGTGCCATATACAAGCAACTACCAGGTGCTGCATTCTCATCATTTTCAGTATATTGAACAAGCTTACCCCAGAGAAATTTGATCTTCTGAAGGGCCAATTGATTGATTCTGGCATAACAACTCTTGAGATATTATTAAAGGTTCGGATTTCGGATAACTCTTGTATTACAAATATACGAGATCTTTGGCTTCAAATTGCCAACTAAACTCACAGATCTACTTATTTATCAGCAGCCACTGGCTACACAGCCTGTTTTGTTGACCATGCTTAGGATTCAATGTTAATTTCATTTTGCCTATTTTTTTACAGATTGTCCATCAGAAAACTGCCGCTGGATTGTGTTTGACATCAGTTAAAAACGAGAATAAGTTGGAATTCAGCAGGATTCTAGAGGCTATCAAGGTATGCTAATATCTAGATTGGTATTGTCCGACATTGTTTTGCTTTTGTGATTATTTTTCATTTGTGTCCTCGACTTCTTGTTAAAAATTTGTCTTGTGATTGTTTTTGCAGGCAAACTTCAATGACAAGTATGATGGGTACCGAAAGAAATGGGGCATGTTCCTAAGGGTATTGTGTATGGTAAGCCTAAGAATCAAGGTATTACCCAACTGAAGTTCCAGAGGAATAAGAGATCAGTTGCTGAGGAGGGCTTGGGTTCTTCATGGGTATGCTTCTTGGGGCATTGGATAGTCCTCTGATGCAAGAACAAATGACTGCAAAAAAACAATTTGTTCATGAAGCCAAGCAAATGGGAAGAAGCAGCTATAGCTCTGCTAAGACATTTGCAGTGATGGGTTTGATATTTTCAGCTTGAATGTGCAGTAGAGAAGGTATGAGAGAAATCAATTTGCATCAATGTATTTTCTTACATTATAACTAGGTGGATTTGTATTGTTGAAAAAAACATAGAGAAATTCTTTTGTTTTAGATGCGAGCGAAACATGATATAACAAGGTTCCATTTGTTCAGATTAATCTTGTTATTGTACATTAGTGCTATTTGTTTACATGTTTTTGTTTGGCGTCAAAACTTGACAAGTTCCTTTTTACGGTTGATTTTGTATTTATCTAGCATATAGTTTGTGGAATCCTATTCGTGCCGGAGGCATGACACAAACCTTAGTAAGGACTGATTTTGCAGGTGTCACGGCTATGATTTTGCTGTAGCAGCAAAAAAATATATAAATTTTTTTTTTCGATTATATTAATTTGCAACGGTTTCAACCCGTCGCAACAAACCAGATTTCTTTTTTTTTTTAATTTTGTTTTAACTACCAACGGCTTACAACCGTGGTCGCATCTTGCCACGGCTACAAACCGTGGTCTTTCTCCATCAGTTGCCACGACTTAAAACCGTGGCCATGCCTTGCCACGGCTTACAACCGTTGCTATGATGTTTACCACGGCTTCTTTCTCCATGTTTAGCCACGGCTTAAAACCGTGGCCATGTTTAGCCACGGCTTAAAACCGTTGCTATTTTGTTAGCCACGGCTTAAAACCATTGCTATTATCCATAACTTATCACGGCTTAAAACCGTGGCTATTGTGGCCACGGCTTAAAACCGTTGCTATTATTCTTGCAACGGTTTAAAACCGTGGCTAAATGCTGAAAATCATCACGCCTACTCGAGCATAAAATCGTTGCTAAAATGTTTAGCAACGGTTTATAGCCGTTACAAGGAATTTCGCGACGCCTCTACAGCCCACGGCTCTTAGCCGTGACAATGGGTTACCCCCATGGTTTAAAACCGTTGCTAATGGGGATTTTTGGTGTAGTGTGAAGGGAAGGGAAATAGGAATAAGCTTCAGAAGGATATATTAACTGGAAAGTACGAAAGTAATTTTATTGGGGATCCATTAACCAGTAGTAATCTATGAAGGTAGAAGTGTCTTGATCTTGAGTTGCACTTGTTTCTTCTCTACACTTGACATTGTTCTTGCTCCAAAGTCATGGCTGTGGTTGCTTTGTGCTGTAATATGGTGTATTAGTAATCATGGGAACCTGACTGTTTCCCATTAAGAACAATTATTTAAAAGGTAAAGTTTGAATTAATAAGAGAGAGTAAGCAGTTTACAGGATTCTAGCTGGTAATATACAGAAGATTATTGTTTGCATTATATTTGTAAAAGTGAAAAGTACTTAAATCTTTTTATTTTCTATTGGTTGTAGGATGGTATGTCCTGGTGAAGGCCTTCCTCCTAAACTTGTTCAAGATATGTTTCACAGCAGTAGATGGATAACTCAAGAAGGTCTAGGCCTCAGCATGTGCAGAAGGATTCTTAAGTTGATGAATGGTGAAGTCCAATATATCAGGGAGTCGGAGATATGTTATTTCATCATCATCCTTGAACTTCCTACATGTCAAAGAGGCTCAAAATCTGCGAGTTAGGTCTTCAGATGAATTCTGGATTACAAACTATTTTGGAAGTCAACTTACCTGCACCCTTCCAAAGCTGGAGTGGTGCACAACCCTTACATAAACGGTGAACAGTGTGATTAGTCAGCTGATCGGTATATAATAAAAATGCTCCACCTTGTCTGTGATGGAATATTCAATTAACCTCTACCAGTTGCTCTCAACGGTTGAATGCAAGCCTGCCATTTTATAAGTAGCAATTGGTTCCATTGATATTGTATAAGTGGTCTAATGTGATGCCACCGTGATATGACAACTTCTGATGCAATTGAGTTTTGCCACATCATTTATCTAGATGCCTGCATGGGGAGTGGATTTTGTTTTTCATTTTCTGTATCCAAGGTTGTTGCAGAGCTTCCTTGTAAGCTGTTACCGATGTCCGAGTTCTAGATGGAGATGATGGTAAAAAAATCTCCTGTTGCAAGCATATAATAACCACTGCATAAAACCTCTGTTTGGATTTATATGATGTAGTAGTTTATGTACAAAAACTTTCAAACTGTCATATTCGTTTTTCCACATCAACATTATGCACACAAAGATTTTGGAGTGTATACATGTATATCAGATACATGTTACATAGACTATAATGGAATTTGTTTCTTTCTTAAACTGTTCCATGGTAGAAAATAAAAAACAACAACAATGCCTTCAATGCTACCTTTGCAAGCACTGCCATATGTTGCCAATCCCAGGTCTAAATAAATGAGTAAAACTGAAAATTAAGCAGGTAAATCTTGAAAATGTATTTTCGAACTCATTTTGCTCAGAGTCGAACTTCAAAATAGTGATTTTCCATGTCTGGGTCTCATAATCAGTTTCATCTGTGACCATTTGCTGTGGTTGAAGAAGACAAGGAGGAAAGCTCTTCTTGCTTCGGTGGAGAAGATCAAGGAAGGTGAGACTGAGTGTTGCTTCCCGCAATCCATACACTGTGAGGTGTTCAAAGCACTTTCTTTTGCCAATAAGAATAATAGAAATCCATAACAATCATTTATAAAATTCAGAAAATTCAATAATAAAAATCCATCAAAATTCAGTCACTTAAAAATACATCAAAGTTCAGTGAATTTTGTAAATTCTTTTGAAATATTTTAAAATCTATAAAATTTAAAGTCTTTCGCACTCTATTAAAATTCATAATTGAAAACCCCTATTAATAAATTAAAAAAACCGTGACAGTTTGAATTGGATACTTAACTTGTTGGTGTCAGTGCGTCTAAAGAAAGGGTTCGTTGCGTTTTGTTTTGTTTATGCAGAGATGACTCCATCAGTAGGTCGAAGATCACCAATGCGCCGCGATTCTTCGGATTCCCCAGTGAGGGGACGAAGGTCTCCTCCTCGAGGAAGAAACACTCCTTCTCGTAGAGAAAGGTCCCCTGCTAGTGCTCGACACAGGACCTCCCCAAAACCTAAAGCTAGGTCTCCTGTTACTGCCAGTTCTTCACATAGGGGAAGAGAGAAAGAGAAGCCTGTGAGTAGGAGGCGTCAGGTATCAACTTCTCCTGCTTCGAGGTCGCCTTCTCCGCGGACAAAGAGGCTAAAACGAGCTCAATCGGAGAGGGATGTGGATAAAGGAAATGATATAGAACGTGGGAGGGATAGGTCCAGGGAGGGTGATAAGGAGAGGCATAAACGAAAAGGGGAGAATGAGAGGCATAATAGGGAAGGTGACAAGGAGAGGCAGAAACGAGAAGGCGAGAAGAAGCATCATCGGGAAGGTGATAAGGAAAGGCATCATAGCCGTGAAACTGATAAGGAGAGGCATTATAGTTGTAAAAGTGAGAATGAGAGGCATCATGGTTGTGAAGGTGATAAGGAGAGACATAATTGTGATGATTCGGTTGATAGACATGAGATAAGGTCAGCCAGAGATAAGAAAGATGGAGGGTCTTCTAGGTCGAGACATAGGAGATCGGAGTCTCCCCCAGCTCGTGGAAATAGTAATAGACACAGTTCTCATTCACCTTCAAGGGTTTCCAGAGGTGGAGCGCGTGACGAGGTGTCTGGTGATATCTACTCATAGCTTTCTTTTATTTGCAATTACTGTTATTTCACTTTATAACATAATGATTTAATGATGATGATATTTGGGATCATATTGCTGCTTATTGAAAATTATGAGCTTGGAATTGGTTTATTGGCAATTAGTGCAACTAAATAAGTGATAGAAAAGGGGAAAAAGATCCATAGCCCTTATTTCTGATTCAATATACTTCTTAAAACTGACTGATACTTCTCCGGGATCAAACTACAAAATTATTTGTTATGTCGGTGCATATCATTAACCTTTGTTCTTCATTCACCTTCCTTGCTTGGGTTTTAACCATTGGCCTTTCTGTTGTGTTTCAGGTCATAAACCCAAGCAGAGATGAACACCCGTGAGTTTCTTTATGAATTCTTTTACCTTACATTCATACTCTAGGATTTAGTTTGTAACATGAAATGAGGGTAATTACCAGCTTTGGGTATGAAAAGATTGTCCTACTAATGTGTATTTATACCAAATTTGGCCTACACATTACATGCTAGCCTAGAGCTTTTCTCATGGAAGACATAGACAGGATTAAAATTTTGAGTTACAACCAACTGGGACACCTATATGGTTTAAGATCATAGAATCTCGTTATGACAAACTAGGTTACTTTCATGTTGCAGCATCATATGGTCTGTAGTTTTTGGCCTCATTGTTTATTCTTATACAATTTGTCCTTCTCTAACCAAAACAAAAAAGAATCAATTATAATGAAAGTAAGACACTTAAAGTCTAAAAGTATCTCTGTTACTCTATCTTGGATGCATTGCTAGTCTAGCTTAATACCTTTATATAAAGCTTCTCATCGCCATTAGGTATTATGAGGCTATAAAGTGTGGATGTTACATTGTTACCTAAATTAATCATTAATCTCAAAAGATAACTATAGTTCTTATTTGAATAGCTTGTGCACTTCCCATTGGAAACAGTTTCATTCGTTTCACAAGCAAAGACAAATATTAATGCTTTACAATATTTTCCTATACCTACATGGCTACATGAATAAAATGGAGTTTCCTTTAACGGTCCCCAAGTATTTCCACGTACTCAAATATTTTACTTTGATTTTTTTATAGAGTTTGTATTTTGATTTCATTTTCTGTTCAAATATCCTATGATTTTCTTTCTTTCCCTGTGCACCAAAAAACCATGTGAAAGAGTTGTTCCCACACTATTTCTCTCTTGTGAAGAGTATCATTATTGATTAAGGTCTCTTCCGCTATTTATTAATTCCAAAATGGTAATAACCAGTGTTGTTAAAATTGCAATAATCGTACAATATGACTTGCGATTTGAGTCGGATTGTAGCTCTTGCGACCTAAATCACTACCCCAAATCGCGTATGCCTCAAATCGTGCGACTCAATGTGAGTCGATCCCAAACTCGCAATTTCAGTGAATCGTCTGACTTGAAAACAAGTTAAAAATCAGGCCTTGTTTCGATCTGGTGCTGAGTTGCTTTTTGTGTTTAAAGAGAGACCTGGACCTGGATCTGAAGAGGCCTTCCCTATAAGAAGAGCCATGGTATCAAGATCCGTTGAAGAAGATGAATCTCTTAATAAATTGATTTTTTTTCCTTTTAAAGACTCCAAATCTTGTGAAGGAAGTTTTAAGGGTTATGTTATTTGCACCCAAACTATCTATCCACTAAGTGTTATTTGCACCACAACAAAATATTTGTCCACTTTTTTCCATTAAGGGGTTATTTACCTATTAGCACTTCACCCAAAACCCAAAATATTTATCCACTTCTCTCCACCATAAGATAGGAGAAAACTCTATTTCAAGGCTTCAAGGGTGTGTTCATTTGATTAACTATGCATTTGTTACATGAATATTTCAAGGTATAATAACTATATACTATATTTGAATCTCAACTCAAATCTTACGATTTCCGATTTGAATCTCGATTCAATTCAAACATTTGCCTTTATGATTTTTGATCCGATTTACGCTTGACAACCTTGGTAATAATCGTATGTCTATCCCTCGGATATTTGCTATAAATGTCAACCATCGTGCAACTATATTTAACAACTTCCTTTCTCGGTGGACTACTCGTGTGAGTCATATTCTAGGTAGTAAACATGCTGATGGTTATGTTAGGGATATGTTTGGCTTTTGATGGCACAGATGATGATGATGATATTGATGTGTGATGATGATATTGTCTAATGAGGAAATGCGGCCTTTTTGGCGTGTGGGTGCTTACTCTTTATTCAACTTAACACAATGGCAAAATATTTTGTGGAGAGGATTCTTACCCCTGAAATTGTTGCTTTTTTGGAAACTTGTCATACTGCTATTGTAGAAACAACACAAAAGTGTAAGTTCAATCTTGCCTCTAAATGTCATTGCTGCTCACTTTTAGGTATATTGAGAGTTTAAGACATGGCAGCAAAAGTGAAATAATTTGCATCTATTTGCAATGTAGATATTGGAAGATGTCGGTGTATTAAATACATGGTTTGGTGGTGGTCAGGGATTACCAATCGAGACACTCAAATAGGAATGATTCAAAATCTGATTCTTATTATTATTTGGAGGGTATTCTTGTTGGAAAGAAATTTATGGAAGTATGAAGGCAAGCAGAACAATGTCAACATGAAACACAATTGTATTGGAAGTTCGAATATGGGTAAATTTAATGATGGAGCATTGAAGCATATCTTGTTGAGGTTGGGTATCGTAGAGAAATTGATGCTGAGATTGGGTATTGTAAAAAAATTGATGAAGAGGCTGCTCCATTGGTTGTGCACTGAATGACACCTCATGTAGGCATGGCGGCTCTAAACACGAATGGCTTTCGAGCGATGGTCTTTCCTCTACTGGAGGTGTGATTAGAAATGAACATAGTAATTGTCTAGCTGATTATCATTGTTTTGTTTTAGGGCAATTTGAGCAATGCAGTTTGCTTTTTGCAAAGAAAGCGGTTACATAAATGTTCAAGCAAACTGATTCAATTCTTGTTTTGAAATGGTATTACAAACAATATAATATACCTTGTATCTTGCTCCCTGGAGAAAAATGTCAAAACTAAATGTTGAGATTTGTCACGGTTTAGAGAAACAGACTTCATAGCGGATAGGTTGGCCTCCATGGGCCATGAATCTCCGATACTTCTCCACTTTCGAGGTCCCTCCTCCCAATGTTAGAGGCCTTTTTGTGTACAAATAAGTTGGGTTTGCCTCATGTCAAATTTAGAGGTTAAGAGTTTGAATTACATCATTTTAGAGTGAGCGTGCCTACCTATTGGGATGTCAAGTTAGCTTATGATGCAATGAAAACTAGCGCCAAAGAGGTTTGAGACTACGTACCAATTAGTTTTTTGAACAACATCTCCAAGATCATTGGTCTTGGCCACAAAATTAAAGCGCTGCCAAGGCGTCAAAGCAACTCTAGGAGGTAGTTATCGAAAATGATTGCCTTGCCTTGCCTTGGAGCTAGCTATAGACTCTCTCCCCCCAAAGCGCATCATTTCTCGATAGCTTCCTCGTAGCTAATGAGCTCCTTTGCAAGATAGATTTTCCCAAGCATTTGACTTTTTCCAAGGCTTTGACTTTTAGTTGGTGTTTTATCGATTACAAGTTATCCGACGTGAGTTTCAATAGTAGATGGAGAAATTGGGTAACAAACGATTCTCAACAATTCTTCTCAAGGCTCTCCCAAATGGTTTGGTGCGCTTCACAAGGATACCCCCTTTCTAAGTAGTTTACCCAGTGAGTGATTACTCGCTGCTCGCTACTCACTAGAAGATTGTATGATTTGGTTAGAACTTGCAACTTGGATTTACTCGGTCCAATTCATTTTCTCCTTTCTTTTCTTATGCTTTATTTTTCTTTACTTTTTCACTTCTCTGCCCTTACCAAAAGACGAAAAGATAAGGTGAGAGAGAACGAGAAGGGCTATGCTTTATTGTATGATTTGGTTAGAACTTTATGTTTTATCCCTTCTCTTATTTCGATTCATATGCACATTGCAATTGTGGCATGTATTGATAGTTGAATTTGTTGATATTCATTTTCTTAATAAAGTGGTATTAGAAGTGGAATGAAAAAAATTCCTTGTTGGGACGAATCGTTTGATTCTTTCCGATTACGTCACACGCAATCAGTTGACTCGCGACTTGCTCCTCGCTCCTCGATCGAGTTGTGACAGAGTAGCATGTCTTCCCCCAATGCACCATCACTGCTGAAGCTCTCACTTGTTTGATTATGCAAGCTCAAGATCATGGCTTGCTAATTGGTTACCATGCGAAGGAAGGACAAAGAAGCATCCATGTGCTCCAATCCACCGATGATACCCTAGTTGTGGTCGGAGGCAATGAGGACCATATCGACAACTTCCATGGTATCCTCATTTTGGTTAATTCAGCATCTGGGCTTCAAATTATTTTCTGTAAGAGTGTTTTCGTGCTGATGGTGTCAACAACTTAAGTCAACTAACTAGCATCATCATGCATTGCCAAACCGGTCTCCTCTCAACTTGAAGCCTTGGCCTCCCTCTCAGTGTAAGTTTCAAATCCATAAGAGTTTGCTAACGTTTGAGTACTTGGCAAGTCAAGTTCTTCAGCAAACCTGGTAGACTGGTTCTCAATAAATCCAGTATACCCAACCTCCCAACCTACATGATTTCAATGGAGGACAGTTATTACTGAGAAGTACATCCAACACCCAAATGGTTGCTTCACCAGCCCCATTTTCCATCCTCCTGGCTGCAGCCTTTGCAATTTCTAAAAATTAGGATCTAATCAAAAGGGGATCTGATATCTTAGTCAGATCTGGTAGCAAGGTGGCATTCTGGAGTGACAATTGGATTGGCCAAGATCCCCTTAAGCTTGCCTACCCTTTACCCTACAACATTTCATCTCAGAATTTTTCTCCACTCATGGATCTACTTCCAGATGTAATCTATTCCCAGAAGTGCTTTAAAGGAATAAAAATCCAGGAGTTTGCTAGCATACTCCTGGATTCTAGAACTTTAGATGAAGGCCCGCCACCCCTACCCCCACCCAGGATTTCTTTGGGTGGACTGCTTGTCCTATTGATAAACTCTAATGGAGAGGTTTACAACTTGCCAATAGATGTTTTTGTGCTACAACCACGATGATACCGTTGCCACTTGCTTATCCACTGCCCGTATCCCTCACATACCTGGCATGGCCCTTACACTTGAATTTGACCACCACAGAAAGATTTAAAGAACAGTTAATGAGTGTCTTTCTGGTTGGTGAACTACCACAAACCTCTTGATCTAGGACATGGTCCGTCTTTTCATCCTATGATGCTATGGAAGGAACAGAACAATATGTGCTTTAATGGCCACTTCACGGCCTCCGGTCAGTTAATCACCGAAATTAAGCTACTATATGGCATTGGCCCAGGTCCATGTTGTCACGAGATAGTTTACTTTATGTACTCACAGCTTTTGGATAGTGACCCTCTTTCTTATTAGTAAATTCTTACTGTCTTATTAGTAAATTTGTGAAACCATAATCTGTTAGATCGTGCTGTCTCATTTTTAATTGATAAGATTCCATCCAATTTTTTTTTTTTATCAGCAAAACATAACGATTCGTATTAATGAAAACTAACTGCTAGAAGTAAGACACCTTGCAACCTGTGCAAAAATTTTACATCATGTATTTGTATTGTCTCCCAATTCAAACATGCATTAGGAAAAGTGTGAATCCTTGAATATGCCCCAAGTGAATCCCCATATCCACAAGTATCCACAAGGTAGTTTTAACATCCATTCGCAAACTATTTACATCTTTATTGACTCCTAAAAAAATCCTATTGTTTTTCCCCGCTAAATAACCCACGCAAAAGCGTGAAGAATTCTATCCCTGACCCATTTTCAAAGTGGCTTTTATTCCTTTCGCATTAGTCCATACTTTGCCCACTCCAAGAAAGAGGGAGGACTATGAGCATTGATTCTAATCTCGGAAAAACAGTCTCCACATACTTGCAGTCAAAGCACATGAGAGCAAAATGTGGTCAATCTTTTCTTGCGCTTTCCCACACAACACATTTGTTGGGCAGTTGTAACCCCCTTCTATTAATGTTATCATCCACTGAGAGCGTTCTTCCATTCAAAACAGTCCATAAAAGGAAACATGTCCTTGGTGGTAGTTCTCGTTCATCAACACCAACTGATGGAGTTTGTGTGTTCTCAATTCACAAGGGGAGAATTGAAGGTTGGGGCCAATGAGGTCATAGCATTCTGTGACAGTAAATGGCTCGTCTTTCTACCCCAAATCCATTTGCCGGCGTCATCATCTAGATGGATTGATTATCTAGGAAATTGGCCATTTTTGGGAGCTCCTAATCGTTGAAACTTCTCCACAAGTGAAAATCCCACGAGACTTGGTTGTCAGCGGAGTTGTTGTGAGGGAACCTAAACTCCATGGTTTTACCTATCTTGATGATGCAGGCATTATATATAGTTGGACAAGACAACTTAAGTGGCTGTTCCCCTAGGGTCCCAAAAGATAATGTGATCACCTTTGTGGGCCTTATAGTGATGTAATTTTTCATGAGTGGTGTAAGACTCGTGATGCTTTTCCACATTGACCATCCATGAGTGGTTATATAAGAGTGAGCAAACTAGTCATCTTGAGTTGCATCGTATTTTACTGCCATCACCTTCCTCCAAAGCGCATTTACTTTGGTGTCAAACCTCCATATCCATTTGACTAGAAGGGCTTTGTTGAATTTCCGAGCTCTTTTATTGTCCAAACCTTCTTTGTCTTTGGGTTGGCACACCTTCCATTCGAGAAGGTGGTATTTTTCGGAGGTGGGGGTGTTGCCCAAAGAAAATTCGTCAATACTATTTTTCAATTCTTGCTGCGAACAAAGTAGGAGAGCATACAGATGGGGATGCTTGCCATTGTACTTCTAATTAAGGTGGCCCGTCTGGCTTTGGCAATGTGTTTTTTTCCATGTGCTTAGCCTATTTTCAATGCACTCAAAGGTATCTTCCCAAACATTAGTATCTTTGTGCCTAGCTCCCAATGGCAAACCAAGTAAGTGCACAGAAAAGTACCAATTTCGCATCACAAAAGAGCATCCCACTGTTCCATGTGATAAACATCACCAACCGCATACATTTTGCTTGTGGAAAAATTCACTTTCAGCGCTGAACAAACTTCAAACCAAAGGAGAATGTCCCTAATTGCCAACACTTTCTCAACAAGGTGAATGAATAAAATCGTGTTGTCTGCGTATTGAGGGATGGGAGTCGAAGGGGCAAGTCGCCAACTTTGAAACTATGTATCATGTGAATCTCTTTAGCTTGAAGCACCATAGCAGTTAGCCTTGGGCTAGAACAAAAAGGAGGGGAGAAAGTGGATCTCCTTCTCTTACGCTTTTGATGCGTTGAAATTGAAGTTGCCCGTAAGAGTTCCATTAATTGCAATATAAAAGGAGGCGGTTGAAAGAATAGTATGAATCCATTGGTTCCATTTGTCTCCTTGTGAATGATAAGATTCCATCCAAATGTGCTCCATGATAAGATTTTATCCAATGATTCCATGATACAGTTAAATCTCTACAAATTAATAGCCTTGAGACCAAGGAAAATTTATTGGTTTAGTGAATATTAAGTAGTCGATAAATAATAAATTATTAATTTATCAAGATATTCCTTATTTTCTTAAAATCAAGTAAAATTCACGAATCTACTTATTTTTTCCAAAAATAGATTATACATTGTTCACATTGTTCCATTTTATGAACATTTAACCAAGCAAAAAACTCGATTAAATAAATATAAGCCATAGTAACAAAACACATTATACATACAACAATGACTTCTCAGGAAAATATTAATTTATATATTACATTGCACCTGTAAATTTTTTTATAATGTATTATCTATAAATTTAATGAATTATAAATTTAATACGTTATCCTTAAATCGGGACCGACCAAAAATATTATTTAACCAAGGTTATTAATTTATCCGTTATTAAATTACCGAGGTTATACTGTACCCGATAAATCAATAACCTTGGTTAAATAATATTTTTGGCCGGTCTCGACTTAAGATAACGTGCTAAGTTTATAATTTGCTAAATTTATAAGATAATACATTATAAAACATTTATACAGGTCTCACGTAATATATAAATTAATAATACTTGAGAATTCATTGTTGTATGTATGATGTGTTATGTTACTATGACTTCTATTTATTTAAATAAAATTTTTGTTTGGTTAAATGTTTATAACATGGAATAATGTAATACATTGTACAATCTTTTTTTTTGGGAAAAGAAAGTAGATTCATGAATTTTACTTATTCAAACAAATACATTGAATTGTTAGTTTGTAAAATGAGAAACTAAATACAATATCGAAGAAAAGAAATAAAGAATATCTTGATAAATTAATAAGCTATTAATTAATCGATAAATTATTAATTTATTGATTATTTAATATTTGCTAAATTAATAGATTTTCCTTGGTCCAAAAGGTATTAATTTATAGAGGTTTAATTGTATTAAATTATCGAGGTTCTACTGTATATGTGCCCGTGGATTATATTAAGCTTACGTTGCGGCATGTCTAGCTTGGTTTCAAGCTGACTTACC
This sequence comes from Berberis vulgaris, assembly GCA_963556465.1. Taxonomy (NCBI): domain Eukaryota; kingdom Viridiplantae; phylum Streptophyta; class Magnoliopsida; order Ranunculales; family Berberidaceae; genus Berberis; species Berberis vulgaris. The sequence continues at coordinate 62,943,589 of OY747135.1, forward strand.
TTTCTTGGTTACTTGGAGATCCCAACTAGATCTTAATATATATATAGGAACTCCATTCCAAACTTCAATGCTCTACGACTATTTATATATGCGATATGTGTCACTGAACATTTCATCCTACTGGCCGTTTTTAATATGCTCCTGATTAGTAGCATTTGACATAGATGTTGCTAACTTGGTGGGCAGGGATGAAAGTGATTCACTTGCAAGGATGAAGGCTGCAGCAGAGTCTCTGGAAGAAAAGCAAAAGGTAAGATTGGATCTTGGTGTTTTATGTTTTGGCATGAATTAGAGTTTTGAACTAAGCAGAATACTAGGTAGTTGTACATGGTTGAGTTTACTTCCTAATCAGACTCTTATAATTCATGGACTGTGAATCTGACCTTATATTTTTCTTTACTGTTGTCTTACCTGTCACTTTATATGAAATGCAGCAAAAACCTTCCTTTGAGCTATCTGGGAAACTTGCTGATGAAACTAATAGAGTAAGAGGTAAGAGTTGTAATGGATTATTTTAATGATTGAGATCTTGCACCACCATGTAGATGTAGGATAACGTTATGTTTCTTTGAGGTGCATGCAAATATTATGGGTTTCATAGGCCTCTGATTGAATTCTGACCTTGCTGAGTTGGAATAAACTCTCTCTCTTTCTCTCCCCTCCCCCTGCCCCTCTCTTGGTAGTTAAGATTTTGAAATATGCATGAGATTGTTCGGTCATTCTGTTATTGATTGGATTTCTGTCATTATTAGGTGTGACGCTGCTATTTACTGAACCATCAGATGCTCGGAAACCAGATGTAAGATGGCGACTATATGTTTTCAAAGCTGGTGAAGCTCTTAATGGTAATACTCCTCATATATCACATTCATAAAATCTGGCCCTTGTGATGTTTCCATAGTGACTGGTCGCCATGCATGTGTTAACTAGCATATGTATTAATTAATATCTTTCTTAGTTTACTGTTGATTAAATGGGATTAGTTCGTTTTTTTATAAAAATAAGCACAATCCCAAATATCATAAAATGTTTGAATTAGGTATTTGAAATTTACATAAGAACAATAGGTACTTTTTTGTAATCAGTAAAACAACACAGATTGTATTAACATTAACAATTAAAACCTTGTGATTGAGAAAGTCTCGGAAAAAAAAAAAAAAAAAAAACACAGTTATACAGGGAGCAATTGCATCTTAAAGAAAATTTCCCACTAAAAAATACACAGGTGAAAAGGCACTCCCTGACCCATATATTACCCATAGCCACACCAGAGATTTAATGTCCATGTAAAGGGTATGGGGATTTTTTTCAAGCCTTTGAAAATTCTGTTGTTCCTCTCTCTCCAGATGAGCCAAGAACAAACAAAGAAAACCCTTCTCCAAAGCCAAGCCCCTTTTACTGGAACACACACTCTTCCTCCAGGCAATGATCTAATGAAAGAGGTGCTCTTCCAAGAGCATATCAGCTGAATTTTCCAGGCACAACTCATTCCAAATCTGCTCTATGATGTTGATTGATTTTTTTTAATCTTCTGTTTCGCACATGTTATTAACAATGTTGAGCCTCTATGTCCCGATCTTATTCCAGTTAGCCAGTCTAAAGTTTGTCACGTGCCATCATCCATAAAATTCTTTCAAGTTGTCCATAAGTATTTTGTACTAGACAGATAACACAATATCTTTTACCAAGTTAGATGGGATTAAATCTGTGGACCTTATTTCTCTCAGAATAGTTGGATGAGAATATTACTCTCAGATTGCATATTAGTTTCATAAATATTTAAAGCAGTAGAATGCTGTCAAAATAATTATGTTGTCTTTTGAACGTTAGGGTTATTTTACTTTGGCCCTCAGTTCTTTTGAAAATTCAGTCAAAGGCCCAGTGTTCACCTTGAGTGTTAAGTAGGATTAGTTGGCTTTTCAACAGACCAACCTACTTAACACATTAAAATAAAAATTAAAAAATAAAGGCGACTTAGCCTTGAGATACCCTATAGTTTTGATCTGGAAGAAGCATGGATGCTTCAATCAATCTTTCTGCACGATCTCCCTCTCCCTCACACCGGATTTCCCCCCTCCCCTCTTATTGACCGAGAGCAGATTCATTTGCTTATTGACAACTCATTTTCATTTACTTAGGTATCATCTAATAAACAGTGGAGCACTGCTTTGTCACCCAAATCTCTGATCTTATATTGAGTGGTAACAAAATCAAGTTGCTGGATTGAGAATGAAGAGGCTAGGACTTGGATTTGACAAAGTCTGGATTGGACATTAGCCATTACCAGAGCTTGCACTCTCTGCAGTTCAAGAAAATTTCTGTTGACAGATAGTATTAAAATACCTTCAAAAGGTTTTACATTGGAGAAACATAGGTGAGATCTTTTATTTTTTTTTATCAATAAAAGCAAAGATATCATCAAAGAGCAGAGCAAAAGGGAAAACAAACAAGCAACTAGTGACGGGGAAGGTCAGCTAGCAAGCCCCCAGCTGAAAATACAGATTCAAAGATTACAAGTAAAAGATTCTATCCCAAATAAAAATGCACAAGCAATAAGGTTGGTCAGTATTGAAACCCCAAGTGATTCCCTATTGCCAAACTAAGGATTTGATTGAGTTTGTGAGGAGAGGAACATCCCTTGATTTCCCTTTTCAAAATCCGGCTATTTCTTTCCTTCCATATAACCCAAATGGTAGCAAGCAATGCTCTGGCCCAGGGCTAATGGCCCTTCACTGTGAGGTCATCCCCTTTCCAGGCAGCTTAGCCATTGAAACGGATTTGATAGCAGTAGGTATTTGGCAATTGGATTCATTGCACACAAAGGTCCACATGCATCTAGTGAAGGGGCAAGAAAAAAAAGATATGCTCAATAGATTCTGAGTGTTGTTGACACAAGGCACGTATGATCAAACCTCTGCTGGCTAGAAGATCTACTGTTGGGATCTTTCCTTGACCCATTGCTCAGACAAAGAAGTTTACTCTTGGTGGAACTTTTTTTTTTCTGAGAATCTTGTGCCCAAAAAGGGGAGGGGAATGACACAACATGAGACATTATTGCTTTAGGAGTTCAGCTTTAGATGAGAGTCAAATACAGTAAATCTTCCTGACTTTTCATTCCATTTCCACATATATTCTCTGTCACTCAATTGAGTAGGCTGTATAGCGGAGTATGTTAAGTAGCTCTGCATCTTCACCCCTCATCTAAGTTTCACATCCCAGTTAGGAGTAAAGGCTACTGGGCTTTGATATAGCTGAGCACAGTGGCTGTCTTAGCAAGTGACAGTCCGTAACTTGGGCTGAACATCTCTCTGAAGGGCTTTGAAGTGCACCAATCATCTTCCCAGAACAAAATTTTATTTCCATTTCCTAGATCAAAATAAATATGAGCTTGGAATTTGTGCTTCAAGTTCATTATGCTCTCCACCAAGAACACCCATAAGGATTGGAAGTCTGTTTAGTGAACCTGCCACCTGTTTCAGTCCCAGGCCCTCCATAAAGCATTTTGCTCCACTCCAAATATCCATAACCATTTAGATAGAAGAGCTTGATTAAATAGGTTCAACAGATACCCAGACCCCCTCGTCTTCGGGTAGACCCCCTCCTCTTTGGGTTTACAGATGTCCCTCCACTTCACCCAATGATATCCTTGGACATTTGTAAATGCGGATAACTAAGATTAAGCGGATTAATCGGTCTACTTTTTCTGAGTATACATTTTTATACTCTCACTAATGTAAATTATAATAAATAACATATCTTACATTAAAGATTAATAGGACAAGTATTATAGAGCAACAAAAGTCATATTATATAATCATGTCTAAAACATCACACATTATAAAGCAACAACCACCACCACCCAACAGGACGACAACCACCACCCAATAGTATAATATCGATTTATCACCTGATTAATCGGCGATCGCTAAACCCAACCACTAAATATCTAGTTCGGATCGATCTACCCCCAAGTTACACTAAATCATGATTAATCGGCGATTAATTGCTGCATAAATAACCCAGAGTATTAAACACCACTCATGTAAATTTAGGTCTTCTTTTCTTGGAACATGGCCTTGAAGTGTTAGAACAATATAGTCTGCCATGATTGCATCTTGAGTCTCAAATTGTGAATAAGCAGGGCATGTATAGAATTGAGCACTCTTCTATGGTTAGCTAGGATGTGAAACAACTTGGACCAATCATAACCATGCTTCCCTCATCGAATGCCAACTTTTCTTTTTAAGAGATAAAATCTATTTTCAACAGTTTGTTCAATTCTACTTTAGCTTCTAACCTGTCCTTCCACTCCATCTTTGTTAGGTCTCTCTTTCAGGAGGTCAAAATTGGAAAGTTTATCTTGCTGCCTCTCAGTCAGAGTATAAAAGTTTCCCAAAGTGGTTTTGGTTCCAATCTTTCAGATAATCTTTGTGTTGTTTCATTTTACTCCAGAGAATAAATCCAAGGTTGCACTGAGCTTGAATAAGGTGCCGGTTATCATCAGACATTCTGAAGAAATCATTGTCTTCAAACCACATGATCTCCAATCTAAAATGACCAGAATTTTTTTTTCTTTTTTTCTTTTTTTGTGTTTTATTTTTTTAAAGTTTTGGGAGTTCAAGGAGTACTCCGTGTTGATCTGAGCTAGTGTTTCTTGGAGGTGGCCTAACCCCTGTGTTGATCTGAGCTAGTGTTTCTTGGAGGTGGCCTACCTGATCTAATCAGTCAGAATTGACTAAAAACCTGTCCAATCTGTAGTGGCGAGATATTTTGATAGGAGAAACTTTAATAAGTCGATACATCGGGATTTGAATACTTTCAATAGGTTATTTTAAAATTTGGCCGCCATCTACCCCCCTTGATTGCAAAGTAAAAATCAAAATGAAAGAAGATCTCTTGTTAGGAGATCTGTGAAGCACAACTACAATGGCCGAAGCTTCTAAAAATCAAGCACAAAACTAAACCTTAAAACCAGGTTTAGAGTACATCATCTTTGAAATATTAATTGCAATTCTGTTGTTTTTTTAGTTATTTGGGTCAGCAGTAGCAGATTGGGGTTCCTTGTCACTGGACTTGTTGGCTTTTGTAAATGCTAAACAGTTTAATTGCTAAAGGACTGTGGATTTTAAATCATTACTCAGAATGTGAATCGGGTGATTCGGCAAGTGGTGTCAATTCCTTGCCGAGTAATTGCAGTTACTTGGTCCAATTCATTTTCCCTTTTTTCTTTACTTTTTTCCCCCTTGCCCCATAACCAAAGATCACTCAAACACTAAAAGAAACAAATAAATGATAAAGAACACGAGAAAAATCAACATGATAATGTTGACGACCAAAAGTGTGAAATAGGTGCATGCCATAGCTCCTAAGGGTTTGTTTGATAGCGCAAAATGGATTTTAAGGAAAATTTTTTTTTCCTTGAGAATCCATTGTGGAGAATACACCATAAGTGACTCCATAGCATGTTGTTTGATTAGCACATGAAAATTGTCAAGGAACTATTAACTGTTGTTTTAATAGCCAAATTTTTTCATGAAAATGAATATGTATAAAACAAGTACTTATAAGGCAATTTTTCTTTATTACACTTGTTTCATGTTTATATAAATAGTTGATATCATGATATTCTCATTTATTTTCTAATTTATCTTTAGCAAATAGTTGAAAACACTCATTTCGAGGAATATCAACTTTGAAGGGTAAAAAATTAAAAAGAATAACAATTTCATTAATAGATCTCAAAGAAAATATCTTAACGGCAAAAATCGCGTCGAAATCGGAGTTATGATTTGCATTTTAGACTTGGTCAAAGCCTAATCAAAGCCCAGTCATGACTTGGTCAATGATCAACTCGGGTTAATAGTCAAGACTGACCATGGTCAAGATTGATCATAAATAACTCTGGTTAGCATTCAAGCCTGGGCAACCATCAACGTTAAGAGGGTTTTTTTTTCTTGGTTTCCATTCCTTGGGGGAGTGGAGTGAAAATAGCCTAAATTGAAGGTGTATTCTTTAGAGAGAATAAGTTTTGGGAAATATTAGGTTATCAAATAGCCTTAACACACATTCGAGATAAAACAAATTCTTTTTCCATGGAAAACTGTGCGTATCAAATATACCCTATGTAGTGTTTTTTCATTTTTTATTTTATCCCTTAACACCTCCCACCCAAATGCCGCCGACAGGATTTAAACCATGAACTTGTGATACCATCTACCACAAGCCTACTCGTATCCCATTGGTGACCCTAAGTAATTGAGTACATAAAATGACTCGAATCTTAATTGCATTTAGAGTCGCAAATTTCTACCAATTAAAATTGCTAAAATGTGGGGTCAATCCTCGATCGACATCTTACTCGTGTATGAACATATTTAAGAAGATTTCTAAGATTCTAAATCAAACTGATATAAAAGAGCCAAATAACTAGTTTGACTTCCCATTTAGGATCCCTAAGTCTCATTTACTTAAGAATACTCTACTAAATAAAAATTATTATTAATTCATTTAAGCACCATTTGAACTGAAATTTTGAGAAAAATTATATTTTCACATCAGAAAAAATGTGATCATTTTGACATGTGTGCCTCAAGATACAAGTTTAATGACATAATTGGATTTCTCTATTAATATCACGAAACGAGCGATGACTCACATAGGCCGGCCGGCGCCCATTGCCCCAAAGCCTAAAACACAAAGATCATTATTTAGATATTTAATGGCGGGACCAAAATACATATCTCGAGAAACGGTGTCGAATTGGGCTGAATTTTAACATTGTTTCTAATGTCAGTCCGTAATTTTCTAGAAAATTTCATTTCAAATGAACCAAATGAATTTATAAACAATTTTTAGTTCCGGTAAGGCCCTTTTAGCTTAAATGAACCGGCAGTCAAAGAGGCACAAACTCTTCGAAAACTTGTCATATCCGTATTCGACACGTATTCGACACTCGCTCGACACACATCCAACACGCGTCAAACACTTGGTTAGCATGTCGGCAGGTGTCAGACACATGGTCAATGTGGTCAACTTTGTTTTATTTTTTACTTTTAGATGTTTGGAAATAACTACGTAATTTAATGGTTGTTGATCCATCTGAAGTGAATGACTCTTTCAATTGTGATTTAAATCAAATAGAGCAAAAAACCACTAAAGCATAGAGGTATATGCTTCTTATTCTTTTCTCATTTGTTTTTTTTTTCTTTACTTTTTCTCTACTTTATTTTTCTTGCAACAGTGTCATCTTCATCAAGACACTCTAAGAAGGCACTTTATTAGATTATTATTTATATTTATGACTTATTAAAAAAAATAGTATGACGTGTCGACGTGTCTCCGAGTTCTAGTTTTTGGAAAATTGTCGAGTCAACGTGTCGTGTTCGTGTCAATGCATCCTTGCTGGCAGTAAAAGCCCAAATTAGTCCACTAACCCTTTTAAAATTGTTAAAATACTAATGACAAATTACCTCTTAAGGACAATCACCTGCCCATAGCCAATATGGCAAATTACCTCTAAGGACACCAACATAATCAAGAAACGACCAACAATAGGCACAAAGGTAATGATTACAAGAATGGGAAAGTATGGGGTCCAGCAGTCACCTAGTTAATGGGGGACCTTGTGGTTCTCATTTAAGGATGACAATGGGGCGGATTTGGGCAAATCCGTCTCCGCCCTGCCAGGGATCGCGGATCCCCGAATCCTCATCAAATAACCATTTATTCTTTTGGTGATAACCATCCCCGCTCTGCATGAATTGGTGGATATCCGCCCCGCCCCGATTATCCATCCATCTTCCCTTCGAGATACTCATCAACAACGGATCTCACTGCCACCACCATGAACAGATCCCACAGCCACCACTGCCAACCCTAACCACCGCCAATAGATCTATTACCACCGCCAACCCTAAGCCGAGGAGGAAGCGAACAGAGGGTTGTTGAGGAGGCATCATAGAGGGCTGTCGAGGAGGAGTTGTTGTTGTCGATGAGAAGAGGAAAAGGAATCGAGCAGCTCGAGCAGAAGAGTTGCAGAGGGTTACTCCCTGGGGAGAAGCTTGGACTCATTCTAGAAAAGGACCAGAAACATGTTTCCTTGGCATCGATGACTCAAATCTTGATGAGCCCGCTCCAACGAATTCAACACCACCAATTAATCCAACACCATCACCACCATCTGTTAGAAAGACTGAAGAACATGAACAATTAATCCAACACTATCACCACCAATTAATCCAACACCATCACCACCTTGAGCTTCTAGATTTCGCAGTTGAGATCCAAGACAAAACTGATGGTGAAGAAGGAGAAATTGATGATGAAGTGTGAAGTAGTGAAATTTTTGGGGTCCAATGGATTATTAGTTTAATCGTGATTAAATGGAAGTTAACTTGAATTTTTGACATGATTGAAAGGTGTTGTGACCCCCAAATCCCTGAGGGGGAGGAGGTGTATTAAAGAAGGCACTTAGCCCAAGATATGGTGACATGACAGTTGCATTTGTCAAGTGCTTTGAAGTATTTTGGGGTGTGGGAGGTCACATGTGCTGACACATGCTCTTATTATTTAAATTAGATAGGTGGGGCGGATATGGTTAAAACTCCCATATCCGCCCTGAATTCAAGACGGATACAGTTTGGATCCCCGAATCCGCCCCGAGATCCGTTAAGGTAAACCCAAATTCGCCCTAAACGGTTTGGGTGGAGCGGATATCCATGAAAATTCGCCTCACTGTCATCCCTATTCTCATTTGTAATTGTTGTTAAATATGAGTGATATTTGACAAAAAAGCTTAAATTAGCCTAACAGATGCTCTTTGTGTGAAGGATATTCTGAGACCATTGACCATTTATTCTTCAGCCGCCCTCTCTTGGGCCCGCATCTGTTAGTCTTCAGCTCCTATGCCTAGCAGCGACTTCCTGCCTGGGTTGCTAATTGGGTCAAAGATGGCTGCTCTCTCAAGGGCTTTTGGATTTGGAGCAGTGTTACTGACCTTTCTGTTGGCTATCTAGAAAGTGAGAAACAACAATTTTCAGAGCCAGGAATAAAGATAGTATCTTTTTATGTAAGAAATTTAATCCCTTTAATCCCTGGTTTGGCACTGAGAAAAAGTGTGAGACATCACCTCAGACTTAGAATTCCATGTGTGTATCTTTGATTGGGAAAGCTTGTTTAGACTGTAATTGCTGTGTTTTCGCAGGGTTCTTCCCTTACTATAAATTTCTGATTTTCTGTCCCTTTTTTTATTATTTTTAATGATATTTTGTCTGTCCTTTGATTGTTTTTCTGTGTGACAAAAAAAGAAGAGAAAAAAAATACTTCAATGTCATCCTTGCAAGTCTACCTATCTAAGCATGTTATAGTGTCATTCGAACTTAAAAAAAGCTTGTATTTGATTCAAGCTTAGTTCTGGTTTCTGTGTTGATACCGGTATTCATATATTTTTTAATGAACAGAGCCCCTCTACGTACACCGCCAAAGCTGTTATCTTTTTGGAAGAGAAAGGAGGGTTGCAGATATCCCTACAGATCACCCTTCATGCAGCAAGCAACATGCTGTCATTCAATTCCGGTAGATTGCAGGACCATTTTACAATTTTATATTTTTTTTACTGTTCATTATCATTTATTGTTCTTGGGTTTCAGGCAAGTGGATGTAGAGAAACCTGATGGCATGTTATCAAAGCAAGTAAGGTGAGCCAGCTGATTTATGGTCTCTCTTAATGAACTCTGTTTTGGACAAAATCTAGAGAACAGCAGTTTTTCATTAAAGCTTATCTTAATGATAATTTCCTCTCTAATCCAGGCCTTATATAATGGATCTTGGGAGTACAAACGGAACGTTCCTTAATGTAAGTCAATTGTAATTTGTCTCTGTTCCTTCGCAGAATCCTTTTTTGTCGCACACATTTACTTTTCAAGCTATATTATTTAACAAAAAATGTAGTAAATGTCTTTCTGACTCTGCACTTTCTCTGTTGCAGGATAGTCGCATTGATCCTCAGCGTTATTATGAACTTTTTGAAAAGGACACTCTTAAGTTTGGTAACAGTAGGTAGGTTATCATATGATTAGATTGGATATAGTTTTCAACCACAGAGAGCGTCTACAATAACTTTTTTTTTTCATGTTTTTAAAATGAAATTATTCTTACTGCTCATCCCATGAGAACTCTGTTAGCAATTTTTCAATGGTGCACTGCAACATTACTGTTGAGTTTCGTTTCTGAAAAAGTACACCTGTTTTATTGACCTCATTTTCAAGATTTCTTCATTTCTATCTCCTTGATTCTTTATTACTACTGGTGCATGATAACACAAGCCCTGTGCTAAAAGAAATGAACTGTGACAAACACATTAGTCACCAATTATGTTTTAATTCATGATAGTGATCTTATTTAGCAAGTTATATTATTTTTATAGTGCTATTATGCTTCTCTATTCAAAGTATTTGTTTCTGTTTATCATGTCTCAGAGTAAAAGTTATCAGTATCTTAGTTGCTTTTAGATAGGTGATTAGAAGTCTAGTTGGCGAAATTACTGTTTTGAAACATTGTCAAACTGACAAATGGAATCTAATCACTTCCAAGTTGTTGAAAGTTATATTCTAAATGAGTTTGAGGCGTCCATCAGCAGAAAAAAAAAAGCAACTCAGACTTTACAATATTAAAAATTGAGAAGATTGTGTTTTTTTTTTGGAAGTTATGAGAAGATTGTGTTGCATTTGAGCAGTAGATTTTTTATTATTTTTGATTGGTAGCGAGAGTTTGTTTGTTTGTTTTTTTTAACTTCCGACTTCTTGGACATTTTAAAAAATGTTTCTTCTGAAAAATCATTAGGGACTTGTTTATCAATGTCAAAGGCTAAATGGGTGACACTTGGATAGTGCTTTTTTCTACTTGGTCTGTTGATTCGTTCTCTTAATATATTTTCTAGAAAAATTAAGGAGTGCAATCATCTGTAACGTAATAACTATAATATTAGCTATTGCACAGCTCTCTCAAGGCTACTTGTATTTTCTTCTGCATTATTATCTGAATAACTTCACCTGGAGATTACGATTTTTTGTTTTGCAGTCGAGAGTATGTCATCTTGCACGAGAACTCAGAGTAGCGCTGGCAGTAGATATTATCTATGGATCCTGTAAGTCGTTATGTGGGAATGACAATTTTTAGCCAATGAAAAATCTCCATCTGTTTTGTTCACTCAAATCCAGATATCAAATGCTTCTGCATAGTTGTTGGATCTGGAGTTTCAGATGGTATTTTTGTAAATTTTGCATGTATTCTCGTTATGTTATGCTAGAATTATATGAAACACAAATTAGTGTATTATTGTTGAATGTTGATGAGGCGCAAATTTATTTGCAGTTTCTTGTTTTGCAGTCTCCCGTGTATTCTTATCCTCTATACCCACTCGCAACTGACATATTATTCTGGGGTTTTTTTTTTTTTTTGGGTGGGGCGAAGAGGGGTCTTATGAAACAAATGGGTGATTCCCCAACCGTTTCACTACCTAATAGTGATTTGAGAATTGTGGGATAGAAGGTAGGTAACATATTGATAGTTGACTGCAATAAGGGGTGTTGGTAGTTTCGTTCAAGTGGTTTTGTACCAATGTACCGATTTGATCGAGGGGTGTTAGTGATTGAAGCACACCTGTGATCAGTAAGAGGTATTTCTAATAGCAAACCTATCTACACACTTCAATATGTAAATAAAACCAATGACAACCATGCACAGCCTATCTAGTACAATTTGTAATGCATCCTAAATTAGATAATAGAGCGTGGATTAATTGCTTCCCACCCAAATTGTTTTATAAAGTATACAATTAGCCTAAATTACAAGTGTGTCATAACCCATTATGATCTTACAAAAATTATGTTCTTGTGAAGCATTTGACCTTTGTCTGAAAATTAATCTCGCAGCCTAGTATGGTGGAGAACCTCGTGTTTTGGCTCAACACAACATGATTCTATTGAGTTGGGAATTACTCTCGCAATCTCGCCAACGTGAGTGGTGAAATGAAGTCTCTGTCTCCCCACTATACCCTAGTATTTTATTTCTTAATTTATCTTCTGTTAAACCCTAATCACATTTTCTTAGTTGCAAACTTAATTATTTTAGACTGTGATGGAGATGAAAATGAAGTACAAGAGATCAAAAAAAAGCTAGCAAACATGGCTGACTAGATTGTTGGAACTACAAAGAGAGGAAAATGGGTGAGTGGGAGAGAAGATGGAGTCAAGGGTTGGTTAATGAGGAGTTGTTGTTAAAGGGAAAGCCAGGAGGTGGTGGTGTGCTATAGTAAAGTATTGGTGGAACTGAGTTGGTGACGTTATTAAGTGAAAATAGTGGATGTACATTGCAGTTGTCAATATTTCAACTTTTTATTACAACAAAAGCCAAAAGCCAAGACCAAGACCAAAGGCCAATGACTTTGTAACACTACAACTTCTACTATCCCACACTACCATCTCCTATTTTTCTCTCCTACAATTAAAAAAAACACTCCACGCGATCTCTTCTTCTCTAAAAGAAAAAAAATCCCACCTCCCTCCCTCTATGTTCATCTCTTCTCTATCAAGCGCCACCACGCAATGCTGGCCGCATCACCAATTTAAGAAAAAAAAATCCCACATAATCTCTCTTCTTCTCGTCTCTGAAAAAAAAAAAAAAAAAACTCACCTCTCCCTCTTTGTTCCTCTTTTCTCCATCAAGCACATCACCATGCTGGCAACACCAAAACGTCGCGCCCCGTCACCACTGGTCACACCACCATGCCCCGCTCATTCTTCTCTTCTCTGTTTTTTTTTTCTCCATTGCCTTCGTAGAGGACTCCGCAAGGATGGGTTCCTCACTCGCGAATGGAGAACCCATCCTCGCAGAGACCTCTGTGCGTGGGGGTCTCCACTAGTAGGAGACTCTGTAAGGGCCAAATTTTGTTGCCCTTGCAAAGGCCTCCGCGAGTGGGGAACCCATCCTCCCGAAGTCCTCTGCGAAGGTGATGGGGAAGAAAAAAAAAAGAACATAGCAGAAAAAGAAGGATGTGGGGTGGGGGAGAATGTTGGACTCAAATGGATGCTCTTCGACCTCGAAATCTTCATTGTTTCACCAATCTAATCAACAACATACAACCCCCAAAATAAAAATCAAAACTTTCACACCAAACAGACATGAAAATCAAGCCTTTACACATCAAAGTTGAGAAATGTCACCTAATTGAGAGTTGTGGTGGTGCTGCAATGTGAATTGACGCTTAGCAGCAGCAAGACTAGAAGCCCGGAGCTCGGAATCCATCGAAGTCGTCGAAGAAGAGGATGAAATGAAATAAAATCACTCTTTTTACACGATTTCTCCTCAAAATTCTTGATGGAAAAGAGAGGAAAAGTAAGGGAGGGAGAGAAAGGTGGTGGGTGGTGCTTGATGGAGAGAAGATGGGAGAAAAGAGGGAGTGGAGAAATAAATGGCGGTGCTTGATGGAAAGAAGAGAGGAAAAGAGAGGAGAGACAGAGAGAGAAATGTGTTGTTGTATTTTTATTCTTATTTTAATTGGTGGTGTGAGAGAGAAACATAGGGGGGTGGTGCAGGACAATATAATATGTGGTGTTAAATAATTTCTGTCACACCAAAGCTTTGATATATCAAGCGAACAATCCAATCAAACTGAATTGAGATTGATTAGTCAGAGAGACGAGTCACACACATAAGACTGGTCGAACATAATAGATCTCCAACATGAACTTTTTAAAACTTCTATCGGAAGTACTCTTTTCATATAGCTGTCTAAAGAACAACGAAGGAACATTTTGGGGTTTATAAGAATCATTCTACAACATAATCATTCTCAAACATTAAAAAGGAGCTTTAGATTTTTGGTGTTATTGATTATTTACTTTAGGAAAGACCAGCTGATTTTTGCTTAAGGCTTTCATATATTAAAATTTCACACAATCTAGAACACTATTCTAGTGGATAAGTAGGAAGTGTTTTTGTTCTTCATATGTTACTGAGATCCCTACTGGAGAGCAGCTCATTCATTATGAAATTGGGTAGAGTTTGGTAGGTAGTTAAAGAATTTTTTTTGTAATCTTCATTGTTTCATAGTGAATAGCTTCTCTTTGGATATAAGGTTTGTTACTGCAACTTTGTTTTATTGTGTATTATCAAATATATATATACACACATTTAGATCTTGCATCAAAACAGTGCAAAGATTTATTTATACCTTTTATTGAACACTGCTTTAGTATTTTATAGTACTTGTGTTAGTAAAAATGAATAAAAGCCTAGCATGTTTATATTTGCAAAGGTTTTATATATCAGTGAAGGCCCATTTTGATAGAAACAACAAAATGAAATACCGCAGCTTTTGCACAAGTGAAAGTCTCGCAGAGAAGACAGAGAAGAATGTACTATAATCAAATTGAAACTTGCAAGTAACCAAATTTTTTTATTCCTGACAAACAACTATAATAAAGTATTATAGTCGTGGTCATAGTTGAATTCTATGTAGAACAAAAAGGTGAAACAGCTAGAGCTCCATAATAAAACTCAAAGTGTAGTATAATGGTTCATCCAAGAGCTACAAAAGTGTTCTACGATCAAGTTAGGCTACGGAAGGCAGTGTGACCTAGAAAAGAGAAAACTGCAACTTCTGCTATGTGAAAAGAATAGAGATTAGGCGTGTAAATCTGGGTTTCCCAGTACCTTGAGCTCGTATAGGATGAAGAGCACAAAAAAGAACAGGCCTCAGGAAAACATAAATGATATGGAAAGGGAAATGAATGGCTCAAGCTCTCTTTTTCCTGGCTGAGGATCTTGTATTATAAGGTGAAATATGCTTGGCAGGAACTGGAACGACAAGTCCGCGCAAAATCGCTATCACGGCAAACACTAGAAAGGGGGTGTAAACCATCAACAGTTTATCTGTTGCCCTGTGAGACAATACCATTTCTGATAAAATAGCAACCTGCCATATCGAAAAGATCACATTAGCATTAGCCTTACAAAAACAGTCAAATATCATATACAAAATAAACAAAGAATAATCCACATTATTTACTGTTAGGGCTTTGTGATATTTTCAGCAAATCAAATATGAAATCGCCAAATATGCTATGAAATGTGTACGACTTTTTTGGTAAAAAACGTCTGATAAATTTAAAGATGTCTTCACTCACACCATGTTGTGCAAATTCTAAATTCATCCATCCATTGAAAATCCCACACCAACTCTTTTGGACATTTTTATTCTTATTTATGGTAAAGAAAGGAGCAATGTGGATGAGGAGCGACCAAAATGAAAGGAACTTTGGCTAAATCTTTTTCATAACCCAACCTAAACATGATGGCATCCGCCACTCAAAACAAAAACATTGCTAACAAAACATGACCATTGAGAATGAAAATGCCGATTGTGTGTTTTTATTGCTTTTTTCATTGTAGCCTTTTTTTGACCAAACACGCAAAACAAATAATCTTCTTGTTGAAAATACCAATTTCACTGTCACATATAAAAAAATAATCAGACGAAAGAAATTTGCTTACCATACTAGTGAAAGAGGAGACTCCATAGATCAAGCAAGTGGTTCTAACCCAAGACTTCTTATTGAAAATACCATATAGATTAGCAATGCAGATTGGCCATTGAATCAACACTTCAAATGCTATCAACCCCACAAAGAACTTGGGCTTCTCGGCAACCAAATAATCACTGAAATCACGGGTATAGTTGGATTTGAGTTCAATTAGAATGTCTGGGAAGATATTAGAAGGCATACATGTTTGGGCATCGAATAAGAGAGAAACTATAGCTATGAAGAGGAAGTAAATGAAGAGAAGGGCATCGACGAAATTCGAGAAACCCATTATGGAATTAGTGCGGTTTGAGAGAAAGAACAAAGTTTTGATGATTTTGAGTCTCTTCTTTCTCTTCTCTTCTCTATGTGGGTGTTTTCTTGGTTTGGTTTCTCTATGTGGTGTGTGATGGATGAAATGATCTCTCTCTCTCTCTCTCTCGCAGATAGGAAATGAAAAGAGAGAAAAGCGGATCTTGACTTTAAATTGTGGTGAGTGTTTCTAGTTGGGACAGATATCTGCGTGGGCTTGTCCCTCTATTCCGGGCACCTCAGCCCATTCCAAATCAAATGGCGTATCAGGGCACATGCGCTACTGGTCTTTGCGAGGGCAATATGGTCATTTCACAATTACATCAAACCTAGTCAAGCCATTAGACACTCGGTCAGTTTTGATCAGGTTACCCCCATGGCCTAAATCAATCAATCGTGGTGCAAACGAGGTTTTTCATCCGATTTGTTTAGGCAGCCGAATGAACTTTTTAGAGGAAGGCTACATGGCGAGGAAACCAGCGAGGGGAGTGAGGTGGAGGGAGGGGAACTATTCACCTCTCTTGGGATGCATGCATTGACTTTTCTTGCGCACATCTCGAGGAGAGTGAATGGTTCCCCTCCCTCCACCTCACTCCCCTCGCCGGTTTCCTCGCTCATTTCCTCGACATTTTTAATTCCCCAACTTTTTATTCAGCAAAGCACTAAAAATACTTTACTTGTTGCGCTTGATATTTATGAAGATAAATACCACATGCAACCAAACCCCAAGATGTATTTTTGACTTGACTATATATGTAGATCCAGTAGCCAATGCTAGCATACATAGTTACATATTATAACTCTACTACTCATGCCAATGACATGACAGCTCAATGGTTGGAGTTTAGCGGATGGTACCACTTGGTCAATTTATGGTGTGTTGACCAGTTCTGATCTTTAATGGGTTCTGGGATCCTATAAAAACTCCGCTCGCCTTTCAAAAAAAAAAAACTCTCCAATACTGTCTGTGCCATCACACACAATATTTGCGTGAAGTATCACAAGCAACTCTTGATGCAGTTTTGCAGATTTTAGAGTTGCAGGATACCTGTTTATAGGTTGAAGATTGGGATTAAAGATGGGGTACTTTTGTTTATAACATGCTAAGCAAGGTTTACACTGGATCCATGTCAGATGGCTCCTTTGTCCATGGTAGTGAAGACTTTGATGGGTAGAGTAGCAATAGAAAATTAGGCTAGGTAGACTCCTTCGGATGGGAATAGTTTTGATATACTAGCAAAAGGGTCTGAAGAAAATTGACGTTGAAGGTACTTCATACCGTACTTGAAAAGTTGAACAACATTCCTCAGCCTATTTGCATTAGTATCTAAAGGGTTGTAGAAAGGAGAACGTACGTGGCAAATCTTTATGGATATGTAGATGCTAAATCCTCCTTGAGATTCATAGCTATATGATAATTTAGACAACATAACTACAAGAAAAGGAACGAATAGAAATGCAAACTTGCTGGTTGAAAGGCTATCCATGGTTGCATACAAAGATGGGGTTGAGAGGTAATTGTACTTAAAAGGAATGAAACGTGTGAATGCGAATGTGAATGAAGAAAAATTGCACAAAGTAGGGTAGTGGAATTGTTAACTAGTACAAGGACTCTCACTTAGTGGAGTGGGATGTTGTAATCATGTAAATCATTTCAAAGTATGTCATCACATACATCTCGAGAAAATTCGAGAGATAGGATTGATTTCTAGGAAATATTACTCAATGGGATACACAATCATTAGAGAGAAATAAAATTGCTCTTGAGCTCGTCCTCAACACTTAATATAATTTATGACATTTATTTTTTAGATATACAAATGAGTATGAGTATTATTTGAGTTTTAAGGGCAATAAATTTTTTTTTATATAAAATTGAGAGTTTCTAAAAACATTAGTTATAAGAATTAGTAAGTTCACATGTCAGTGTTATTGAATAAATTGAAAGTGGTTTTTGTTTTCATTATATATATTCTTACATATGCTCACCATTATAATTCTTTATTAAATTACAATATTCATTTTATTATCGAGTAGATATATAAAATGTGTTTTTTTCTTCCATTGGTATAACATGGTCGTCTTCAAACCTTGCTTTTGGGTTAGTTTTCTATTTTCCCCCCATGTCATTAGTATTCTCCTAAATGCAACATCTCTAGAGGACTAATCTATCTAACATTTCAAAGTGGGTTTTTACTGTTCATAAACAGTAAAATGTGAGAGTTTGTCCTACGTGGCACCACTTATATCCTTGGCAGCAGTTAAGTGAAAAAAAATAAAACCCGATGCCTCACTCTCTCCTTTCCCCTCTCTTCCTTTACGCAAACCCCTCCCACCTCTACCCAAACCCCTCCCACCAAGCAGAGAAGAAGAAAGATCTCCTCTTCCTCTACATCTCCTCCTCTTCTTCTTCTTAAGATCTGAAGTTCTATTTTTTTTTTTTTTTTGTCTCACTCTCTCCTTTCCCCTCTCTTCCTCTACCCAAACCCCTCCCACCAAGCAGAGAAGAAGAAGGACGAAAGAAGAAGAAGGACGAGAAGGTAAGATCTCCTCTTCCTCTACATCTCCTCCTCTTCTTCTTCTTAAGATCTGAAGTTTTTTTGTTTTTTTTTTGGTTTCAGGAGCGCTCTTTTCCCTTCACTCAGAAACCCATAAGAGCATAACTTCATTCCTTTGGCTTATCACCTTGATTTACTTCACTCAGGTTTGAATTTCCATCCAATCCCATGATTTATTTGATTAGAAAGCATCTTCTAAACGATGGGTTATGCTAGAAATGTTTGTTAGATTGATGAGTTCTGTGAAAAATTTCCATTGGGTTTGTTGTTTTATGGATTTTGGGTTAATGGGGGTGTCAAATTTTTTGTTGTTTGATCTGGAAATTTTGAATTTTTTTTGTACTTTTTTTATTTTGGGTGGTCGGAGATTTCATCGAATTTTTTTAATGAGGAGATTTTTTTATTTTGAATTTTTGTTGTTTAATTAGTTTGTGTTGTTTATTTAGAGATTTGGGGTGGTGGGGTTGTTTATTTAGAGATTTCATCTGAAGTTTGAAACTTCCAGTTTGATTTTTTTTTTCAAATCTCTTCGTTCTTAAGATCTGAAGTTATATTTTTTTTTTTTTTCAGGAAATGAAGAAGCTCTCGAAGGAAATGACGAAGCTCAAACTCTCTCTCTCTCACTAAACCAAACCAAACATGTCGCCGTTTCTCATCAGAGGTGTGTTTCTCTTCTTCTTCTTCTTCCTCCATTTTCTTCTTCGCTATTAGGGTTTCGAATTTTCGATCTCCTCTTCAATACCCATTCTTCAATTATGTAATTTCTTCACATATTTGGTGTGCAAGTAGGGTTTATTGTGTCTGTTGTCTTAGCTTTTTCATTGTAGATCTGCTTGGGGTTCTGTTTTTTTTTTTTTTTAATTTCATTCGAAGATTGTTAACTCTGTGGTGCAATTTACGTTGAAGAGATGTGATGGGTTGAGTTTCTAGGCGTTTTTCCTTGGTTTATAAGAGGTGAAATGGGTTAACTCCTTGGTTTTTTGGATGATAGAGTTGAAATGGGTTTTTGATTTAGAAGGTTTTTGAGACGTTACTAAAGAATTGGTTGATGGTTATTTGCAAGTACTCGGATGGGTGGGAGGGGTAGGTAGCGTATTGTGACAAAGTCTTATGCATTCTTGCTACATCAAACCTGTATTGTCCACTCGGTACGGGTTAGTTATGCGCTAAGATCTATCAATGTCGTCACTACCTGCCGAAAGTAGTGGATTTATCTTCCATTACAAAATTTGGGCTTTGAACCACCCCATGACTTAACTGCTAAATTTGTTTTCAACGTTTCTGGCGCTTTTTTTTAGTGCATCGATTTGCTATTGACCAAGTACTCGAAAGCATATAGAGATATTTGCTGAGTTCAAGCATATACTAGGCAAAATAAGTTACTGCATAACAATATTGTGTCACACCTCCTCAGTAAGAGAAAAATTCTAATTGAGAATGACCCTTTGAAGCTTTAAAACTTATGTTTTTGAATCCATTCATAGCTGAATTGAGAATGACCCTTTGAAGCTTTAAAACTTAAGTTTTTGACAAGGGCTACAGAGTATAGCTTCAAGTTCTCTAATAAAAGCAAACTATACCTTCTTTTAACCATTTGAAAGCTTGATTAAGCTAACTTCATGATCAGACGCATATGAAGCTAACTTCAAGACCAACACCCATTAATCTATATATTTATTAGAAGCATATGAAGCTCTTTAAGTTGTTCATTCCATATTAAATTAATTTCTTATGAAGATGTTGCCTTGCCTTTGTTGAATTAGAAGTCTACGCAAAGGGAAACTATTGCATTTTCATCTCAAATGTGTGGTTGTGCTGTTTAATCATAATATCTACTTTTTTTGCTTTGATAAGGTGTAGATTCAAGGGTTATGTTCATAAACAACTCATGTTAATAACTTTTTTCTTAGATATCATGCTATGATACATTTAAAATGTTTAAAGCATATTGATTTGCCAAATTTTAAAATAATTTCTTAGATCTCTAATCATATTTTTAAAAGTATGCATCATTGTTAAAACAATGTAAATTCTTTCAATTGTTTTTTAAAATCCCAAGGCTTCTAAAGTCCATTTATTTTGTTATTTTCCCCTTTTTATACCAATTGCATATTTGTTATGGGTTTTTTACCCACATATGGTTCTTCATTCCACCTTTTAGTGTCCGTTTTTTGTTGAATTGATGTTGAATTACTTATTGAATCACTGGTTTGGTTGCCATCCAAAAAGATAATTCAATTGTAAAGCTTAGGTTGCAATGTGAAAACATTTCCTTTTTTCTTTTCACGTCACTCAACTTGCATTGTTCCTCACCTTAATTATGGACCACTTCAAAAAACACCATACTCCAAAATGATGATTTTCGGACAGGTACTATAGCATGCTTGCTTGCTTGCAGGCGGGCAACATGCTTGCTTGCAGGCAGGCAGCTTGCTTGCTTAGTGATCCGTTTTTTTTGTAAATAATAGTCTGGCAAGTATATCATTTTCATGTAAATGAATTTAATGGGGGATAGCAATATTAATCTGACATTGTTAATTACCATTGTGAATTGGTTTGTTTGATTATGTTTGTTTGATTTGGTTGTTAATCTTATTTGTTTGATTTGGTTGTTAATTTCATGTCTGAATGGTTGATATTATTTGTAGTTGAAAATGTCATCTTTCGAAAAATCAAAACTTGAAGTATAGGAGTGTCGTAGGCAGCATGCTTGCTTGCAGGCAGCATGCTTGCTTGCAGGCAGGCAGGCATATTCCTTGCTTGCTTAGTGCTCCATTTTTTGTGTCAATAATAATCTGACAATTATAGCATTTTCATGTAGATGAAATTAATTGGGGATATCAATATTAATCTCCCATTGTTAATTACCATTGTGAATTGGTTTGTTTGATTTGGTTGTTAATCTGATTTGTTTGATTTGGTTGTTAATTTTCATGTCTGAATGGTTGATACTATTTGTAGTTGACAATGCCATCTTTCGAAAAATCAAAACTTGAAGTCAATGTTTTAAAAGGCGATTGAGGCGTACGCCTTTAGGCGCGAGTCGAGGTGGGGCGCACAGAAATCGCCTCTGCGCGTACGAGTTGAGGTTCCAATTGAAGGCGTTTCGAGGTGTAAGCCTCGAGGCGTTTTGAGGCGTACGCTTATTTTATTTCCTGATCAGTTGGCATTATTTGGTAAATGGCTCCCCAAATGCACCTAGAAACACTGCAGTTGACAAGCAAATGGTTGATTGATTCATTGCTTGACATGCATGACGCATTTGTTGTTCGCATGCCTCCCTCTTCTACGGAGATTGTCCCTTTTGAGGGTATTCCCTTTTAAGGAGATTTGGTTGTTACTTTTCATGTCTTAATGGTTGATAGTATTTGTAGTTGAGAATGTCAGCTTTCGAAAAATCTAAACTTGAAGTATAGGAGTGTCGTAGGAGGATCAGTGAGTTTAAAGATATCGTGAAAAACAAAGCTTCAGTTTTTCCATCTTGCAGCTTCTGAGTGGAAGAATCAAGTAAGAAAAATCTAAGTGGAATATCAAGTAATATAGAAACTCAAGTTACAGTAATACAAGTGGAGACTTAATGACTTGATTGTGTTTCAACATTCTGCTTTTACCCTACTCCTACAATTGTAGTTCATCTTTAGCTAAAATGAATTACGCAGTCATTTTGATGCTCTTTTGTTTGGAAACAGGTGGAGGCTTTGAAGTGTCTGTTTTCACTTGCAGACTTGGCAAGAATCTGGAGGAACGAAAGAGTCACTGAAGGTAACAAGTAACTCTATACTGCTTTCTTGACCCTATACTTGACCCTAGCTTCAATGTGGATTACTCTTCAATGTATTCTCTAATAAAAAAATCAGTTTTTCTTCAATGGTTTCCTCTGCTAACTTGCCTCCACTACTGGATGCACCATATTTGTTTGATGAAATCCTTCTTTTTTAAGAGTGCTTAAAGGTTGGAGCTTTATGGTTTTTGAGTATTGGGGTTTGGTAGATATTATGTGGTGTTCATGGCATTGATTGCCATTGTAATTTTTTATGACAGGTTCAAACAGGTTTTAATATTGATAAATACAGAGGAAACTCTGGCGAAATTTTGATTTTTTAGTTGTTCATGACATTGATTGTCATTATAGTCACTTATGTGAAGAAAATAATATTTTCTTATGACATGTTTAAATAAATTACTTTATTAAAAAAAATTACATTTTTTTTGGATATAATGATATTGTGTGCATGTCTTTTTCGACAATAGTCTGCAATAGTGCCAACGGCACGAGTATTCCACTAGTATATTACAATTCTACTAAAGGCCTATACAATTCCCTAAAAATTAGGAAAAATGTTTTTTGCCTTAATAATACATTAGATTTTTTTTTTCAACTAAAGATAACCATAGAACTGGACCATCCATATATGCAACATGCCCTCTACCACCAAATCTTGAGGATCTCTTAGATTTCACAATAATTCTTCGAAAAATGCCTTTTAAGGCCTATTTTTTCACAAAATAGACAATTTAGACATTGTAGTTGATGTAATTGCTAATTTGTACTTACTTTCATACTTTTATGACCAACAAAGACTATTTTATTAAACTCATAAAGTTATATGACATATTTATCCTTCTTAAAAAAATAGAAAACTTCATTTTATTCTATTATGACCAACGATGACTATTTTATTAATGATTTTTTTAGATATTCTTTGTGTCAAGTTTCTTTTCTTCCTTCAATACTTAGGACCATTAATGCTAAAAAATATAAAAAATCAACAGAGAAGTTGTAAATGTGGCAAGGATTGAGATTTTGCGAAATTACAAGAAATTTTGCCGAATATTTTTTTTAAAATTACGAAAAGAAAAAATATGAAAAAAAAGATTACATTTTTTCGAGAGTTTTTTCATAAATTTCAAAGTTTTTCATAAATATCTTTTTTTGTAAAAGTACAAAAATAGCTACTAAAAATTACATATTTCGAGGATTTTTTCAAAACGTTTTGGGATTTTTTCGTAAGATTTTGAGTTTTTTTTCTTCTAATTATCATTTATTTTAATTATTTATTGATTTTTAAACCACCCCCTAATTTTCTAATTAATATTTTTCTACTTATACATTGATTTTTGAAACTAACCCTGATTTTCTAATTAAAGGTATTTTATTTTTCATTTAATGTGTTTAATACATTTATTTACTTGCATCTTATTTTTCACATATTTAATATACCCTCAAAATTCATTAAATATATTTCATTTGTCCAATTTTTATGTTTTTTATTTACACACCAAAATATTTCTCGAAATATTTTATAAAATTAGGAGACCAAAATTAACTCGAAAAATAAAATCACAATCTGACGCCGGGCAGAATAACGATTATCCCGCGGGCTAGTTCTAACAGATAATTCACAAGAAAGAATACAAAATAATCGCCTAAAACACAGAGAAATATCTCTAATGTCAATTCAAAATTATGCAAATAAAAAACTGTCTCTAAATTAGCCCACAAGCCGGGCTTTATAGCTAAAACTCATTATTAGAATTTTACCAAAAAAATGGCAATTTCCAATAATCATACTAAAACGAAATACGTAATAAAATAAGTAATCTGCCAAAAATCTGGCCCAAATTGGGTTCAGAATCTCTTCCTAAATGATAAAAGAAATATTACCTAAAAGAAAAAAGTAAATCCTAAAAAGAAACCGCCTATTTCTAAAAGAAAAAATAAAATAAAATAAAATACTAAAATAACAAGCAGTCTATTCCTAAAAAAATAATGCCTAGTCCTAAAAGGAAACTAAAAATACTCCTAATTAAATTGAAAGATCTCTCAAAGTTATTTAGTAAATAACTTTGAGAGCAAATTAGGAACCCTAGAAACCAAATTAGGAACCCTAGAAATCCAAATTATGAACCCTAGAAATTCTCCTGCATCACAATCCTTGATTATAATTCCATTGGAATGTAAAAATTTATGACAAGTTAATCAAATTAATTTTATTAATTAATTAAAGTCAAATTTCTAATCATCATTAACTACATTATGAAAAGTTTACCAAACCTTAGCATAATAATTTGATTAAATTGCCGGTCAATGAAAAGTTATAATTTCTTGATCATAATTAGAATAACAAATATTGATATCTATAGCGGCATGGGGTGGGAGGGGTTAGGGGTTAAAAAAAAAAATAATTAAAAATATAATCAATAATAAAATAGTTCTTGTTGGTAATAAAAGTATAAAATTAGTTTTTTTATTTGTTTAGGAAGGGTAAATATGTTCTATAACTTTATGAGTTAATCTGAGTTAATAAAATAGTCATTGTCGATCATAAAAAGTATAAAAGTATACACAAATTAGCAATTACATCAACTACGATATCTAAATGGTCTATTTTTTTTAAGAAGTAGCCCTTAAAAGTCATTTTTCGATAATTCTTCAACTACCCAACAATTCTAGTAAAGTCCTCTCCAATCATTTTTTGAGTTCTACAAAATATTTGTGATATTTACTTTCTAATGAGAGTTTGTTTTAAAGTTAATTATCTAATTTTATAAAGCAAAAGCATGATTATACCAATCTTCAAACAAATCAAAATTTCATTACAAAACTTAAAGTACAACACAAAATCTCCACAAAATAAAGTTAAATTATAGAAGAAAACATGTTTAGCATAACTGATGTGACCAAAAATCCTCCTCCTCTGAGTTTGACTTACAAAACAATTGTTAGATTTTCAAGGACCACCTTTTTGGTGGTCGAAGGCACTCTGATGCTTAAGTCAGTAACTCTATTGGAATTAGGATGTAAATCTGGACAAAACTTAGTTAAAGTTGTATACCTTTGTCGAATGTTCCCTTTACCTTTTATAATGGTCTTGGTTAACTCTTTGGTGACTTAAGCATGTGAGGCGTAACGGAAGAAGATGTTTCTTATAACAGTCTCCACCTTTATGGAAATGCATTCGGGGAGGCATAACTCCATCCACGGCTCTTTTTGGTGCAACATTCCTTTTCTTTATGAGATAACTCGTGTCGGGCCTGGATCTGGGCCTTTGATTTGTTTGGGTCTGGATTTGGGCTCTGTTTACGTTTCCTCATTAGCGGGCCTTACCTGGGCCTCTGTAATTGACTTTATTCCTATTGGGCTTTATGAGCTGACCCAATAGGTTGCTCGAGGTATTCTCGTGATGGGTCTCTATGCCACGTGTACGGTCGTGATGGTCAGACTATTATGATGTATCATCAGTTGCTCCCCCTAGTTAGTGGGCATGCTGACGTGGCCACTAACTTTGGTGACGGTTTGTCTTTCGATTTCATCATTACCTTGTATTTAATGCTGTCAATTGCTTTTCGCGAGTTGGTGTCTCGATCCTTTGCTTGCCCATTCATTTTTTGCGCACATTTTTTGGATTTCGCATAGCCATCATATCTCACACGTTGTCCCATGAGCGTCTCTTCATTGCTCGGCTCTATAAAAGGAAATGTGAGAAATACGTTTTTCCCTCTTCATGTTATCTTTGAATTTAGGGTTTGTTTGTTCTTTCATCTTCTTCATTTTCATTGCTTCTTCACTCTTCAACGATGTCTGTTGTTGACAAGTTAAGTGGTAAGTCGCTAACTCTGTGCGAGGCTCATTACTCTCCTAATAGAGCTTCTTAGTCGACTCTGGAGACTCTTCGTTTTGATTTATAATCTTTCGCCCGACCTCGAGATTGTTCTGCATGGACAGGATGATAGCCCTTGTAACCCAAAGGCAGGATACATCACACTGTATTCGTGCATGTTCTCTTCTGGCTTTCGATTTTCGGTTTTGGAGCTGTTCTGGGAGTATCTGAATTTTCTAGGCATTCCTCCTACCCAAATGGGCCCTAATGGTTGGAAGGTGATGGTCTCTTCTTATGCGAGGGCTATTCTTTATAGTATTCCTTTAACTGCTAGGATTTTGCATTCGGTGGTCGGTCTGTTGGTGTACAGAGATATCTGCTTCATTCGTTCTCCTTATTGTTTCGAGAAACTCAGTGATGACATTCGTGGTTGGTCGCGGTCTTGATTTTATGCTTTCGTGATCTTTGGCTACTTCCGATTGCGAGGTCGTTTGATTTTTCGATCATTTTGAGTCCCCAAAAGGCGAAAGAATCTTCTCTTATCCGTTAAGGAACGGAAGATCAGTGAAAGATTCTTTAAGCTTCACCGTTTCCGAGTAGAGGCGTTTCTTTCCGAGGGCATCCTGGAACGTAGTGGTTTATACACTATGAGTGAAGCGGAATGAGTTTTATTTACTGAGTCTCGTGCTAAGGCCTATGTTGCTCGTGAGGCGTTAGTGATGCTAGCATTGATTGGGAAGTGAGCTCGGTCCGAGATGTTACGGATCTCAGTGCTCCTTTTATTACTTTCGTTCCTGCTTCACGAAAAGGAAAACTTGCGAGGTTTACGAGTCCATCAAGGAGATTGCCCGTAGATCCTGGTCGAGTTTCGATGAAGACCCGACTCTCGACTCGTAGTTCTGTTCGGTTTGTGACTCGTCAGAGTTCTGTTTGGGATATTGCTTTTCGCCCAAGTCCTTCCCACGATGATGCTACAAAAGGAGATCGTGAATTTCTTGAGGAGGCTGAGGAGCTAAGGCCCGCGTTGAAACGGAGCAAAAAGGAGACTATTCGTCTACTGGATGACGATGAAATGAAACTTCTTTCTGCTTATGGTGTTTCGGTTACTGCTGAATTGTCTAATGACGATCCTCGAGTCATTAATGAGAAAATGCTCCAGTTAGCGGTGGAGAAGTCTAAAAACATTGTTGGAGGTCAGAGTTTCATGGATCAATCTCGCTCTCATTCTATTGATGTCAGCGAAGCAACCGGGTTCCTAGTTTCTTCTCCTGTTCGTCAGGTATACTACTACTGTTGCTACCGTCAGTCCTTCCCTTGCCGTGGACGCTTCTCGAAGGGAGGGTAAACATATTTTTTCTGTTGTTACTGTTGTTCCTTCCGTTCTCCCTGTTATCAAAGATGGTTATTCGGTTCTTCCGAATCCTCACGTCCTTCATCCACGAATTAGTTGGATTGTGCCTGGGCCGAAGGATATTCGTATCAAGTTTGACGACAAGTTCTGTTGGTTTACTTAGCTCGATGTGTAGGACAATGCACGTAAATTGGTAAGTAAATGGTACAGGCGGTTGGTAGAAAGGCCTTCGATGCCCCTGCTTGACTCGTTTGATCATATCGACCATGGTCTTGAGCTGATAATGGATGAGATGAATCATCTCGCTTATGCAGGGGTAATGGGCTCGATTTATTGAGCTGGTCGTGATCAAGTGGCTCTTTTGGAAAGGAGGTTGGCAACGTTATTGCTGGTATTTTATCATGTTCTTTCTCAATTTGATGTGTTGAAAATGCAATGCGCATGCTTGGAGAAAGCTGCAGTGGCTGCTTGGAAGTCTTTGACGAATGCGAAAAATATGCAGGATAAATCCGCTGCTGAGCTTGACTATTTGAAAGCCAAGTTAGATGAGGTTTGCGCCCATCTACGTGATGTAAAAAAAGAGTTATCCACTGAGAAAACAGCTTTTGATGAAGCTTCTCGTACTGAATTGGAGCAATCCGTTATGTGTGATGTCGTTGAGAGGGGGTGGAACATATAACTACCACGCTTAATGATGTCAAGGCAAATGCTTCTGGTATGCTCTCCACTGTTGAAGGGCAGCTTGCTGCGACGAAAAATGAACTCGCTGTTGCTAAGGATAGACTTCGTGTGGTCGAAGCCGAAGATTGGAAGTGAGTTGTTGACAGGTGGGTTGAGCTTCTTGATTATATCGACGGGCTCAATGACGATTTGTCTAAGTATCGTCACCTGGTTGGTGAAGCTTTTGAGGATGACGATGTCGAGGAATCTGTTTCAGCAGCAAAAGAGCCATTGCTTCTTCTACCGTTGAACACTCCAAAGCCATTAACATTCCCCTATCCTTAAAAAAGTTCTTCTCCTATTCCAGCGAGTACTGATCCTTCCATTGCTTTTGTTTCTTCTCCCACTTCATTATGTCATTTTTCGGATGTAACAGAGTGGTGCTATTAATAAAAATTGACTTTTGTTGTTTTTTTCTTCTTTTTGGTTTTGTTGTAGCTATTGTGACTTTTGCATCGAATTCTTTTATAAGTGCTTTCGTGCATAGGCTCATTGCTCGTCTAATGGTTGGTCACTATTGTCCTTCTTGATTTGCTGTAAATAGTTGCTTTCGCTTGTACTTTTTCGTATCGCATTGACTTGTTCTCTTAATTCCGACTTTGTGTATGTCAGTTTGAAGTCCTTTTGTTAATATATTTGTTCAGCATTTACTTCGTCAACTCGACATCTTGGTCGACTCGAAGTTTTGTGTTTAGTTGACTCGGGTGTCTACGCTTTACTTCATTAACTCGACGTCTCGGTCGATTTGAAGTTTCTGTGTTTAATTGACTCGGGTGTCCAACGTTTACTTCATTAGTTCGACATCTTGGTCGATTCGAAGTATTTTTGTGTTTAGTCGACTCGGGTGTCCAACCTTTACTTCGTTAGTTCGACATCTCGGTCGATTCAAATTTCTTTATGTTCAGTCGACTTTGGGGTCCAACCTTTACTTCGTTAACTCGACATCTCGGTCGAGCCAAAGCTTTTGTGTTTAGTCGACTTGGGTGTCCAACCTTTATTTCGTCAACTCGACGTCTTGGTCGATTCAAAGATTTTGTGTTTAGTCGACTCGGGTGTCCAACCTTTACTTCGTTAACTTGACGTCTCAGTCGATTCAAAGTTTTGCGTTTAGTCAACTCGGGTGTCCAACCTTTACTTCGTTAACTCGACATCTTGGTCAATTCGAAGCTTTTGTGTTTAGTCGACTCGGGTGTCCAGCCTTTACTTCGTTTGGTGCGACAATTCTAGTCGACCTGAAGTCATTTTAGTTAGTTGACTCTTTGTCCAACTTTTACTTTCTTGGTTGATCAGACAATAAGTTTATTGTGAATACTCGACTTGCGTCTTGATTCCTTTTGGGATTTTTACATCGATTGTTTCGTATAGCTTTGCTATGAAGTTGTTTGCCTTTGTGAAATGTCAATTCTGAAAATTAAACATTATTGATTCTTTGGCCATTTCTAGTAGTTGTTTTTCTGAAGTGGTTTCGTTACACTATGGAGTGTTTCTTCTTTTATTCTTGCGTCACTAATGTCTATCCTCGCGTTGGCGTCTTGTGCCTCTATTGTTCCTTTTAATTTATGACCTTTTTGCTTGGGCCGTTATTGCTCCCCGTTTGGCATTGCTTGTTAAAGCCTGATAGAGTTTATTGCCGTTAATTTCAGATGGAGATTTTATTAACCTAAATTAATAAGTTAATAAACCCTACTTGTAATACCGAAAGTGCACGATTGTCTAACTAGTAGACAGTGGCAAACACGGGTCGATCACACGAGGATTGACGAGACAGTCGAATTCTAAGAATTATTTAAACTAATTTAGAGTTGGGGGTTACAGCAGATGTAAATTATTAAATTAAGAGAATGGAATTGAACACTTAAAGATTAAACTGATAAGATGATAATGGAGTGGACCGAGACATCGAATCCACCACAGGGCCTTCGAGATTTGTGTAATCTAAATTATTGTTTTCGAGAATCAATACGACTAATCTGAAGATTAATCTACATTCACAATTGATTTCAGCAAAGGCATAAACCCCTAGCATTGCATGTCTTTCTACAGCACACACAATCACAAGTTTAACTTAACTAATTCTAAATCCCTAGCATTGCATGTCTTCTTACGGCACACATAATCACAGATTCAAATTAATTGATTAAAACAGACTTCGAATATCAACAAAGGGAACTTCTAACTACCAATTAGGCTAGATAATTATTCCGGATATAATCGGTAAAATAAAATTATTGAAATTCATAAATCAACTGTGTTTAACATTCAAGTATATAGAAAACAATAAATTTAGATACGACAAACTCTAGAAAACCCTGTGGTTTCATCTTCGCCTTGGAGCGGGGTCTAGAAGATCATGATGGATGATGTCACAACGTCAATAGAGGTGAAATCCATCTCAGCACGAACACACATCCCGAAAAAGAGCTGCTGGTGGACTGTGGTGGCTCAGACAAAAACCTGGGGTGCAAATACCCTGATTGAAAATCAGTTTTATCCCTCCCTTTTTCCTGTGTTTCTTCCTCACGAGCTTCTTCTCCACTTCTCTGTTCTCCTGCTGTGAGTTGTTTCAGTACCTGCAAAAGAGAGGGAGAGATGGAAGAACAGAGAGAACGAAGTGACACGAAGGAGGTGAAGCAGGGGGTGTTGGTCTGTGCGCTCTCTATGTCTGGGCTGCTCAGTTCTATCGCGAGGTGGCGTGGGTTGCTAAAGAAGAAGAACAAGTAGAGAGAGACGACGAGAGAGGAGAGAAAAGGGTTGCACTGTGGCTGTTGTTTGGCGTGATGGAACAGGGGCTGCTCTGTTTTGGTGGTGGTGTGTGTGGGTCGTATTGGCTGCGAAAAAGAAGAGGGGGCACGCAGGAAGAGAGAAGACGGCTGATGGTGGCCTGTGATTGTGCGAAACAGTGTGAGGAAGAGGTTTCAGTGGTGGTGTGCTGATGTGTGGGCGGTAATGTTGTGGAGGAAAAAGAAGAAGTGGTGATGCCGAGATGATCGCTCTGCTGGCTCTCTTATCGAACTAGGATCGCTGGGAAAGTGGATGTGGCCTGGTGGCTGGAAAAAGATAGAAGGAGGAAAGAAACGTAGGGAAAGATATTCGGGAAAAGAAGGGAGAAAGGAATTCTTCTCTTTCCTTGTTAGGTTGGGTTTGCTTTTGGGCTTGGGCTTTGGTTAAATCAGGTGGACTTAGGTTTGTTTGGGTTAGGTTTAGACATGTGACCCGCTATTTTGTATCACCATTAGAATCAACCAATTTATCATTCCTCAAATTGTCGCCTTAATGCGATTTCATCTTTCACGCTCAAATTCCTACAAAACCATGAAAACCAAATAATTAGAATAAAATATAATAATTGAAACACTGAAAAATATAAACTAAGGGATATATTATGTAATAATTACGTGAATATCAAATACCCCCAAACCTATATTTTGCTAGTCCTCGAGCAAAACAATAAAAATAAAATTTTAACTCACTTTCGCAGGAATCATCGATTGCACTTTCCTTAAATGTGCAACAAGGCTTTAAACCCCTAGATTACCTGTAGTGGACGAGTTATAGTCTCGTGAGGGTTTCCATAAATGTTACCTACAAACATTATGACTCAATAAATTTCAAAAACATGGTAACTTGATTACTCTATCTATTATCCTCAGAGTAATAATCTAATTGCCAAAAATTTCAGAAAACAACTAACAGTGTCACAATAATATATCAAAGAGTCTAACAACGATTTAATAATAGGTTAAATAAATTTCATCAATTATTCTCAACTCGAAGTGTGTGTGTGTGCATGGCCTTATCAACATAACTTTCTTTTTCTTAGTAAAGATACGACTATATAACTTTTGGATAGTACGCTTCGACTACAAATCTCTCTTGTCACTCAGGAATGAATCACTCAGAGATTGGTTAGTTATCACTCAATTTATATGTGAGAAAGAGAATAAATCATGGAAACACAAACATCTCACATATAATAATCATGAAAAACAGACTTTTAAAAGAATGAAATGAATATGATCTCATGGACATGAATATCAATTACTTTGAGAATATTGAATCAAACTCCATAGTTCTTGTCTATTTAATCTCCACGTCTACGAACCAGACCTTTACTTAAGATCAATTAGGTCTTTATTAGGTTGAAATGAGGCTAAGATTTTGGCTAACAATAATGGAAAAAGATATACAAAAATTCTTTGAGACTGGATACACAACGACATGTTTTCCCCTTCTGCACAATAAAACATTTCAGTCCCGAGGATTCATGGAATATTTAGTTTCAACTCTTTTTATTTGCCAATTCCAAAAATATATCAACCATACACAATCTCAAGGACATTGGGTAAGGATAAAAATAGTATGGGATATTACTCCCTAAGTGGAGTAGGTAATGAAGATGGGGTTAGTAAAGAAAAAGTCTATTCAAAGGCTCAAAGGGCTGCAAACGGATATTTATTATTAGGTAGGCTAAAAAGGCTAAAAACGGTTCAAAGAAATGTCTATATCACTTTCTAAGCTCTAGTCGGTATTACGACATCTCAACTAAATAAACCAAGAAGTTTTAGTGTAATAATTCAATTTTAATGTCATTCTCAAAGCAATCAATAAAAGAAACAAGAATAATGAGATCATCAACGAAATAATGCGGACTCAAGTAAAGTTAGAGTTTATTTAATAACCCTCAAGAAAAATAGAATGTCTCAAAACTCACAAGGGTTAAGTCTTCACTATTATTCTAAGGTTTTCTAATTAATATCTTACGGATTAACTTCAAATTATGCTAACTCGACTTATAGTGCAAGAGTGGTCGAGTCGAAAAAATATCATTAAATATATTTAACTTAAAGATAATATCGAACCATATGTTTCCACTTAATATATCAACGTGACAAGTGAAAGCATGTATTTCTCAAATTTAAAAGCATACTTGAAAGCACATTCTCTTTATTAGAAAGGAACTCAGATTTTGAATGCATTTTCAAATCAAAAAAATTTCACACAATCATAATTAACTATATATTCAATGGAGATTGAGTAGAATACAATAGTCAATTGTGAAATACATTTAAGTTCAAAATTTTTGAAGAATAAAGAAAAACTCATAAACCTCACCCCAAAACCTAAACCAAACATTGTCCTCAGTGTATAAAATGATGATCATGACAAATGGAGGAAAAAGAAAAGATGAGAGCTAGAGTGATATTACCATGGGAAAGCTTTTACCAATTTCGACGAAATCGTCCACCAATGAACACTCAAAAACATAAAAACTGTGGACTCATCATGATAAATTGATAAAAACAATATAGGACAAAAAAAAATATACAAATGAAAAAAAGTTACATGCATCAGTTGTAAGTCAAAATTGTTACGGAGCTAATGAATATAAGTGAAATGCGACTAGAAAGAATTCGAAAATCAATCCAGACTGACCATAATGACACAACTGAAGCTAGGCTGCCTCCTAGGAGCGTTTGGTTTAACGTCGTCAGCTCGACATATATTCTTCCTCATAAATGATGTTCCATGAAATGATGAGGAAGAACATAGCGAACACTCCCCCAAACCTAAACACTTAGTCCACGATGTTGACTAGATCATATAGCAACAATCGAAAAAGTTGAGGATCCGTCCAACATATAGTAGCACCCACATGCAGCACAACAGAAACTAACACATCCCTAAAACGATGAATATGCCATGCAAAATCATAGAGAAAATGCAAACGAACCCACGATCGTAAAGAAGTCATAGGGATCCGGAGCAGAAAGTTGTCACCAATATGGATATCCAGGAAATGACTCTTTCCTACTCTTAAAAAGGTACATCCTATGTCTGGTGTCAAATCAGAAGATTGAATGTGTTGCACTATAGGATGGTCAAAACTAAAATCATCCCTTAAAAACAAGGGATCCACATAGGTAGCGTCAGTGACTATTAAATGGATGGAAAGAGGTATGTCTATAGATATATCAGGTGGTACAGGCTCATCATAACAAAATGAATTGCACAAAGATGACGAGCTAGACAACTCAACAACACCCCCAAACCTGGAATCAACATTATCTATGGGATATATTCTCTCCAAAGAATGATGAGAAACAGACTTCATGTAGGAGTCACTAAAAGGACATATGTCAAATGGGTCATCATGAAAAGGCGAGAAAGGGAATGGGTCAGAAAGCCCAATAGTATCAGCAGAAGGGTTCATTTTTGACTGACTGAGTGGAAAAAGTTCCACTTTAGGCTTCCATGTGTAACCCGAATCCATAATAGGGGTTGAATAAAGCAAAACATTCACTTCCCTAATGAAATCATCAATATCGAAGTCTAAACCGAAGTGAGTCAAACATGCTACTAAGGGAGCATCTGATGCAGACTGCAATAAAGAATTCTCCACTGAACTCGCAATCATGTTAACTTCACAAACATCCTCGGACTCAGGAAGTTGTTGGCTTACATTAAAAACATTGAGTTCGACGGTCATGTTGCCAAATGATAGTTTCATGATTCCATTCCTACAGTTAATAATAACATTAGATGTGGCAAAAAATGGACCACCCAAAATAACTGGAATGTGACTGGAGGGGCTGTGAACAGGTTGTGTATAAAGAATTATGAAGTCCACTGGAAAATAGAATTTTTCAACCTTAATGATCACATCCTCAATAACACCGCGGGGTACTCTGATTGACCTATCTACTAATTGCAGTGTTAATTTAGTCGGTTTTAGTCCGCCGAGACCTAATTGCTCATAAACAGAGTATGGCAACAAATTAACACTCGCCCCCAAATCCAACACTGCCTTATCAATCATATGATCACCGATAACACAAGAAATAGTCAGGCACCCAAGATCTCTATATTTAGGCGGAGTTCTGTGTTGAATAATTGAGCTTACTTGCTCAGCGAGGAAGGCTCTCTTTTTCACATGTAGCTTTTGCTTCTGTGTGCAAAGATCCTTAAATTTTTTGGCATAGATAGGAACTTGCTTAATAGCATCAAGCAATGGAATATTAATGTGAACTTGTTTAATAATATCCATTACATCGTTAGCATTTGTTCCTTTCTTTGCTGGAGCTAACTGTGATGGAAA
Organism: Berberis vulgaris; assembly: GCA_963556465.1. Lineage (NCBI taxonomy): Eukaryota > Viridiplantae > Streptophyta > Magnoliopsida > Ranunculales > Berberidaceae > Berberis > Berberis vulgaris. The sequence goes on from OY747135.1 coordinate 62,978,808, forward strand.
CGGTGCCCTAGGCAAATAAGATGCTTGAGTGGGGTCAGAGTCAAAAGGCACATTTTTAGAAGGTGAGGCTTTATCAGCCTCCTTGTCAGATGAAGATGCATCCTGCTTTGACTTAGACGCAGATGCAACGACACTCGAATCGTGCACTTGTACCCGATTGTCAACATGTTTTCCACTCCTAAGGGTAGTAATAGATTGGACATCTTCAAGGGTTGACTCAGATGTATTACCAACTGTGAATTTACCCTTCGGTTTGGAACAGGTTGACTAAGAAATCTCCTTGGCTCTCTCTCAGAAGAAGACTGAGTAATCTTACTCACAACTATCTCAAGTCTATTGAGGGCTTGAGATTGGTGTTGAGTCATGGCTTTTAACTCATATATGTCCTTAGAATTCTGCTCAATTATACTTTCTGAGTGCTGCAAAAACCAATTAATCATTTCCTCTAAACTTGATGTGTTGGATGGAAGAACTTGGTTAAGGTGGGGCCTAACAAGGCTAGAGGCTTGAGGAGCCTGGAAGAAAACAACAGGTCATGGGCCCAGGGAAGATTTGGATGTTTGGCGAACCCTGAATTGTAATAGTTAGGTTGCGGATTATTGCCAGGTCGCCGCATCGCATTAAAAGAGTTGACTTTCTCAGCATAGTATGCAGGATAATTGTTTTGCAAGTCACAATTAGCTATTGAATGACCAGGATTTGAACATGCAGCATAGACTTCAGATGAAATGTTTACGGGAAGTGCAGGTTGAGTAAAATTCAAAAGTGCATCTATTTTTTGAGCCATGGTCATAACAATTGTCTCTAACTTTGAGGTTGAAGGAGGTGAACAGATGTATCTCTAATAATCCCATTGTTGAGAATTTTCGGAAAACGTTTCAAAGAATTCCCATATCTCATTGACACTCATCTTAATTAATGACCCACCACTAGTGGCATCAATCATACAACGGTTTTGAGGAGTTAAACCGTCTTGGAAGTATTGAACTAGCCGCCACTTCTCGAATCCGTGATGGGGATACCTGACAATGAGCTCATTGAACCTTTCCCAACATTCATAGAAATGTTCGCCCTCTTTTTGTTGAAAATTAGATAAATCTCGTCGGAGGGCATTTGTTTTATGAATGGGGAAATACTTAGTCAATAAATTTCTTGAAAACACATCCCACGTTGTGATGGATCCAAATCTAATGAGTTTAACCACGATTTCGCCTTATCTTTCAGAGAAAAAGGAAATAACCTAAGACGGACCGAATCATCAGAAAAGTTTTGGTACTTCAGGGTAGCGCAGATATCAAGAAATTCTTTGACATGAAGATAAGGGTCCTCTTTCTCAAAACCATAAAAAGAGGGCAAGAGATGAATAATACATGGTTTGAGTTCAAAACTATTTGCACTTGTATTAGGTAAGACAATGCAAGATGGAGCACTACTAGGAAGAGGGGCAAAGTAATCCTTAAAGGCCTTCCTCTCAGCCATCTCAGTGGACAAGGATGATGAACCTAAATAGGTAATGGGGACTTCAAAGAACTCCTCGAGATCTTGTCGGACAAGCCTACTCTTAGAGTCACGAACCCAGGTATGCATAAACTACTGGATATCGAAGGTTCAAAGTCAACACTCCTAAACAGGCTTCAAATTTTTATATATATATTTTTTATTAAAAAATTTTAATTAATTTTTTTAATGCAAGCCTAACCGCTATATGAAGATGACCTAACTCTAAAAAATAAAAACAACGGAACCCTAAATGACACCTAAATGATGCACAAACAAAAAGAATGGCAGACCACCCTAGAGTTTTTTTTTACTAATGCAGGGCTGAAATTCAATTCAATTTACCTAACCGTGGGAGAGGCACAATAATTTCCTATCAATCCGTCACTATAGAGTTGTTCCTACCTCTTTTTCCACTCTCTAGCTCAAAGTGAAATGCCAGTTAAATAATTGTTCCCAAATGGAATATGTTCCTTCACTTGACCACTTTAAGCTATCAAACGTCCAAAGAGGGTCCCTATGAGCGTCACACCTGTCCTAGATAATTATCTTGCTACAAATTTTAAATATTGAAGGCCTAGGTTCTTAACCCTGAAATAGATGGTGATTAACCTATCAGCGGGAGAGGGCACTAAAGTTTCAACTCAATCCTGCCACTATTCAAATTTGCATGCAATACTACCTCTGGCGTGAACCTCTTTTGGGTTACTTGCGATGCCGGGTAGAAGTCGATTACTGAGAGTTTCCTCGCGAATCGCAATATTTCACTTCTTTCCCACTTGAGCTCCTATGTGTGTGACTGCCTGCAAAATAATTCAAACTCAAGCAAATAAAACAAATAAGAAAGTGACTCGTAACACTGTTCCTAAAAAGAAATTTAAATCTAATTTATAAACTAGCAAAAAAACCCTAGATTTCGATTGTACCCTTACAATCCCCGGCAACGGCGCCAAAAAATTATAGAGATTTTATTAACCTAAATTAATAAGTTAATAAACCCTACTTGTAATACCGCAAGTGCACGACTATCTAACTAGTAGACAGTGGCAAATACGGGTCGATCCCACGACAATTGATGAGACGGTCGAATTCTAAGACTTATTTAAACTAATTTAGAGTTGGCGGTTACAGCGGATGTAAATTACTAAATTAAGAGAATGAAATTGAACACTTAAATATTAAACTGATAAGATGATATAAGAGTGGATCGAGACATCAAATCCACCACAGGTTCTTCGAGATTTGTGTAATCTAATTTTTTTTTTCGAGAATCAATACGACTAATCTAAAGATTAATCTACATTTGCAATTGATTTTAGCAAAGGCATAAACCCCTAGCATTGCATATCTGTCTACGGCACACACAATCACTGGTTTAACTTAAATAATTCTAAACCCCTAGCATTGCATGTCTTCTTACGACACACACAATCACAGATTCAAATTAATTGATTAAAGCATGCTTCGAATATCAACAAAGGGAACTTCTAACTACCGATTAGTCTAGATAATTATTCCAGATATAATTGGTAAAAGCAAATTATTGAAATTCAGAAATCAACTGTGTTTAACATTCAAGCATATAGAAAACAATAAATTTAGATACGACAAACTCTAGGAAATCCTGTGGTTTCATCTTCGCCTCGGCACGGGGTCTAGAAGATCATGGTGGATGATGTCACAACATCAATGGAGGTGAAATCCGTCTCAGTATGAACACACATCCTGAAAAATAGTTGCTGGTGGACTGTGGTGGCTCAGACAGAAACCTGGGGTGCATATAGCAAGATTGAAAAATCAGTTTTCTCCCACCCTTTTTGCTTGTGTTTCTTCCTCGTGAGCTTCTTCTCTGCTTCTTCGTTCTCCTTGCTGCGAGTTGTTCCGGTATTTGCAAAAGAGAGGAAAGATGGAAGAACAGAGATAGAACGAAGAGACACGAAGGAGGTGAAGCAGGGGGTGTTGGTCTATGCGCTCTCTATGTCTGGGCTGCTCGGTTCTATCGCGAGGTGGTGTGGGTTGCTGAAGAAGAAGAACATGCAGAGAGAGAAAGATGAGAGAATAAAAAAAAGGATTGCAGTGTGGCTGTTGTTTGGCGTGATGGAACATGGAGGAGAAGGACTAGGAGCAGGGGCTGCTCTGTTTCGGTGGTGGTGTACATGGGTCGTATTATCTGCGAGAGAGAAGAGGGGACACGCAGAAAGAGAGAAGACGGTTGATGGTGGTCTGCGATTGTGCGAAACAGGGTAAGGAGGAGGTTTCAGTGGTGGTGCGTTGGTGTGTGGGCGGTGATATTGTGGAGGAAGAGGAAGAGGTGGTGATGGCGAGATGATCGCGCTGCCGGTCCTCCTATCAAACGAGGATCTCCGGCAGAGTGGATGTGGCGTGGTGGCTGGAAAAAGAGAGGAGGAAAGAAACGTAGGGAAAGAGATTTGGTAAAAGAAGGGAAAGAGGAAACCTAAATATTCCTTTTTCCTTGTTAGTTTGGGTTTGCTTTTGGGCTTGTGCTTTGGTTAAATTAGGTGGACTTAGGTTTGTTTGGGGTAGGTTTAGACATGTGATTCGCTACTTTGTACCACCATTAGAATCAACTAATTTATCATTCCTCAAATTGTCACCTTAATGCGATTTCATCGTTCACGTTCAAATTCCTATAAAAACGTGAAAACAAAATAATTAGAATAAAATATAATAATCGAAACACTAACATATATAAATTATGGGATATATTATGTAATAATTACGTGAATATCAATTTCCTTATAAGTAACTTTGACTGCATTTGTATCTGATGTCAGGATCTTCGAGTTGGTTTGTGCAGTCGCCTCCAGAGCGTTCACCTTTTGACTTCGATATAGGTCTTTCGGGTGAGAGTTGCTTCTTTCCCGGGGCGGATGCAGTATAAAGCATATATCAATTCCCTGGACTATTTTTTGATTATGTGGCTGCTGCATCCGCCTTTTCTTTACCTTTGAATTGTTTGTCTGGTATGCTGATAAACTCATCCAATCATCTTCTCTGGATCCAATGCTTGATTTCTTCTTTTAACTTGTAGCAGTCCTCAGTATCATGTTCGTGATCTTTGTGAAAAGAGCAGTATTTGCTCTTGTCTCGTCCTTCTAGGTCTCCTTTTGGCCAGTTGACATTCTCCCAGTTCGATATGTGCTTTAAGATGTCGGTTCGTCTTGTTTTAAGGGTTGTGTACGGCTTGTACTCTTTCGTCATTATGCTGGTTATTCACTAATGACTGGGTCGTGCCGATTGCATTTTCCTGAATTCTTGTTGGTTGGACTCAATACGTCTGTTGCTCCGATGTTTTTTTGAATGATTGTTGTCCTTTTTCCTCGCAACTTTCATTTTTTTGAGGGAGATATATTTTTGTGCTATTTTTAGCAGGACCATCAAGCCTTTTGAAGTTTCCAAGTTGAGGGCATCGAAGAAGGGGCATCTCTTCTGCCCAATCACGAAAGTTGCAGTGGTTGTGTTGTCGCTGCATCCGTCAATCATTGTTAACTCGTTGGTGAAGCGAGTGACATACTCTCGTATTGTTTCTTCGGCTTTTGTTGGATGTGCAGGAGGTAGTGGATTCATTTCCTCATCCGCTAGCTCCCAATGAATTTGGTAATGAAAGCGGTGGCTAAGGCCTAAAAAGAGTCTATTGACCTCGGCAGCAGGCTATTGAACCAATTCATTATTGTGGACGTGATGCTGGTTGGGAACATTTTGCATAAGATCGACTATGTGGTCTCTTTCAGGGTCATCATGTGGTTGAAGTGCCTCAAATGATCGGCTGGGTCGGAAGTGCCATCATATACCTCGAACTTTGGCGGAGTGAACTTTTTTGGCATTGCCTTCTTCATGAGTGAGTTGGAAAATGATGGCTTGGCTAACTCGTACAGTACGTTGGGATCCATGACTCTGATCCTGAACGGGATCTCAGCAATCGTTCCGCCGCACTGCAGAGTTTTGTCAAGGTGGAGCTCACTGTTCTTGATGTTTCCCTATTGGGATTCAGTTAGGGCTTCGTGACTTCCTTGAGTTCGGATAGTGAAATTTTGTTGAGGTAGTGCTGGAGCAGGGTCGACTGGCTGAACGTGTTCCTGGGTGATTTTCTTTAGCATCTTTGTCATGTATTTCATCTGGGTTATGAGCAAATCCACCCGAGGGTCCGTGGCAACCCTGCTAGTCGTTTGGGTTGTCTGGACTATTGCGTGTAGAGGATCCGCATTCTCAGATGCTATTGGTCTAGTGATCCGGGCTATTTCTTCTCCTCTAGCTATCAGTGACGCATAAGAAGGGGAGTTGTCATGATCTGCATACTGCATTATTTTCTCCGATGGCTTGTCGATCTCTTGTTAGGTTGTGGTGAGCTTTATCACTGTGTATTTTGTTTTTAGGGAAGGAAACTTGTCGTTCCCCACGGACGTCGCCAAATTGATGCGTCCAAAAAATCGTCCTCCTATGAGTTTGATCTTCAAAGCAACTGTTAGACTGCCAATGACCACATTTTTGGTGGTCGAAGACACTCCGATGCTTAAATCAGTAACTTTGTTGGAATAAAGATGTAAATCTTGACAAAACTCATTTAAAGTTGCATACCTTTGTCGAATGTTCCCTTTTACCTTTTATAATGGTTGTGGTTAACTCTCTGCGTGACTTAAGCATGTGAGGCGCAACATAATGAGATGTTTCTTTTAACAGTTTCCTCATTTATGGAGATGCGTTCGGGGAAGCGTAACTCCCTCCACGATTCTTTTTGGTGCAATGTTCCTCTTCTTTATGAGAGAACTCATGCCAGACCTGGATCCTGGCTTTGATTTGTTTGAGCCTGGATTTGGGCTCTGTTTACATTTTCTCATTAGCAGACCTTACCCGAGCTTCTGTAATTAGTTTATTCCTAGTGGGCTTCATGAGTTGGCCCAATAGGTTGCTCGTTGTATCCTCGTGATGGGTCACTATGCCACATGTACATCCGTGATGATCAGTCTATTTTGATGTATCATCAGCATAACAAAAGAAATTTAAAAAAAAAAAACTAAAGATATATGAAACTATTGAAAAAAAAACTAATAATATAAATAGAAAGACAAAAAACAATTAAGAAACTATAAAAAAAAATAAATAAATAAATAAATAAACCATGTAAATGAAACAGATCTATTAATTATAAGATGAATAAAAACATTAGATGAAATGAAACATTTTACATAGAACAAACGAGAAATAGCTAGTATAAGTAAATATTAAATTACCATATTGAAGCCACAATCAAAGTTATAATCCATGAAGAACCTTAGCTACAACTGATAAGAAACATCTTGATAAAATAATAATGGAAGAACAAAATATGAGGATTCCATATAACTTTTGTTCCACAATTGAGAAATCCAAAAAAAAGTTAAAAATAAAAACACTAAGCATAAACCATTAAACAACAATTTCATCTATGAAAAATAAAATTCACATCACATGACATCCATTAAACTAATAACACAATTAAAAAAAAAGAACCTAAAAAACTAATGATAAACTATACACAACTACAAAATCAAGTAACAAATTGAAGTATTAACCAAAGAAAACATACTATGATGAAAACTAAACAACATTTTGAAATATCAACACCAATAAATGCGTAAAAGATTAGCACCGATTCTTATGTTGATTTAGATTTAGTAGTGAAATTCTTCCGGTGCATTTTTTTTTTTAAAGAAATCAAATTGAGAAATAAGACATTGTATATTTGAAAAGCTTTAATCTTGAAAGGCGTAGAATAGAGCATTGATCTTGGAATAGATAGAACAAAGAAATTCTCTATGATGCATCTTCAAAATAAGCAATAGAATAGAGTATTAATCTTGGAATATATAGAATAAATAAAATTCTTCAGGATTCATCCTTCAAGATAAATCAAGCAATGGAAAGAATTAAGGATTTTCTTGGAAGGAATAGGTTGAGACCTTGTGATGAATTTATAGAGGGGGATGAATGTTTCTTCGTTACGGTTACAAATTGAGAAATGAAAGAGCTTCGAGAATTCAGGTGAAAATTTTGAAATTGTGAATCAAAATAACTTGTCATTAATTATGATTGGGTTGTGGGATTTAATTACGAAACATGCATTTAGTACGATTAGACATGTGTTCAAATGAATTTAGCTAGAATTTGATAGACTTTTAATGTCCTCACAACTTAATTAAAATTAAATGAAATCTCATAATTATAGTGTGAGAGAATATTTCTAAACAATGAGGATGAAATTTTTGTCTCTTCATTGATTTTTTTTTCTTTTTTGGTTGAATAGTGGGAGAAAAAAAATGAGGTAATCTCTTCAAAAGTGTGTTGAAAGACTTTCAATTTTTTCATAACATAAAATAGAAACAAAACTAATAATTATGATAGGATGAACCTCTCTTATTTTATCAACTTCCTTTTTTTTGTGGATTTTTCTCATTTTTTCTTTGTTTCTAAAGCATGTCACCTCATCATTGGAGGCCTAAGAGAGAGCAACACCTAAGATGAGAGCTTTTTCTATCTTAGTCTCTTTTTATATAGCCATAATCAAAGTTATATTCTGATAAAACCCTTATTTACAATTGATAAGAAAAAACAAGAAAAAAATTTATGAAAGAACATAAAAATATGAAGATTCCATATAACTTTTGTTCCACAACTGAGAAATAAAAAAATAATAAAAACACTAAGCATGAACCATTAAATTATAATGTCATCTATGAAAAACTAGCCATGAAAAAAATTTATATCACATGATATCCATTAAACTAATAGCACAATTAAATTAAAAAAAAAAAAAAAACTTATGATAGACTATACACAACTACAAAGACTAAGAAATAAATTGAAATGTTAACCAAAGAAAACAAACTATAATGAAAAGTAAATAACATCTTGAAGTATCAACACCAATATATAGATAAAAGGTTACTACTAATTTTCATGTTGATTTGGATTTTGCAGTGAAATTCTTCTGCGTGCATCCTTTAAAATTGATCAAATTAAGAAATAATACTTTGTATATTTGAGAATCTTTAATCTTGAATGGAGTAGAATAGAGCATTAATCTTCGAATAGATAGAGCAAAGGATTTCTCCATGGTCCATCCTTCATGATAAACAATAGAATAAACAGTTAATCTAGGAATAAATAAAGTAAAGGAAATTATTTAGGGCGCATCCTTCAAGATAATCGAGCAAAAAATTAAGGATTATCTTTGAAGAATAGGTTGAGACCTTGAGATGAATTTATAGAGGAGAATCAGTGTTTCTTCGTTACGTTACAAAGTAAGGAGATAAAAGTGCTTTCTTAAGTTGTAAATCAAAATAACTTGTCATTAATTATGATTGGATTGTGGGGTTTAATTACGAAACATGCATTTAGTAAGATTAGACAAGTATTCATATGAACCTGACTAATTTTTTAGTGATGTAATATGGGTTGTTTTTATTTATTATTTACTTACGTTAGTCCACTTAAGACCCAATCAGAAGTACGAGTCCAATTCTATTAGGTTTAAGATTTTATTTTGGTTAAATTGGCATAACCACAAAAGATGTAATCAATTATTATTTTTTTGAATTTTGAAAATTAATTAAATTTGTGAAACTTAGACAAATATTAATTTCGGTTATGTTTGGCTTGTAAGCTTCCGCTGAACCTATCAATTTGATATCAGAGCAAACTAAAACATCGAAATTGACAATCCAAAACATCGAAACTTCTATTTGTCAAAGTTTTACAAATTCAATTAATTCTCAAAATCCAACACTAAAATTGTTTATTAATTGGACAATGGATTTAATTTATAATTGATCTAAGCTTGTCAAGTAAGTAACTAGTTTCCTAAACAAAATAGAAACCTAACTCCTACTTAAATTGAATCCCTAATTCTAATTCTTATTGGACTCTCACTCCTAGTTGGACCTTAACATGGACCAACCTAATTATGATTTAAGTAATACAATAAATAAAAATATTCATATTACATCATTCTCTTCCACTTAGAAAAACTCACCTTCGAGCTTTGAGGATGATATCTCTGAAAAATGCTTTAGTACTCGAACTCTTCCTTTGTAGTGGCTAGTAGAACCAACAAGCAAGACACGAATTTGCCACCAAATATAAAGTTGAAGATGAGTCACCGACTTAAAGGACATTCATTGCAAAATTCAATGTTTTTGCATGTAAACTACTTCTCACATTGAGCTTCAAAACTCTCCCAAATTGGGGAAATCAGGGTAGGGTTAGGGATCCCAAATTGCATATCGCAATCCAACGAATTGGGAAATTTTGGATTATCATAGACAACTACCTCAATTTTTTGAACTTCATCGATTAATAGATTTTCTAAGATGTGAAAACTTAAAAAATTTTCGTGATGTATTTCGGTCTTACAGCACAATAACTTGCAGATAATTGTATACCTTTCGTACACATCAATCACGAGTGGTTTCTCCCAATCAACGATGATTTTCACATAATTTTACCACTCTAATACCAAATTGATAGGTTTAACAAAAGCTTACAAACAAAAACATCAAAACTTGTATTTGTCAAAATTTCACAAATTCAATTAATTATTAAAACTCAATACTAAAACTGTCTATTACATTGGTCGATGACCTTAATTTTTAAATAACCTAATCTTGTTAAGCAAACAAGTCGTTGCTTAAACAAAATGGAAACCCTAATTTCTACTTGAATTGAACCATTAATTATAATTCCTATTGGACTCGTTCTCCTAGTTGGGCCTTAACATGACTTACCCAATTATTAAATAATACAATAAATAAAAATAACCCATATTACTTCAGGAAGAATTTCAATTTTCCCACAACTTAATTAAAAATAATATTAAATAAAATCTCAATAATTATTTTGTGATAGGACATTTTTAAATGGTGAGGATGAAAATTTTCTCTCTTTATTGATTTTTCTTGAATAGTAAGAGATAAAATGAGTAATTTCTTCGAAGGAGTTGGAATGAAAGTGGAAATTGAACTCTGAGCGATTTGAGGGGCACTATTGGAAATATTTTTTGACTTTGAATCTCCCAATCTTAGCCGTCCCAAGAAGTCTGGAGCAGATCTGATCCATTGATTTATGCAGCGGCTAGGTTTCATGGCAGCAAGGAACATCTAGGGCGTCGTTTTTGTGCCGTCGGCGCTAGGCCGTCGTTCTGTTTGGCCGTTCCTTCTTGGTCGCCTTGGTCGTCTCTGCTTGGGCGATCCAAACTCTGCCTAGACGGACTGTTCCATTGCTTGGCTGATCGAACTACACTCTGCCTGGACGGCCTGTTGCATTGCTTCCTGGTGCATTGCTTGGCCTGTTTGCATTGCTTGGCTGATTCTGGCCGACGCGTCATCTTCGACTGGTGACTGCATTCTTGGTTTTCTAAAGGGCTGGCGAGATCACTTTTCTTTGCAACATGACGGCTCCCTTAGCCGTCAACACTTCCTTTCCCCCATTGGGGGGCAAGGAACCTCCAGAAGAGGCTCCAAAGCTCTCTTTCTCCCAAATAATTGGAAAAATTCTTGTGGATGATGTTAAGGAGACACATGTGGAGGGAGCGAGATTCTGGAAAGAAGGAGAGCCAGCCATTGGGCTTACGGCTTCTGATGAATCTCGTGGGGAGGCTTTCATGGAACAACACGTGATAGTTTTAAAGTTCTCTAGGTACCGGCCAACATTGGTCGATATTCGAGATTCTATTCATCGAACTTGGGGGATACTAGGTGACTTTTCTCTAGGTCTTCTTGATCAACGACACGTTCTCGTCCGACTTCAGTCTGAAGTGGAAGCAAGGAAAGTCTTGTCAAGGGACTCGTTCTTGATCCGAGGAGTGCGTTTCAAAGCCTTTCGCTAGCATGATGGTTTCAGTCTGAAAGCAGATCCGATCTCGGTTCCACTGTGGGTAGAGTTGCCTAACCTGCCTTTGCATTTATTTCATCCTCCCCTTTTAAAAGCTATTGTGAATTCATTTGGTGGTTTCTTACGCATGGATGACCATACTCGTTGTTTATCACGTCCGGGTTCTGCCCGTGTTTGCGTGGAGATGACGTTGGCAGAAAAGTTACCGAATAGGATTTGGATTGATAGGTCAAATAATAGGGGTTTCTGGCAAAAAATTGAATACCTGGGTTTCAAATACTGTGACTATTGTTTTTTGCTAGGACATCATGAAGAATTTTGCAGGAAAAAACTAGGTCTCAAGGGACATGTGAAAACATCCCACATGGGGAAAGAAGCGAAACATGAGAAACATAAGGTGGAGACCAAGGTTATCAAGCTACAGTATGTTCCAGTAGCTAATAAAAACAAAGGTGCAAAATCTGATGTGGGCACAAGTGGTGCAAAAAATAATAGGGGAGAGGAGATCAAGGAGGGCATGAGCCCGGCGAAGTTAGTGAACAAAGAACCGGTAAAGGTGGAGATGTCAAACAAATTTGAGAACCTTACAGAGAATATCGATGAAGATGAGGACGCTCCAGCGGATAAGCAACTGGCGGGTAAGCACATGGCTCATGAACATGCTGAGGTTAGGCAAGAATCTACGGAGGAATGCCTCCTGGAGACGGGGTATACAATTTCAGAAACTGCAAATGTTATTGGACATCAAGAACAACCGTTACAACAACAGGATGAGGTCAATTCGGGGGTGAAGAGTAGTCGCTTCGACGACATGAATAAAAACAATAATAACAACATTTCTCAACCTAACCATGCGGCTGCATCGCAAGGTGCAGCGAGTGACTCAAAAGGCGAGGGTCAAGTTGGGCAACCTGTTTCAGAAATGCAGCGAGCTGCAAGTGCATCAGAGGAGCAGTTGCGACCTTCAATTTTACCCCAGCCAGCGCTCATTTCGTCCCAGCCCATGCCCTGCATCAAAACAAGGGAAGTATCTTTGCCCCAGCCAGACCACTGCCCCAAAACAGGGGACGTGTTACCCCAGGCAGAGCTTGCTTCGACCGCAGTTGGCGAATTCTCTCCCGTACCTGGAGTGGTTACTAATATACTAGCTCCTCGATCAGCTTCTCCTATGACTCAGACCATGACGACTGTCATGACATAGGCAGCAGGGGCTGGAACGGTGAAGCCGACAGTGCTGGAACAACTGACAGAAGAACATGCTATGCGAGCTCAACCAGCGGCAATTGGTAACTTATCAGTACCCGTGGCAGCCGGAAACAACTAGGAAGGGAGTGTTTTGTTTGATGTCGCTATCCAGCTGGTGAAGGAGGGACGACCTTTGCAAAAAAAGAAAAAAATGAATATCAATACACTTGATAGCGCCATAGAAGATAGTGTCGAGGCCGCGTCGGATTCGGAGTTAGGGCCGGGATCACAAGCTATCAAAGATTTAGAGTTGGGGGCACAGTCCGATGAGGATCTTCAAAACAAAGTCAAGTTGGCGGTACCTCCGGGCAATCGTCGTAAGACTAAGAGGGGTAGATCTTCCTCCCAAGTTTAATATGATGGAAAATTTTATGTTTTGGAATGCTCGTGGGGTTGGTAATAAGGCCACGAGAAGGAGGTTAAAAAATATGGTTGTGGAACATAAAGTCAGAATTCTTATGATTGCGGAGCCTATGATTGATGCTAGTAGATTCATGGAGATTGGAAACAAACTCCACCTTGGAGGATTTGTCTCGAATGACGCATTTGGCGGCACGATTTGGATTCTTTGGGATACCTCTCTTGTCCTTTCGGTGGTGGATATGTCGGATCAGATCATTCATTGCCAAGTAACGGACTCTGCTTCAAGAATCTTTTTAATTTCTTTTGTTTATGCTAAATGTTCTATGGATGAAAGAAGGGATCTCTGGTTAAATATGGCAAATTTTGTTGCAAATCATGACTTACCATGGATGGTCGGAGGTGATTTTAATACTTATTTGCATTCGGGCTAAAAAGCGGGGGGGGGGGGGGGCAGAGTCGTCCCTGGCAAGCATGTCACACTTCTCTGACTGTATTGAAAACAGTGGCCTAATCGATTGTCGATTCTCGGATCCTCGACTCACTTGGTGTAATAACAGGCGAGACAGTGAGCATATTTGGGCCAGACTTGATAGGATCTTTGTTAATTCAGCTTGGTTGACAGATTTGGGTAGTCCAAAAGTGGAACATCTCAGCAGAACTTTTTTCAGATCATTCTCCGCTGTTGGCTTCCATGCCAACTCAATCAAAAATCGGTTTTGCTCCTTTTCGATTCCTTAATATGTGGACGACCCAACCTGAGTTTCTGAATCTGGTTAAGGACACGTGGTTGACTGACATGGGTACCATGAGACCCATTGATAGAGTAGATGCCAAACTTAAACTGACTCGACGAGCTTTAGAAGATGAAATGCAATAGATCGGTCTTTGGAAATGTGTTTAGCAGAATCCGAGCTTTAGAAGATGAAATGCAATAGTGGGAAACAACGCTTTTGGCGGGTTTTGCAAATATCAGTAATAATGGTCTATATGTTGATGCTAATTGGGATGTCCATGCTTGTTGTAATTTACATCGTTGTCAGGCAGAGTACAAATTAGCTTTCAAACTGGAGGAGCTTTACTGGATTCAAAAATCAGGAGAAAAAGAGTTTAAGGAGGGGGATGCCTGCACCAAATACTTTTTTGCTTCCACCAAGTCCAAACAAAAGCGACGAGCCATCAATCAGATTACTTTACCGTGCGGCAGAACTATTTCGGAACCTGGTGAGATTCTTGACAAAGCCAATGAGTTTTTTTTTAATCTGTTGTCTTCTCAAGGAACTTGTATGGTGGATACGGATTTGTTAAATTGTATTCCGAAGTTGTTGAGTCTCGTTCAATGCGACACTTTGGTCAAAAGACCTTCTTTGGCGGAAGTGAGAGATGTTGTTTTCGACATACCCAAAAATAGTGCGTCAGGACCGGATGGCTTTACTGCTGATTTCTTTCAGTCTTGTTGGGAGGTTTTGAGTATGGATATTTGGGAGGCCGCTATACAATTTTTTGAAGGGGCGGCGATGTCGACTTCTTTTTCGGCGAATTTCATGGCTTTGATTCCTAAAATTGAGAATCCAGGTTCTTTTTTTGAATTTCGCCCAATAAGTCTGTGTAATGTGATTTATAAGATTTTCAGTAAAATTCTTTGCAATAGACTGGTAGATCTCTTGCTAGTGTTGATTTCTCAATAGCAGGGGGCTTTTGTTAAAGGCAGGTTCATTGGTGAAAATATTGGCCTGGCGCAGGAATTGCTTAGAGACATTAACAGGAAGGTATTTTGAGGCAATGTGGTGCTGATGATAGAATAGAATGGAACTTTTTGTTCGCAGTGCTTAAAAAAATTGGCTTTACTGGTAGAATCTGTCATCTCATCTCCAACTGTATTGCTTCTCGTGGCTTTTCGGTTCTACTTCAAGGAGCCTACAAAGGTTTTTTCAGATCCACTAGGGGTTTAAGGCAAGGAGACCCTCTTTCTCTGTTTCTTTTTATTATTTCCTCTGAAGTGTTGAGTAGGGGATTGAAAGAGGCTTTTGAGAAAGGAAGAATTGGGTATTATTATACTCCCAGGAACTGCAGTCCTATTTCACACCTTCTGTATGCAGATGACACTCTCATTTTTTTAAATGGAAGAAAGTCATCAATTATGGGATGCATGGAGTTCTTGCAACGTTACTGTAAGACCTCGGGGCAGAAAATAAATGAAGGCAAAAGTTCTTTTATTTTGGATGACAAGGCAGTCGTGGAAAGAATTGTGGTGTTAAAAATTGTACAGGTTTTCAGTTTAAAGATGCTCCTTTGAAATATTTGGGCGGGCCAGTGTTCCAAGGGAGAGTTAAAATTTCATATTTTGAAGATTTGATTGCTAAAATTCAAGCTCGTATTCAGGGATGGAAGGCAAAATTGGTATCTCCGGGAGGAAGATTAATTTTGATTAAACATGTCCTTAGCTCGATTCCAATCTATATTCTTAGTACCATGTGTGTACCTCGGAAAGTTTTATCACGGATTAACAGTTTGTTGGCGGACTTCTTATGGGAGGATTGTGAAGGACGACTGAAGAAAAAATGGGTGTCATGGGATAAAATTTGTTTCCCACAGGAGGAAGAAAGTTTGGGAGTTAGAGACTTGACGGTTGTGATGAAGGCTTTTCGAATCAAGGCTCTTTGGAGACTAATTACTTCAGACTCTTTATGGGCTACTTTTATGAGGAGCAAATACTGGTTTGTGAAAGGTGGGTCTTCACCTTTTTTTTAAAGAAATCATGCTTGGGAGATCTTTTATTTCGAGTAATTCGCTTTGGCGTATTGGCATGGGGGATATCAGTTTTTTTGAGGAAAATTGGAACACGATGGCTTCTATTAGGAGGTCGGCGACTTTGGTTAGTCAAGGTTTTTGGCCTTTAGTTAGCGAAGTGATTTTAACAAACTTTGAATTGGTCCATCCAGATCTCAGAAGCTTGGCGCGTAGTCTTTTTACAGATAGATTACGTGGTGAGGACTATGGCGAGGACACGTGTGTATGGGTAACAAACCCAAATGGGCTTTTTCCCCTTCAGTCGGCCTATGAAATGTTACAGAGACATGGTCAATGCACTAAGGCAGACGCTTTGGCACGACATTCTTCCTTCCAGAATATCAGTTTTTGTTTGGAAGTTACTCCGTAGAGGGGTGCCAGTGGATGGGGAATTATACAGATGTGGTTTGAGCCTAGCCTCTAGATGTCGCTGTTGCAGCTCGCCAAAGAGCGAATCCTTGAATCATCTTTTTCTGGACGGAGAATTGGTGGTGCAGGTGTGGAGCCACTTTGAACGGATTTTTGAAGTGCACATAAGGAGACCAGCAGAAATCTCCACGGTGCTCGTAATTTGGTTCAAGAGAGTCAAACAAATTCGCAAACAGGTGTGTTATTCCTTCTTACTCCTATGTTTATTCTATGGGAAATTTGGAAACAGAGGTGCAAATGTGTATATGAAAATGCTTCCCCAAATCCTGCCTTTGTGATTTTGAACATTAGGCATAACCTGCGATTGGCAAATAATTTTATAATTTCCAAGCAAGTTAGCAGTAACAAGGCCCCATTACGGGCTTTGGGGTTGCCTGTGCTCCCAGTTCGAAGGAAGTTAGTTAGAATTGTTTTTTGGCACCCCCCTCCGGCATATTTTGTTGCTCTTAATGTAGATGGATCCTCCCGTAAAAACAAGGCATCCGGCGGTGTGATCATTAGAGACTCTAGGGGTTTCTGTGTTGTGGGAAAGCAACTATTCTTCGGTGCAGGATCCAACAATAAAGCGGAAATTTTGGCTTTAGCTGAGGGCCTCCGCCTTTGTCTCGCATGTGGTTTCAAAAAGGTGGTAGTTCAAACAGACTCGAAACTTGTTTGTGGTTGGTTTAAGGAATCTTTGAAAATCCCTTGCCATTTGGAGAATATTTTGAAGGAAATTAAGCTGTTGGCAGCGACTATGACGTTAGCTTGCCAACATATCTATAGAGAGGCCAATGCGGTGGCGGATGCGTTAGCGAATAGAGCACAACGAGACTATATGACTGTTTCTTTCGATGGGAATGATTTTCCTAGGAGAGTGGCAGGCTTGATTGTGCTTGACATATTGCACACGGCGTACATTCGCCACGGGGAAGAGTAGAGGCGGTTTTTTTTAGTGGCTCTGCCTGATCTTGTGGGGAGTAGACAGGATCTGGATTGGCTGCGAGGAACATGCAGGGGCAATCTGTGGTGTCGAGAGGACGAAGCTGGTCTTGCTGAATGCTGGGATGTTTTGCGTCATGCTGCCTGGGTTAAGAAGCACTCTGTTTTTGGATCATTTGTAGGAGATGCAGGTGCGAGGCTCTTTCTGTATGCAGGAGCGCAAGAACGAGTTTTCTGCGAGGTTCTCTCGGCCTGGGTTCTGCCATCTGCCATCTGTTTGGACTAATGTAGGCTGGCATGTATGGAGTATACAGCCGGCGCACTTAGTCATTCTGTTTTTTGGCTTTGATTTCAACAAATGTGATGGTGCTTGCTTTCAGCTTTTGTTGATTTGCTTTCACCTCAGGTTTGCTTTTGTTTCAATTGTTGGTGGATGTAGTTTATTTCGATTGGACTTAAGGGCTTTGTCCAAGTTTTTGTTTGGTTTTAACACGGGTAAATTCGTAATGTACCCCCGTCCTGATTGTAAATCAAATTTTTTTTTTTGATAAGTAATAAAGGTCTGGCATTCCAGAATTGCCCCTCCCCACTGGAGGTTTAATTAAAAAAAAAATTCTTCAAAAGTGTGTTTGAGAGACTTTCAATTTTCTCATAACTATAAATAGAAACAAAACTAACAGTTATGATAGGATGAAACTTCTTTTACTTTCTCCGCTTCCTATTTTTTGTGGGGATTTTTTCTCTTTTTTTCTTTGTTTTTGAAGCATGTCACCTTATTATTGGAGGGCTAAGAGAGTGACACTTAGGATGAAAATTTTCTCTCTCTATGTCTCCTTTTATATATAACTAGCAATTTGTGTTCGTGTTTAGCACGAGCATTCTTCTATACTATAAACCTGTATATGGAATAAACTTTTTTGAAATTTTAATATGAATTGAAAACCATATCTTCATTTTTGCTAAACAAAACAAAATTTTGAATCGTACCATTATTTTTACCGGATCATGTGTTGATCACACAAAGCAATTTGGATTAGATGAAAAAATATTCTTGACACCGGTCGATTAAATAATATAATATGTTTAAACATATTATATTATTTTTATATAAAATATATATTATTTATTATATATATTCGGTCGGTTCAATTTTGTCGGTTAAAATCACATAGAAATTGAAAAACGAATCGATCGGTTCAGTTTATATTTTGTTAACCCTATTGAAACTTCCATTTTTAAGGTGTTGCTGACTTTATTTTTTAGAAATTATTTCGCACTGAGTTTTTTTTTATTCACCCGTTGAATGTTTTTGTTGATATGCAGGTCATACCTTCTCTGACTGAACTGATGCTGATTGACAGGGAGGGTGAATCTGACTCTGCGGATAGTGTTCCCTCAGCTAACCCGTTGAAAAATATCTTCTAGCTGACAAGTCCAGGTGCATTAACTTGGTTGAACCTCTCAGTAGATCAACCAACTTCAGCAAGTTTCAAATGAGCTCACTGTCATCAAGCTCTGTGGAGAGGCGTTCTTCTATATGTTAAGAGGTTTCTTTAAGGCTGAAGAATCTATGAGACTTTCCCAAGCTGAGAATGAAAGTCTGAAAATTTGGTCTCATGTGCCCAGGTCTTCTACTGTTACTGCCCCCACTACGGATCAAATCGAAGAATTTGAGGCTTTAAAGATCTCTCACAATGATATGCTTGCTGAGTGTGAAACCCGCAGGTTATGAGACTTCCTTTTACTCCCCTCAAGTTGATCACTCCTAGATCCCCTGCCAATTTTGATGGTGTTTTTCCTCATGGTGAGCAAGAAGATATCATCATCGCTGCTGATTTTAGCCCATCAACTCCTTCATAGAACATGCAGTCCTTAGAATTTTTTTTTTCAAATGTGGCTTTAAGACATTTCCTTTATTTGTAGTCGGCCGACTTTGCTTTTTGTGGAATTTACTCGAATTGTGGTTGCTGAACGACTTTGGATGTTATAACTTCAAGTTATATTCTGGCTTTCAATTTTTCTTGCATTTTATTATGTTCAACTTACATTTCTCATACCAAAAGCAATGCATGACTAATTAACTTAGCGAAACACATTCGCAAAAGATTTACTATGTATGCATGGATATGCCTTCAATCAAATTTATAAACAAAAAAATATAGTTTTTTATGCATATTAATTTTTATACCTTTCAACTATTGAGAAGATAATGTGCCCTTCGGTCCAGGAGGGAATGCTTCATTTCATTTGACAAGGAGTGTCATACCCTTCACCTACTAAGGAAAGGTTATCACCAAGCACTTAATGAGGAGGGGTTATCTTCCGTCCGCTGAGGTGAGGTGCATTATTCTTCGTTTATAAGGAAATGTCTTTTCACCTTATACGAAAAAATAATTGTTCCATACGTTTTTTGTACAAGGACTTAATCTTGAGTCGTGACCTACCGTTCACCCTTAAGCCGAATGGGGAATCTTGGTAGAAGTGTGAATGAAAACTCAAAGCTGGATTGTATTCTGCCACATACTCTCATTTGCTAAAGAGAGGTTACCGTTCGCCTGCTGAGGAAAGACGTGAACATTTCGCCTTATGAGAAAAGGTGCATTATTCTTCACTTATAAGAAGATGTGCTCTACAATTTGCCTAATACAAAAGAATAGTTGTTTCATACATTGTTGTATAAGAATGACTCAGTCATGAGGTGTTACCCTTCACCTACTGAGAAGAGGTTAATACCATGAACCTACTGAGAAGGGGTTACCTTTCGCCTACTGAGGAGAGGTGTGAACCTTTCACCTCATGAGGAAAGGTGCACTATTCTTCGCTTATAACGAGAGGTGTTCTACCCTTCACCTTATACGAATGAATAGATGTTATTTACATTGTTGTATAAGAATGACTCAATCTTGAGTTGTTACCCTTCACCTGCTAAGGAGAGGTTAATACCATGCACCTACTGAGGAAGGGTTACCTTTCTCTTGCTGAGGAAAGGTGTGAACCCTTCGTCTCATGAGGAGTGATGCATTATTCTTTGCTTATAAGGAGAGGTGCTCTACCATTCGCTTTATATTGAAGAACAATTGTTCCATACTTATTGTACAAGAAAGACTCAGTCGTGAGTTGTGATTTATCGTTAACCCTTTTGCCGAATGGGAAATCTTGGAAGACGTGTGAGTGAGAACTCAATTTTTATTGTATTCCGCAACATACTCTCATATGCTAAAGAGACCTATATTCTCCATTTAAGAAAAAGACAAGTGCAACCAATTTTTTCCTTTACATGGATTTTCTCATTCCTCGACTGAAGAAGAAAAATAGAGCGCTACACATGAAGGTAAATTAAAACATGACTTGTTTTGCATTTTCAGTAGTTACGTTCTTCTGGTGAAGAAAGAAAATACAATCAAGTTTTTCTTTTATCTACATTGCATTTTGTTTTCTGAAAAGTTGAAAAAGCTAAGACACCTCAACTTGACCATTTCCTTATAGATACCTAAGAGTGGACATCTATTGTTTGATGTCGTGCTTCTCGTACAAGAGTGCAATTTTTTCCCAACAAATTGAGGACCATTGTCGATCACAATAGAATGTGGAATACCGAATTGGCAATGTTCTTCCAAATGAATATTTCCACATCTTTCTCTTTGGTAGAGGCGAGGGCTTCAGCTTCAACCCACTTTGTGAAATGGTCAGTTGCACAATCATCATATTCTTTTACGTTGGAGAATTTGATTGATTGGAAAGGTGAACTTTGTGAATATTCTACTGTATAAGGAGTTTCTTGTTGGGGATCACGCTTTACGCTTACCAACTTTGTTCTTTTTACCCTCCTTTGAGATCTACATTCTTTTCTGCAGGTTGGCTATTTTTCTTAAGTGCATCCGGTGCTTTAGCATTATTTTTTTCATCATCACACATTGCATTATGATTGATGCAAAAAACCGACATTAATATCGTTGCATGATTTTCAACATCAATCAAAGAAATAAATTTCTTTTTGTTTATTTTTTCCTTCAACCTGCAATACACTTCAACAATGCATAGTGGAAGTAAGGGTTATCGACTACTTCACTTGGATTAGAAGACAATATTTGAATTTCACTTTATAGAATAAACAGGAGAGCAAAATAATGGATGATGAGATGATATCATTCCAACACAAAATAATAACTTGTAACAAAAAATGAATATAGAGGAATCTCAAGGGTATGAGAATCACCCCATTGCAACATAATGATTGTAGAATGTCATT
Organism: Berberis vulgaris; assembly: GCA_963556465.1. Taxonomy (NCBI): domain Eukaryota; kingdom Viridiplantae; phylum Streptophyta; class Magnoliopsida; order Ranunculales; family Berberidaceae; genus Berberis; species Berberis vulgaris. Next base: position 63,000,184 of record OY747135.1, read on the forward strand.
TCAATTTCTCCCTAAATTCTCAAATCACATGGTTTTTCAACCTGCATGACTTTAGTTGTGGGATTAAAAAAGTAAAAGTCTTTTCATTTTCCTCAAACTTTAATCAAATCCATTGTTTTATTTCTAAAACATAATTAGATTTTGATTATGTTTTTCATCGGAAAAATCCTGAAAGACATGGAAATAATTTATTCTTTCGAATCAAAATCATTATTCATTTAACAAATGAAGCCTTCTTTCGAAATACTTCTTATAGTTCATTGTTCTATTTTACTTCTTAAAGGAAACACAATCTAACTATTATTATATCTTCTTGGAGCTCAATCTCTTCCCCTTGAGACGGGAGATTAGCTCTCCATGAATAGTGAAAATAAACTAAAAGTTAAAAGAGAAAGAAAAACAATTGAGAAAGAGAAAAAAAAAATATAACTTGCTTCAATTAAAATGTTGGAAAATAATACATGCATTTCTCTACCAAGCAAAAATCTAAAGCCAAAAACTACAACAAAAAAAACTTTCTAAGAAAAACATCCCTTATGAAGTCCATGTAGGGAGTTTTTATAGGTAAAAAGGGTTTCAGTGAAATAAGGAAACATGGTTGAGTGAAACAAGGAAATATGGTTGAGTGAAATAAGGAAACATGGTTTGAGTTAAACAAAAAAACATGGAAACATGGTTGAATGAAACAAGAAAACATGGTTGAGTGAAACAAGGAATGGTGTTGGAGTTGAATAAGGAAACATGTGTTGTAGAGATTTTATTTATGATAAAGTTGGCCATGTGAACGACCAAATCTTCAAGTTGATTTTCTCGAGATCCGTAGTTGTTGATGCTTTGTGGACTTGACTTCATGTGTTTTGGGATTGAAATTCTTTAATCCTTATGAATGTATTTTAACTCTCATTGGGCCTTCTAGTTGTTGAATTTGGCCTTATTGTGTCACTTTATGCATGATTTGAGATTTGTGCTTGAATTCCTACAAAATACACAAAATACACGTAATGAGATATTTTTATTGGATAATTGGACTTAACAATTGTATATTTACATGTGTAAATATCGATGTTTTGGGTGTTTATCATACCACCCCCAAACAACCTTTTGCTAGTCCTCTTTAGCGAAGAACAACGAAAAGAAAGATAAGAATGCAAAACAAAATATTTTTATTCGTCCTAAACATCTCAAAGAAATCAATGTCACTTTCGCTTGTATGACTCAATTGCATGTACAATATGCAATAACGCCTTGAATCTCTAGCATGACACTAAAGGAGGAGTTTTAGCCTCCTGAGGGTTATCTAAGACGACACTCACAAACATTTATTTTATTTTATTTGAAACAAAATTGATGTGTCTTATTTTTCTCAAAGAATATCCTTGTTATTCTACCACATGGAAGACAAGAGACATATGTAACTAGTTACTAAAAGGCACATTACAAGTTAGCAACTTTGGAACAAGGTATGTGTGTGTGAATAACCAACAAATGCAACTTTTCATGTCAAAGTAACGTACATCCTAATCCACCTTTGGAATAGTTGTTTAGACTTCAAAACTCACCCGTTAATTTCTCTGAAATGATCACTCTGAGTTTGGGAAATATTTTCTCTTGCATGTGAGAAAAGAAAAAAATGCGAAAATTCAAACTTCTCACATGCTCATAAGAATAAATGGACACGAAAGATAATAATAGTCTCATGGAAGGAATGTTGATCACTTGCAAGAATGTCAAGTTACCCACGCATAGCGCCTTCTCATCTACTATTCACTTCTTACCATAGGGTTAATTAGGACTTCTCTAAAACAAAAATGAATCTGGTTTGATTTTTTTTATAAGGAATAGTGGGGTAGATGGTAAGTAAAGAGATGTTTTTGAAAAGGTAGAGTCTTCAAATAGCTTAATTGGAAATCCATCAATCACTTCATTTTATTTTCCTTTCTTCACAACCCACCTCTTTTTTTTTCACAACTTTTTTTTTTCTCTGAGATACCTTGGACTTTGGCTTTTCACTTTGCACTCTACTTTTTCTTCGTAAAACTTCCTAACATTTTTCAGAAACATAAATGAAAAAATGGTTTTTTTATATATCTAATAACCCAAGACAAAGCTCACATTGGTATTGGATGAAATGTTTAGCAAGATGGTTTTGAGAAGGTTCAAATGGACAAGAGATGCCTAATTTACCTTCTAAGGTATGGTAATGGTTATAAGTTTTAAATAGACTACAAGACCTATGTTTCTCTTAACTCGAAAAAATATGTCATCCTCAGTGATCAACAAAAAAAGAAGAATAATGAGACTTCACAACAAGTTAATGTCCAATAAAATTTTAAGTCATCATATGACTCGGAGTTGTGTAAAAACTACATATTATTTCTCTAGATTCTCAGGAAGTTACTTATTTCTGCATTTCAAACTACATCTGTGGTCATTGTGCAAAAATATAATGTTTGCTCTAGTAATAAACTCCATCTCTTTGCCTAAATGTAATGAATCACATAATCCACTCTCATCATAGCTAGGATACCACACCTTTTTTTTTTTTAGAAAACGATTTTCAAAAAAGGTATGAATTTTGATAAATCTCCCCACCCCCAAACAAATAGTACATTGTCCCTAGTGTTGAACAAATGAAATGAAAAGTGAGAAATAAATATTAAAACTTATTACCTCAAGTGATTTGTTGAACATCTGTATTGTCCCTGCAATGAAAAAGAGTGAGTTGGTGGGGGTGATGTATTATTAAAAATACATCACCCCCAAACACACATTGGAGGTATTATTTATTTTATTTATTTATTATGAACGAATGAATGCATAAACGAACTGGGCTGCCTCCCGGTAGCACTAAGTTTAATGTCATTGGCCGAAAGTAATGGGGGTGGTGGATACCCCCCCCCCCCCCCCAAACAGGCTTAGTGGAGTAGAAATTTGTGGACGTGACTAATCCTCATAGTTAGTATCAATCAACTAAATGGTTAACACTAATCCAAATTGGACGTTCTGTCATTTCAGTGGTTATTGGAGAGTGATGGGAGGTGGTGGAGATGAGTGTGGTGAATAGGCAAATAGTGGATTATGGTGGTTAGAAAAATTTTGGGTACGAACCAAGCGTTTGTTGGGTCATTCCCAAACTTTCATAAAAGGAAAAAATGAAATGGAAAGATGACAGTGACAAAACACAAGATTAAGTATCCCTAGACGATTGCTAAGAAGACATACGCAAGCAACAATCACTTTTGAACCACACAAATGCTAAATCTACGCAAACAACGTTTAATGGGGTTTTATCTTGTTAATCTGTTAGGGATAAGATTGATTGAAACCAGCGAGTGTTACACTATTATCTATTATTTCCTGATTAGATAGGGTGCTAACAGATGATCCTAAAAGCTTGTATCCAACAGTACAAAGTTCAAAATCAGGAGGTTAGAGTTACGTTTGCAAGAAATGAATTATTGTACAAGTGATAGGAGATCGCGTGGTCTGATTAAGAATTGTACCTGTGTTACCGCTCTGTAGACCGATTGATATGAGACCAATGCGTGTCAAATACATACTTAGGATGTGTGTTCCTAGCCAAAACTGTTAGTTACACCACATCCTTCTGCGGTCCGCAGCTTACTAGTGACTCGGCGTACCGGGTGAGTTACCCATGTAGCAGCGGTCTCCTGGAGTTCATTGAATGATCAAACCCAATGTCACATTTAGCTATAATCAACAAAAAATTCAACAGAATAACCTTAGTCTTAGTTGTCCTATGAACACCGTTCTAGTTGGCTATAATCGTAGTTGATTTTATTATGTGCTTTGGTTTCACATAGCTGGAGTGATGAAATCCCACTAGTTTCAAAAATAGGGCCAGGTCTGCCCTGTCTGTTTATGGTAATTTATTAACGTAGGCAACCACGCAGTTCGTTAAGATGCAGAAACATAAACAAGCACCAAGCAATGTCCAATCGATTTTCACTCAACACCCAAGCCACTAAAACAATGTGTTTGATACTAACTTGTGAGCTCAGACACATGGTATCCACCGTGGGAGTAGAGAAAAGTGTTATTTGAAAGCTACTCCTCCTAGGTTCAAGCAATTGCTCTCTCCCCCACAACACCATTGGTTGTCCACTAAAAAAAATTAACCCTTTTCAAAGAACAATTTTTTTAAAAAATTTATTTCTGAATACGATTGCTATCTAAATAAATAAACACACAATCAAGCAATTACACATGCAAAGATGTTTAATGGTCTTGGTCAAGAAGTCAGAATTTTGTTTGTTTTTTTTTTTTTTGAAAGTGAATTAATTCTAACCTAATGCTAAAATAATGCATAACTATTACAAGTTGCACTCGACCATTCGAGGCATATTAAATAAAATTCGTTAAAAAATAAACTTTCTTCCTTACTACAAATAAAAAAAATCTTCAAGCAAGTCTTAAACAATTCCGCAGCTTAATCACCCACTTTTCCAAACGAATTTGTTTAATAGGCAACTAACCTCAAAAAACTCTAAAAAATTTATAAAAAATTAGAGGAGTGTCACGAAATTTGCTGTAAAATTTTCACGTTAAATGGACACTGTTTGAGCCGTCAACTGCTGTGTTGTTTCCGTTATACATTGAAAATTCCCCAAAAAAGCATAAATATGAGAAAATTTTAAAGAAAAGGGAAAAAAAAATTAAAGAAATAAAAATCTTCTCTATTGTCTCCAAAATTGTATCTTCAAGAATGTATTCCTTCACCAAGTGATGTGCAACGACGCCATTTGATTGATGCCAAAAATTGACATTAATATCGTTGCATGATTTTATCAAAGAAATAATTTTATTTTTCTTCAACCTGCAATACACTTCAACAATGCATAGTGGAAGTAGGGGTTATCATCTACTTCACTTGTATTAGAAGACAATATTTGAATTTCACTTTAAAGAATAAAGAGAATAGCAAAATAATGAATGGTGAAATGTTGAGAGATGATATGATTCTAAAACAAAATAATAACTTGTAACAAAAAATGAATATAGAGGAATCTCAAGGGTATGAGAATCACCCCATTGCAACATAATGATTGTAGAATGTAATTTCAATTTCTCCAAAAATTCTCAAATCACATGGTTTTTCAACCTACATGACTTGAGTTGTGGGATTAAAGAAGTAAAAGTCTTTTCATTTCCCTCAAACTTTAACCAAATCCATTGTTTTATTTCTAAAACATCATTGGATTTTGATTATGTTTTTCATGGGAAAACTCCTAAAAGACATGAAAATAATTTATTCTTTTGAATCAAAATCATTATCCATTTAACAAATGAAACATTCTTTCGAAATACTTTTTACAATTCATTGTTCTACTTTACTTCCTAAAGAAAACACAATCTAACTATCATTATATCTTCATGGGGCTCAATTTCTTCCTCTCAAGGGGAAGATTAGTTCTCCATGATTAGTGAGAATAAACTAAAAGTTAAAGGAGAAAGAGAAACAAAAATAGAACTTGATTCAATTACAATGTTGGAAAGTAGTACATGCATTTCTATACCAAGCAAAAATCTAAGGCCAAGAACTACAACCAAAAAAACTCTCTAAGAAAAATCATCCCTTATGAACTCCATGTATAGAGTTTTTATAGGTAAAAAGGGTTTGAGTGTAACAAGAAAACATGGTTGAGTAAAACAAGGAAACATGGTTTGAGTTAAACAAGGAAACATGAAAACATAGTTGAATGAAACAAAGAAACATGGTTGAGTTAAACAAGGAATGGTGTTGGAGTTGAATAACGAAGCATGTCTTGCAGATATTGTTTTATGATAAAGTTGGCCATGTGGACTTCCAAATCTTTATGTTGATTTTCTCGAGATCCGTAGTTGTTGATGCTTTGTGGGCTTGACTTCATGGGTCTTGGGATTGAAATTATTTAATCCTAATGAATGTATTTGAACTTTCATTGGGCCTTGTAGTCACTGAATTTAGCTTTATTGTGCCACTTTATGCATGATTTGAGATTTGTGTTTGAATTCCTACAAAATGCACAAAATACACGTAATGAGATATTTTTATTGGATAATTGGACTTAACAATTGTATATTTAGGGGTGTAAAAATTGAAGTTTTGGGTGATTATCACATAACATTCTTCCATGGGGAAGATTTTGGCAAGAGTTTTGTCGGGTTTCATGGTCAATTTGCCATACAATGGGTGAAAGTGTAAAGTCATAACAAATACTTTGCACATAAGTGGGTCATCATTTTTGTGCAGAGTCATGACACTTAAGAAATGCTTTAAGTGTTTATCAAGATTAGAATCTTCTTTGAAGGGGTAAATGTTGGTGTGGTAAACCTTGCCGGTGGAGGAGCCGTTTCAATGTCATTTCTAAAAAGTGAAGTGTTTACTAAGGCCACCTCTCTACGTAGAGCATCATTTGGATTGTTCATGACTCGTGAATTCCTCAAGTGTTCATTGACCATTAGTGCTACATCATCAGCTACCAAGGGCTTGGGTGTATCTTACTGATCAGCTGCATGGCAATGCAGTCTACGCTGCTCAACGACATGGTGGTTTCCATTTTGGTTTCGGTTGTCAACGGTGGACGACTCCTTATATTTTGAATTTGGTATTCGAGACAAGTTAATGTAGTGATCCAGATTTGGTCCTCTGCAATGTTCACATCCGTCAGGATTCTATTTTCTACACTGGCCACTCATATCTGGCGTAATCTGCAACCCCAGCCTTGAGTGCACAGTTGCTTGGGAGCCCAACCTTGAAAAGACTCATGTCTGAGGCCTGGGCCTAGAGTGCATTTTTTCTCATGGCCCTAATCATGAATGAATGCTTTCAGAGATATTATTTTCCCTCAGTAGATGTCTACTTCCGCTCCCATGCGCATGGTCTGGCAGATGATGATAAGTCTTCTGTCTTGGTTTTCTCTCACCAATCACTTTACTAACCAAGGTTGCTCCTTTTAGTCAAATTGGCAACCTGACTTACAAGATTTTCTTATATTTTCATCTCCATTGGGTTCGATTGTTGGACAAAAAATTGCAATTGAAAATAAATGAACGGAGATTATTTTTAATCAAAGGAAGAGAACTCACAATGAGTTTGATTTAAGCTCTCATTAAAAGCACCAATTTGTGGATGCAAATTTTCATTGGACCACGTACTGATCATGCGGAGCAATCTGCTGAGATGAAGAAAGATTATTGACAGCGGTGCGGTGCCTACCACGGGGACTCCGCTTCCAAAGTTAGAATGATATTTTTCTGAAAAAGGTGTTTGTTACGTTCTTAGAGAAAATTAAGATTAAAAAAAGTATTCGGCTATTTATAAAGGCAGAATGAGTTAGACACGTGACAAATCGAGAGTTATCTGTTCACAGATGAATGAGATACATAGTAGGTCAGGATCCATCTATAAATGAAATGTGGATGGCATTGACATCATTCTAATAGATGAAAGTTGATTGAAAAGTTTAAAATAACGGCTAATAAAATTCTAGTTTGCCCCAAATCATTGTTGTTCATATAATATTGATTTCTCCTATTAATAGTAAAAACTTTACGGGGGAGTTTCGGCATTTGAACAATGACAGACATACAGATTCATTGTTCCTGCTACAGTGAAATCCAATTTTCGTTAGAGATAGAGATACTTAGATTTAGAAATGGCAGCGACTACTCCACACCACCATTTCCTCTCTCTCTCACCATTCTACTATCTCACATTACCTACTTTCTTTCTCACACCACCATACTTTCTCACACCACCTATATAAAAAAAAATTCATCCATTTTTTCCCCTCACCATTCAAATCGACAATGGTTTCTCCCTCCCCCATTCAAATTCTCTTCCAAATCTCTCATCACACTCAAATCTCTTGCAAATCTCCTTCATCTCTCTCGAAAACTCTCAAAATCCCCTCAAAGTCGAAACCCTTAAACCCAAACTCAATAAATATACATAACTTAACATAACAGAGTAACCCAAACTCAAAACGAAAAAAATGAAAAATAGGGTAACTTTCGACCAATTTAAACCCTCAATTGAGATCGATTCTCAACCTCATCAAAACACGAAAGTTGTAGTACTATGAGTTATCGAATAAACACAACTTGAATCACTTGAAAATGTTTTGAAATGAGCAAGTTATGGTCATTTTTACTAAAGTCGTGCAAATCTGTCTCGCAATAAAAATGGGACAGTGTTTCCGACTTTCGGCCAACTTATGTGCTTGATCGTGACCAATTCTCAAGTTGATCAAAACACAAAAGTTGTAGTGCTCTGAGTTATCTAATAAACATAGTTGAATCACTTAAAAATGTTTTGAAATGAGCAAGTTATGGTCATTTACTAAAGTCATGCAAATCTGTCTCAAAAAATTTTTGTTTGCAGAATTCATTGCGGGGATTTTGGGATAACCCACAGTGTCCCGTGTGAAACTTAAAGCACAATGCAGGGATTTTGGGATAGCCTGCAGTGTCCCATGCAAAATGCTGAGCACAATGCGGGTTATCCCAAATTCCTCGCAGTGAACTCTGCAAACAAAGTTTTGTTCGGAAACATTTGCGCGGCTTTAGTAAAATGACCTTAACTTGCTCATTTCAAAACATTTTCAAGTGATTCAAGTTATGTTTATTAGATAACTCAGAGTAATACAACATTTGTGTTTTTATCAACTTGAGAATCGGTCTCGATCCAACACATAAGTTTTCAGAAAGTAAGGAGCACTATTTCATTTTTATTACAAGACAGATTTGCACGACTTTAATAAAATGACCATAACTTGCTCATTTCAAAACATTTTCAAGTGATTCAAGTTGTGTTTATTAAATATCTCAGTATACTACAACCTTTGTGTTTTGATCAACTTGAGAATAGGTCTCGATCGAGCACATAAGTTGGCCGAAAGTAAGTAACACTATCCCATTTTTATTTTCGGACAGATTTGCGCGACTTTAGTAAAATGACCATAACCTGTTTATTTAAAACATTTTAAGTGGTTCAAGTTGTGTTTATTAGATAACTTATAGTACTACAACTTTCATTTTTGATAAGGTTGAGAATCGATCTCAATTGAGGGTTTAAATTGGTCGAAAGTTACCCTGTTTTGCATTTTTTATTTTGAGTTTGTGTTTATCTGTTATGCATATTTATTGGTTGTGTAAGAAAGTTAAAAATAAAAATAATAATAAAAATAAAAAAAACTCAATGATGGTGGGAAGCATTCGCTGCCCTTAGAAATAGAAATTTGTGGTTGGATAGATTAGTGCACCCACTCTGATTGAAGTGGTGGTCTTATCATAGGGATGGCAGTGGGGCGGATTTTCATGGATATCCGCCCCACTCGCTCCGTTTGGGGCGGATTTGGTTAAGGGTGGATGGAGATTGGGGCGGATACGGATATCCAAACTGTATCCGTTTATTATTCGGGGCGGATACGAATTTGGCCATATCCGCCCCACGGATATCCGTTTAAATTACTATAATGCCCTTGGACTATAAATAGGAAATAAACCCCTCTCACATTCTCATTCACTCATTCACTGTCACAATCTCATTTCGCAATTCGCCTCTCACAGAGCGAAATCTCTCTGTGTGCTCGAAGGTGGTCGATCGAAGCCTTCTTCTCCGTGGTCGATCGAAGCCTCTCTGTGGTCGAGCGTGGTGGTCGATCGAAGCCTGCCTCTTTGGTGGTCGATCGAAGGCTCGAAGGTGGTCTGGTGGTCGAAGTCGAAGCCGAAGCCTTCCTCTCCTTTTTCTCCCCTACTGTGAGAAAGATCTGAGATCAAAGATCCCTGCCTCTCTGGTGGTCGATCGAAGGCTCGAAGGTGGTCGAAGGGTTGTCGAAGTTGAAGCCTTCCTCTCCTTTTTCTCCCCTACTGTAAGAAAGATCGAGATCTCTGATATGAGATTTGAGATCCGAGATCTGATCCATCAGAGATCCGAGATATGAGATCTGATCTATCCGAGATCTCAGATCTCAGAGATTCTTTAGATCGATTTTTATTTTTTTATTTTTTTGTAATTTGTTGTATGGTTATTTGTAATTTTTTTTTTAATTTTTGTAATCTCTGTAATTTTTGTAATCCCTGTAATTTTTTTTTTTATAATTTTTTGTAATCTACGTAGAAGTATCTTTTAATGTGTGTATCTATGAACGAAGAATTTTTTTTAACGGATATGTGGGCGGGGCGGAGGTGGTTTTTAAATAGTTTTGTAAACAGATTGGCGGGGCGGATTTGGGAATCCATTATTCCTGACGAGGCGGGGATGGATTTGCTCCAATCCGCCCCCGTTGCCATCCACCACTAGTTGTGGGTCCTTGTGTAATTTAAATGCTTTTATGAGGGTAGTTATGGCATTTGGTTCAGGTAACAAAATGCGCAAACACAGCTCAATTGATCTTTACGTGCTTAGAAGTGAAGTAGAGAAGAGATGGAGGAGAAGAAGAGTTCGACGACGACGAGTCCACGACCAGTACCAAGACGGGAGTCTCCATGGGGTCGGCCAGAAGGTGACACTAGAGAGCCCAAGGCACATAGATGCAATGATCGTGCTGAAGATGTCATCCAGGTCACCTTTCTCGCCCACTAGTTTTTCCATATTTTGTGTTGTTTAAATTGGTTGATTTGTTGAATTGTTGTTGTAGGCATGTTTTGAGGGGAACCCATTCAAGACAGTACCAGGCCCTTTCAAGCTCTTTTGGCAATGCATGCGTTCTAAACCTGGGTATGTATGTTTCATTCATTCTTCTCTAATTTGGGTTTGGAAAGATTCAGTTTAAAGCATCAATTAATGTTGCAAATTAAATATTATCATTATGTTTGAGGAATTTGGTAGTTGATTGCATGATGTAGATAGTTATATCCATGCATAAAATGCAAGGTGAAGTTTAAGTTATGAGATCAACTGAAGCTTACAAACCAAATCATAACCAAAACTTGATAAACAAAGTTTCACAACTTTAATTTATTTTCAAAATTCAATGAAAAACTAGCTGATTACATTGGCCGATGACCTTAATTTATAATTAACCTAAGCTTGCCACGCAAGCAACTAGTTTCCTAAACAACATAGAAACCCTAATTCCTACTTGAATTGAATATCTAATTCTAATTGGACTCGTACTCCTAGTTGGGTCTTAACATGGACTAATCCAATTATTAATTAAATAATATAATAAATAAAAGTAATCATATTACATCATTCTCCTCCGCTTTGAAAAGCTCATTATCGAGCTTTGAGGATGAAATCTCCGAAAAATGCAACGCCAAGACTCAACCTCGAACTTTGCTTCGTATTGCTCGTATCACGAACAATTAAATTTAAATTGTGCCACAAAATATAAAGTCAAAGTCTCGAAGATGAGTCCCTGACTTGAAGGATATCGGTTGCAAAATTTTAATATTTTACATGCAAACTTCTTCTGGAATTGAGCTTCAAAACTCTTCCAAATTGGATCACAAAATCTGTCCTGTGGTGGTACAAAAGCTGTCTTGCGGTGGTACAGAAGCTGTGATGTGGTGGTAATCTCAATATCAGAATCAAAGTATTCAAAAGTCTGCGGTGGTACAAGGTATTTCCAGCGACTCTAAATAACAACATAACGACTTAAAATGAGTGGTGGGACTGATGCTAGGGTTGTAAATAACACCCACGAACTCGGAGATCTTCTTCTCCAATTTCTCTTCTTCCGATTTGGATTTGGATGGAGTTAGAGTTCCCTTCGCAATTTAACGAATTGGAAAAATCAGGGGTATCATCCTTGTTTGTGATAATGCAATGGGGTGTGTCATGACTCATGAGCTATGTTACTTCCTAAAATTTTAACTCAATTTTTTGTGGACTGCGTGATTTCACCAAAGGAAAAAAAAAATCTTTTTTAGTGGGGGAAACTTTTCATGGAACCTTTTTTTAGTGGGGGCCAAATTGATTGCTAATCGTTTGAAATCTTAAGTAATTGAACCACCTATGTTACTTGTCTGTGACAAAGTTATTAAAATTATCAAGCACATGAACTAATAAAATACCAAATAAAGAAATTCAAAATTTGTTATTACCATATAATTGTCAGCATACAAATATAATAAGCACTAATGAAAGAAATACAAATATAATAAGCTCTAGTGAAAGAAACTTATGAGAACACCCAAGTGCAAACTCACAAATCAAACAATTACAACAAACAAAATCCCGTAATCTACATAATCAAATCCTTTTATGCTTCCTAGACGATGTGGAACTGTGTAAGGATGAAAATTCGGAAGAACGGGATACACCATCATCCAATCCCATCACATTTAATTAAAAAATCACCTAGGTCGTGAAACAAATGAATAAAATGATATGTTAGCGTAGAGTAACCATTTGAAGCATTTAAAATAATGAAAATTCTTCATATGAAAATTCTAAAACAGTAATAACAATAAAAATCGAAATTGCTTGTGATACTATCATACTAAGAACTTATTATATTCATTATGAACCAATACTAATCATGTTGGATGAGTGTTAAAGACAACAAAATGTTTTGTTTGGTTTTTCTTTCCTCTGTCATTCATTTTCAAAACATGATAGAATATTTGGTATCAACTATTACTGAAACATCAGATGAACTAGCATCGACCATAATAGAACACTACTCTTTTGAGTGGTGAATGTGTTAGTATCCACAAGTTCAAGGTCTGAAAGGGTGGGGTAGTACCTATGCAGTTAAAACGGATAACAGACCCATAACGATCCAAGAGCGTTATAGGGTATAACGGGATATAATGAAATATTTTCTTAAATATGTTTTTTATACCCTACTAAGTATTAATGTATTATAGATTCAAAAAAGTAAATTATGTTCATAACTTTATAATCAAAAACATCAAAACATTATTAAAAACATTGTCCCTTCGTATGAGAGGGAGATTGCAAAGAGTGAGATCGCAACAAAGAGTGCGAGTGACTCTTCTTCTTCCTTTCTCATTCTCTGTCGACATACGAGGACTTATTCTATGTCGATCAATGATGATGATGTGGTATGTTTTCATCTTTCCTCTGAGTCTAGGGTTTTGGTTCAATCGAAAATGAAAATAGGTGAATTTTTTTATGTATTAGAACAAAATGTTAAAACGACGTTATTGAAAAAAATGTTAGTTCAATAATGGCTATATAACGGCCGTTATATCGGAGCCATGATACCAAAACATAATAATGTCAAAACGTAACGATTCACCCCTCTTAAACTTTATATCGGGGTTATATCGGCATTATAACACCGTTTTAACTGCATAGGGTAGTACATTGATTTTAGAGTGAGATGTGGGATCCAAAGGAAATAATAGTCGTATCGAAGGTAACAACAAGAAATTGTCGCCCCCATATATAGTTCATACCATAAGTATATAAATGTCCATTGTTGTCTAAATGATGAATACATACCCATGAAGATTCCATGCTTGTCTTATAGTATGATTCAAGAGCTTTGGAGATGCTTTGGATGATTGTAGCTATACCATTGTTTGCAAGTTTCAACAATTGTGTAACCCCAAAGAAGAAAAAATGGTCTCAAATTTAGCAAGTAGCTTTCAAGAACACCCAAGTAAAATAAGCAAACAAGTAACAATGAGTGAATTGAAGAGTCTGTGTTTATAACAACCAGTGTTCTCATTTGATTTGAGACAACTCTTATTGCCGTTTACATGATTATAAACAAAAGGCCTAACAAAGATCTGGTAGTTCAGTTACTGAGCGTGGCTGCTAATTCCCCCTTCCAGCGAAGGCAAAGCTCTATAAGGACAATTGATCTCAATGGAGATTAAAGAATAGCTGGGCTTAAAGCTATTGAACTAAAGTCAAGCCTTTGATTACTCTTATTCAAGAGACCAAGGAGTCCATAGATGCTGATCCGATACATAACATTTGGGAGATGAACATAGGTTGTTGGGAATTCATTGAAGCTCATTGTCGCTCTGGCGGCATCCTTATTGTTTGGCAGAAAGATTTTCTTCAGGCTCTTGAAGTTCTCAAAGGTGTTTTCTCCCTTAGTATTAAGTTCAAATGCATTCATGATTACTTTATTTGGGTTCTTTCTAATGTTTATGGCCCAGTAGATTGCAGTTACTCTAAACAGTTTTGGGTTGCAAAGCATTACTGGGCTATGGATGGAGCCTTGGCTCCTTGGGGGAGACTTCAATGTAGTAATCAACAATGAAGAAAGAAAGGGGCGATTCAAAGATAAAGTAGAAGAAGAGAATTCAGGGATTTCATTAATCATAGAGTTTGAAAGGCTTCATTCTCAAAGGGGGGAGATTTACTTGGTCTAATAATTAGACAAATCATTCAGATTAGATCTATTCCTTTGCCCTAACTCTTGGAAGATCAATTCAATGACTTGTGTGAAGTTATGCTTAAGACAATTTCAGCTCAGGTCCAAAACCTTTTAAGTTTGAGAGGATGTTGTTTGAGCACCCATCTCTCATCAATGATGTTGCTAATTTTTGGAATTCCCTCGCAGTCAAGGGCAATGGTGGTTTCACCTTTGGAGGAAGCTAAAGCAGCTGAAATCCTTCTTCAAAACTTGGAAACATGATGTCTTTGGCCAATTGCAATCCCCTGATAGCCAGAACTCAAGACTCCTTGCACACCCTTGATCTCATTGAGGAATACAGAGCTCAGTGATGAAGAATGGGATCAAAGAGCTGAGGACATGGCTAAATTACTTGAGCTTCTTAAGAGGGATCATAATTTCTGGAAAAAAAAGCAGGTTGTTCCACAAGCTAGCTAATTTAAGAAGAGTTTCCAACTTCATTTCATTTCTCTCTATTCACGATGAAATCACTGTCAAGACCTTATTGCAAAACATATCACTGATTTCTATAGGTCTCTCTGCAGAGAAAAAGATAACTGGAGACCTTTTCTTGCTGGCCTCCAATTTGAAAATATCACTCTGGAGCCTTCAACTTCAATCCAACATCTCTGAAGCTGAGCTTCTTGTTGCCATGAATACTATCACTTGGGATGTTGCCCCAGGTATTGATGGTTTCCCCACTGATTTTTTCAATAAAATCATGGGACTTCATCATAGAGGATGTTACGAGGGTGATAGATGACTTTAATAACAAAGTTTTCTTGATTGGAGACTTAACACTACTCTTATCACTTTGATTCCGCAAAAGAAAGAAGCCAATAGAATTGAAGACTTCAGCCTATTAGCTCAATCCCCTATTTGTGCAAGTGCATTTCAAAGATGATGTCCACCAGGCTTTCTCCAAACCTCTCCATTCTCATCTCTCCCTATCAGTCTGCTGGAGTGGATTATAGACAAATGGTTCAAAGTTGATTTCTACAAGGCATTTGATATTCTCTTCTGGGGCAACTTGCTTGACAATTGACCACTTTTGGACTGGGAGTAAGTGGAATAAATAGATCCACACCATTCTGTCCACAGCTTCATTTTCTATCTCTATCAATGGGATCCATTCAGGTCCATTTTAAAGCCTCTATAGGAGTCAGGCAGGGGATCCTCTTTCTCCTTTATTGTTTATGTTGGCTGCCCAAAGTCTCACCTCCTTGGTGATGAAAGTAAAAGAGATTGGCATTGTTCATGGGTTCAAACTCTTGAACACTGCCCTTTCCATTCCAATCTTATAGTATGCAGATGATGACCTGTCTTCTTCTTAGAAACTGATATTCAAGAAGTGATTGCCATAAAAAAGATCCTTACCTGGTTTGAAATTTGCTCTGGACTAAGAGTAAACTATGCCCAGACCAAGCATTTCCCAGTTGGGGAAGTGCCTGAGATTGATCATTGGGCCTCTCTCCTTGGTTGCGCCAAAGGGAACTTGTACATACTTGGGGCTCCCCTTTGGAGCGTAATACAATGATGTCAGGGTTTGGGAAGATGTTCTAGAGCGCTTGGTAGAAGGGTTGAGCACCTGGAAACATAAATATATTGCCAAAGCTGGCAGAACAACTATGATCAAGAGCACCCTAGTATTCCAGTTCTTATGCTGTCCCTATGCACCATTCGTAATTTAGTTGCTTCTAGAATGTAAAAGTGTATGAGATTCTTCCTATGAGGAAACTCTTCAACTAAGAAGTACCATCTACTGAATTGGATCTAGGTTTGTCAGCCTAAAGAGAAATCTGGCCTGGGAATTAGAAGGGTGAAATAATTTAACAAAGATTTTCTCATGAAATGGATAGGAGATTTGGGTTTAGAGGTGATGCTCTTTGGAGGAGAGTAATTTCTGCCAAATATGGTGCTAACCCAAATGATTGATTTGCTCAATCCAACTTATCTCATGGTTGGTCGTTGTGGAGAAGCATTATGGGTCACAAACAACACGCTGGCCACCTCTCCTTTGAAGCTCACAATGGGGAAGGAATCGAAAAACCATCAATGAGGGATTTATACTGCCTTCCACCTAAGGAGAAACCATCAATGATTGGGAATTCCCCTAGATGGCTCACCTTCTTCAAGATATTGAGTCAATTCACCTAGATGAAGAATGAGACCAATGGGTATGGCGGGCAATGTTTTAAAAAAGTTTTTCAATATTGAGGCGATTAGGCTTTTCTCAATGCGAAGCGACCCATTGATGTGTAACAAGGCGTACGCCTCGACTTTTTAGGAAAAAGAAAAATGATGAAAAAATATAAAAATTCATAAACAAATATATATATATATATATATATATGAAACAATAATCAATGAAAAAGATAACATGAACTAATCATAAAAATAATTGAATTGTTAAAGAATACGAACAATCATCATGCACATTATAGCCAACATTCAACTCGTATGCACTGAAATATTTTTGGCCGCTTCGCATCAATTGCCTTTTAAAATAGTGTGGGCTAGACAGGGCAGATTATTCACTGTCAAAGACTGATATGATCAAACCCTAGAACCTCTTTACCGACTTGGAGAACATAATCTACTAGCCGCACCAACGCATTTGGCTAAAAATGACTCCTAGAGCATGTTTTCTGCAATGGACCATTATGCATGGTAGACTATTGACTATGGACAATCTGAATAGGTGATACAGGAGGAGTATCTTCCTTTAGAAGCTTAGTGATTAATTAAGGAAAATTTCATATTTGGACAATGATTCCTTAATTAATTAAGCCAAGGAAAGTTTCTTTGTTGGACAAATGTTTTCTTAGGAGTTAGGTTTCTAATTTAGATTAGGTTTCCTTGTTAAATTAAGTCGAGGAAAGTTTCCTAAATCATTTAGGAAAATGGAATAAGGAAAGTTTCCTAAATTAACTCCTTGAGGACAAGGAAAGTAATAAGGAAATACTGTCTTGTTAGGAGTAGCTTTTTCTTATTTGGTTAAAATAAGAAAGTGCTCCTCGAGGACAAGGAAAGTGCGCCTTGAGGACAAGGAAAGTGATATAGAAATACTTTCCTATTAGGACTAGGTTTTCTTTGTTTGGTTAAAACAAGAAAGTTCTCCTTGAGGAACAAGGAAAGTAATATGGAAATACATTCTCTTAGGTGTGAGTTTTCCTTGTTTGGTTGAACTTGTTTAGCCTGTATATAGTGTACTTGTATGTAGGTTGAAGATATCCAGAAAATGCAAGAAATTGAGGAGTCCAAGCTAGAGAGATGTAGATCCATAACTTGTTAACGGAGCTATCAAGGGAGTTGTTCTTGAGAGAGGGCCTCAAAAGTTGTTCTTGAGGGAGAAGCCTCTTTAAGAGCTTGTTCTCGAGGGAGTATTGAAATCTTTGTTAGTTAATAAGATAACAAAGATTGGAGCTTTAAAAGAGTTTGTTCTTGAGAAGTCAGAGCCTCAAGAGAGTTTGTTTTTGTGAGGTTGGAGCCTTGAGAGTTTGTTCTTGAGAGGTTGGTGCCTCGAGTTTGTTCTCGAGAGTATTGTAATCATTGTAAGATAGCAAAAGTTGGAGCTTCAAGAGAGTTTGTTATTGAGAAGTTCGAGCCTCAATAGAGTTTGTTCTTATGAGGTTGGGCGTCGAGAGTATTGTAATCTTTGTAAGATAGCAAAGGTTGGAGCTTCAAGAGAGTTTGTTCTTGAGAGGTTAGAATCATTGTTCTAATAGTATAGTAGAAGGAATAGAAATAAAAAACTGATTGTGTTTTCTTCTTTTATTATTATTTTCGCATTTTAGTTTCAAATCGTATTTTTGTATCAACAGGAGGGGAATGGCACTCACAAACCAATGCCCCCTAATTAGTCAGAACTCATAAACCATTGATTACATTTTCAAATCCAAAGGGAACAGACCTATAACCAATAACCAATGAGTTTCAAATCCATACACGAGCATTTAAACAAACTTTTATTGGACATATAACTGAGATGTAAGGAAATGCAAGTTCTGGGCTTGAACTGACCTTGGAATTTAGGGTCTTAGTGAGAGGTCTGAGAACTAGTGGTAGACTTTATAACATAGAAAGTTCTCATCCGTATTTCCCAAATCGCCCAAAAAACACACTGTTTATTATTTTAGTGGCTCGATTGGAGAGGTGGGTTTTAGAAAGTGAGAATCGACATTAACATTAGGGGTTTAAGAGAGATGAGATGGAGAGACATGGAATCAGATTGTTTTTAGAGCTGGAGAGGAAGAAGTGCAGACCGAGGATTTTTAGAGCTCGAGAAGAAGAAGTGCAAACCGAGGTATCAAACAGAACTTTGATCCTGTTTGAAGGTTTGGTTCAGTTACTGCATGTTTACACATTGTTTTTCTTCGACATTGCATCTAGATCCAACATTTTTTTTCAAGTTAGTCTTGCAAACTCATGGCCTGAATATTCTGAGCCTTACAAATAAATGAAACTGCCAATCATCACCTACAAGCCGCGATAGGGTCATGATAAGCAGACTATGACTCAAATTCAAACCAAAGCCCAGATGCCTGTCATTAGAAATAGTATATTTATGTTTGCTGAAGTATTATTACAATTTACACATACGGTGCAAATGAGGTTGCCCATGCTTTATTCACTCTATTACAATTCTAAAGCCAATACTTGCTACTATGGATGCGGTTGCCCTAGCTAAGTTTAATAGAGGATCATAATAACGAAATTGAGGAAGGTGCTGTCAGGAATTTTTGGCTTGATTAATATGAAATACTGTTAAGCCCATGAAACACAAAAGAGCTAGTTCAAGTTTTAGACAACTCATCTCTGTTGTATGTCCATGGTATTGTGACCCTTATCAACAACATAAAACCAAGTTGTTTGGTGGATCGCTCTGTTGGATTTCCAACAAAACAAATTCACTTAGAAACTTTGACTTAATGGGCTAAAGAATTCCCATTTTTGTCTGTTATTATCACTGTTAAGTTTCAAGAGTGATAACCTTGATGGGTTCTTTGATGCCATTGTGTTAGTTCGCAATGTTGTTTAACTGGGAATTTTCTTAGTTTCTTCGTTTTGTATGATTTCCCCTTCATTGTTCGCTTTCCTAATACTAAGTAGCCATCCTTCATTTATCCGATTCAGATCTCAACAAGTTGAAAATCTATTTATGCAAAAAAAAAAAAAAAACAGAAAATAAGCAAAGGTGACCAATAATTGTTATGTTTGTATACTACTCTACTTGTGTATCACAAATAATAAACAGATTAGGTAAACTGACAGGCAATGCGACTATGGCATTCATGCATATCTATATAACAAATTCAAATGGTGTTTTAGGTTGTTAATAACTGACGGCTGAGATTTACCCAAACATAAAGATCTAATGGATCACATAGAGGGGGAAGGGGAGGGTGTTTGACTGAAATTTATGTTTGCATAGGACTGAAATACCCCTGGCAAAGTTGAAGATTCTCCTATCAAACAATTTGAGTACCGAAGGTACAGGGAATACCCTAGTCTATATAACAAATCTACATGGATTTACTCTTTATAAACATCGTTACTGGCTGAGATTTCATCGATCTTCAAACGACAAGATTTCAATGGCCAAAATTAAAACATCTGACCACCAATCTCTTTCCTCTCTCTTCAATGGCCAAGAGTATAACATCTAAACATCAATCTTTCTCTCATTTCTTCAATGGCCAAGATTATTACATTTAAACACTAATCTATCTTAGGTTATGTCTTCACCACTCAAACCCCTCTCCTGTGTAGTCTCAAAATTTCCAGCGAAACAAATGAAATCCTCTTCTCATTCTCCTTGGTTTTGTGTTTTTGCACAGGTTCATTGAATTCTCTCTATTTTATGAATCCAACTTTGGTTGCTAACAACGATTGTTATGAGAATTTTGGATAAAAGAAACTCTTTAAATGTTATTTGTGCAAGTCAATTTTATATGTAAGCTCAATCTAAATATAAATATTATACCATTAATGGTATTCTCATTGTAAGGGTTGTCAGAATAGTCATTGTGATCCTATACTTGAAGATTAAAAATTTCTTAATTTTTTGTATTATTGACATTGATATTCATTTATTATCATCAATGTTTACATGTTTGGCTGAAAGAAGTTTTATGAATACCTAATACTTATTAAAAAAAATTATTGGTCATTTGGTCATGCCATCGGCACTGGTATCACACTAGTTAGCATATATTTAACAATTTTTGCAATGTGTATTTGTTCTATTATTAGTTTTGCTTTTTGTTTCTTAAGTAGATGACGAATGGTGGTTTGGCAAGCAGGGAGGAGCCAACAGATCCGTTTACCTATTTACAACTCGATCCTCCAAAGAGAGAAGAAACAATACTCGAGTAAACACAATGCAGCAAGTTCCCGTGAGAAGTTACATTCAAAGTGTTATATTAATGTGCTACGATAATGAAGCTTGTTGACAACTGTTGTTTGAGGGAACATAGTTGCTTTGCTTTAGA
Organism: Berberis vulgaris; assembly: GCA_963556465.1. Taxonomy (NCBI): domain Eukaryota; kingdom Viridiplantae; phylum Streptophyta; class Magnoliopsida; order Ranunculales; family Berberidaceae; genus Berberis; species Berberis vulgaris. The sequence continues at coordinate 63,021,008 of OY747135.1, forward strand.
AGCAATTTGTTTTGTGTTGGTAGCGACAAAAGCTCTAATGCTAGGGGTTTTTTTCTTTCTATGGGGGTGGCAACGACTTCATGATGTACGTCCAAATAATTTCATATCGTTTCTTATCCAATCATGGGACTGCAACATGAATTACGTTTCTTCTTTCAGCCATATATTTGGCTTCAGTTTCAGTCTTGGAAATTTGTTGTTTTTGTTTGTTTGCTTTTTTTTTTTTTTTTTGCCTCTAGCCCCACCAATTTCAGTCTTCTGCGTCAACAAAGACACGAGCTGAAGTGCTTGTAATACAGATATTAATCATGTTAAAAGCCAGAATCTTTGTATGGTACAAAAATATAAGGGAGAGAAAAGGACATAGGACACTTAGGCAAGAATATATAATACGCTAAAACTTATAGTTTATAGATCGTATCTACTACTATAACGGGAATTCAAAAGGTGAATCGAATGTCCTGTGTGTCCTTTGAAATCCCAAAAATGCACTCACCTAAATTACTAAATTCCCAACTCATCCTCTCCTCTCTTATCGCAGTCTCGCCAACAACAGCCACCACCACCTTTCTTTTGCGAAGCTTTTTGGTTCACCATTTTCTATTGCTTCTCTGCAACAGGTACGGATTTCCCTTCGCTTCAGTAATTCTAGCTTTCTTTCATTGCATAATAGTCTGATATTGATGTTTATTTACACAAATCTCTATCCCCCCATGTAGACTCCATTAGTGTTAACTAATGAAATCAACCCTTTTTTCCTTACTTCATCTGCACAATTCAAGTTAGAAATTTGTATCAATCGCTATGTAGAAAACCCAATTGCAGATTTTGTTCATAGGCAATTGATTCTGGAACAAAGTTTTAGTCTCTGTGGTTTAAAGGCACCTCCTTTAATTTGCAGGTTTCTTATTGACTCCATTACAAAGTCCTAAGTGCACTGTTTGGCACTCTTAGCTGATAATAAGATTACCCATTTTTAAGTTTCATTGAATTATGTAGAAGATTTAATCTTATACAAAGTTCTAGCCTTTTTGTCCCAAGTCTTCTCCTTCAAGCTGCAAGTTCCTTAGTAACACATTCACAATGCCTAGAGAGCATTGTTTGTGCTAGCTTTTAACTAGATTACCCAATTTGAAATTCCATTGATTTATTGATCCTAGTTATGTTTAATTGGGGAGTGCCAAAAGCACGATTCAGAGATCAAAATGGCATGCCGAATGTATGACACAATATTTGTGTACGGAGATACATGCTACGTAAAAAGTGTATTGATTGTGAACTCCCATTATTATTTTAATACATTTTTAAACATGTACCATGAAACAAGATATTTTTCTACCAACTCCCATTATTATTGTGTTTCATTAGTATCTTTATTTATTTCCAAATCACACTTCCACAAGAAAACTGTAGGTCTTCAAGAACTTTATTAATGAAAACTTGATTCCAATAAAGATGGATTAGACTTGAGAAGATTTTTTGTGGTGTTGAAAATAGGGGTGGGCACGGGACGGGATGGGACAAGATATACTCATCCCTATCCCATCTCGTTCATACGGAATCAGGATGGGACGGGATAGGAAAAACCTCATTCCGACCTCGTCCCATTCCAAACGGGTTCGGGACGGGATGGGATCAGCGTGCTGCCTGTGACTGCTGCAAAGATTATCATCATATAAGAGCGTGAAAAATAACTTTCTTATAATTAGATATAGATGTGACATGCAAATATAAGGGTAGCCACTAAATCCCCTAACAATGAAGTCGAGTGGGCTGACTTTTAGAAAATGACATGATAAATGGGATCCACTAAGAGTATTGTGTCGCTGTGATGACCTCTCAACTGATTTTACAATTTCATTACTGTGGGAAACAAAATTCATGGTTCCTTGACAAAATGACATTTCATCTTTTGTTAGGGAAGAAATATAAACCTATTGGTGATGCTCTAACATATTCATAATGGTTTACCATCAATACATATATTGTAATTATAAAAAAATATTTTTACAGCCCGAGGCATCTCAAATTCTTGGCTCCGCCCCTGAATGTTCCCTTCTGAATATGTATTACTTAGTTAATTTTTATTTTTCATCTTCACCTGGGTATTATCAATATTTGTAAGTTAAATAATTGAAGCCACTTTTATTGGGAATCCAAGCAACAATCTGCTATCTTTCTCTTGCTTAATGAATATTTATTTCTTGAAGTAACATTTCTGTTACCACTGCAAACACCATGAGTTTCTGTCAGTCATCTGTAAGTTTATATGAATAAAAATAAATAAATAAATAAAAATATTAATAATAAATATTAAAAAATTAGCTCGGGACGGGACGGGATTGGCGGGATTGAAAATCTTCACCCCATCCCATTCCATTCTAGATCGGGACGGGATGGGATCGGGATGAAATTATTCAATCCCATTAAGACCCGAAAAAATCGGGACAGGATCGGGATTGCGGGATGGGATGCCCACCCCTAGTTGAAAATTATTATTTTTTGTCTTATTATTTGTCCATTTGTTGAGGTGTACCAAACTAAGTAAGGATATATCACACAATAGATGTTCCCATGCATACAAAGGATCATACCATGAACCCCACAAATAAAAAGAAATGAAATGCATTAGAACCAACCAATACTCGTAAAAAACTAGAGTTGTCTAGGAGCATAAAGCTAACTCAGACTTGTGACAAACAACCTGAAAACCTAAAAAATGTTAAAATACACGATATCTCTAACGATCTTAAGACCAGATTTGGTCTGCTAACTCCTCTGGTACTTCATACAATATAGTTGACTTGATGACACATGAATCATGATCTCTGGGAAGGATATGGAATCTCTCCAAGTAGTAAGTACATCCTAGGGCCAAATATCCATCTCCAATACTTTCTACTTTCTCCAATACAATATAGCAAAAAAAAAAAAATTTGGCCCTCGCATCTGCCTGTGGGGAACCTATCCTTGCGAAGGCTTTTGCAAGAATTTAAATAAATAAAGACATTCGAGGACGCGCGATGTACGTTGTGAAATAGGTCTCACGACGTTATACAACACGTCGTAGTATCTGGGATTGTAATAGGTTGCGTGTTGCATTAGTTGAACTTTGCAATTCTTTCAATGACATGCACTACACGTTGTTAATGATTATGTAAAATAAAAATAAATAAAATATAACAAAAGAGGGGAAGGGGTTGTGCAGCTGATGGTAGGGATAGGTGGTTGTTGTTGCAATGTACTTATTGTTGTTTTTTAGAAGAGAGGAGAAGAATAGGAAAAAAGGAGAGGAGGAAGATAGGAGAAGAAAAAATTGAGGAGAAGAGAGATGGTGCAGCTGGCGGTGGTGTTGTTCGTGATGGAGAAGAGAGGTGATGGTGTCCTTAAACAAATATGGTGGTGTCAAAATCAATATTTATAGATATATAAAGCACAGATGAACTACCTATTTGTTATATTAATTAAAACCATATAGGCAACAATTTTTCTAGATAGCTAGGCAGGCAAGCCAGGCCAGACCCAACACCTCCATCATCCTCAAGATGCTGGCCTGGCTCTTTAGAAAAGTTGTATAGGCAATGATGAAGACTCAAAATCAATATGCACGTTTATAATGAAAATTATTTCATAACAGTTTTAAACTTTCAACGTGGCAACTGTTAGGTTCTTTATCAATTGATTCAAATTGAAATATATTATTCCACCGCGCACAATTTATTTTATTGATAAACATCACTTTTTTTTGCTAATACATTGATAAACAACATTAATTATACTAGGGCGTCGACAAGCTCTACGTGCGTGAATGTTCAAAAATTTTTATATTTTATTACATCAATTAAATATTAAGAAAAAAATATTATTTAATTTCTAAAAATATAATTATACATAATCTTAAAAGCGTATCTATAGTTTATAAATTAAAAAGGGGTTTCAAATGAACTATGTAAGGGACATATGTATAATTAGTCAATGTTTGAGAGAGATTGAGTTTGATTATAAAAGTATGAAATGTTGAGGGCAAAATAGAAAATACAAAAGTTTGATGTAAGGGCCTTTATATAATTTATAAATAATTGGATGGATTTAAATAAATTATATTAGGAGCTTAAGTGTAATTAATTAATATTTACAGGGACTGTATGTGGGAGGGTAAAATAGTAAAAATGTTCAATAGTATTTTTTATTTGAACTACATAAACACCCATTTGCACTTTTTACCAACTTTTGAAATTTTTTTGGTAAATAACATAGAGTTTAGAGGGCAAAATTGAAAATGAAAATTCGGTTGAAGAAACCAATTCACTGTTCATCTAAGTGAATTGGCGCTATAATTGTTTAGATAATCCGAGATTTCCACAGATTGGATGATATTGAATCTCTACATTTACATTTAATTATTTGAAATTTATTGATCAAATAATCTGGTAAACCTTAATACCATTGACTAGGGTTGGGCCGGTCCTGTTAACCAGCCCGAACAACCAAAACTGAAAATCAGACTAGGCCTTTAAAATTTTGATTTTCAAGGACAGACAGCGGACCGGATGATGCTGGTTAACTGTGGTCTCGATTAACCGGCACTTCAGGCCGGGTCAATCTCGGTCTCTAGACCATTTCAACCCATTTTTTGTTCTTCTTATTCCTTCTTGTTAAAACCCTCCTTGTTTTCATCCTTACAGCCACCTTCGCAGTAGCGATTGCCACCACCATTGAAGCAACAAACAAGATCGTGACGGAAAAGATTTTTCCGTCCCTCCAACGTCTGAGAAAGGAGGAGTTGAGCAATGGAAAGGAGGAACTCAAAGGTTTCGTTTCTCTATCTAGAATTCATCAACAGTCAACACCCCCCGTCACTCCTCTTTCCCAATTCATTATCAACACCCCCTTATTTTTCCCTCTCTTTCTCTACAGCTCACCATCACCCCGCCGCTAGCTACAACACCTTGTTTTCCTTATTTTTCCCTCCCTGGTCAATTTGTCATTTCTCTCTCTCTCTCTCTCCCTCTCTCTCTTTATTTGTATGGTTTAAAGGTTTCCCCTTTCTCTCTCTCACTCAGCCCCCTTCTCCGCAAAAATCTTATTAAACCCTATATTGAAATGGTGCCCCCAAACCCTTAAAAGTCGATTTTTTTTTAGCCTATTCAGCTAAAGCCATTAGCTTTAATAGCCAAAAGCTTGACCTGCGCAACATAGACCACCAAATCATTTTCTTCATCATTTTTTATCGAGTTCCATCTAGCCAGAAAACCCTTTATTGGGTTCACTATTGGGAGCTCAAATTTCCATTTGGAGTGCTTGAATCCCAACACTTCCACCAATCGGTAAACTCCGAGACTCATCGCCGCCACTTCACGTGGTGTGAGGAAGAAGAAGCCTGACAGTGGGAACTTTCTCGAGTATGGGTTGCTCCCAAAACTCAGTTTTGCGATCAGTCGAAGAATTGTGTGTTGGATTCGACTGGGGTATTTTTGTTTTTTATTTGCTTTCATGGTTGATGATACACCAAACCATCCTCCAATCTGCGTCGTACACATGTCATGATAATCTTGTCAGCAGAGCAAAGCGGGCTTGATTGCCCACCCAATCTGGCAAAGTCCAGACAACACTAAGCCCACTTTGGCAGAATCCAAAAGGTTGGACTTGAATTGCAGCGCCCTACTAGGCCCACACGTCACATGGTCAAGCCCAATACCCGTAAGGCCTAATCAGGCAAGTATCTAGGGGATCAACCTAAGACGAGCATGCCAACAATGAATTAGTTCCGACTAGGAAACAAATATCGGAGTATAAGTTGTGCATGGAAACTCCCTTGCATGGACAACACTCCAAAAATGAAACCTCTCCCGCAGATCTAGGAGCAGAAGTCGTGTAGGAAAACTCTCCAACATGGACGACTCTCAACAAGGAAAAGATCTTGTTTCCAACAAGATCTTTTCTCTAAACTACGCCACCAAAGACCTAGCCGAACAAGGACTCTCGCATTATAAAACAAAATCTTTTCTCTAAACTACGCCACCAAAGACCTAGCCGAACAAGGACTCTCGCATTATAAATAGAACACATGGTTGATGAACAAAAGTACGCTACATAACCCAATTTACAGTTTTAAGCCTTTATCAAACCTTGTCTCACTTTAGCATCAGAGTGTCATCGGCCGCTGCAACGGTGGTCTTTGGCTCACGTGTGTTCCCTATGCAGGTCAAGGTCAAGGAGAACATGATTCGACTACATCAATTTGGCGTCATCCATGGGGAATGACGAAGTTCCTTTAAAAACATTGATATCACCCTTCCTCACAGTCCATCGAGATGGTGACCACGAGATATCGCAACAATGGAAACATCTCTGAGCCCTTGATCGTTCGAACTGGAGGAACACTGTCAGCCCTAGCGGCACCGACACCACAGGGGGAACAACCTCGGACCTCCGTGTTGACAATAGCCATGGCAAACCCCAAGGGTGGATCTATTGTCAACCCAGATGCAACAAATTGCACGAGCGATGGAAATGCTCACTAAGAGGAACCCTTCACCCACAGAAGGAGAGACCGAGAGCAACGAAGAGCCCCGTCCACGGAAGACACTAGAGAACACATTAAGGAGAGCCACGCTGCCCCTGCGGATTCTCAGTGGACAAGAGGCGGAGGAGCGGCCAACGGAGACCCAGCGTCTAGGGCTGACAAACTCGCCTCACAAAACCCCCTTCAGCTAGGTGCCACAAATCCTGACGTGTTGTTCAACCTCACTGTCACCCCTTTCATGGACCACTTCATGAACTCCGCCAAAATTGGAGTTCTACGATGAGACAGTAGACACGTCCGATCACTTACGCCACTTTCAGCATGTAATGACACTCAAAGAGGGGTTCGAAGTAGTAATGTGCTGGTCATTCCCTACCAGCCTAAAAAATTCGGTGCTAAACTGGTTCCACAGCCTACCTCCGAGGTCCATTGACTCATTCCGGATATTGGCAACAATGTTTTCACACGCTTTGTCGGCAACCAACGGATCAGGAAGAGCCCACATTACCTGCTCACTCTCAAACAAAAGTTGAGCAAGAGATTGAAGGAATATGTCACACGGTTCAATGATGAGTTGACCTTCATCGACGTCTGTAGTAACGACACCGCAGTCATAGCCTTCACCTCAAGTCTGAGAAGAGGAAAGTAATACGATTTCCTCACTTTGGAGCCTCCAACTGATATAGTGAACTTGCTGAATAGTGCTCATAAATATATCACTCTCGATGATAAGTTAGCCACCAAGAAGGAAGCAGAGTCCGAAAAGAAACCCTCTACTTCCAAAGACAATAAGGAGGAAAGGAAACTGGAAGACGATGACAAAAAGAGGAAGCTCAATGACAGCAAGCCCGACTCTGGTCGTGCAAGGTGAGATAAGGTCTCCAACTTCATCAGGTCTAAATTCGTCACTCCCCTCAACTCTAGTTTGTTCGATGTCCTCAACTCCATTAAAAACTGGGGAGAATTGAAGTGGTCCACCGAGCGGCAAGGAGATCCCTCCCGACGCGATAATAACAAATACTGCTCCTTTTACAATGAAGGTGGCCACGACACTGAGGACTGTAAAAGTCTCAGAAGCGAGATACAGTACCGGATCTAGAAGAGGAAGCTCAAGGAGATCCTAAAACCGAACAAAAGGCAAGATCGGACAAAGGAAAGGGAACAAGTCATCAAGGAGATAGAGAAAAAAGCTCTTGGCATCATATATGTACTCCATGGAGTCGGCTCGGAAGGTGAGCAGTCCAACAAGTCCCGAAAGAGGACGCTTCTCGAGATGCAGACGCAGCTCACCGACGAGGACAGATAAGTGCAATACGCATGTATTCAGAGCCCGATCCCTCACTAATGTTCACAGACAAGGATCTCCAAGGAGTTCATTCTCCTCACAATGATGCCCTGGGTATTTTGGTCCTCGTTACAAAGTGGGAAGTGAAAAAGGACTTGGTGGACACAAGGAGCTCTCTCAACATCCTGTTTATCAATGCATTCCGCAATATGCAACTCAAAGAGGCAAACTTAACACCCACCAATCACTCCATGATCGGGTTCAGCAGAGAAAAATGCTTTCCTATTGGGAAAATCAGTCTAATGGTAATGGCGGGAGAGCCACGATTACGGAAATACCTTGTCCAAGAGTTCATGGTGGTCGACGCTCTGTCCGCATACAACATCATACTAGGAAGGCCTTGGCTCCATCATATGGAGGTAGTAGTTTCTACTATGTACCAATTGTACACAGCCAACCAGGCCCAAGGAACTATTCATGAAGATCAACCTTCAGCAAGAGACTGCCACTACGCAGCACTAAAACAACTCGATTGTTAGCAATTACAGCTTGGGCCGTGGGACAGACATATCAGACACCGAGCCTAGAGAATGGGAAGAATCAACACTGGAGACACAACCCAGTCCAATACAAAACTAAACATATTTTCTGGAGTAACCCAATTAGAAGAACATGTTCTACTGCATTCCCGACAATGCTTGAAATGGTGAATACCGGCCTATATATAGGCGAGGTGGTTCATGAAACGACATCAATCAACAATTATGTTAGCATTAAATGTTGTACGGGAAACAAGGAGGCGACGATTCCAATTGCAACTGCACAAGTCTACATTCAACAAATAAATGGCGCTGCACGCATCCCCATTAACTGGGGGAGTAACTGATACTAAACCGTCTCGCAATCTACATCGTACATTTGGCGTGCTGATCTTTACAACATGACCATCCAACTAATTGGCCCAAGCGAATACCCCGTTAGATCCAACCCAGTACACGCAGAGACACAAGCGGTAAAGACGTTAAGCGCCCATGGAATGCAGAGCATGCGAGTGATATTGTCAATAAATCCAAGGTATCCGCTCTATTAGAATTTTGTTGTTGTTCATCTTGATGAAATTCAGTTTGGTCAATCTATGATGATTCGACTCCAGAATCATATTTATTGTTCCGTTCTCCATATCAGATTATTAGGTGAATTAAGTAAGGACACCCAAGTCAGACTTACACGTCCAAGGCCAAATGGAGGCCTAAACTGATCAAAGCTTAGTCAGTTCTGACTGATGGTGATAGTTTATGATCCGCTCTAATGCTTAGTTCGCCAAGAGCGTATGACGATGGCTTAGAAAATGGGAGTCTATTTAATGCTATCAACGCTTGATCACGAAGACTTGTTAGGGATCATTGTCCAACTGCAGACCATGATCGCCAAACCTAATAAAAGCTGAGTAAGTTTCGATTGATGATGAACGCTTATGATCTGATCTAATGCCTAGTCCACCAAGAACGGATGGCGATGGCTTAGAAATTGATAGTCTAGTCAGCGCTCTCGATGCCTGGTCACGACGACTTGTCAGGGATCATTGTCCAACTGCAGACGATGATCGCCGAACTCGATCAAAACTTAGTCAGTTTTGATTGATGATGATAGCTGTTGATTCGCTCTAAGACCGTAGTTTGTTGAGCGCAGATAAAAATGGCTTAGAATGTGGGAGCCTAGTCAGTCCTCTTATGCCTTATCAAGACGGCTTCCTAGGGATCATTGTCCAACTATAGATAATGATCACCAAACCCGACCAAAGTTTAGTCACTAACGACTAATGACAATTTCTTTGCTGCTCTAACGCCTAGTTTGTTGAGCGCGGATGTCGATGGCTTAGAAAATGGGAGTCTAGCCAACGCTCTCGACGCTCATCCATGATTGCTTACTAGGGATTTTTTCCCAACTACGGACAATGATGGTCGATCCCTACCACTCTAAGACCATGGTCCGCCGCGCGCGGGTGAAAATGGCTTAGAAAGTGGGAGTCTAGTCAGCGTTCTCAATGCCTGATCATGATGACTTGCCATGGGTCATTGTCCAACCACAGACAATGATCGCCAAACCCTACCAAAGCTTAGACAATTTCGATTGATGACAACAGCTTCTGGTCCGCTCTAAGACCGTAGTCCGCCGAACCCTGATGAAGATGGCTTAGAAATTGGGAGTTTAATTAGCGTTCTCAACGTCTGATCATGATGACTTTTCAAGGATCATTTTTCAACACAGACAATGATCGCCGAACCCTACCAAAGTTTAGTCAGTTATGACTGATGATGATAACTTTCGGCCTGACCTGAAACCTAATCCACCATAAACAGACAACAACGGTTTGAGAATCAAGTCAAAGCGCGCTCAGGAAGCTCATCTCGGACGGCTCACAAAGACCATTGTTCGATCACTTACAACGATGACACGCATGACCATAGTTTAATTAGTTCACTTATAGTAGCAATGACAACTGTTGGCTCGCATATGAAGGATTACAACGGCGGATTTCAAAGACGGGTAATGGCCCGGTCCAAATAATATATTACCAGCCAAGTTTATTTCCTCGCATGGAGTTTAGCCAACTTACAAGACTTGGCCGATACAACTACCTGATCTCTAAAAAGTACATACCAGGATTGCCTGAACTGTCGCAACATAAGGGGTCAAAACTCTCATCAGCAGATCAAACATACAACTTCCTGACTTAGATAAACCACTTGTCTAAAAGCTAATATCATGATAAGACAAAGCAAAAAAAAAAAAAAAAACTAGCAGGAAAATTCAAAGAATACACAAGTACAGAATGTTAATCAACATATCATCTCTCATTGATAAGATTAAAATACAGAGTTCACTCCTTGTCAGGAAAAGGTTTAGATACAACGGAGCTAGACTTGGCAGGAGAAGAAGCAGGGGATGCGTTCACACGCACCGCTGCTTGGACACTCTAGTCTTGATCATCCTCTTTTTATGATTGATCGGAGGCTTTTCCAAACTCCTCAAATGACACATCTTTGTAGTAGAAGAGGTCCCAATCAGGATGCTCCTCCTTCATCAGCTGCAACAACTCTAGTCTTCCATGCACAACTTTGATGAACTCGAACGTGCCATGGACCTTAAGAAGCTTCTCCTTGTGCACTCTCGACTCAATGAGCTCTAGCTCCAGCTGCTCCAGTTTGCCCGACAACGTGTCAGTTCTAGTATACTCGGCACTTAAGTCGCCTTTGACAGCACTTAGTTCATGATGGGCAAGAAAGAGCTGCTCTTTTGCCGTCCCCACACTTTTGGCATTGAAGTCAACGTCTGCCTCTAGCTGCTGACATCAGACTCCTTCTTGGCCTTCTCCGCATTCAGAGCCTGCATCTCACCCTGCGCCTGGACAGTAGTCTCCTGAGAAAATTATAAGTCACGACTGACAAGGTTAGTTCTTCCTTAAACCTGTCCCTCGCAGACACTGCTCTGCCAAATCGGACTCAAGCGTTTCCAAGCGAATCATCCGAGCCTCCAATCTGGTATGCCAAACCTCCGGATCAACGGCCGATTGGGCAGGCCTCCCTTCTTTAAGCTGTTTTTTCAGTGATTCAATTTCACAGAGAACATCAAAGTATGACTTCTGCAAATTCGCATAGACTCGTTCCATGGTATACACTTTATCACGAGCAGCCTCAACCTCCGTCCCAACAACGACAACTTGATTTAGATATGACATCCCTAGCATGAGATATTTCTGCCTCTTGTCAATACGCTCTCCCAACATATCACCTGCGGACATCGGAGTGCAGTTCGTCGGCCAATCATTCCAACTACTAATGTGCTTCTTTGAAGCATAAGAAATATCGACCTTTTGGTGTCAAGCTTGGTTGCTCATCTTTAACACATCCGGAACGAACAGGATGATCCGCGCATTCGGATGGAGGTTCTCTAGGATCAAAATTACTCCAATACTGCCCTTCGTTGTCTTCAGCGCATCAGGGCCCTCTTCCACGCTTTCCCCTTGCTAACAACGATCGACGCTCTTTCACGAACTGACCTAGAAGCATTTGACGGGGAAGAAGGAAATGAGTTATATCTCAGACCCGTCACCACATTAATGTGAGGTCGAGATCGGGACGGGAGGGAATACGAGCCTCGTGGAAGAGACTTCACTGTAAGGATGATAGTTAGGCGACTTTTCAATAACCTGGGAAGACTCGCGATTAACACTAGCAGGACCGAGAACATTATTAAACTTACTCAGTTGCCTAAACTCCCGATCGATCGGACGACCAGCAAGCTCGAAATACTTCGAGTTCGTAAAAGCCATGAAACAATATTTCTGCCAGAATTTGAAGTCATCGGGCAGATTTCCAAAGCAGTCCGATGATGTCAACATGCACACGACATTCTCGTTTATCCAAGGAGAAGTGAGCAGTTGAATCACCCTGGGGGACACTCGAACACCAACATCATTCACCCTAATCAGAATGGAGATCACCATCCTATATCTGTTCGGCACCAGTTGAACGGGTGAAATGCCAAGGTACGCTAGGAAGCTCCAGATTTCCTTGATGATAGGAAAATGGACGCCCGATTGGAGCATACCTCGGTGCAAACAAATAAATCCTTTTGGAGGAGACACTGTCATCTGACCAGCACCTAATGTGAAGAACACCAAATCATCAGGGATCCCATATGTCTCGCGAAGGCCCTCCAGATTCGACTCGGATATTGACCTCTCCTCGATGAACTTACGACTTTAAAGAACAGATCATCAGAAAGTTGATTTTGGCCCACTATGGAAAAATGTACAAACTTCGGGAATTGAGCAAAGTCAAAAGCATAGAAAGAAAAACGACAAGTAGAGTCTCTAAGATCGAAAGAGTAAAGAAAATAAACTCTGTAGAGAAGGGGATCTATATAGAAAACAGAATTCTCACATTTTCTTCAAGCATACGCACTCCCAATTAATGAAGCTTGCCGCTCGAGGAGACGATTCAGACTCAACAATCGTGACCGCTCAGGTCCTTCATGACATGACTTAGTGAACCGACGAACTGGCCCACCAACTCGAGGGGAGTAGCTGATGACACACCAAACCGTCATCTAATCTACGTCGTAAACGTGTCATGATAATCTCGTCAATAGAGCAACGTGGGCCTGATTGCCCACCCAATCTGGCAAAGCTCGGACAATACTAAGCCCATTTTGGCAGAATCCAAAAGGTTGGACCTGATTTGCAGTGCCCTACTAGGCCCACAGGTCACATGGTCAAGCCCAATATCCGTAAGGCCTAATCAGGCAAATATCTGGGAGATCGACCTAAGACGGGCATGCTATCAATACATTGGTTCCGACTAAGAACCAAATGCCAGGGTATAAATATTGCATGAAAACTCCCTTGCATGGACAACACTCCAAAAGAAAAACCTCGCTCACAGATCTAGGAATACAAGTCGTGTAAGGAAACTCTCAAACATTGACAACTCCCAACAAGAAAAGGAATTCCAACACGATCTCTTTCCCTAAACTACGCCACCAAAGGCCTAGCCAAACAAAGACTCTCGCATTATAAATAAGACACAGGGTTGATGAACAAAGGTACGCTACAAAACCCAATTTACAGTTTTAAGCATTTATCAAGCCTTGTCTGACTTTAGCATCGGAGTGCTATCGGCCGCCACAACGGTGGTCTTTGGCTCACATGTGTTCCCTGTGCAGGTCAATGTCAAGGTTAAGGAGAACAGGATTCAACTACATCAATGGGTTTTGCTTGTATTGGGTTAATTTTGATTTAGTAGTTGTGTGAGGGTTGTAGGCCTGACTTGATCTTGGACCGAGCAGAAGGTGGGTTTCAAAATTGAAAATAATTAGGTTTTTAAAAATACCTGAGTTGGGCTGTGCCGATTAATTGGCGAGTTTTGAAAACTGAAATCGAGAATCGAACTGAAAATTTTGGTCACGTCCATCCGATTATTAGGATCGGATGTTAAAATAATGTTAAAAAAAACTGGCTGGACAGGCCGATGGGGTCGGTCCGAAATAGCTAGCCCTACCATTGATCACGTGCCTACCTACCGACAAAGCATATCATTTTATGCGCTTTTTCTAAGTGTAGAGGATAGGGCTGAACAAAAAACCGATCAAACCGACCGAACCGATTGGTTCGGTTTAAATTCGGTTCGGATCGGTTTCGGTTTAAAAAAATGCAAAACCGAAGTGGTCGGTTCGGTTTTCGGTTTCTATGTGATTTTAACCGATCAAACCGAACCGAACCGAATATTTAAATATATTATATTATTTATATATAAAAATAAAATATATTTTATATATAAATAATATAATATGTTTAAATATTCGGTTCGGTTCGGTTTTATTTCGGTTTTGGTTCGATTTTAGTCGGTTCGGTTCGGTTACGGTTTGCATAAATTAGAATCGGTTCGGTTTCGGATCGGTTTTGTTAATGGTCGGTTCGGTTTCGGTTTGAAAATTTTAAAACCGACCTAAGTCGGTTCGGTTCACGGTTTAGGTGAAAAACCGAACCGTCGGTTCGGTTTTCAGCCCTAGTAGAGGAAATGGGGGAGATGGGTGTAACCACCCATCCTCCTTGAGACGCATGTTGTCGCATATCTCGAGGGGGATGGGTGGCTACTTACACCCATCTCCCTCTCCCATTTCCTCGACAGAGAGAAGGGCTCCATTTTATATGATGTCACTGGTGAGAATCAACCTACCTTCATGACTCTGTGACGTTATATATTGCCAGTGATTGATGTTCTAATAATTGTAGATCTTGTATCTTCTTGTGACTAGTACTGTGAGTGGATCAATTTTCGGGTATAGCCCATTCGGCATTTGCAAAAAATAAACCTACAACTTTGGTGATTTAGACTTACATTGCTGATTTGAATTATAAATAAAACAAAACTTTCAAATAAATGTTATACAAAACGTTCTTATTATTAATATTATTATTATCAGTAGTATTATATATTTTTTAATTTTATGGCAACCATTTTGTCAAGTATTTGCAAAAGTAGTATAAGAAAACAGAGGTGTAAATATTCTGCCAACTCTTTGGAATAACAGAAATTCTAGAGAGCCTGGGTCTGCTGCCTAGTTTTCACGCCTGGCTGGGCGTAATTACCCTTTTTCCCCTCCTTTTGTTGTGGTTATATTTAAAGAGTGTTTAAAGGGGAGGGGCAAAAGTGTATAAATTCCACTCAGGCGTGAAAACCAGGCAGCAGGCCCAGGCCGCCTAGAAGGACTGTTGGAATAATTACGTTTCTACATGGCTTGAATTCCAAACCCTACTTAATAAATCAAATCAAACCAAGTACTTCCACTAGTAGTAGACAAACAAGATGAGCCACTCTTTCGAGAACATTATACCGGGGCGTAAAAGCATTATACCGAGGCGTAAAAGTCGTGTGTTATCCTTTCATCTTCTCTACCTAGTTCCCATTTTATCCTTCCTTGTTGCACTTTTCCTTTTCTGTAATAACCCATTGATTAAAATACCAAAGCAACATCTGTATTGGCCCCACAATGTCCCTTAAAAGGAGTTCCAATCAACTTGCAGTTGTCTACCAATAATATTTTCCCACTTGAAGGACTCTTGGGATTCTACCTCAAAATGCTTCATTGCAAAGCTAAATGTGCTTCTACCTAATTAATTTCACTGTTGGATGGGATTCCAAGTTTACCTGGGGGTGTAGTTAAAAATATGGTGAATTTACCTTTTGGCCTCGACTAATTTAGGTACATTACATTTTGACCCTAAAGATTACCATAATTCGATCGCAGTGGGGTCTTTTTTTTTTTCCTGTCTACCCGCGGCTGCAGTAGTCGGGTCTAGCTATACAGCCTCCTAACTAGAGGAAGAACAATGTGGTGAACATAGGATATCAAAGACAACAATGGCTATGGACTGAATTTACCCCCTTCACTTGTATATCTTTATTTTTTTCTTGAAGCACTTTTTTGTGGTAACACCCCTCTTTCTTATGGAATAAGCACCGCGAGCTATGAAGCGATCTCGTACTAAACGAAACGAACAAGCAACATATGATGTACTACCGTGAAAGCCGTTGCACTAATGCGCATACGTTTTCTTAGTTCTATAACAAAAATGAAAGAGAGTCGAACTGATTCCCGCAATTGTGGTTAGTCTCGCTACCTCTTTAGTTTCCCCCTACTTGCTCATTCGCTCATGGCTCACCCCTATCTCTAAAGGGTCTTATGCACTCCACTCGCGGGTCGAGAAGAGGGAGGCTTTGCTCATGCACGAAGGAAGCAACACAACAACGAACGGGTGTGAAAACAACAAGTGTAGGCTATTGAGAAAGAGAAGGTGTTGTATGCACTTGGCTCGAAAGCTGGAGCGAGCTTCCATTTTCTGTAACAGTATGGGCCTGGGAGTCGCAGGGGGCATGAAAAGCAATTCATGATCGTGAATTCAATTATGTGGATCGAACTCTACCATAATCCGGTATAACCCATGGCTGTGAAGTCAATGGCTAGATCGAGCTCTGTAATGCCTAAAATACCTTTGCAAGTGCAAGATGTGCGAAAATCCTAAAAAAGATCACCGTACACGTTAACGCTCAGAACTGTTCGATCTAAAGGAAACTTTGGCAAGGATTTATTCGATACAAATACCCTCAAAAGGTAAAGTTTGATTTGGCGTGAAGAGCAACGACCATTGTTGGTATGTTCCCTACAAAGCAACTGAGAGAACTTGTGAAGAAAAATAACTTGTCAGTTGCCATTGTTAGGGTTTTGTCGAGCTTTATTTGGAAAGGAAGCATGTGAAGAAAAAAAAGAAACTCCACACAAAAGGTAAGTTTGAATTTTTATTTGATGGCTTTTTAAACTTACGGTCATTTATCTTCTTCAAGAACTTCCATCCATATGAATTTTACAATATCTTCCCACCAATGAATGTAAGAGTTGGACACTCGGTGTACAACCATGCATAGTGAATTGGGAAGCAGTCATCTTATAATGTATTCATTCCCTGCCATTACACAATGATACCAAGTTATAGCAATTTATTCCCACTTACCCCAATGCCCCAATGTTTCACTATTTATGCCCAATATTTTACATGTGTTTACCATTTGGCCCCATCGTCTTCAACACGATAGTTGATTGAATTGGGTGAAGATTACATGCATGAAAACAATGAATTCAAAATAAATGAAGTACTTACTAGTGCAAGAGAAGTTGATGAGGACGATCCACCAGAGATTTCATAGTAGTTGAATCTGTATTTGCTAGGTTGAAAACTTTGTCATCATTACGACTTAATAAGTGAATTGATGCAATGACTACTTCTAAGAAGCTATGATTCGTTGGATTGAAGAATTAAATATTGCAACACGTGGATTTGACTGTTAGGGAGCAGTGTCAGTTGCACGTGCCTTGCATATGCAACAAAACTATTGACATTATGTAGATATGTGACAACAAAGCTTCGTCCACGACATTGACTTTAAGGATTTTTTTTCCTTAACAAGAAAACAATTTTATTGATGAGGTGTAAAAAGATTTGAAAGGCTGCACAGATAAGACCATTGGCCCTTCCCTAAAACTATACATCATGTGGTATTGGGGAGAATTATACACTCCCAATTAAACATGCAGAGCAAAGTTTATCTTTGTTTTTTGTTAGAAGCCTATGGCATACTTAAATTAATAATAACGGTTACAATATTGGTTTCCTGCTATAGTAGCTAAATTATGAGCCTCAAAATTGAGGTGTTTATATATAAACTTACATTCCCAACTTTTGCACAAATTTAAAAGTCTCATAATATTACCAATAAGAGGCCGCCACACCCAAGCCATGGTAGTATTAAGCTCAAAAAGATCTTCTTGCAAAATGGTATGGAGTGTACCCAAGTCTCCCAAAAGCAATCATGTGCGCCATTATTGAGCTTGGATCAAAAGTAGGGCCGCCTCCACTGCACGACATTCCGCCATAGTATTTGATGCGTTCAAAAATCATCCTCCTGTAATTTTGACCTGCAAAACAAATGTTAGACTGCTAAGGACCACCTTTTTGATGGCCGAAAGCACTCCGATGCTTAAGTGGACAACTTTATTTGAAGAAGGAAGTAAATCTAGATAAAACTCAGTTAAAGTTGTACACCTGAGTCGAATGTTCTGTTTACCTTTTATAATGGTCGCGGTTAATTCATTATATGACTTAAGCATCTAAGGCGCAACAAAAGGAGATGTTTCTCGTATCAGTCTTCTCTTTGATGGAGATGTGTCCATGGAAGTGTAACTCCCTCCGTGACTCTTTTTTGGTGCAACGTTCCTCTTCATTATGAGAGAACTTATGTCGGGTCTGGATTTGGGCTTTGATTCATTTGGGCCTGAATTCTGGCTTTGATTATATTTTCTTATAGTGGGCCTTGTTTGGGCCTCTGTGGTTAGTTTTATTCTTTTTGGAGTTGGGATGCCAGATCCTTGTGATGGATGTTCACTGCCACATGTATGGCCATGATGATTGGTCTATTTTGATGTATCATCAGCTACTCCCCCTTAGTTAGTGGGTATGTTCATGTAACCACCAACTGTATGGCAGTTTTGTTTTCAATTTCAACATTACGACACATTTCGTGCTCTTACTATCTGTTGTTGCTGCCGTCTCTCCGATGTTCAGTCCGTCTACTCGTTTTAGCGAATTTTCTGGGATTTCGTATGATTTTCATATCTTGCACGCTTTCCCAAGAGCAACCCTTTAGCTACTCATCCTTATAAAAGTTGAAGTTGAGCGCGAGTTTACTTTCTTTTGCATTTCTTTAAATTCCAGTTGTTGATATCTTGATTTCTCACATTTGCTCTGCAATCATGTCTAGCTTCAGGGTTTTGAGTGGCGATGTTTGTGAAGCTTTCTTTTTTCCTAAGCAGGCAACGTATGCGACTTCAGATAACATCCACCATGACTACTCGTTGTCGGCCGATCTGGAAATCATTCTCCCCGAAGAGGGTGACAGTCCTTGTCGTCCAAAACATGGGTACATCGCTTTGTACCCTGGTATGTTCCACTCCGATTTTAGGCTTCCTACCCTTATAATTGTCTGGGAGTACTTAGACTTGGTTGACATCGCTCCGGCCCAACTGGTTCCTAATGTTTGGAAGGTGATGATTGCGACCTTGGCATCGCTCCAACCTTACTAGTTCTGAAAATGAGGTCGTGGTTTGGAGGATGACTCTTCTGCTCGAGAGGGTGAGGAAGTAAATCGAGTTCATGGAAGGATTAAGAAGGAGGTTTCTCATCCTCTAGATGATCATGAAAAAAATCTTGTTGCCTCTTATGGTTTGCTCGTTTTCGCTGCTCAGATGATTGATGACTCTCGCATTATTGAAAAAAAAATGTTTCAACTTGGTCTTTGGCAGTCTGATAATTCAAAGGGTACTAAAACCTTGGATGACTTCAAGTACGATCCGACAATGTTGGATCGAGTTGCTACTCGAGCTCGAGACTTCAAACTCCATGTTTCTTCTGTCGTGGCTGGGACCTCGAGATCACTTGCTACTCCTTCCGCTTCTCGTCCCGTTTTGACTGTGCCAATGGAGTTTTTCTAGCCTTTCGAGGTTGATGTGCAGGACAACGCTCGCAACCTCATTGTCGGTTGTCATGGGCGGTTGGCTAATAGAGCTCTTATGCCTGTACGCTCACCACGTCATCATATTGATGAGGGTCTCCAACACCTTATGGAAGGGATGACTCACCTTACTTATGCGGTCGTGATGGGGTTAGACTGTAAGGCTGCTCGTGATCAGGTGGCGCTCATTGCGTGGAAGCTAGCAGGACATCCTGGTCCTTTCTCATGTTTTTCGCCAATTTTATTCATTGAAGGCGCAGTGCATAAAGTATGCAAAGGTTGCAGATTCTACACAGACGTTGTTGAGGGAACTCAAGGCCATTCATGATACATTTGCTTTTGATCTCGAAACGTCTGAAGTTGAATTGGGTAAGTTGTTGTCCCGTTTGGATTCTGCTGAGAAAGAGTTGTCCAACCAAAAGGCTAAATGTGATGAGGCCATTCGTTTTGCGAAGGAATGTTCTGCAAGTCCTAAGGCTTCTGTGACTTGAATCGCTCAGCTGAATTTTGAGTTTTTCGAGACCAACTATGCGGTTTCCACTAGATTTGCGGTCGTTGATAGAGAATTAGCGTCGACCCGAGCTGAGCAATCATCTGTTACTAAAAGGCTAAAGGCGGCAGAGATCGCAGATTGGAAAAGAGTGATCGGGTCGTCATGATTTCTTGGATTTTCTGGAGACGCATGGCTTAGACATGTCTAAATATCATTGCTTTACTGAGCAAAAATTCAAAGAAGTCGTTCTGGATTCACTGGGTGATCCGGTTGTCGGAGAACCTTCTCAGCACTTGTCTGAGCCCATACCACCTAGAGAAGTTGTTGATATCGATGCTCTTTCTTAATTGTTTATTTTGATTCTCTTGTAATCTCATTTTCGAGAAGATCAATGGAAATTTATATTTCTCTTTTGTTGTGTCCAGTATGTCTAGCTTATCAGCTTTTTATTTACGACATTCCTGGTAGATTTCTGACTCGTTCGTCCAAATTTTTACAAATAACTTCGATGTTCGACATTCTAGTTGTGTAGAAGCTTTTTTTTATGGAATTCGATTCTATATATGGATTACGAAGTCGTACATTATAGTCGACGAGAAAAAGTCAGGCTCTTACATCCTAGTACTGTATTACTTCGTGGTTGATCAAACCAGAAGTTTTTGTTTTTATGTCTAACTCGTTCGTCCGGTACATATATTTGTTTTTGCTCGATACTTTAGCCGTGCTGAGTATTTTCACGAGTTGAGTTTTTAATCTTACTTCTTCGTCCTGACTGAATTCTTGTCATTTTCAATTCGAGAGCGAAGAAGTTCATTGATAATATATTTTCAAGTGCTCTTCATTCCATGGCCGAGGTAGTTTTTCACCCTTTTTGTTTTCCAACCAGTGTGTTCCTAGTTTGTTGATCTTTATTACTCTGTATGGTCTTTTCCAATTTGGGTTTAACTTGCCCGCACCTGGTTCCTTTGTGTTGAGTTGGACTTTTCGTAGTACCTAGTCACCAATGTTAAAAGTGTGGGTTCACACCCTCTTGTTGTAGTATCCAGCCATACATTGTTGGTATGATGTTGTTTTTATGGAGACTGCTTCTCATTTTTCCTCAAGAAGGTCCAGCCCGACTCTCAGTGCTTCGATGTTGTCATCAGCGATGAATTCTTCGGTTCGAAATGTTGGCATGCCGATATCCACGGGTATCATTGCTTCGGATCCGTATGCGAGGGCAAAAGGTATTGCTGTCGCCGGAGTTTGTTTTGTTGTTCTGTATGCCCAAAGGACGCCAGGTTATTCGGATGTCCACAATCTTTTTGCTACCTCGAGCCTTCTTTTGATTACTTCCAAGATTGTCCTGTTGGTGACGTCGACTTGTCTGTTTGCCTATGGATGAGCAAGTGCAGAGAAGTGTTGCTGAATATTTATGTTTTCGCATAGCTCTTTGATCTTCTTGTCTTCGAATTACTTCCCATTGCCAATGGCAATTATCCTTGGGATCCCGAATCTACATATAATGTCTTTCCAAAAAAACTTATCGACTTGGGCTTTTCCTATCTTTGCAAGGGGCTCTACTTCTACTCAGTGAAGTAATCTACTACTATGAGAAAAAACTTCTTCTTATCTACGATATCCATTCCCCATTGTGCGAATGGCAAGGGACTACTCATCCGGATCAGGTTCTATCCCGGCATGTGAATGTACGGGGTAAATCTTTAGCATTTATCACACTTGTGAATGAGCTTTTGAGCATCTGCTTGCATCGTTGGCCAGTATAAACCCAGTGTGAGTGCTTTATGGGCCAACGTTCTTTCCCCTGGGTGATTTTCGCATGTACTGTGGTGGATTTCTTGCAGAACATATTCAACATCTTCTAGTGAAAGGCATCTTAGCAATGGGCTCGTGGAAAACCTTCTGTAGATTCTGTCATTGATCATTGTGTATCTTGCTGTCTGATTTCGTAATTTTTGGGCTTCCATCTTCTCTGTTGGGAGTTCTCCGTTTGATATATACCCCAAGAAGTTGTCCAGTTTATTTCTTGATTCGTGGCACATGTTTCTTTCACTTGGTTTTCAAGTATGGAGCTTCCTTGCATCATGACAAGCAGATTATCATTGTCCTTAGTTGTCGATGCCTCATTTGCTAGTTCATTGGCTCTTTTGTTCTCTACCCTTGCGCAATGATCGCATTCCAGAATTCTTCTGCTAGTTCTGTGGTTTTCTGGTGGTAAGCTTTCATTCGGGTATCTTTGACTTGAAACTTGTCGTTTAGTTGATTGACCACCAACTTGGAATCAATAAATTTATTCCCAAGTGTTTAGCTAACTGTAGCTCTGCTTTCACAGCTTCATACCCGACTTCATTGTTGGAGGCTTTCAAGTTGAATTTTATCATTTTCTCCAATGCGATGTCTTCCGAGTTGTACAGGATTAGTCCAGCTCTACATCTTGCCTCATTGGATGCTCCATCACAGCGGATAATCCATCCATCGGTGATTGGTTTTGATTGTTCCTCTTTGCTCTTGCTTTCCGTCTGTTGGTTGGTTCTTCCTGTGAATTCGGCGATGAAATCTGCTAGTGTCTGAGCTTTTATAGCCATTCTGGGGGCATAGTTGATATCAAAATTTCCAATTTCTATTGCCCATTTCACCATTCTCCCCGATAGATATGGTTTGTGCAATATCGACCAAAGTGGTTTTCGGTCATGACCGTGATTGGGTGTGCTTGAAAATACGGTCGTAGTTTTCTTGACGATATGATCAAGGCGAGTGCCATTTTCTCTAGGGCTGGATAATTGATTTTTGCATTCGTAGGTGTTTTAATGATGTAGTATACTGTGCTGACCTGAGCCACCCCATATGGGTTTTTAGGCTTTGAAAAGCTTCCTCGCATTTTGCATTCCACTCGAATGTTTTGTTTCCTTTCAAAATTTTGAAGAAATGTAGACATTTGTCCGATGATCTGGAGATGAACCTATTAAGGGCTGCTATTATTCCATTAACGCTTTGTATACCTTTTATGTTTGTTGGTGATTGCATGTTGAAAAACGCCTGTATCTGCTTTGGATCGGCCTTAATTCCCTTTTGGTTGACCATGTACCCAAGGAGTTTTCTTGATTCTACTCCAAAGGTTCACTTCTCCGAATTCAGTTTAATCTTATACTTTTGTGGTTGGGAGAAGGCATGTTCGAGATCTATGACGTGGTCTGCTCAGCGCGAGCTTTTGACAAGCATGTCCTCGATCTAGACCTCGATCGTTTTATCGATTTGATCTTTGAACATTCTATTCACCAGTCGTTGGTATGTTGCTCCAGTGTTCTTTAATCTGAAAGGCATTACTTGATAATAGTATGTACCCCTTTCCGTTATAAAAAATGATTTTTTTTGGTCGGGAGGGTACATCTGTATCTGATTATACCCGGAGTCTGCATCCATGAAGCTCAACAGCTCGTGCCCTGCGACTGCATCAACTATCTGATCTATTCGTGGAAGTGATAAAAGTCTTTAGAGCAAGCTTTGATCAGATCGGTGTAGTCCACGCATACCCTCCATTTGCCATTCTTTTTCTTTACTAGCACTATGTTTGTTAATTGGTGTAGTCCACGCATACCCTCCATTTGTCATTCTTATTCTTTAATAGCACCGTGTTTGTCAACCGGTCCGGGTAGTGAGTTTCTCTTATCATTTCGCATTAATTAGGCGGTGCACTTCCTCGTTTATTGCCTGATTACATTCTGGAGCCACTGGCCTTCTTTTTTGTCCAACCGACTTTTTATCTGGGTTCACTTATAATCTGTCAGAGATGACGAATGGATCTATTTCTGCCATGTCCTTCATTGTTCATGCGAAAACATCTTGGTTATGCTTCAACAATTGGATTAGTTTCTCGGCAAGTTCGG
Source organism: Berberis vulgaris (assembly GCA_963556465.1). Taxonomy (NCBI): domain Eukaryota; kingdom Viridiplantae; phylum Streptophyta; class Magnoliopsida; order Ranunculales; family Berberidaceae; genus Berberis; species Berberis vulgaris. The sequence goes on from OY747135.1 coordinate 63,044,823, forward strand.
GATTAATCTTGTGCCAATCCAGACTGCTTTCTCTGCCTTGTTGTCCAGGTAGACTTTGATCATTTCTTCTTCTGGCTGTCCGGTGTTAGGTCGATCCCGTGGGCTAGTTGGAGCCATATTACCATTTGAAAAGTCCGAACTCGTCTTGCACAGTTGCAGTGAGAGCTCCTCCGGTCGTTGCAGTAATTCCTATTGTGAGGAGTCTTTATTGTTGCGAAATGACACTCACGGGCTGCTAGTTGATATCTTTTGATTCTCCTGATACCATTGTCAGTATGATACTTTAAGCATTGGTGCATAGTTGAGGAGATTGCGCCCATTTTGTGTATCTAGGGTCTCTCGAGTAGCATGTTGTATGCAGAATGAGCATCAACGACAAGGAAATTCATCAATAATACTTGTTACTTTTTTGGTTCTCCTGCTTCGACCGGTAGTTGAATCATCCTCAGTAAGAACATTGTTCCCCGTTGAAACCCACCATAGGTTGATCGCTAGGTGAGAGCATCTCATTAGTTAACCACATCCTTCTAAAAGCTGTCAGGTATAGGAGGTTGGCCGAGCTGCCAATGTCAACCAACACCCTCTTGATTTCCCATCTAGCTATCATGACCGAGATTACTAAGGCATCATTGTGCAGGAAATTAACCCCGTTTGCATCTTCGTTTGAGAAGGTAAGAGTCATCTGCATCGTCTTTGAGCGCTATGCTGACGGCTCCTAGTATCTAATCTTTGCTCGCAGGTATCTGACTACTCGCTTTTGGGGTCGGTTGGATTGCTCATTTTCTTCAGCTGCATCATGCAAGACATATATTGTCTCATTTGGTCGTTCCCCTGAGGTGATTGTTTTGTCATCGGATTTGATGAATTCTCCGAGTCGTCCTTCTCTGATATGATGTTTGATCTCGTCCTTCAGACTATGACAGTCTTTGGTATCATGGTCGTAATCGTTGTGGAAGAGACAATGTTTGCTTTTGTTCAGTTTCTCTGGATCTCTTCTCATTTTTTGTGGCCATTTTACATCATCCCTTCATGTTATGGTTTTGAGGACCTCACTTCGATTTACTATCAAGGTCTCGGATGATCTATCCACCATTTGGATTACGTGGTTCATCTGAGCCATCAGCATCTCTACTCGGGAGTCTGAGAAGATTCCCCAAGATGTCAGAGACGTCTGAATTGTTACCTGTTGAAGTTCTCTTCTTTCTGACGCGATTGGTTAGGGAGTTGCCGCTGGATTGATATTAGGCGACATGTCATATTGTTCACCGCTAGATTGAGGATTTGTGGAGCGTCCCATTGACCTTGATAGTTGTTTGATTGTTAACCAAATCTCGGTGAACTTTATCACTGAATTTTCTTTTTGGAAAGGAAACTCGTCGTTTCCCACATACGACGCTAAATTGACGCGTCCAAAAATCGTCATCTTGTAAGTTTGACCTGCAAAACAGATGTTAGACTGCCAAGGACCACTTTTTTGGTGGTCGAAGGCACTCCAATGCTTAAGTTAGCAACTCTATTTGAAGAAGGAAGTAAATTTGGAGAAAACTAAGTTAAAGTTGTATACCTGTGTCGAATGTTCTCTTTACCTTTTATAATGGTCGCGGTTAATTCTCTTCGTGACGTAAGCATGTGAGGTACAATCGAAGGAGATATTTCTCGTAACAGTCTCCTCCTTGATGGAGATGCGTCCGTGGAGGCGTAACTACCTCTGCGACTCTTTTTTGGTGCAACGTTCTTCTTCTTTATGAGAGAACTCGTGTCGGGCCTGGATTTGGGCTTTGATTCGTTCGTGCTTGGATTCGAGCTTTGATTATATTTTTTTATAGTAGGCCTTGTTTGGACCTTTGTGATTGGTTTTATTCTTTTTGGATTTTATGAGTTGGCCTAGTAGATGGGATGCCAGATCCTCGTGATGGATGTTCTCTGCCACGTGTATGGCCGCAATGAGTGGTTTATTTTGATGTATCGTCAGTGTTGTTAAGCACTTTTCCTGAAATCGGGGACAGTACTTGAGACAAAATATTATCATGCATGTCTACCGCAAAAAAACCCACTGCTCCCTATTTAGAGGAATCAAATAAACTAGCATCATAAGTAACAATCACAGGGTCTGGGGCCACACCGAGGGAAAGTGGCTGCTGCTGGGCTAGTATGGAGTTTAGCCTATGATGCCTAACTGGATGAAGTTGGGCTTGTATCACCTTTAATTTGGCAGTCATTGCCTCATTGGGGGGACCAGTTGTAGAACTGAAAACAACCTGCGGGGTGGAGGGATGTTTTTGTGTGTTCGTTTTGGCTGTTTCCAAAATTTGGTGTAAGGAATGGATCAAATGTTGGGATTCCCAAACTCGAAACCTATAGATTATACTATTCCTTTCTCTCTGAAACACCCAAACTAAAGTATGGATTAGTCTTTCTCAAACCCATTTACCAAAAATAAGCATAGCAAGTTACGAGTGGCAACTTGCAGACTCTCTACCCAAACTGGGAAAAAAGAAATCAAAGGGGCCTGAAGATGGAATTCAAAGAGAGATAGAGACCATTGTTCTCACACCACAGGACAATGAAAAAGAGCATGATAATTGATTTTTCTGCCTAGTTGCAAAGGACGCAGTGATTTGGGATGAGCAACTGTGTGTAGATTTACTTTATGATCATGGGTATTTGACTGGATTATGGTGAACTTTGTAGATGAAAGTGGAATAGGTCTAAACTAATGGGGACCACAGTGGAAAAATATTACTGTTTATTTTATGATTTCATAGTTTGTAACAAGTAGGACCCACTAACCACCACTCCACAATTTGTGGCCTATATATATAATGATGAGATATTAAACAGTCACTCAATCACAGTCGTACACGTGGCATGGACTAACCCTAGCAGGTAAAAAAACTTCAACATAGTCCCACGCGGACCCTTGTGTAAACTATTATGTCCGTAAGTCAGGTGCCAAGGCCCAAGCCGCGCCAGCCCTAAAGGCACATGTCTCAAGGCTTGGCCTAGGATAATAAGGCCAGAATAATGAATCTCAGAGCTGTCACAAGCTCGAGATCCACTCGCACAAAATGAACTCTAGTTCAATCAAGCATTGGGTCTTAAACAAAGCCAAGTGCCAAAGAAACTCAATCATGCACGAGTAAGATCTTATGCGAGATCTTCTCCCTCAATCACGCCCTTGTTCGCAGTGACAGTTGGGAGATACCACTCGCCATAAGAAATGATGGAAAGAGGAAGAAATGCATGCACACATACTGCAATTTACATATAGTCTTTACTCTTCCTTACATTGATATCTGACATAAGCATCAGATTGCGTATGGCCATCACAACTGTTGTCCCTAGCTTAACCACTGCTCATTTTTGCAGGTTTGATATCGTCGGGATCAACGAGGACAAATATAAACTTATCAATTTGGCGCCGTCTATGGGAAATACGACAATAAGTTTTTCCTGAAATAAACATTCAAAGTTCTTTCTAACTAAGCAAAACATCAAGAACTGGTCACCAACATTAGATCTCGAGCACTCAACAATGTCGAACCAGACAACCATCCAACTAGAGAAGCCCTCCCACAGGGAAAAATGATCTAACCGAGGGAGCAGAGTAGTCGCAAGACCTAGCCGTGGAGGCAGCCACGACTGATCCCCGCATAGACCAGATCCCATTTCATATGGATCATCTGGCACGGGTGGTGGAGAGACGGCTCAAGATCGACAGCAGCCACAAGAGAGCGACGAAGATCCCACACCAAGGAAGACACCCAAGAACGCATCCAGGAAAGTGAAAACCTCCTCAAGGTGGATGAAAGAACTGGTCGGCATGAGAGCCTAAGGGGCGACGAAAATTATGGGACTACGCCTCGAAAACAGACCATACCACGGCCAGGAACCTGCTCCGACTGGGGACAACCAATCCAGACGTCTTGTACAACCTCACCGTCCCCCCATTCTCGGAGGAAATCATGAGCGCACCACTTTCGAAAAAGTTCATCCCACCAAAGCTCGAGTTCTATGACAGATCATTAGATCTGTCAGACTATTTGCACCATTACCATCACGTGATGGCGCTTCAAAGAAGGTTCAGAGGCCATCCCGTGCTGAACTTTTTCCAACAGCCTGAAAAAGGTTGCGTTGACCTAGTTCCACATTCTCCAGCCAAGATCTATCATTTTGTTACAGGTTTTGGCGAAAAAGTTTATCACAAGATTCGTAGGGAGCCAACGAATCAGAAAGGAGCCTTACTACCTGCTGAGACTCAAGCAGAAATAGGGCGAGACCCTCAGAGAGTGTCACTCATTTTAACGACGAGCTGGCCCTGATCGATGGTTGCATGGATGACACATCGGTGACCGCCTTCACTTTTGGCCTTCAAGGAGGTCAGTTTTGTACCTTCCTCACTCTGGAACCTCCAAGGGGTATGGCGAACTTGTTGAAAAGTACGTAAAAATACATCACTTTGGAGGAGATGTTGGCCACAAAAAAATGAGGTAGAAATGAGGCCAAGCAAGCCCCCAGGTCCATGATAAGGGGAAAATGTGTGAAGATGAGGACAAGTCAAAGAAGAGGAAAATCGACAATAAGACTTGGTCCGACAAGGCTAAACCTGATAGGGCCACCTGTGCAAGGTTCACTGAGTGCGCTCCTCTCAACTCCAGCTTGGCCAAAATACTATTCACCATGAAAAAGTGGGAGGTTATCAAGTGGCCCCCTCCCAAGATAAAAAAATGATCTTTCAAGGCGTGATAAGAGAAAATATTGTGCATATCACAAGAATCACGACCACATCACCCAGAACTGCCAAGGTCTCAAGAATGAGATAGAATACTAGGTTCGAAGGGGAAGACTCAGAGAATTCGTAAATTCTGATGAGAAACAACCCTAAAAAAAAAAAAAGCAACCTTAGAGGCCGAAGAAAATGTCACAAACATCATTTACGTTATGCACAATGCGCACAACGGATAGGGAAAATCTAATTGGTCGAGGAAGTGAGCAATCCGAGAACTGCAAACAAGCTTCACAACGGAAATCGCCCAATCCAACATGCTCGAGTGGAACACCCAACTACGAACCTGACGTTCACCGAGCAGGACACGCAAGAAGTTTACTCCCGCACAACGATGCCCTGGTTATCTCGATTGTAATAATGAAATGGGGCGTTAAAAGGTCGCTAGTGGACATAGGGAACTCAACCAATATCTTGTTCCTCGAAGCATTCCGCACGATGCAGCTGAGAGACGAGCAGTTGAAGTCAGACAACCAGATGATGGTTGGTTTCATTGGCACCCGGAGTTACTCAGTCGGGAACATAAGCCTACCTGTAGGTATAGGGAAACCCGTAAAACTCCTCATGACGAAGTCATCGTGGTGGACGCCCCCTTCGCATACAATATAATCCTGGGAAAACCTTTGCTCCACCAGATGGGGCTAGTGGTTTCTATGCGGCACTAGTGCTTCAAGTACCTTGTCAACAGAGAAACATGGATTATCAAGGGAGATCAGTTTTCTGCCAAAAAATGCCACTACGTGGCGATGAACTATCAGGTAAGTAACCACGATCGGTTCAACCCCCCCAAATAAAGATAGAACAACAAGCCAAGAGCTTACTGGTAAGGAGTAGCAAGGGTAACATGTAACACTTTTGAAGCAGATCAATAAAGGTAATCTCTTTAAAAACGACTTTACTCTACGCTCAACTCCTTCTACTGAGGAAGACCCAATCCTGGCCAAAATGGCGCACAAGCAGCCAAGCCTAGCCCCACTGAAGGCAAAGATGGCTCGCTGCATAAGTGACCTAGTCCACCTAAGGAGCCGAGGTGGATCAGACCCAACCACAGACAGTCCACCGCAAGCAGACGAGTCTAGTCCATGGACAACTCACCGTTTCTCAGATAGCCTAGTCCAACCACATGACCACGATGGCACACATGTGGGCTTGACCCAATCCACGGACAGCCCACCAGAAGCGGATGAACTCAGTCCCCGAACAACTCACTGCTCCTAAGACAACCTCAGATGACTACGGGGACCGAATTGGCGCCCAAGCTGCTGAGCCTAGCCCCATTGAAGGCAATGACAACTTGTCGCATAAGTGACCTAGTTCGCCAAGGAGGCAAGGTACAATGCATCGGATTGAGTCCAGTCTATGGACATCTCACCACTCAAATAGAGTCTAGCCTAGACAAGCGTAATAGACTCCTTCCCAGCATAGGTCTTTCCGAGAATTGAGTTAGAGGACTATGGGGACCTAGCTCGTTCAGGCAAAAATGGTCCCTCAGCATATTATGAAGTTTAGCCCGATAAATGAAAAAATATTTGTCCTCAGCTCAAACCCTCTCAAGGATTAAGCAAGATATGCACAAGAACCAAGCTTGTTCAGGCAAAAATGGTCCCTCAGCAACCCAACTCTTGTTCAGGATTGGGGTCTAAATAGAAAGTCGAACCCATACAGTCTGAAGTAGGCTTTGGGGCATCAGGATGGGTAGTCGTCTCCGCGACACCAAAACTGGCTTTAGGGCCACCTCGCGGTCTAGATGAAGAATCATTCGCTTCATCGAACTGAGCATAAGCAAGAGGTCGGTAAACAGAAAGATCCCAATCCTTGTGGTGCTCGTGGATATAATTTATCAGATCTAGCCTTTTGTTCGCAACATGACGGGGCCGAGCTTATCAACAACCTTGTGAAATTTCTTCTCTCTTGCTTCCCATTCTGCCTTAGAGCTATTCAGCTCCCTAGCTGCCTTGGCCAGGCACTCCTTAGAGGCCAAAAACTTGTGAGCCACCTTGTCATGACACGCTCGGAGTCACGCTCTTGGCTATGCAAAGAAAGTTGCACCTAAAGGGCTCCCTGAAGCCCCCACAGGCGAAATTCCTGAGCGCGCTTACTGACTAAATGCACACTGAGAGTCAGTAATGGACTTCTCAACATTCGACGAGCGCTTAGCAAACGCATCATATTCATTTATCGCGTTGTCCCATTGTTCCCGAGCATCCTTCAGTTCAGACAATAGCTCTACTCGAGCAGCCTGGGCCTCATCCAAATTCCATTGGACCTCTTTCAGCTAGAATTCTAAGGACGACTGAACATACAAAGTGCTAGTAATACCCCTTCGGGCTTAAAAAAACTGGGTCTACAGATCAACCTGAGCGGCCAACTGCTCAGTTAGCAAGCCCACTTCCTTACGGACATCGATGAGCTGGGCCCCTTTGTCAACGAATTTTGTCTCCTAGGCAATGAGCATATCCCGCACAAACTCTACCTCAGTACCCGCCATACCAATATGGGTCAGGTGGGTCATCCCTTGATTATAAAACAACATACGGGTATGAACAACAAAGCACAATGAAAAGAAAAAAACTAAGTGGTGAAACAATTGAATTGTCAACTTACTAGCATCAGAAGCTACTACCTGCAAGTGAGGTGCGTCTCTGTGGCCGCCTTCTCTAGTGGCAGCTGGTTAACTAGCCAAGAGAAATTTCTCTTCATCTGATCAACAATAACAACCATGTGATCCACTGGGTATGGGAGCTTACCACAATATTAGTGCAGAAAGCCCCGAGACTAGGAGCCAATCCCTTCTCTCCCCGGCACCTCCCAAGAGAGAGGGCTCAACATCCTGCTTCCACTTAGTAGCAACAGCGGAAAGAGGCTCAGACACACTTCAGCTCCCGAACTTATGGAAGTGTCACAAGTAGTGTTCTCAGGAACATATTGACCCTCTATAACGATGCGCCTGTATCAACGACCTTTGATGACATTTGCTCTGTTTCCATCTCAACACGTGTCAGGGGCCTCAACAACTCCTCATCAACAATTAGGTCCACAACGTCCCACTCCCCACTCTATGGAGCAGTAGGAGGAGTAGACCCCAACTTGAGCCTTTTAGAGTGACGCGGGGGAGTAAGCAACCCCTCCACGACTTTATTCTATGAAGGGTTAGGCATCCTTGGCACCTAGGGATGAAAACAGGGCAAATTTGGGCAAATCTATCCCCACCCGTCGAGGGTCGCGAATCCTCGTAACTGCCCCGTATAACGTTTTTTTATTATGTTTTAAAACCATCCCCACTCCGCACGGATTGGCAAATATCCACCCCGCTCCGTTAATCGCTGCAATAAATGTTTTTAACTACTAAATCTAGAGATTGACTAATTAAGCCAAAGAAACTGATATTCGATGAGGAATTAGAGATAGAAAGAGATCTACAAACAACCTCCAATCAGATGTCAGGAAACTTTGGTTCGAGTAGATGAGAAGAAACAATTTTGGTTTTGTCGAGTTGATGTGAAGAGTGGAGCAATTGGAAGATTTGAAGGGGACGAACCCGAAGAGAGGTTGCATCAGTAAGGTGAGTGGGTCGATTTGGAAGAGTGAAGTGAGGTCGAAAACCTTGAGAGTTGTGTACAGGGTGAAGCCTATCATGGGGTTGCATGTGTCTGATCCTGACCAGGGCTCGATTGTGAACAAGGTTGCTTGTTCAGGACGCCAGGTATGGTAAGACTTGCCCCATTATTTAGAAATGTGTTGAGGGTTGATGAAGAAGAAAATAGGGTTTGGGAAGAAGAAAAATCTGGAAAGATATTTCTAATTTGGAAAAGAGATGGTTTGGGAAGAAGAAGAATCTGCAAAGATATTTATGGTTTGGAAAAGAAGAAGAATCTGGAAAGATTATTCAATTTGCTTTGGGATAGGCTTTAGAATGTCCAATAAAAGATCAATAAGTTTTTAAAATAAAAATATTACATATATGTAAACGGATATGCAGGGCGGATATGACCAAATTCGTATCCGCCCTGAATCCGTGACGGATATAAATTGGATCCCCAAATCAACCCCGAAATCCGTAAAAGTAAACCCAAATCCGCCCTACTCGGGGTGGGGCGGAGCGTGTATCCGTATAAATCTGGCCCACTGCCGTCCCTATTGGCACCTTCATCTTCTAATACTCAGATGTCGGTGTTTATATGCCTGAAGAAGAATCGGTAGGCACGGCCAGGGCACGCCCCACGTCACTAGTCTCATCAAAAAACAATCCATTCCACTGAATATTATCTAGATGGATAACTTCCAGAATAGGTATCGATTGCAGAACAAGAAAGCCAACTTTCATATTCTCCTCTTCAGAAGAAATGGCGATAGAGTCGGACACCCCTAGTCAAGGACAACGAATGAGTTAGACACTGACAAATATTAAATAGAAATGCAAAAAGAACCTACGGAGGTCCCCAAAGCAATGGATGGTCTGCAAACTGTCAAATGAGAACTGCCCAGACTTCGCAGAGGAAAAAAAAAGTACATCTGCTAATCCTCTGGATCCTCGAACTAACCAGTCAGACAACATGACCTTCACACCCAACAGATACCACAGTTGTTTATCTTGATGGAAGCCAAAGAACGGAGCAACCTCGTCGACATGTGGATTCTGGCGTCCTTTGCCCTGATCAGAATAACAACCAGTGTGCTCCATCTACTCGACATTACCTGAGCTGGGGTAATGCCTAAATAATAAAAGTTGCGGCAGATGACCCTAGGAAAATGGAAACGCAGGCCAGCCTCAAACATGGCCTTATACCGGTAGATGCACCCCTCCATTGAAACAGAGTGACAATCCCTTTCCGTAAAAAACGACACTCCAAAATTACTAAGGAGTTTGTATTACCTATAGAAGGCAATTAGGTCATCCTCGGACAATAGTGACTTACTGAAGCAAGTCTAAACTTCCTTGATGCCCCCCTTGTGAAAAATTAAGTTGTGTAGAAAAAACACAGTACAAAATGAAAAGAAGCGCTGAGAAGGTAAATGTGAAAACTCCTCCAAAACAGACTTATACAAGTTTGGCGCGAAGGGGAGATATTTACCTAACCGCTGCATAAACATTTAATATGGCACAACAACTGAAAAGGCGCCGAAAATATGCCATCATGGCATACCACGAACCCTCAGTTAGTGCCCGGCGTACTGACCCACTAACTAAGGGGAAGTAGGTGATGAGACATCAAACGGTCACTCAATCACAGCCGCACACATGGCATGGGCTAACCCTAGCATGTAAAAGACTTCAGTGCAGTCCCACGCGATCCCATGCGCAAACTACTGTTCAACTCGTAAGTCAGGTGCCCATGCCCAAGACACGCTAGCTCTAAAGCATGGGTCTCAGGATTTGGCCCAGGACAATAAGGCCCAAGCAACGAATCTCAGAGCTGTCACAGCCCCGAGATCCACTCATACAAAATGCAAGGGACATTGCACAGCTTATTCAATATCATCATCCAAAATACGATTCTAAATAGGCAGGTTATTGATAGAAGCGATGGATGTCATCATCCAAAAATTGAGTACCATACTATAGTTAGGTGCACTATCCCTGATGGGGAATTCTAGGGAGCGAGAGTGGCCCACCACCATCCCTCGCTCTACTCTCTCCTATTCATTAACTCAAAATTGTATGTTTTAGTTCCTATCAGAACTCCAAAAACATCAATTCATAAACAAGAACCCAAATTTCATAATATCCAAAACTACTTTCTAGGGTTTAAAAACCTGACTTTGTCTGACTTTTTTTTTTAAACACTTTTTTGCAATTTCCAGGGTTTTAATACAATCATACGAAATAAAATTTATCCTCAAAAGACATTTTGGACATTCCCTTGAAAAAATCGTATTTCGGCACATTCGAACCATGGATTTTTGAAGGGATTGTCCAAAATGTGTTTTATGATGGATCTTATTTCTTAAGAGTGTAGTAGAACCCTAGAAATTGCAAAAAGTAAAAAATACAAAAAAAAAATGTCACACAATTTATTATTATTATTATTTTTTGATATAGTCAGGTTTTTAAGCCTAACGCAGAAGATCCTGCAAGGGCGAGACGCCCCATATTGAGATATAGAATAGTTGAAGCCTTCCATCTCTCTTCCATCAATTTCCACATAAAAACTTAACCCAAACTCCTTCCAAAGAGGTTGAAGAACTAGAAGAAAGAGAGAAGTTGATACAGTTAAGCGACGGTGAGAGATGCTGGCGAGCTTGAGAGATTGGGAGTTGGGTACCTGCGAATGTAAGGAGGGTTCTTCTCCTTGCAATCAAATATATATTTTTTGTCCAAAAGCTTAGAATACATTTTTTGGCTTTTTACTGGGGTGTTATTTAGCACCAAAAAAAAAAAAAAAAAAAAAAGTCAAAGCTTTTTAAATATGGGTTAGAAGTCATTTTCTCATAATGATAAATTTCTTTTTTTTCTTTAATGCATGCAGATCACACAGATATTAATTTAATGGCACTTTAAGGCTATGCAATAACAAATGTCCTACTTTTCCCCTCCCAAAAAAAACCCTTATCTTCTGCCAGTGCCAGCAAACTCAGTTCAGAAGCAGCAGCAACAGCAACAGCTTTGCTTGAAAATTTTAAAGCTTTGCCCCCACACAGTTTCGTAATACCAAAAATCTGTCCACTCCCCTAAAACTCCTTTTCTTCTCCTATAAAACCACATCCCTAAATCAAATTGTTTGGAACGGTTACCCAATTTCGTGACGGATGAACGACTTATTTTCTTTTCAAAATAAACTTCACCAATCTTAATTTCTTTCCTAAGTTAGGGTTTTTCTGCACAAGATTCAAGACTCCAACTCTGATCTCTGCACATTTGTTGGGCGTCAAGAACTTGACTAGTAGGAACACTCTGTTTTTGGTTTGCACGCACACAAGAAGGAGAGCTTCGATTTCAGGTAATATAGCTGTCTCTCTAAAGCTCTGTGTTAACTGCTTGATAGAAGTACCCATCTCTCTCAATTCTTTGTCTGGTAAAATAGCTAGAAGTGGCATTCTTGTAATTAACTTTTGGTCTTTTTGAGCTGGAGAAGTTAATTTATCCTTGTGAATCTCAGTCGTCGTGTCGTCCGTCACTCGCATGGACCCACCCAACTAGAGGTTCAAGTTGCTGTCTCCGCCATTTACTTTACTTTAATTGATCGCTAACATATAGAAGTTCAAATCCTGTACAGCCGGCAGTTAGATAAGATTTAACACCTTTTCCTTGCTGTAATGAATTTTATGGGCCCTCTACTACCCATTTTGATGGCTACTGGTCAGGTTAACACAATTTCTTTTCATTTGGAGAATAAGTGACGATATGAATTTGATATATGATAGGTGCCTGGGCATACATCCATGTGATGTGAGTCATGGCATGGGTTCACAATTTTATTTCATTTTCATTGATTTGTGTTTTTTAATAAGAGCAACATGCGTAACGTGCACTCAGTCAAGATGTATTATCATGTGTTTAGTTTAATTATGAAGACCACAGGTTCCTTACCTATTTACCTATAGAGTATAGACTTATGACAAGAAGAGGTAGAAAGCAATGTTGGAATCTTGGTTACAAAGACTATAGATTTTTCAAAGCTATGGAATGGAAGCACCTTGTGCCATACTACCACCATTCCCACACTCTGGAATGTCCTCATCAAAGGAGAATAACCTCCACATGTTTCACATGACTTTTTTTTTTTTTTTGTTAAAGATGTTTCACATGACTGACTTTACTGGACCCCAAGTTGTAGAAATGAAGTATTCTAGTTGACCTTATTGGAAGAGATACAGAGATATTGCTAAATGCATCTTTTTTATTACCACACAAATTAAAGCTCATTATTTGGTTGGCAATATCAACTCTTCTTCTGCCTGAAGACTTCTTTTGCTCTGGAGAGAGAGAATGAGACAAACCTAAATGGGTTGGGTTGATCAGTAGAGAACATTAAAAAGCACACAGTGATTCCTTACTGAGTTTTCAAGAATGTTTTGGGTTCTTTTTCTTTTCATGGTGGTGTGTAGGGGGAAGAGTGTCGTGTAGTGCTTGCCATATAAGTCAGGAAGTAGGCTTTTGGGTTCTCTTTTATAGGGCACATGAGCTAAACTAATCAGTGCTTATCACAAAGTTTGAATGGAGGTAATAGTACAATGCTATCTACCCATTAGCTTAATAATTTATTCCACGCTTGTATATATTCCTTTCAACTTGTTTGATTACGCTTCTTCCAATTTTTAACATACAGGAACTAAAGAAATTAGTATGCTGTAGTCAATCTAGACTGAATTATATCTCTGCTTGCTTCATATTGCTGAGTTGGGATGTCTGTTAGGGAAGGTCTTGATGATTCCGTAGTCATTTATATTTCAGTTATTCTGTATTGGAGCTTATTTGAGGACATGACTTCTAATTCGTGCTAACTTCTGACATTGATTCTTCAGTTCTAGCATGCTGATATAAACTGCAGACCTGTTAGAAGACATCATGCAATCGGTTATGGGCCTCTGGTCGATGATTGTGAGCAGCAGGCTGTTTACTGTAAGACTGCATTTGTTGTTATTGTTTTGTATTTTGACTCCAACAGAAGTGAAGAGTCGGACTATAACAAATAGCTCTACGTTACAAACACCAAGTGTTGTGAATGTTGGAGTACTGTTTACTTTCAATTCAACAATTGGGAAAGTGGTAATGCCAGCAATTGCAGTGGCACTTGATGATGTGAATTCAGACTCTAGCATTCTGGCAGGGACAAGACTGAATTTACTCATACAGGACACAAATTGCAGTGGATTTATCGGAACTATGGAAGGTAAGATGTGAAACTAAATATTTGATTTTCATTGAATTAGATTGTCAATCTATCAATTTTCTATTTTAGTTGTCAATTTTATATTTTAGTTATCTTGCTCTTCTCTGAAACTAACATCCGGTCTCTGCCTGAATCCGTTGTTGCAACCCTGCTAGTTGGTATTCCAATCCTCCTCTCTCGAGTCTCTATTTTTCTCTGCGGAGTCTATTATGTTCTACCTCTATATTCAAGAGACCTTTCAATGTCTTCCATCTTTTCGTGGCTTCAACTGATTTGGTTTTCTCTCATTTAGTCATCTTTCAGGCGTATTCTTCTGTGTAAGATTTGGTTTGTGCCGGCATATGCTGAAGGAGCGTTTTGGTTCTGATACCAATTTATAGATCCAAACTACAACTAAACTAGAACTATGTTAAATCTATGATAAACCCTAATTCAAAAATAAATGATAACCAAATATTCTTTCATTCAATCAACCAAGGAATAATGAATAATGCTTTGCCTTATTTATAATCTCCCTTTACAATTATTTATTATATCCAACTATCATGTTCCTTTTATTTTCTTCGATGTTGAAAGGTAGACGAATAAATTTGATCCACACCGACCGCCTGTATTGCTAAATCCCGTTCTCTATTTGTTCTCAGAACTAATTATTATTATTATTGTTGTTATTATTATTATTATTATTATTATTATTATTATTATTATTTTTATATCTTAATGATATTGTACTTACGTTTCACGTATGTTTCAAGCAACTTCAAAAACTTTTGAGAAATATAGGAATAGTGTTATTTTTGGTGCTAAAGCTTAAACTTATCTGGTTCCCTGGAATTGAAGTAACCATAGTTTAGTTACTATCGCTCATGTCCCATATGCTTGCATTATATTGTTTAGAATGGAATTATTGAATTGGCTTAATAGTTCTTTGTGAGTGATTTTTGTGTTTTATTTTTTTCTTGAGCTTCCTTGACCACGAGTTTCCATTCTGTTTCCTATAGACACGTTGTTTATGGATACAAATGTGTTGGAGGGACACCAGTGGGTTACTGATTATGGAGAACTGACCTTGGTTTTCGAAAGACACCTTGTAGTTTATGAAGAGTCATGCAGTCTACATAAACCCACCTTCTTTCCCTCACTTTAGTGGAATTTTTTGAGAGTTTCACTCTTTTCTTTCCATTTCTTTGAAAGATTTCTTTATTATTGTTATTGTTATTATGCACAAACGACTTGAAGTGCTGCATGTGAAATTGATTGATGTATCCTATGAGATGGAAGGCCTACGGCCCATCAAAAGCGAGAGCACTGTTAGTTGAGTGAATCACATAAGCCTCAGTCACCATTTCAATAAGGCTTATTTATTTCAAGAAAGATTATTTGATTTGATTCTTTGTATCATTTCAAATTGTTCTTGACAATTTGTTCTCATTGAATCCCCCAAGTTTTCTATTGGTTGTTCGTAATTCATATGTAGCACATTAGGAATCAGAACGTTTGAGCGAAAAAATCTTTGAAGTATAAGGTTTATATCTAGGATCTTTTGATGAATGGAACCAGATCTAAATTAAACTTTGTTAAAACTTTTAGATGAAGAAACATATTGTAATAACATTTAACTACTAGATTATATGGAAGCAACAGACCTTTAAAAGTTAATAGCTCAGATCCAGAGAATCACAAATCATAACCATTTAGTGAAGGTCTGTAATAGAGTTTCTATAATTTTTTGTGGAGCTAATCTGCTCTCTCACAAGTACACTAAGAGTATAGAGAATAGGCAAGACATAGATATAAATACTGGAATATTAAAATGAATTCTACTTGCATGCAAATTATATTCACACTCATTTCGCTGTTATGATCTTAGTAGTGAGTTAGTTTATGCTTGCCTTTCCTAGTGCAGCTTTGGACCTGTTGGAGAATGATGTAGTTGCAATTATTGGCCCCCAGTCTTCCGGAATTGCACATGTGATCTCGCAAGTTGTTAACGAACTTCATGTGCCACTTGTGTCCTTTGGTGCAACTGATCCGACTCTCAATGCATTGCAATACCCATATTTCCTCCGGACAACCCAGAGTGACTATTTCCAGATGTATGCAGTTGCTGCTTTAGTTGAACACTATGGATGGAAAGAGGTGGTTGCAATCTTCGTGGATGATGATTATGGAAGAAGTGGCATATCTGTGTTGGGTGATGCTCTTGCGGAGAAGCGTGCCAAGATATCTTACAAGGCAGCTTTCGTTCCTGGGGCTTCAAAGCTCATAATTAATGATTTACTAGTCAGAGTAAACATGTTAGAATCTCGGGTTTACATTGTACACGTGAATCCTGACTCTGGTCTAACAGTTTTCTCTGTTGCAGAGAAACTTGGGATGCTGAATAACGGTTATGTATGGATTGCCACAGATTGGCTCCCATCTGTTTTAGATTCATCAGAACCACTTGATCCTGGAGTAATTAATCTCTTGCAAGGGGTCATCGCACTGCGTCATCATACCCCAGATTCTGGTCTTAAAAAACAATTCACATCTCGGTGGAGTAACTTATTCCACAAAGGGAATGCTAGCTCAAGGTTGAACTCATATGGGCTTTATGCTTATGATTCCGTCTGGTTAATTGCACGTGCTCTTGATAAATTTCTTAATGAAGGAATGGAGATTTCTTTTACAAATGATCCAAGATTACAGGATAGAAATGGAAGCACATTACACTTGTCAGCCTTACGTTCCTTTGAGGGAGGTCAGAGGTTACTTCAGTTACTGACTACAACAAACTTTACGGGTCTATCTGGTCGGATACAATTTGATACAGAGAAGAATTTGATTCATCCAGCATATGATGTTATTAACATTGCTGGTGGCTCTCGCTTGATTGGTTATTGGACTAATTATTCGGGTCTTTCAGTTGTTGATCCAGAGAGCTTATATAAGAAGCCTCGTAATGCATCTGCCAGTAATCAACAACTTCACAGCATAATATGGCCTGGGGAAACAACAGTACAGCCACGTGGGTGGATTTTTCCCAACAATGGGAAGCCTCTAAGAATTGCTGTTCCGTATCGTGCTACTTTTAAGGAATTTGTAGGCAAAGGAAATGGCCCAGACGGGGTGAATGGGTTCTGTATAGATATATTTGAAGCTGCAGTAAATTTGTTGCACTATGCTGTTCCACGGACTTATATATTGTACGGAAATGGTTCAACAAATCCCAGTTATAACGACCTAGTGCAGAGTGTTGCTGATTATGTGAGTACTCTCTGCTAATGACTACAATTTTTCTCAAGTAGATTGAGGCACACCAAGGATTCCCTCGGCTGCATCAAAAAATCATGCTGACTTGGCAGTCACATTCAACTGCCTAGCAATGCTTACTAAATCTTTCCCTTTTTAGAGATGGATATTTTCTGGATCTTTCGATCTATTATTGGCATAGTTGTACATGAAACTGATTGAATTTCATCCCTTGATATGATTGATTTGTGCTTTTATGTTAATGTCTTTCCTTGACATGCTCATTGAGTTCTATAGCTTGTGTTCCTCTTAACAAATTTTATTTATTTTTTTCAGAAATATGATGCAGCTGTTGGGGACATTACTATAACTACCAATAGGACACGGATTGTTGATTTTACGCAGCCCTTTCTTGGATCAGGCCTTGTTGTAGTGGCTCCTGTCAGAACAATAAAGTCAAGTGCTTGGGCTTTTATGAAGCCATTTACTTTAGAAATGTGGTTAGTCACAGGTGCATTCTTTTTGTTTGTGGGAGCTGTAGTTTGGATTCTCGAGCATCGGATCAACGCTGAATTTCGTGGCACACCAAGGCAACAGATTATCACAGTTTTCTGGTTAGTCTTTGAACTTTGAAAGAACCCCCTCCCTTTTAGATCTCATATGGTTATTTGTGAGACATTGATTGTCGTTTTGTTGGCATACTAGAACATCCAGGGTTTGTCCAGCTTTTTCTAGTAGTCCATCTCTACCTTGATTGCATGTATATCCTGTTGCTTATAGTAAACCCAAGCACTATTGTCTCAGGTGTCTAATTTAATTACATTCTCTTGGATTTTGGTATTATATATATGTTTCATGTCTCTAGCAATATGATGAATTCTACACTAAACTAAAGCTTAACTAGAACTACGATAAACCCTAAATAAAAAAATAAAAGAAAATAAATTTTATTCAATCAATCACCACCTACAGTGCTCAACTCTTTGCCTATTTATAAGCTTAGTAGCTTCTTTGGCAAGTAAACTAACCCTACTTTGGCTAATGTCCCAACTAATACGGGCGTTATTATATTTGGCCCAATTATAAATAATACTAAATAAATACCCGCTTACATCACCCTTCCTTGGTTGAAGAAGCTCGTCCTCAAACTTGAAGTCATAGAAGTCTGATGAACACAATCAACTTGTTATAAAATAGAATGAGAAGTGCACTCGAAGTAATCAACCTTGAACCTTGCCATGATGCGCACTTGTCATAGCTAACACCAACTCAGAATACTCTTGCGCAAAAGCTTGTGCTACAAAAATTTCCTAATATGGATCAACATAATTATTGTCACTTACTACCTTTGCCTCTATGGGAACCTTATCATCCTCTTGACCAACTAGGGAAGAATCACACATGTCAGATGGCTCCCTTTTTGGAAGTCGAGTACGTGTTATGGTGGGACCATATAAGACCTTGGAAGCTGGTGGATGAGGTGTAGCCTGTCACATAGTCAGCTGCTGGTAGCTCTCTTCCGCCCTTGCTTTTTCTTGTTCTCTCCAGGCATAAAAAAATGGGGCAAGGCGCTCGCCAATCCGTTCTGTTAAATCTCTCGAAAACTTCTGCCAGACTGCATAACCTGTACATCACTAGCAAGTGGGGGAGGTTGTGGTGGTATAAGAGAAATGAATTCAAGTTGAGGATAAGAGGGGACGCAAGTGTATTATGGTGTAGAATAGTAAAAAGGGTGTATGTACTATAAGACAGTGTATATGGGTATTGATAGGGCTTGGGTTGTATTAGTATGAAGGATAATAAGGGTAAGGATATTGGAAACAATTTCGGTCACTCATTTTTTTTAAATCTGGGGTGCCTTTACTGCTTCTAGCGTGTAACTAACCAGTTGGACCAGTGACTTTAATAAATCTGGCCAGGGACCTACTTGTAAATGCCAACAATTGTCTTTCTTCTCCAATTCACAAGTTGAAATAGAACACGGGATGTATTTTGACCAAAAACAACTCGGAACAGGTCGTAAATCTTGCGCTAACCAGAGGGGGTGTGACAGTTGTTGGTGGCGAAGGAAGGAGAGGGCAGGGTTGGGTTTTGCTGATGGTGCTAGTAATGGCTTTAGACAACAGTTGCTGCAGATTTGGACGGAATGACTAAGAGCAGTGATGGTGGCAGCTCCATTATCCAGTATTCTCGGTCGGCTAATAGGTGATATAACTTTCGTTCTGAATTTCTTCACCTTTTTTCTCAACTTATCTTCAATCAACTTTGTTTCTTCTTCAAATCGAACAAATGTCTTCTTTCAAAGCTCTTTCCAAACAATCGATAGAACTTTTCGGCTTTGATACCTTTTACATCGTAACACACGTATCGCATATCAATGGTCTTCAAATGGTATTATTTGGCTTTAACTGTTGAAATACAATAGTTTTGTTATCTTTCTCTTTCTAATATTATCCACCTTTTACTTTTGGCGATTCCATTTGATCAATGAACCTGGATCAAAACTTGTGATCTTCCCTTCCATCCATTCTCTTTCTTGTTGTCAAATGGGTTACTGACTTTTAAATAATATTCGCACAAGTATTTCGTCTATTCTCTCATTGTTTCACATTATTTTAACATACAATTATATCCTGGTTCAACCTTGGACCAACTAAGAAAACGCCGTATAAGTCATCTTGCAGCTAGAGACATAGAAGTCCTATCTCACTAACGAGTATAAATAAACACCCTCATGTAGGAAAGCGGGAAGTGGATTTTCCTAGTATAAAATATCTGCTAATATATGGATATTGAATTTAAGTTCTCTGGCTGTGCCAACGATCCTTCATATTTTACAGCGTATGTTGATGTCGATGTTCATATATCCCGAGACACGTGAAATGAAAAATATAGATGCAAATTTATTTGCTTGAAGCTTCAGTGTGGTTTTGCACTTTTCAAGATCGAGAAACTGACATATTCTAGTAACTGTTACTTCACATGAAAGAAAGAAAGCAAAATGATGAATAAAAAGAAAAAAATCAAAGAGAAAAAGACCAAGAAGGGAGAGGAGAGAGAAAGGAAAGATGAACCCTTGAGCTTTAAGAAGTCTTTGCTCCATCCCTAGCAATATGATTTGCCACAATTTTTAGAAAAAGATGAGGATGAAAGTCGTGTGCAATCTAAAGCTCTCTCTCTCATCCTTAGCATCAAGTACCTTCGCTCCACATTTGCATATTTTATATTTTGGCATTTCTTCAGGTCTAACGAAATTTTTTTTAATGACCCTGTGTCTTATTGATATTATTGGCATCCTCCCACTGTCAGGGTTCCCTTTTTTTTGACATTATTATCTTTTGCTTCTTGGAAAAACTTAACCCACCTTTATTCCTGATTGCAGGTTTAGTTTATCAACAATGTTTTTTGCACACAGTGAGTAAAATTTTCCTCATTTGTGCTCTTTCTTTCATAATGTAAAATGTCTTTGTTGATTTCAAATTTTAATTTGCTCAGTCATTTGGTTCAGTTATTTTGCTTAGTTGAAAATCCAAAATCCTCATGGCCATAGGCTACTTGACTGGATGCAGGAGAGAACACTGTGAGCTCCCTTGGACGTATGGTGTTAATCATATGGCTTTTTGTTGTATTAATAATAAATTCAAGCTACACTGCTAGCTTGACATCAATCCTCACAGTGCAGCAGCTCTCATCACGTATTGAAGGCATTGAGAGCTTGACCTCGAGTAATGAACCAATTGGGATTCAAGAAGGGTCATTTGCTAGGAATTATCTGATTGAAGAGCTTAATGTTGCACCAAACAGAATTGTTAGTCTTCAAAATCAGGATGAATATGTCAATGCTCTTCAACTTGGACCAAGTGGTGGTGGGGTTGCTGCCATTGTGGATGAAGAACCATATATCCAGCTTTTCTTGTCCAACACCAAGTGCAAGTTCAAGATTGTAGGACCCGAGTTTACAAAAAGTGGATGGGGATTTGTAAGTACTTTTTACTTTTTATACATTATTGACCTCAATTTTTTAGCGTCAACTTAATACTTTTGAAAAAATTAACTGGATATTCTCACTTCAATTCTTTGATTGGCAATAAAGATCCCTGCCTATCTGTGAGGATGTAAGATTGATATGAAAAGCTTATATATCAAATTCAATATCATTTTACCGTCTTGGTATTTCATGATCATCATAAAGGTTCAAATAAGATTATGTTTAGTATACTACAAACATATTTTTAGTCTACTCCTAATGAGTAAAAGGTTCTAGGCTGAGTGAGGAAAATGTCTAGCGAACTGAAGTCATGTCAGTGAGAAAATTAAAAAGAAAGAAGAAATAGTAGAGGAAATGGGAAATAATTCTCCTGTCTCGAGGTTAAAGATGACTATTTTCGAACAAAAAAAAGTTCTTAACTCCCCCCTAAGAAAACATTTTGTAACAATCCTATAGAGTAGTGATCATCTCAAGATTCGTGTTCTTCATTATCTCTTCCTCTCCATTCTCACTTTTGGCAAAATTTCTTGGGAAAATTTTCCTTGAAATCAAACACACCCTTAGAAACAAAGTGGTTTAGTGTATGTGAAAATTACGTAGTTTGGTCCATCTAAATGCTAACATGTTCTAACATAATACCCCTATTTGTATTTTCTCCTCTACCAAAAGACAAATTTTTTCATTATACCCAAAGGAGTGAAGGACATTAGTAAAATTTAATGCATGTCATAGTCAATTTGCCAAGACTGGACTGAAAGTCTTAAAGTTCCGAAACTAACATATGGTTCAAAGTATATGCACATTGCATCCTTCCAATCTACAACTCAGGTAAGTAAATTTTGCTATATAACAACGTTGCCAACACAAATACAAGGCATCATACATGCTGACTTAAAAACCAATGTATGGCAACGTGCATGAACATTATAATATTATTTACTTTTTAGGAGTAAGTTATATATTATTCTCATATATCCTTTCACTTTTAGATCAATGTTACCATATACATATGTATATATATACACACACAAAGAATTTAAACTTTTGAAATGTATGTGAAAATGTTTATGATTAAACATGGAGTGTCCAACAAGTGCCCTGGTGTCAGTATATCCAATACGTATCCGACACAGGAAATTGTTGTTTTAGTATTGGGAAATATACTTCTCTAGGAGTATTTATAGCTTTGAACTAGTGAACTTTACTCCTTTTATTTACTATCATCTTCCCTATCATTCATCATGGATTTGAGGGGGCGGGGGTAGATTAAGTATTAGATTGAAGGGTTTTTTTTTTATGATATGCAACAACTCAGAGATTAAGTGGAAACAATAAGAAGAAAAAACAAATCAGAGTCTTCCCAATCATTACACTATATTATAGATTATAGAACAAAGTTTACAATCTCTCACGAGATCTCTTGAGGCTAAGCGCTTAACAAGTTCTCCAAATACAATACAATACGAATGTTATATTTGCTTTGTCTTTATCAACGAAGGAAACCCGTCCAAATAAAAAACTGTTCTTATTTCCAGAAAGAACAACGCTTAGAAAAGTTCTAAAAAAATCTTAAACCTTTTTGGGCGCTTCCCTCGGGACGTGCAAGCTCAGCAGGGAGCTCAACCCCTATCATTTTGCTTGGCTTGGATCTCGCTAAGTGATCCCATCCATCGTCGAGTCATACAAACTTGAAGATCAATAAGTTCTCAAAGGAAGATACTATTTAATCATATATAGTAATAAGGATTTTTGGACTGAAATTCAGAAGTTTCAGCAACATATGGTTGTTTTTATGTTTTTTTGTTCATTTTTTTCATACTATAAACCTGATCAAACTTCTCTTATAATGTCAACTTTTATTCTAGTTTCAGATATTGAGTATACCTTCAATACATTGTCATCTTCATTATGTTTACTGCAATCACGATTGATCCTTAAGGTTTCAAAATTGCAAAACACATTTTTCTTGAACCATAGAAACTAGGAAGACAATTTTATATATTTTTCTTTGTATTTTGTATTTATATATTATTATTATTATTATTATTATTATTATTATTATTATTATTATTATTTTTATTATTTCTGACTTGCATTCTTTTGAAGAGCTCCAATAGTGTATGATGATGTGGGAGTTATGGAGCAAATCTAACTTAGGGTGTGTTTAATTCCAAGGAAACTTTTCCAAGAAAAATTGCCAAAGGAGAGGAAGGAAAGAGGAGGAGCGAATGAAGATCATGAATTCATTATCCTCTTGATTCGTTATAAAAATTTGTGGAAAATGTTTTCTTAGGGGTAGAGCTAATAAATTTTTTTGCCAAAAATAGAGTTATCTTCAACCTCAAGATCGAGAACTACTTCCTCTCCGACTTCTTTCTTTTTGTAATTTTCCCATCGCCAATTTTTCCTTGGAATCAAGCACACCCATAGTTGCTTGTTTAAGCAGCTCAAGTATACCTGGCCTCTTTTCGTGCCTTTCATATGAAGGAAAAATGATTAAGAAGTGCAAATGTTCACCTGAGCTATCAAATGTTTATGAAAAAATGAAAAATGAACTAGTGACCATAGCACAGAACTTGTAAGGTGTTGACATGCTAATGAAGTTTGATTTCATGATCATAACAGGCTTTTCAAAGGGACTCTCCTCTTGCAGTTGACCTGTCAACTGCCATCCTTCAACTTTCAGAGAGTGGTGAACTGCAAAGGAACCATAATAAGTGGTTATCCCGTGCCGAGTGCACCGCACAAGCCATGGCTGATGATGTTGAATCAAACCGACTCTCTCTCAAAAGTTTTTGGGGCCTGTTTCTCATATGCGGCATTTCATGCTTTTGTGCTCTACTTGTATTTTTCTTTAGGATGTTTTGTCAGTTTCGCCGGTATAGCCCAGAGGGGCAAGAGGAGCATGAAGTGGAAATGCCTCGAGGTACTAACCGTAGCCGCTCAGCAAGTTTTATTAATTTTCTGGACGAGAGTGAATCATCAGTGAAGAACAAGTTCAAGAAAAAGACAAGTGATAGTAGTAAACATTATGAAGATGGTCATGCCAGTTCAGTTTCTTGAGGAAGGTTAGCTTTTTACAGTACTGAGATGAGATTGAGTATCAGAAAATTTACCAATGCATATTCCAACTAACATCAAACCTAGATTGGTATATATCATGTAAAGCTTTGTCTATAGAGTTTCTAGGGAACAATAAGAAAAGTTTTTGTTTAGTCGTCTTCTGCAATGTACATCATCTGTATCTCCTTCCTCTTTTTTCATTAAACAAAGAGCAGTTAAGAATAATAGTACTTTTAGTTTTATGTCCTCAATGGAGTATGAAGTGGTGTCAGAGATGCGTGTATTCTATGTCAGATTAGAAGGCCGCTTGGATTCTTGTTTCCTTCATTGCTTAGTAAGGGATTCTGGTGGTCGCTACAAGTAATCATCATTGAAGATAGTACATAAGTTTATCTGGTCTGGGGTTGGCAATGCTAAAAGTTTTGTGATTCAACATTGATTAAGTGATTCCAAGCAGCTGAAGCAGTGAGAAACAATTTTCCAATTTTATTTATAAGTAATCATAATTGGGTTTCCCTTTGTGAGAACAAGTGTGATCTTAATTGCATGATTCAAGGTCACATCACTATCAGTATATGTTATTATTTTCTCTCAAATATTGATAATAAAAAAATAATGTTACAATAACTCGTCGACCAATATGGGTCAACCCTAACTTCAAATTGACAATGTGCCGTACTCACTATTATGAGTAGAGTTTGAATACCATTGTAGACAATACTTAGCATGTTTTGATTGTTATTATGATCTGAGGGTATGAAAAATTGATTTTGTTATTATAAGATTATAAGGGCGTAGGGAGAGCTTTGAGACAAGTTTCAAACTCAAAACTCTTTTATTTTCCGTAGGGGGTAATTCAATGCAAAAAAAAAAAAAAAACTAGGGGTGGGCTTCCCATCTTATGATCCCGTTCTGCTCTTGTTCCGTTTCAATTTTTTTAGGTCCTTTTGAGATTGATCAAACTCATCTCGATCTTGTCCCGTCCTGATCTAGAGTGGGATGGAATCGTGATAGAGATTTTCAATCGCATCCCATCCCGAATATACTTATTTAACATATATTATTAACTGTAATATTTTAATTAAGTCTGACTTAGTCCGCACTTAGGTTAGAAGAGTTTCTAACTCTGTGGATATAAATTATGGCTCTTGATTAAGATAGTGGAATGGATGATATTTTGGATGAGTGGATAGTATGGTGGAAGAAAGTAATGATGAAGTAGTGGCACATGAAGTGGATCAATACTTGATTGATTTTTTGGAAATGACAGCTAAAAGATAAATTTGATAGTTTGATTTGGTGGAAGCTCATGGGTCTCGATTATCATTTTTTGCAGCAATTAAGTTGCTTTAACACAGGGATAAAGTGATAGATGCACTTAGGAGTTCATTAACTCCTACTACAGCGGAGGCACTGATTTGCATGGAAAATTGGTTGAAGGGAGATGATATTGCAATTTCGGAGTTGGACCTGACAATGAAGAACTTGAATTTTATGAAACTGTTGAAGCAAGTAATCTTTTGTAAATTTGCTTCCCGAATTTTAAATATTTAATAATTGCTTTAAAAACTGTAACTTGATTAATTTGGTGTGTTTTTTGTGTATGTATAGAAGTTTAGTTTAGAATCCAAAGGGAAGGAGAAGTGAGGCACTAAGGCTGTAGTTTTGTTTGTGTTGATGCTGCAGTTTTGCAATTTTTTTAGTTTGTTTGTTGTGTTGTTGTTGCGGTGTTGAGTGATCTGGATAATGTAATTTTGTTTGTTGTGTTGATGTTGCAGTATAATATAAATATTAAATGAAATAGTTCTCAGTCTCGATTGTTAATTCTTAATGTTGTTGATAATCATGTATTGTAGTGTTAATTATTTCTTACGTGATTATTGGTGTAGTTGATGTGTAAGACTTGAATCATGTAGTATTATGTTATTGAATCATGTTTGGTATGAATTTTAGACTTGAATAATTTTGTTCTTGCAGAGAAATTTTTTAGTACCATATAGTCCCATCCCGAACCCAGTTGTGTTGGGATGAGATCGAGATGGGGTCATTCTCGTCCCATTCTGTCCTTGCCTATCTCTACAAAAAACACATCTTGATGTGGTGGTGCAAAGTTATAGTGGTTTGTAGTGTTTATGAGGGTGCGCACAAAAGCTCCCAATTCAAATTATAGGTGTAATTGCACAAACACTCATAACGGTACAACCACATCGCCACTATAACATCACAACCATCATATACCCTAAACATTGCCACCACTTTAACTACACATTCGTGCGCCAAGTCTGATCTGGATTGGTTGGTGGGGGAACCAGGTTAAAATGGTGGCAAAACTTAGTAGTTTGTGGTAAGACTAGGGGAAGTAATGGTAGATGTATATACCAGTTGCATTTTTACTGATGTAAGAGCATCTCCAATCATCCTCAAGAAGCTATTTTAGGGGTTTCATAGAGAAAATTCTTGCTCCAATCATCCCCTAAACAATCCCCCTATAATAACTCCACATATAACTTCCCCCTAAATTTAGGGGAAAGTTAACCATCCCATATATCTCATATAATAATAAAATATTTTCAATATTTAATTTTCTAAATTAAAAACAAAAAATAACAACAAAAAGAAACCCTCAACTATCTTCCCATCTTCTTTAATAATATTATAATAATTGAAATTAATAATATAATTGAAATAAATAATAGTATATATTTAATAATATTATAATAATATAATTGAAGCTAATAATAGTATAATTACATTAAGTTGAAATTAATAATAGTATAATTGAAATTAAATTGGTATAAAAAAGTTGAAGATATATTAATATAACGATGAAAAGGTAAAAATAGGGGATGTGGTTGAAGTGAAAAAAAAATAGGGGGACCCCTAAATTTAGCTTTTGGTTAAAAT
Source organism: Berberis vulgaris (assembly GCA_963556465.1). Taxonomy (NCBI): domain Eukaryota; kingdom Viridiplantae; phylum Streptophyta; class Magnoliopsida; order Ranunculales; family Berberidaceae; genus Berberis; species Berberis vulgaris. Next base: position 63,071,629 of record OY747135.1, read on the forward strand.
GAGGATGGTTCATCCCCCATTTTAACTTTTACCATTGGAGATGCTATAAACCGGTTGGAATACTATCAAACTTTTGCCCCTTGATATATTTTATAAATGCAAAAATTCTTAAGAGCCAGGCCCCTAACGCCAGATCCGCGCCATGGGAGGCTCCCCTGCATGTTTGTAGGAGATAGATCTCCTCAAGATCTTCTCAATAACTCTTCAAGAACTCCTCAAGATCACCTGAGGAACTCAAGATCTCCTTTGTCTCTCCTAACGCTAGGGGCTTGGCTCTCTAGATAAGCTCTTATAAATGACGAATCTGCCACTAATTGCAATTCCTTCCCTTTTGTACAAAATAAAATTGATTTCTCTAAGCCCTTAAAGCTGGTAATGGATTATGCAATGAGATTTCTGTCACCAACTCTTTCTTCATCATCATTTCATGATTGATCAATGACGATGAGCTTTGTTTCCGTCATGAATCCTAATTTGTTGATCATATTAGGGTTTCTTCTCCAGAGGAGGATCATTTACTACCACCACAACTTCATAGTTCTTAGTTTCATCTCTACTCGACTATCTATGTGGTATTTGTTTTGTTTTTTCCAAAACAATATGGATACTTTAATGCTCAATGAATGGCAAAAAATGGATGTGTTATCGACGACATTGATTGGCCTCAGCCAGGGGGTTGTTTTTGTTGAAAGCCTTTGCCTCAGAATTAGATGATCTTTAAAGGTCTTGGGTTGCTTTGGGGCATTGTAGTGCCATAGCCTAGCCAAGGCAAGACTACCGATAAAGGCAACCCAAAAAACCGTAAGTGGTTGTTCATGAAAAGATAAATAAATCACTTATAAAAAATTGAGAAACCTCAAGGAAAACAAACAACTTTTAAAGCATTTCCATGAGACTTTTTTCAGGGGGGGAGCAAACAGGGTTGTAAGGATCCCTTAACTTTTTTATTAATTAAAAAAAAAAAAAAAAAAAAAAACTCAATTACAATCTCTCGAGGAGGTAACTCCACCCCTAATGACTAAAAATGGATAGTTGGAAGCTCCATACTGACGATCACTAACAATCATTTGGAAGGGTGAGACCTTACCTTTTTCTTTGTTGTGGAGTATGTCCATGTACTTCTTGTTTCCTTTCCTACGTCTAATGAATCTCCAAGGGCTTGGTACGTGATCTTCTTCATAAGCTTTTAATAAAGCCACGAGTTTCTTGTATTCTTCATCTTCAACAACCTTTATTGAGGTCATCATTTTCATGTGCTGCTAAAGTTTCTCTTGCTGATATCTAGAGCCCATCATACTCCCGAGGCTCTGCTATGTCAGCTCTACATGCATTCATAGCTTCAACACTATTTCCGCACAAATTATCATCATCAAGTTGACATTCTCTTTTCTGTTGAGTAATTTTCATCATTATCCTCATCTCTTTTACTGAGCCAAAAAGCATCTTGAGAGACCTTTGTGTCCATACTGGCTCATGAACAACCACGTTCAAGGACTGATCTATGTTCTCAATTTGAGTTTTATCACCTTGCGCTATCTATTGGCCAGAAGACAACTTTATGTTGTTGTCTGTACGTCTTTGTTCCTATCCTCCATAGTAGTTTGTACTCTTTGTTCCTATCTTTCAAGTCACATTCTTGAAGGACTCTAAAGGGATTTGTATTCAAGGGTTTCCTTGATATTCAATTTCATTTACCACATTCCCATTTGTCCTTTATATTTCTACTCATTCTTCAGTATTCTTCCTAGTAGCACATTGTTGTTATGTTTTCTTTCCCCTCTGAATCAATCTGCTATCATAACCTTTTCTACAATTCAACATCTTCTCCTTTTGTTGTTGGACCTCGACGATAACATCTTCCATACATTTGCCTATTTTGTGCCCAAAGACACAACAATCAGCACATAACAAAGACTTCCAAGGATAATCAATAATAACTTGAAGCTTTCCTTTTTCTTTACCAATATCTAATTTGATTATAGTAGGAAGGTTCTTTATTGGTTAACCTTCACACACACGGCAACATAATTCAGTCTAGTTTTTGTAGTTGTTACCATCTCAAACGAGTAGGTTTGCCTACACAACTAGCAATATATCCCAACCTTGCAATACTCCACATACATGTAGGAATATTATACAAATGAATCCAGACATGGATAGTTGTTACCTCCTTCTTTAGGCACTTGAGATCCTCATTCCATGGTTTAGTAACCATCATCTCGTATCTGACTAAAAAAGGTCCCATTTCCAACGCAACCTCACGATCCTCCATGTTCGAGAAATTGAAGAAAAAGTGTTCTCCATTCAAAGTAACTTCAATCGACCCTTTAGGATTCCATCTACGCTCCACTGCTAGTTTCACTTGACTGAAAGGGGGACTTTCAAAGAACATCCCAACTAGTTTGGTTTTCCCACATCTCTTTGGCTTTTTGTCGAACACCACGAGGACAAATTAAGGTATATCTTGGAGCATCAGAAATTTCTTGCTAAATAGCAGGTTTTTTACCACCAAACAATTGACTCCAACTTCTCATCTGGTGCCATTTCTAGTTGAACCATTCGGCAATTGCGTGCTTATCAAAAGATCTAGATTACTATCCAGGGTCTTAGGAATATTTGGTTGGCTTCCCACTCCTCCTGGCAGGAGGCAGGAGGAGGCCATGGCTAGGGCTTCACCTGAATTTCTTAACGGAGGAGGTAGAACTAGATCAGATCTCATATCATAAAATAGTAGAACCGTACCTCATATCACAGAGGAGGCAGAACCTGATCTCAACGACCTCGCACGAAGGAGGCAAAGCCAGATCTCACTAACCTCACACGGAGAAGGCAAAACCAGATCTCACCAATTCCCTATCTTTTTTTCTTAAAGCTTCTCCTCTTCTCACCAGGCTAGCAAAGAAGAACATAAAGAGATATTCTTTTTTAAGGAGGATATGCTTCTTATTCTTTTTTTGCCTCCAACACCCTCTTCCTTAATGTGTATGTGGTGGTTTCTTAAGGAGGATGTGATTTTTTTTACTTCAACACCCTCCTTAAGTATATGACATGGAACTAAGGAGTGCATTCTCTCTCCCTAAACTAAGGAGTGTGAATGAGATCTTTAACCTTATTTTAATCATTTTTAACCTATGTGGATTCCACTGTCTACTTAAAAAATAAATTTTTTGTTTATCTACTCTCTCTAAACTAAGGAGTATTTTTAAGGAGGTGATGCAGGAGGATCCGAGTCAGATGATGCTGAGCTGTCAGATAGCACGTTGTTGGCACTGAAATACCTTGATTGGCAGATCAGCTCAAAGATGGCAGGAAATCGTGATCTTTTCCTAATTGAGGCATTTTTTAGTGTGTTTCGGTGTTTTGGCCATAACTTTGGCCGCGGGTATCAGAATCGCGCATATGACCCAAATTCGGAAAGCTCTTTTCGGTGCGCACGTTGTGGCCATGGAACTATGCTTGGTGCACATCTTTTCGAGGCCAAAATCCGTTGTTTCCCCTTCTAAATCCACAATTTTAGTAATTTTTTTCTTTTTATGGTAATATTTCATTCATCGTTTAGTAAGTGATTCTGAACCCGTTTTGTGCCAGAATTTTTTACAGATTATTTCTTTTATTACGTAGTTTGTTTTAGCATAATTATTGGAATTTTGCTAATTTTGGTAAAATTCTAATAATAATGAATTTTAGCTATAAAGCCCGGCTTGTGGGCTGAGTTTAGAGAGACTTTTGATTTGAATAATTTTAATTGAACATCAGAGGTGTTTCTATGTGTTTTGGGCGAATCTCTTGTGTTATTTTTCCAGGGAATTATCTGTTGAACTAGCCTGCAAAATAATCTTTATTCTGTCCGGCGTCAGTTGGTATCAGAGCTTCAGCATCTTCTTGGGGTGAGATTTCATCAGTGTCCATGGCTGGTGGTCATGGTCATCGCGCGCAGGTTCCGAACGAGGAAGCCCCACACCATAATCGTAACGTTTAGGATGTGATGATTGAGGATTTACAGATGCAAGTTGTAGAGTTAACCCAGCGTCTAACGCGCAGGATTTCGGTGATTGTGAGATGAAAGATCACGATTCTGATTCCAGTTTCGAAAACCCGTATCAAAAATATGTTCGATTATGGGAGGATTGTCATGGAGACCTCGGTTTCATAGTGGATCTGCCCGAGTTTTCTGGCACGTTACAGGCCGGAGGATTCATTGATTGGTTGAATGAAGTAGAGCGTATTAATTTGTTAGTATAAGGAAGTTCCAGATTGTGTCAAAGTTAAATTGGTCGCCATCAAACTCAAAGGCAGAGCATCTGCGTGGTGGGAGCAGTTGAGGCGATCACGGGACAGGCAGGGCAAGGCCAAGATCACTGATTGGGAGAAGATGAAGAAGAAGAAGATGAAGGGTCATTTCCTTCCTTCGGCTACACTCAAACTTTGTTTGAGCGACTTCATTCGTTGAGGCAAGGCACGAGATCGGTTGATGATTACACAGAGGAGTTCTATCAATTGATAGCCCGTAATAATTTATCTAAGACGGAATAGCAGATGGTGGCACGATGTTTGGGGGGATTACGATAGCCTTTGCAGGATGTCCTCAGCCTTCACTTGCTGTGGACCGTTTCTGAAGCATACCAGCGTGCACTTGTTGTGGAAAAACAGCAGAACAAGAAGCCTATGATCAGAAGTGATCAAAGCAGTCGGCCATTTCGCCCTCAAGAATCCCGTCCTGTCCCGCAACCACCACAGGGTAATTCTAATTCAAATATTAGATGTTTCAGATGTGGTGGATAGGGACATAAAGTGTTTGAGTGCAGGAAGCCTGCTATTCATAAGGACAACAATTTCCTGATTGAGCAAGATGTGGTAGAGTGAGGAGCTTGGAAAGCATGTGTATGACGATGATGAAGATGGAGATGTGCTGTATGGAGATGGCCATGAGACTCTGGTTGTTCGTAAGAGCCTACTGAATCCCAAGGGTGATTCAGGGGACGATTGGTTGAGAACCAATATTTTTCCACACGACCTACATAGTTGCAGATAAAGTCTGCAAGATGATCATTGACAGTGGCAGCTGTGAGAACGTAGTGTCTGAAAAGGTTGTCCAGAAAATGCAATTGAAGACAGATCGTCATCCCAAGTTGTACAAATTGTCGTGGCTGAATAAATGCAGTGAGGTAACAATAGATAGGCGATGCCTAGTATCTTTTTCGATCGGTAGGAAATATTTTGATAATGTTTGGTGTGATGTTGTGTCTATGGATGCTTGTTATGTATTGTTAGGCAGAACTTGGCAGTATGATCACTGTGTTATTCATGATGGGCGGAAGAATACATATGCCCTTAGCATCAAATGAAAGAAAATTGTGTTGGCACTTCATCGTGAAGGAATCCCTCCTACCCCGGTAGCCAATAATATTGACCTGCTTTCTATGTCCAGGTTTTTAGTTGAGATTGGGCGTGGAGATGTAGTCTATGCTCTACTGCCTTGTTGGAATAGTGCAACAAACTTGAATCCAGATTTGCCTACAGAGGTGCAGCAGCTGCTAGCAGAGTTTTCTGACCTGATGCCAAAGGATCTGCTTCTTAGGCTACCCGCCTATGAGAGATATTCATCATCAGATCGACCTTGTTCTGGGTTCCAATTTACCTAACCGACCGGCTTATCGCCTCAGTCTCAAAGAATCTGAAGAGTTGCAGCGACATGTGGTAGAGTTGTTGGAGAGGGCTACATCCGTGAGAGTATGAGCCCATGTGCAGTTCCTGCTCTGTCAGTGCCGAAGAAAGATGGCTCTTGGCGTATGTGTGTTGATAGTTGGGCAATCAACAGGATTACAGTGAAATACAGGTTTCTAATTCCCTGCCTGGATGATATGTTAGACCAACTATCCGGTTCTAAGGTCTTCTAAAAAATTGACCTTAAAAGCGGATACCACCAGATCTGAATAAGGCCTGGAGATGAGTGGAAGACAACGTTTAAGACACAACATGGACTGTATGAGTGGATGGTCATGTCTTTTGCACTGTCCAATGCACCCAACACATTTATAAGATTTATGCATCAGGTTTTACGACCTTTCATCAGGAAATTCGTTGTAGTTTCGACGACATCCTCATTTATAGCCCAACATGGGCATAACATTTTGATCACCTCCGTGTTGTTTTTGGTAAGTTGAGGATGGAGCGCCTATTCGTCAATCAGACGAAGTGTTCTTTCTTCACTACTTCTGTCACTTTCCTTGGTTTTGTTGTGTCTACTGATTGGCGTCCTTCTACCATCGGTTCATCAGAAACTTCAGTACTTTGATGCTCCTATCACAGAATGCCTCAAGGGACGTGATTTCCAGTGGTCCGAGCAAGCACAGGCCAGTTTTCAATTGGTCAAGTAGAAGATGATAGAGACACCAGTTTTGGCACTTCCTGATTTTGAAAAGGTGTTTGAGGTAAACTGTGATGCATCTGGGGTTGGCATTGGTGGTGTTCTGAGTCAAGAGGGGTGCCCAATAGCTTTTTTTTAGTGAGAAGCTATCAACATTAAAGAAGAATTATTCCACCTATGATCTGGATTTTTATGCAATAGTTTAGTCCCTAAAGCATTGGTGTCAATACCTAGTATAGAGGGAGTTCATTCGTCTCACTGATCATGAGGCCCCGAAGCACATCAATGGCCAAAACAAGTTGAGTAGACGACATGCCAAGTGGGTGGCATTCTTGCAGGAGTTCACATTTGCACTGAGGCGCCAAGCAGGGAGTTTGAACCGTGACGCAGATGCACTGATCCGTGCTACATTACTCCTCACCACCATGAGCACTAGAGTTGCAGGATTTGAGGCTTTCTCTGATATGTATGCTGCAGATCCTTCATTCGGGAGGATAATTCAGGAGGTAACTGATGGTCAACGACATGACTTTACTTTGCATAATGGTTATCTGTTTTTTGGATTACAGTTGTGCATTCCAGATAATTCACTAAGGCAGCAGATTATTCGTGAACTTCATAATGAGGGTCACTTTGGGCGAGATAAGACGTTGGCTTTGATCTCTTCTAACTATTATTGGCCCAGACCAGTGACGTGGCTTATTATGTGGAGCGTCGTTATGTGTGTCAGCGATCCAAGGGAGTTCTCACTAATGCGTGCATGTACACACCTTTACCTGTACCTGAAGCCCTTTGGTTTAATGTCAGTATGGACTTTGTGTTGGGCTTACCCCATACCCAAAGGGCCTGGGATTCTATTTTGGTAGTGGTTGACATGTTTTCCAAGAAGACCCGTTTTGTAGCTTGCAGAAAAACAATTGACGCTTTCTGGATTGCCCATCTTTACTTCAAGGAGATTGTGCATTTACATGGTGTTCCTCGATCCATTACTTCATATCGCGACACCAAGTTCATGAGTAATTTCTGGAGGAGTTTATGGGAGAAACTGGGACGAAATTGAATTTTAGCAGCGCCTACCACCCTAGACAGATGGTCAGACCAAGGTGGTGAACCAGAGTTTGGGGAACCTTTTGAGGAGTTTGGCAAGAACTAAACCAAAGCAGTGGGATTTGGCGTTTCCTCAAGCAGAATTTTCCTACAACAGGTCGAAGAACAAAACCACAGGAATGAGCCCATTTGAGATTGTCTATGGTCAGAATCCATTCGAGGTACTTGACTTAGCCCCTATTCCATGTGTGGGTCGTTTGAGTAACAAGGCAGATGCGATGGCAGAACATCTTCGGGGTATCCATGAGCAGGTGAAGCTGGCCATTCACGAGAGTAATTCCAAGTACAAGGTTTAGGCCGACAGTCACCTTCGTCAGGTGCTTTTTGATGTTGGTGATTTTGCTTGGGCAGTATTAACCCGTGATCGTTTTCCTGTTAGAGAATATAATAAGATTAAGGAGCGGAAGATTGGACACTGTGAGATATTGCAGAAGATCAATGATAACGCCTACAGACTGCGCCTCCCTAGTAATTTGAGGACTTCTGATGTCTTTAATGTAAAACACCAAAGTTCTTGTTTTGTGAATTCCGATGAAACTATTGTGAACTCGAGGATAAGTTCTTTCCAATCCAGAGCGACTGATGCAGGAGGATCCGAGTTAGCTGATGCTAAACTGTCAAATAGCACATTGTTGGCACTGAGATACCTTGAGTTGGTAGATCAGTGCAAAGATGGCGGAAAATTGTGATCTTTTCCTAATTGAGACAGTTTTGGGTGCGTTTCGGTATTTTGCCCATAACTTTGGCTATGGGTATCAGAATCGCGCATATGACCCCAATTCGGAAAGATCTTTTATGTGCGCACGTCATGGCCAACGAGCTATGCTCGGTGCTCATTTTTTTGAGTCCAAAATCCATTGTTTTCCCTTCCGAATCCACAATTTTAGTAATTTTTTTTCTTTTATGGTAATATTTCATTCATCGTTTAGTAAGTGATTCTGAACCCGTTTTGGGTCAGATTTTTGGCAGATTATTTCTTTTATTACGTAGTTTGTTTTAGTATGATTATTGAGATTTTGCTAATTTTGGTAAAATTCTAATAATATTGAATTTTAGCTATAAAGCCCGGCTTGTGGGCTGACTTTAGAGAGACTTTTGATTTGAATAATTTTAATTGAACATCATAGGCGTTTCTCTGTGTTTTAGGCGAATATCTTGTGTTCTTTTTCCTGTGAATTATCTGTTAAACTAGCCTGCAGAATAATCTCTATTCTGTTCGGCGTCAGGAGACTCTTGAAGGTCATTTGAAAACATGCTCCTTATTGTTTAAGAGTTTTATTCTTTTATTCCTGTTTCTTTTCTACTAAAATTTGAAATTGACACTACAAAAAAAAGTCAATTCTGCAACGGCTAAAAACCGTTGCTAATTGTCAAAAAATCGTAGCTAAAATGAATTAGCAACGGCTCAACAACCGTCGCAATACCGTAGTTATTTTAATCATCGCTATTTGAATCAGCAACTGTAAACTATCCCGTAGCTAATTCACAACGACTAAAAACCGTCGCTAACTCAAAAAATTCCGTCGCTAAAGCTGTTTAAAATTTCGGTTATGGCTGTCGCAAATTGAAAAATAGCGACGGTATTTGCCGTGGCTATTTAGGGACAACTTTTTTTGCAAATCATATTGACAAATGAAAATTACAAATTACAAATTACAAATTACAAATTACAAATTACAAATTACAAATGAAAATTCATTTTTTATAATGAAATTAGCTCTTAATGATTGTCCATTCTGAAAATTAATAGAAACTACCACAACTAAACTTAATTGATCAAAAACATGACAGGAGACTTAATTGATCAAAATTATAACAAATTACACAGAATCTCTAGAATATCGTACAAAAATTACAAAAAAAGTTACAAAGAATCCATACAAAAATTACAAAAAACCATAAAAAAAAAAATATTCGATCTATAGAATATCTGAGATCAGATCTATCTGATCTCCGAGATCTGAGATTTCAAATATCTGAGATCTCAGATCTATCTGATCTCTGACATCTCAAATCTATCTGATCTCCGTGATCTCAGATCTCTTGCAGCTAGGGAAAGGTGGGGAAGGGATGCGAGAGGGAGGCGGCCGGGATGGGTGTCGAGTGAGAGTTTTTTTTCCGGCTTTGGGTTTCTTCTCTGCTACTGGGGTCTTTTCTGCCACGGCGGACTTCTCTTCTGTGGGTTTCTTCTCTGCGGGTTGAGAGAAAGTTTTTGGTTGAGTTGGTTGGTAGAGAAAAATTTGGTTTATATAGAGAGAGAGGTAATTGAAGGGGATTGGTTGAGTTGGTTTCACGCGGATCAGTGACGTGGTTTGGTTTTGTGCGTTGGATTGAGTTAAAGTTTTTGGGTGTTATTAACGGTTGAGATGAGGTTTTATTTTTGTGTATAATTTAAAAAAAAAAAAATCAATTAGGGACGGTTTTTTGCCGTAGCTAAATGTTTTTGTGTATAATTTTTTTTTTAAAAAAACAATTAGCGACGGTTTTTTGCCGTAGCTAATAAAAAAATCTTTGTAAACTTAGCGCCGTTGCTAAATGTTTTTGTGTATAATTTAAAAAAAATCAATTAGCGACGGTTTTTGCCGTAGCTAATAAAAAAATCTTTGTAAACTTAGTTATGGTATTTTGCCGTAGCTAAATGTTTTTGTGTAAAAATTTTTTTTTTTCAAAAAAACAATTAGCGACGGTATTTTGCCGTAGCTAATAAAAAAATCTTTGTAAACTTAGCGACGGTTTTTTGCCGTAGCTAAATATTTTTGTGTATAATTTTTTTTTCAAAAAAATCAATTAGCCACGGTTTTTCACCGTCGCTAATAAAAAAATCTTTATAAAACTTAGCGACGGCTTTTTGCCGTAGCTAAATGTTTTTGTGTATAGTTTTTTTTCAAAAAAATCAATTAGCGACAGTTGTTTGCCGTCGCTAATAAAAAAAATCTTTGTAAAAGTTAGCGACGGTTTTTTGCCGTAGTTAAATGTTTTTGTGTATAATGTTTTTTTCAAAAAAAATAATTAGCGACGGTTTGGTGCCGTCGCAAAATAATTAGTGAAGGTTTTTTTATGATTATGGGTTGAGTCAGCTATCAAAAGCATTAGCGACAGTTTTTTGCCATCGCAAATATTTTAAACATGAGAAGTAATGAAGACGCCAATGACGACACCACTTGTCAACTAAGATCTTTTTACATTACAGTTCAAGTGTGAAAGCCTTATGATGAAAGTACTCCATCTCTTCTTATCAAAAGTTATCACTAGTTTCTTGCGATTACTAAAAAAAAAATAGTTATCCACTAGTTTCTTGCGATAACTAAAAAAAAAAATAGTTATCACAAGTTATATCTTTAGATATTCAGATTTCAGAGATGCTTTAATATGAGACTGTGCTTTGATAATCAAACAAAATGACCAAGCTAATCTCCATGGCATCTTCTATTTATCCATGTCGGCATACGAGAGACTTTGTATCTTATCATTTAGTTATTAAGTTTGATACCATGATCTTCGCAGGTTCTCCTTCTCTTCTTTCAACTTGATATCATCTATGCCTACTTCATGATGGAGATTCACCCGTAATCAATGAATTAGTAATCATTTATCAACTTGATCTTTAATAGTAGGAGTGGTTCATATAGAATCAAAATGTATAGCTTGCTCATGTTTCTTATATATATATATATTTCACTAAATTCTGTCGACATGGATTAAAAAGGCCATGTGTGTTTCAGTAATGTGTTCAGGTGTCACGAGATTGATCTCATGCTAAGAGCGTGGTGAGTCTTTCGATCAATTTAGGTTGTAAGCTTTTCATATAAAAGGAGATAAGCGTCGCATCAATTTTTACTGATAGATGTTAGTTAAGGACATCCAATTGCAAAACTTTTCCCAACAGTACATGTAAAGCCTTTTACACAAGTGCCTTGTGTTATATAAGACTAAACAGTTTATTAGGTGTTAGAAACTCCTTGGCCATGCCCACACTTTGAGTTCCCGAATTAGAATAAAGTCCACATGTTTCACATGACAATAATGGACCCCAATTGTTGAATCAAATTCAGTGTATGCCTTATAATACAGATATCACCACATGCATTTAACTTATTACAACAAATATTAAGCACATTATTAGGGTAAAAAATGCGAGGTAGCTAACAATATTATTTTCTTCTGTCCAGTTGTTTCTTTTTGGTTTAAGGAGAGAAAGAATACATAAATGCCAACGGTATTTTGGTTGGATGGTTAAGGTTGTGGTGGTTTAACCTTCACATCTTGAGTTCTATACCTACCAACGACACGCTTGCCTTTCAAAAAAAAAAATTGGTTGCACTAAAACAGAAAGTTGCCTTAATGACATAAAAAGAAAACCATTTTCCCTACTGAATTTTCTAAAATGTTGTACATGTCCTTTTTGTTTTCTAGGATGTCTGTCGACTGAGACCATATAAGGGGGTTTTATTTTTATTAATAATAATATTATTTTATAAGCATAAAATAAAACAGGACAAAGCATTGAGCATCACAAAGAAGGTTTCAGGTGCCCATTCAATGCTATCTTAACTATCAACTTAACCATTTTAAGAAGTGTGATATTTGCTATGGTGTTGTCTATGTCATGGGCAAAGTTATAATTTGTAATTTTTTCCCTTTATCACATTTCTGATGATTATTACTTTAATTATTTATGTACATTGTGTGATATTCAAACTGTAAGCTGAATATTCATGTAATTGTTATTTTAAAAATACCTCCCTTAAGAGCATATGTGTTATATCTATGCAAGGATTGCGATTTCGTTTTTCGAGTTATTTTTGTTTTCCTGATTTAAGAAATATTTTGGTGTAGAAAGAAAAAATGTAAAAATTTCGAGGATACATGAAATACATATAACAATTTTGAGGGTATATGAAATACATGAAAAAATAAGATGCAAGTAAATAAATCTATTAAACATATTAAATGAAGCCTAAATACCAAGAAATGAAATAAACATGAAATCAATATACAATTAGAAAATCTCGGGGAGGTTTCAAAACTCAATAAATAATTAGAAAAAAATACGAAATTAACCAAAAAAACCTTGAAATTGTTCGAAAAAATGTAAGCTTTGGTAGCTGATTTTTTTTTTTTTTTTTTTTTTATGAAAATATTTCTGTTAAAAAAAAAAAAACTTCAAAATATGTAAATTTTTATTTCACACTTTTTGTTTTCTTAATTTCAAAAAAACAAAAATTTCGTGAAAATTTCACAAGATTTTGCGACTTCTCATTCCTTGTGTCTATGAAAGAAAGATGCTTCATTTGAAAATAAGTGTCATTGGAGCTCTATGAAATTATTATTATGCATGCTGCTTTGCATGTTGATTGTTGACACAAAATTGGTAGTGTTGAAAATGTTGTTTGGATCTAACATGTGTCAACTGTGAACTCAAGTATGATATTCCAAGCTATTACAAGTAAGGTTACGCATTATAAGGTGGGCGATTGTGTAAGGGATATGCATCTAAGGAACACATGTGGACTTCCCACCTCCATCCACCTTGCCCACCCACTCACGCACACAACTTAGATAGCAATTTAACAAGTCCATGGTTATGGATTGTGGGTTCTCTAAAGCTGTTGAATATAAGTAGACCCTGCCTGCTTCTACACATTTGTTCATATGTTTATGCACTTCACATAGAGCCTAAGTTATATGCCATCATTTTTCTATTCGCAATGTGCAGGGAGATATCTTCTTGGAGCAGAATTTGGCACTGGAATCTGACTACTGATATAGCATTGTGCTTCTTCACGAAAGCCTCTTTCTAGTGCTATTCTTTGCTTTTGTTTGAAATGGCTCCAAAAAAAGCTGTAGAGAGGTGAGAGAGCAATTGGATGGAGTGATCATAAATTCAAAATATTGGAGTTTGTTCTGGTTATATGATGTCTCCTATTTATGGTGTCTGTCTAACATTTGTGCTCCAGTTCTAGGACTGATTGAGGCGATGGATGTTTGCTGGATTGTTATGAGCAGCAAGTTTTTCATGGTGAGACCACTTGTACTATTGTTTTTCTGTTTATTGGTCTCAACAGAAGTGAAGAGTCGGAGTTCAAATACTAGCTCTACATTGCAAAGGCCAAGTGTTGTGAATATTGGTGCTCTGCTTTCTTTCAATTCAACTATTGGAGAAGTGGCAATGCCAGCAATAAATGCTGCAGTTTATGATGTTAATTCAGATTCCAGAATTCTTCTAGGCACAACATTGAATGTTCTCTTACAGGACACCAAACGCAGTGCATTTTTCGGAACAGTGGAAGGTAAGGTGTAAAACTCATGATTGTATACACCAACAATTGGCTTTCTCATTGCTTAGGAATGTGACCGCCACTGTGTCTCATCACATTCCTTTCTTTTCTTTGATGTTCAAATTTCAGATATTTGAGATAACTAAGCCAGGTTGTCGATGTAGATTATAAATGCATCACAACTGGAGAAGCGCATAAAAATATGCTAAAGCAGGCAGTTAAAAATCTAGTAATTTTGCATGTTATCTAACATTGCATATACCTTGTTCATTTGATTAAAATTTTGAGGTTCTGATAGATATTCACTTTTCTACTGCAGCTTTACAGCTTTTGGAGAAAGATGTAGTTGCTATTGTTGGCCCCCAATCCTCTGAAATAGCTCATTCCGTTTCCCATGTAGTCAATGAACTTCACGTTCCACTTCTGTCATTTGGTGCAACAGACCCAACTCTTAATGCATTGCAGGACCCTTTTTTCCTCCGCACAACACAAAGTGACTACTTTCAGATGCGTGCAGTTGCTGCCATAGTTGAATATTATGGGTGGAAAGAGGTGATTGCCATCTTTGTGGATGATGATTATGGAAGAAATGGCATATCCGTGCTGGGTGATGCTCTAGCAAGTCAGAGCTCTAAGATCTCTTACAAGGCCACTATCACTCCTGGAGCTGCAAGGAGCACTGTTAATGATTTGCTACTTGGACTGAACCGGATGGAACCTAGGGTTTACATCGCACATCTGAATCCTGACTCAGGTCTAACAGTTTTCTCTGTTGCAAAGGAACTTGGAATGCTAAACAGCGGCTACGTATGGATCACCACAGATTGGCTTCCAACTGTTTTAGATTCATCAGAAACACTTGACCCTGGGGTGATAAATCTTTTGCAGGGGGTCATTGCACTTCGCCATCACACCCCAGATTCTGATCACAAAAGGAAGTTTATTTCTCGCTGGAGAAACTCACTGCGGAATGGGACTACTACCAGAAGATTGAACTCTTATGGGCTTTATGCTTACGATTCTGTTTGGCTACTTGCTCGTGCTCTTGACAAATTCTTAACTGAAGGAATGGAAATCTCTTTTACAAATGATCCTAGGTTGCATGATGTAAATGGAAGCACACTAAACTTGTCAGCCTTATGTACCTTTGAAGGAGGTCAGAGACTACTTCAGATACTGACCAAAACAAAATTTACGGGTCTATCTGGTCAGGTACAATTTGATGCAGAGAGGAATTTGATTCATCCAGCATATGATGTTATTAACATCGATGGTGGCTCTCGCTTGATTGGATATTGGGCTAAATATTCTGGTCTCTCAGTTGTTCATCCCGAAAGAACATATAAGAAGCGTCCCAACACTTCCAGCAGTAGTCAGTGGCTTCGAAGTGTAACTTGGCCTGGTGAAACTAAGGCAAAGCCACGTGGATGGTTTTTCCCAAACCATGGGAAACCTTTAAGAATTGCAGTTCCTAACCAAGCTGTTTTTATGGAATTTGTGTCAAAAGGAAGTGGTCTAGTGGGGGTGAAGGGATTCTGTATAGATGTATTTGAAGCAGCATTAAATTTGTTGTCGTATGCAGTACCTCGCGTTTACATATTATATGGGAATGGTATGAGAAATCCCATTTACAGTGAGCTAGTGCATACAGTTGCCGAAAAAGTGAGTACTCTGCTTAATGATAACTCTTAGTTCAAAGTAAGGTTAAGGTGCGTCCATAACAACAGCAAGGAAGGTCCAGTAAATATATGCCAGAAAATTTGAAGCACTTGCAGTGGGATCTAAAATGGAAAATTATTTTCTGTCAGAGAGTATCTATCCTAAGGCATAAATCGAGCTTAATGGGATGATCAGAACCATTAACCTAAAAATTATCAGCAAATTTGTGTTTAAGAGAATAGCAAGTCGGTGGTTAGGAATATCGGCATGCATATCCTATATGAGACCTATTGAACTGGTTTCATATCATTGATAGGGTTTGTGTGAATGTGGATTGCTATGTTTTTTAGGTATGCTGGACGAAATATTTAAATTCCCTGTAATAAACTCTTTACTCTCTCCTTTTTTGCCTTCAGAAATATGATGCAGCTGTTGGAGACATTACTATTACAACCAATAGGACGAGATTTGTTGATTTTACGCAACCTTTCATTGGATCAGGTCTTGTTGTAGTGGCGCCAGTCAGTGAGACGACATCAAATGCTTGGGCTTTTCTAAAGCCATTTACTCTGAAGATGTGGTGTGTCACAGTTGCATTATTTTTCTTTGTTGGAATTGTTGTTTGGGTTCTTGAGCATCGGGTTAACACTGAATTTCGTGGACCACCATTGCAGCAGTTTATAACAGTTTGCTGGTGAGTCACTGAACTTTGAAAGAGATTGATCCCATTCTTCAGGTGGTTACTGCAGCATTTAATTTGTTATTGAAAATCTTTCTACTGATTTGCATAATCTTTCCCTTTATATATATTAGTCCATTTCAATGTTGATTGATCTATTTCCACTTAAGACTCATTTCAAGAACCCCTACTCTAAGAGTTGTTTGTTTTTTTACTCTCTCTCTCTCTCTCTCTATATATATATATATATACTTCCGATCTTATAAACTAATAAATGGATTATAGGTATGAGAAACTACGAAAATGCACGCTTCTTTCTGATAATATTCCTGCAATATGTATATTCTTACTACACCTACACCTTTTTATTTTACTGTGTATTATTTATTGATTGCAACAATTTTGGCTTGTCAGAGAAAGTAGAAAGAGCTTTCAAGATTTGAAAAACTAACTCATGCGTGGGACTTCACTTTTATTTAATTTTACGAAGAAGTGTAGACAGACTATAAAAGGAAGAAACAATCTCAACAGAAGTAAAATGAAAAATCTATTATCGATATCTATCAATTAGTATTCAGCTCAAACATTTTGGTCTTTGTCAAGATCTGTGATACTTAATATTAAGCTTTAATTAATTATATTATATTTTAAATTTTGAAATTTTTTATTTTTTATTTTATTTTTTTATTTGCATATGTTTATATTTAGAATTTTGGAAAAAGCTCTAATCCTCCCAAGCTCTTGAACTTGCAGGTTTAGTTTGTCAACAATGTTCTTTGCGCACAGTGAGTAAATAAGACTCGCCTTCTCTTTTATCCTGAATATATTTTTGCATGATGATTTGGTCCAAATTCAAAACCACTCATGCATGCATGTTCATAAGTTACATGGATTCAATGCAGGAGAGAACACCAACAGCACCCTTGGACGTTTCGTATTGATCATATGGCTTTTTATAGTCTTAATTATCAATTCAAGCTACACAGCTAGCTTGACAACGATGCTCACAGTGCAGCAGCTGTCAACAAGTATTGACGGGATTGACAGTTTAATCTCAAGTGACAAACTGATTGGGGTTCAGGAAGGGTCATTTGCAAAGAATTATCTTACGCAAGAGCTCAAGATTGCACCGTCCAGAATTGTTAGCCTCAGAAATCATGATGATTATTTAGATGCCCTTGAACTTGGACAAGTTAGTGCCATTGTGGATGAAGAACCATACGTCCAACAGTTCATGTCTGAGACCAAGTGCACGTTCAAAACTGTAGGACCAGAGTTCACTAAAGGTGGATGGGGATTTGTAAGTACTGCTTATTTATTCTCTCATGCATAATAGACAACTATTTCGATATACTAGAATCAATTCTTTTATGAAAAATATGCCTGCCTATTAGTATGGCTATTATTGACGAGGAGGATAATAAGAGTAAGAGATGGCATAAAAACATATTATCTTAAAAGAAAGAAAGAAAATAAGAGACATTGTCATATGACTTTTATCTGTTAATCCTTATTAAGTTTTATATTCATATGCTATGTTCAGACTTCATAGAAGCTATTAACTCTACTCTATTTGTTCTGTCTTCCGTGCTTGGCAAAATTTGCAAGTTGCAAACTAGGATAAGTGCGTGTATATTGGACAATGAGTAGTCCCTTTTCTAATTGAGATTCTGATATGACTTTTGCGTCACAGTACTATAAGAATATATTTTCCGATTCTTGCAGTAGAAACTCATTTCCTATACTTGAATTGCCGAATCACTAACTTCCTATAATTGTGCAAATATTGATCCAGACTCCAGTGATGTTTCTTTAGGTTTAAAAGACGTGCAATGTGATAATTTAACAAACAATATAGAATACTATTTGTTACTTGTAACATACACTTTTCTTTTCCGTATGTGTGTGTATTTTAGCTCATGGTGTTCCTCGTTCTTATGACGAAGAATCACAAAGAAGCTAAACTCTTCTGAGTTTCATTTGTCAAAAATGAAATATTAATCACAACCCCACATTGTTGAATAATTGACATGATGATCAAGTTTTATTTCCATGGTATCTCCAGGCCTTTCAAAGGGACTCGCCTATTGCAGTTGACCTATCAACTGCTATCCTTCAACTTGCAGAAAATGGTGATTTGAAAAGGATTCAAGCCAAGTGGTTCTCTGGCAAGGAGTGCTCTTCTCAAGACTATCAACAATCTGACTCAAACCAACTTGATCTCACAAGTTTCTGGGGCCTTTTCCTCATAATAGGTGTGGCCTGTGTCATTGCTCTTCTTTTGTTTTTCTACAAGGTGTTCTGCCAGTTTCGTAGGTATTGCCCAGAAGTAGAAGAAGAGGAGGTCGAAATGGAAACAGCTCGACATGCACAACGCTCTACTAATTTCATAAATTTTGTGGACAAGAAGGAGGAAGATGTCAAGAACAAGCTCAAGAAGAAGACAAGTGATACAAAAAAACACGAAGATGGAGAATCTAGTTCAATGTTACAATAAAGCTTATTTTTCAACTGCACTGGTATGTGATCAAGATGTCAGCATGTTATTAACATCTATTTATTTCCATAACAACTGATCATATTGCAAAAAAAACAAAATTTCCTTAAAAGGAGTTTATAATGAAGAATGTTACCTTTCTTGGACATATATCATTTGAGCCATACACAGCATCTGTTCACCTTTTCTTTAGTGGCACCAGTTCTCCTTTTCTTTATTGAACAGCGCATTTTAAGATGCCAATATTACATTTAGATCTATATGTTCTCAATGGATGAATTAGATGTTTTTAAAGTAGTAGACTAGTGAGACGCCTACGCTATGGCCACAGACTGCAGCAGCTTTACAAAAATTGTGTCTACACTCCCATATGCGACATGCAGTGTGTTTCTGTTAAGAAGATCTAAGTTAATTTTTTATCCATGCCTTCGGATTAGTTGGAAATGAAAACATAAGGGACAAGAACAAGTTTACCAACTTAACAACATTGATTTGTTTTGAATATGTGAATAGTTAGTGCATCTAGAGATTATCATCATCATCAAAGTCCATTCCCGATATTCTCGGGGTCAATTACATATATTTTGGTTCTCCAAGCAACGCAGTTTTCCCACATATCCTCGCCTAGTTCAAGCTAAGGATGTCTTTCTTCACCGCTTTCATCCAAGTTTTCGATGGTCTTCCTCTCCGTCTACATCCTTCATTAACTTGTCAATTTAGAAAATTTCTAATTGGCGCTCTGCTTGGTCTCCTCCACACGTGACCAAACCATGTTAAACGCTTCTTTCGAGTTTTTTTCCTCTATGGGCGCTACACCTAAGTATCTATTAATTTTGTCATTCCTAATGTTATGCGCATGTGGTCCCGTAGTAGTCAAACATTCTGAACCATATAGCATGGTTGGTCGAACAATTGTCTTATAGCATTTCCCTTTTAACCTTGCAGACATCCTTCTATCGCATAATACTCCTAATGTCATTCTCCATTTCGTCCAACCAACTTTAATCCTATGGCCTAGATCTTCTCCAATAGCTCCATTCTTTTGAATTATAGACCCCAATTATCGAAAAGCCTCACACTCTGGAACCTCTACGTCTTTCATCTCAATTGAGTGACTTCTCCCTCGTGATTAACAACCAAAGTTGCACATAGATAGTTTGTATTTGAACGACTAAATCTAAAACCCTTACTCTCTAATGCCTCCCGCCACCTATCTAATTTTCGACCTAAACCTTCACTAGTCTCATCAATTAAGATAATATCATCTGCAAACAACATGCATCAAGGTACATCTTCTTGAAGAGGTCTTGTCAACTCATCCATGACCAAAGCAAAGAGGTTCGGACTTAAGACTGACCCTTGATGCAGTCCTACTGATACTGGAAATTCACTACCTACTGAGCGAACACTTGTTACAACCCCTTCATACACATCCTTAATGATAATGACATAACATTGACACACTTTCTTCCTTCCAAGCACCCACCAAATTAACTCCCGAGGGACTTTATCGTAGGCTTTCTCCAAATCAATAAAAACCATATGCAAACTCTTACGTTCCCCTCGATATTTTTCTATAATTTTCCTAAGCAAGAAGATGACCTTCGTAGTAGACCTACCCGACATAAATCCAAATTCATTCTCCAAAACAGTGGTTACTCCTAAGTCTTCACTCTAAAACCCTTTCTCAAAGTTTCATTGTATGACTCATAAGCTTTTTCCTTCTGTAGTTCGAGCAGTTCTGAATATCATCCTTGTTCTTATAAATTGGTACTACAATGTTGTGCCTCCACGAATCTGGCATTTTCTAGTTTCCAATAACCTATTAAAGAGCCTAGTTAGCCATTGAATCAGAACTACTCCCAAACATTTTCAGGCTTCAATATCATCCGGTCCAACTGCCTTCCATGTCTTCATTCTTTTCAAAGTTTCTCTTACTTTTTTGGCACTAATTTTGCGATAGAACACGCGATGCCTCTCCTCCTGTGAAGCATACCTTCCAAATTTAACTCTCATATATGTGTCTCATTGAGTAGGTTCCAAAAGTAATCCCTCAATCTATCTAAAATAATTTTATCTTGCATTAAAACTCTTCCATCCTCATGCTTAATACACTTAACATGACTAAAATTCATAGTTTTGTGTTATCTCATTTTAGCTATCTTGAAGATATCTTTCTCCCATTCCTTTGTACCTAGCCTATTATACAGAACATCATATGCTCTCTTTTTTAGCTTTCCCTATTGCTTTACTACTAACACTCGTAGCTTGCTTATAAAGCTCATAAGACTCTATTCATCTAAATCATAATGATTGCAATTAAAATTATATTTGAACTCTTTGATATCTTGATTTTTTTTTATTACTTTATCTTTTTGAAAGAGATAAAAACTGGTGAATTGGAAACAATAAAAAAAAATTCTTATGGCACATACATCTCAGTATGCATGGATCATACCTTGGGTTCCATTTCCAGTGTCTATAGCAATAGGAATAAGACTTCTCCTTGCCCTACAGCAACAAAAAGTCTTCATCGTATGTGGGCCTTTTTTCTAGTATTTTATTACTAAGTATCATTATGATTTTTTCAGCCGATCTGTCTATTCAACAAATGAATGGAAGTTTTATATATCAATACGTATAGTCCTGGACTATCCATGGTGATTTTTCTCTTTGCCACTCCTTAAAACATTTTTTCTTTTCCGTAATGGCTAATTGCACATTAGTGTTCCACCACCACGTCTCATTATCATATCCACCTCATCATTTGGTCTCTCCTAACTCTTCATTCGCCTATCTTCTTATTCGGTTCGCCAAATGCTCAAAAAGATCTGCGCTACTAATCCTATCATTTGGTTCTAAATTCTTCCAACCCTCCGTAATTGACTGTCCATCCAAAATCTTCTTTTTAAAATTTTGGCACACGTCTCCATGTAAGGTCCTCCACTTAATTCTTGATTTAACCTATCTTTTAGCAATACGACCCTTACTCTTAAGACAAAAATCGAGGACTAACAGCATATGTTGGTTTTTCAGACACTCCCCTAGTATAACCTTACAATTTTTACACATGCCTAGATCGTGTCTCCTAACAAGAAAATAATCAATTTGACTTCTATTACGTTCACTCGCAAATGTCACCTAGTGATCGTCCCTCTTCTTATAAAAGGTATTGATGATCCTCTTACCTAAAGCAAAATTTAGAATAGATATCCCCTTAATATTTCGATCCCCAAAGCCTTGACCTCCATGAACCCTTTTATACCTAACCTTACCCTTACCGACATGGCTATTCAATTCCTCGCCTAGGAAAACCCTATCGGATTATTGAATTCCATGAACTAACTCCTCTAAAGAGTATCTGAAACCCTTCTTAGTCTCCTCGTCTAAATCTACTTGAGGCGCATACGCGCTAATAACATGCATTATCTCTAGTTCTAAAGCTAATTTAATACTTAAGATTCTATCTCCAAACCTCCTAACGTTGACTACCACATCCTTAAAAACTTTATCTACTACTATTCTCACCCCATTCATATTTCCATCTGTTCCGAAATAAAAAAGTGTGAACTCTCCTCCTAAATCTTTAGCCTTGTTCCCCTTCTACTTTGTCTCTTGGAAACAAGCTATGTTTACTTTCCTCATACGCAAGACGTCAACTAGTTCTATTGATTTATCCGTCAAGGTTCCTACGTTCTAAGAAGTTAATCTAATCATTCTAGTTCTAACTCTAGTCCAAACTAGCTTTTTCACCCGTCCCCGTCCAGAATGGTGCGAGCACTCCGCTGGACTTTAATCCTCTTGATAACAACCTCGGCGAAGAAGATAACTGATGTGAAATATCTTCAAGAATGGCATAATATACCATCATCATGTATCATATATTCTTTCTCTGTTATTATCCATCATGCTAATGCGATTGTTAGTAGCATAAATTTCTACAAACTAAACACTTATGCTCAACTACTATGTAAGTCTTAATCATTAGTTATTTGTTTCAATGATTGTGATTCCTATTATGCTTGCTTGCTTTCATTCTTCATTTGTTAATAACACATATTATTACTTATCATACTTGTAGCATTCGTGATCACCATTAGTTTGCAAGAGTAAATCAACTTTGTCAATGTAGAAACTATTGATGAAGAATCTAGTTCCTTATTTATTTATGGGTTTTATTTTTCATTCGGCCCTCATTTGTTTATGTCTATTCCTATTTGACTTCAATTTGTTCTTATATTTCAGTTTAACACCCATGACCATCTGTTTAAGGGTGTTGACTAACAAATTCCATCAAAAAATTTTAAATTGACAAATCTATCCTCACATAATTTTCCAAATCAAACACTTTTGTTTATTTTTTGTTCCCACAATCTCTCCCACTTTTAAAAAAAAAAAAAATCTCTCTTTCCCCTCACAAACCAACCCTCTCACCAATGCACCCTCTTTGGCTTACCTGGCCATTTTTCCTAGAGATTCATGTTAATGATGAGATTTTATGAAATCCAACGGTCGGTAATTTTTGTGTTGATCTACATCTCTGTCCACCATTAACATAAGTTGGGTTTGTCGTCAATGAATAATAATAATTTGGGAGGGGAAACTTGCCATTTGCGGGTTCTCATTTAGTTAGGCCTTAATTAATATCCAAAAATAGGATTAGTTAAGACTTGACTTGTATTAGTTTCATTTATGTAAATGACATTCATTGTACACCACATACCAACAATAAGCGTTTGGTTTAAGAAGTTCTATTTATTGTGAATGCAATATAACCGTGTTTGAATATAGATTGAATATATGGTTGAGTTAATAGCAGCAAAATTGATTTGTTTCCTTGTAGAATATTTGATTAAGATGTCATTACAGGTGATAGAAAAAAGATTAAGAAAAAAAAAAACAATAGAGAGAGAGATTAAAAAAAAGAAAAAAAAATGGTGATTTGGTGAGAGGGTTGGTTTGTGGGGGAGGGGAGAGGAAAAAAAAGAGGGTGGGATTGTGGGAACAAAAAAGAAAACAAAATTATTTGATTTGGAAAATTATGTGAGGGTAGATTTGTCAATTTAAAATTTTTGGATGGAATTTGTAGTCAACACCCTTGAACAGACAATCGTGGGTGTTAGAGTGGAATATAAAAAAAATGAAGGTCAACTAGGAATAGATATAAACAAATGGAGGCCAAATAGAAAATAACCCTTTATTTATTTACTTTTGTTAAGAAATATTTATATAATGAGCAAACCTCCAAATCCTTATTACAAACTTGTGCAAGAGTATGTGCTAAAGAGTTTTTGGCCAATATAGCAAATAGAGTAAGTACTAAGTATTGCTTTTAAACGTTACATTAGAAAACAAGGGGTAACAAGAATGTGATTGCTTAAAAGTCTTTGTTAGTGAATTTGATGATAATAGAAATATGTTTATTACCTGCTATAGAATTATGCATTTAAACTTTGTTTCATGGGGCAAGTTTTAAATAGATTTTGCAAAAGATTTTAGGATTTTTTTTTAGTAGTTTGGCCCTCATTAGTTTGTATCTAATTGATTTTATCGTTCATTTTAAATTTCAATTGAGCCTAACCCTCATTTTCTAATATATTTTTTAGGTCAACCATGTTGAATGTTTAATATTAATTTAATGACTAATTTACCCATTGTGAATGCATGTGCCTTGCATGTGCAAACTCAACAAAATTCACCAAAACGCATCCAATGGCTTAGATATGACACCTGCTAAATAACACCACCACTTATACTAATGGACACCACCACCCATCGATTTTTTTTTTTGTGGATTTACTGAAGGATACCATCATTATATAAAGAAAAAAACTCTATTCCTAAACCTCTTATCTCCTATCTCCCTTTCTTTACCACAACCACCGTCTCTTCCTCATTCTCCCCTTCACCACCACCTCGCCATTGCCACCTTTCCCTCCTCCCCTTTACCACCACCACCTCTTCTCCTCCTCCCCTTCGCCACGACTACCTCTCCTCATCCTACCCTTCACCACCACAACCTCACCGCCTCTCATCCTTCTCCTCCGCTTTACAACCACCACCTCACAACCGCCACCGCTCATCCCACCTCCTCCCATCTTCTTCTTCTTATCTGGTTTTTTTTGCCCTATTTTTTTCTCCTTCTCCCTCACGGTGGTTCCTACGAATGGGGAACCCACACTCGTTGGAACCTCCACGAGGGCAAAAAAAAAAATGTCGATGGTGCAGCAAGAACATAGTTACCGCCTAAGTTTGTAAAAAGTATGTGAAGTGTACTCAGATCTCTCATATCGCTGGGGCAACAATAACATAATTACTGCCTCAGTTGTAAAAAAAAATGCAAAAAAAAAAACATAAGGCGCTATTTTTTAGTATAAATGTTGAGGAGGACGAGAAGCCCATATGTTGATCTTGTTAGCCAATTGTAAATGTTGATCTTGTTGATCCGAGATGCCCATATGTTTAGTTTGTATATATAAGAATTTTGGGATGTTGGTTATATAATGCAGTTAAAAATTTTGTGTTTATTTGCAATTGCATTTTCATTGTTTATAATATTTGCATGCATAATATATAAAAACACAAACAAAAACACTTCCATTTGCAAATTCAGTTCACAAAATATTTTAATTTTCCCATCAAATTCAATATATAAAATTCTATCTTTTAATTCCTGCTCAAGACTTAGATTGCCAGAATAAATAAAAAGGGGAGAGGGGGTCTCTCTGTTTAAGACCTCTCGAGGATTTGAGAAAAACCTATTGTAAGTGCCCAGAAACATGACTGAGTAATAAGAGTTTGTACCCAAACGCAGTGGCACGTGTGAGCTATACACATAAATTCGCAGCGGCTAATGGGAACAAAATAAAGTAAAGCGTAGTGGCACATGCAAAATTGTCCAAAATGCCTACAAATAACCAAACACAGTGGAACGTGCGAGCCCTAGACAACCAATCACACGATCTGCTGCATTTTGGGCAAAAGTCAGACTCTCGTTTATATCAAAACGCAACGGCCGCTACGAAATATATACATATCCTCGCGTTTGGACAAAAAAAACCCCTGTCCATTTTTTTTAAAATTTTTATATTTGAATCTGTTTTTTCATTTTTTTTTTCAATTCCTATGGGTTTGCTATAATATTTACATATTTGATTTATTGTTAAACCCCACTTTTAATCATTTCAAGTTGGGGTGTCCAAAAGTGGGGTTTAGCAATAAATCAAATATGTTAATATTGTATCAAACCCAGAGGAATTGAAAAAAAACCAAAAAATATTCAAATCTAAAAAATGGATAAAGTCAGTTTTCTGTCCAAACGCAATAGTAGTTGCGAGGATACAAACACAACTCGCATGATCTGTTGTGTTTTGGGCAAAAAACAGAGTCTGGTTCTGTCCAAACGTAGCGGCTCAGGCGAGGATGTGTCTTATCCTCGTCCAAGCTGCTACGGTTTAGGCAAAAACTGACTTTGTTTCTGAGATTTGTAAGATCACATTCGTGTCCATTTGCTGCAATTGTTATTATTGGGTTTGGTTTTGTCGTTGCGTGTTGAGTATCTCTAGGAATTTTTTTTCACCTTTTCCTTTGTATATGACATTCAAGCGTACTTGAAAAAACCACCATGGTTGCATAATCACAAGAAAATTACTTGAGCAGACAAATAGAATTGCTTGAAAAGACAAATAGAATTCATTGGGAAGGCAAATAGAATTGCTTGAAAAGGCAAATAGAATTGGTTGGGAAGACAAGATCATAACCAATTCATTTAAGTTGAGTATTATAAAAGGGGAGTAGTGATATTCACATAATTATTACATAATATATCCCTTAATTTATATATGTTAGTGTTTCAATTATTATACTTTATCATAATTATTTTGTTTTCATGTCTTTGTAGGAATTTGAGAGTGAACGATGAAATCGTATTAAGGCGACAATTTAAGGAATTATAATTGGTAGATTCTAAAGGTGGTACGAAGTAGAGGGACACATATCTAAACCTAACCCTAATAAACCTAGGTCCACCTAATTTAACCTAAGCCCAAACCGAAAAAATGCTAACCTAAAAACCCAAGCCCAATATAATATGAGAACCCTATTTAGCTTCCCCATCTTAGAGAAAAGGGTTCTTCTCTTTTTACTCTCGCTTCTTCCACGTTCCTTCTCCCTTCCTCTCTTTTCCAGCCACCACACCAATCCACCCTGCCGACAATCCTCGCTTGATAGGAGAGCCGGCAGTGCGATAATCCCGCCATCACCCTTCATCTCTTCTTCTCTCTTTTCCTCCCCTCTTTGGGGGCCCTTCCAGCCACCACGTCAATCCACCCTGCCGGCAATCCTCGCTCGATAGGAGAGCCGACAGTGCGATAATCCCGCCATCACCACTTCACCTCGCCACCGTCCAACATAGCCACCACCGAGCATCACCATCTCCCTGTCCCTGCTCCTCTCCCCTGTCCACACAGCCTCCACTACCATCTCATTCT
Organism: Berberis vulgaris; assembly: GCA_963556465.1. Lineage (NCBI taxonomy): Eukaryota > Viridiplantae > Streptophyta > Magnoliopsida > Ranunculales > Berberidaceae > Berberis > Berberis vulgaris. The sequence continues at coordinate 63,098,705 of OY747135.1, forward strand.
CCCACCATCAGCCACCGCGTACCACACCACGAGGAGATGACCACCGCTACCATGATCAGCTAAACCATTCGCCAAGGCTAAGATGAAACCACAGAGTTTCCTAGAGTTTGTTGTATTTAAATTTATTGTTTTCTTTATGCTTGAACGTTAAACACATTTGATTTCTGATTCTCAATAATTTGCTTTCACCGGTTATATCCTGATTAATTATCTAGACTAGTCGGTAGTTAGAAGTACCCTTTATTGACATTCAAAGCATGATTCAATCAATTAATCTGAATCTGTGATTGTGTGTGCCGTAAAAAGACATGCAATGCTAGGGGTTTAGGATTAATTAAAATAAACCTGTGATTTTGTGTGCCGTAAGAAGACACGCAATGCTAGGGGTTTATACCTTTGCTGAAATCAATTGCGAACTTAGATTAATCTTTAGGTTAGTCATGTTAAATCTTGAAAACAATATTTTTGATTACACAAATCTCAAAGAACCTGTGGTGGATTCAATGCCTTGGTTTCCCTTCTCATATTCTTTAAAACTTTTTGTTTTGTTTTTAATTTGATTTTTAGTTTAGATATTTTGATTGTTGTAACCCCAATTTAAATTAGTTTAAGTCAACTCTAAAATTTAATTGCAACCACAGTCCTTGTGGGATCGACCTGTACTTGCCCTTGTCTACCAGTTAGACACTGTGCACTTGCAGTTATTAAAATTAGGTTAAATTAACTTATTTATTTAGGTTAGTTAAATCTGCATCAAGTAGTCTATTAGTATTCATAACCAATTCAAGATAAAAAAAAAAGATGAAGATAAAAAGACCAATATTCAAAGAAGAATCCTCCGACAAAGAATGAGATGAAATTGGAGATCTCAAAAATGACTGTGTTTGGTATGAGGACCCTCACTCATCATCGTCTTCAGATGATGAAGAGGACGATGATGAGGAAAAATTGTTTAATGTTTGTTTTTGTATTGTAAATTTTTGTTTGTATTTTTAACATTTGAATTTGTGTTTGATAATTCCAATTTGTGTTTATATTGTGAAGAAAATAAGAGAAGACAAAAAAAAAAAAAAAAAAAAAAAAAAACAGATTAGTGGAAAGAGAGGGAGAGATGAAGAGGTGTTGTAGGAGGCCGGCGAGGAGGTGATGATTCTTGACGGAGAAGAGGGGGAAAGGAGAAGAGAGGGAGAGATGGTGAGAGGAGGTTGATGAAAAGGTCGTCCGACCGTGTGGTAGTTTGGTTGATGGTGGCAGGGTGGTGGTGCGGTGGTGATGGTTATTGATGACAGGACAAGAGATGAGGAGTTAGAGTTTTTTTTTTTTTTATAGGTGGTGTCCTTCAGTAGTGGTGGTGTCGTTCAGAAAGGTGGTGGTGTCATTAAGAAAGTAGGGTGTTTGTGGTGTCCATCAGGAGAAGTGGTGGTGTTATTTAGCAGGTGCCCTTAGATATTCTATGTTAAAATCTTACCCATCTTCTCCAACTCTTCATTCTCTTGCAAAACAACAATCCCAATCCACCCACCCTTCTCCTCATTTGTCATTGCTCTCTCTCCCCCCACCACTAACAAGCATACTCACTCACCTATTCCCTAATATCTCTGTCTCCATCTCCATTACACCCACGTTCCTCCTATGTCTATCCCTAGCTTTAGCCTGGACTAGCTTCTTTAACCGCCCCGTCTAAAATGGCGCGTGAACCCTTGCTTATTTACCTCTGTAGTTGGGCGTTGATGCAACTCGCTTTGCTCATTTGTCACTACACCCGAGCGTAGGTGTAGTTTGGTAGATTTCAGAAGGTTGGACCCAAAGTGCAGTGCCCTACTAAGCCCACACATCACATGGTCAAGCCCAATACCCGTAAGGCCTAATCAGGCAAGTATTTGGGGGATCGACCTAAGACGGGCAAGGCCAGCAATACGTTGGTTCCGACTAGGAAACAAATACTGGAGTATAAGTCATGCATGGAAACTTCCTTGTATGGACAACACTCCAAAAGGTAAGTTTCTTCCGCATATGTAGGAGTACAAGTCGTGTAGGGAAACTCCCCTACATGGACGATTCCTAGCAAGGAAACAATCTTCAACAATATATATTTTCCTAAATTACGCCACCAAAGGCCCAGCCGAACAAGGACTCTTGCATTATAAATAGGACATAGGGTTGATGAACAAATGTTCGCTACAGAACCCAATTTACAGTTTCAAGCCTTTCTCAAGCTTTGTCTGACTTTAGCATCGGAGTGTCATCGACTGCCACAACGGTGGTCTTTGGCTCACGTGCGTTCCCTGTGCAAGTCAAGGTCAAGGAGAATAGGATTCGACCACATTAGTTTGGCGTCGTCCGTGGGGGACAACAAAGTTCTTTTGAAAACAGTGATATCACCCTTCCTTACAGTCCAAAGAGATGGTGACTATGAGATCTCGCAAAAATGGAGACGTTGCTGAGCCCTCGAAAGCTTGACATATATAACATCAATAGCTTGACATTCAGACTGCACTTACAGAAACTTAATAAATGAAAGGTTCAATCCCTTTAGAAATTACTACATAAGAGATAGAAGAATAGGAAAATGATACCAAAATTACCAAGGGTACCCTTCATGACCTAGGTAAGATGACTGCCCTAAGAGAGTTCTTCATGACAACAGTAAAGGCAAGAGTCTCAGTAGGATCAGGCGGTGAACTAGGCACAGACACCCACTTGAAGGCTTGAACCATCCTAGCCAACAACAAGTAAACATGCAACGTGCCACGGCTCATTGCAGGGCAAATCCTACTTCAAGCCGTACCATCTTCACACCCCTAGAACCCATGACATCCCTATCACCCTCCGAGAACATCTTTGGCCTAAGCTCACTTGGATCTTTCCACACTCGGGTCTTCGTTCACCCACCTAGTGTAAAACTCAACATTCACATCAGCTGGGATCGTATACCCTCCTAACGCGGTCTCTTTGATTACTACATGTGATAACAAAAAACTGACTTAGTGGGTGTCTCCTAAATGTCTTCTTCCCCGCTATTCCAAAATAACTCATTTCCCTACTTGTTCTTTATGTACGGTCCCCTTCTTTCCTACACGTGCAACAATCTCTTCATATAACTTGGATTGTATCTTTTGATCTAACACCAAGTGTAAGAGCGTCTCTAAGAGTAAAAGTTAAATTGGAGTATCAACTAAAGCTAATTTTAGGGATTCCCTATTTCTTCATCACTCCAATCACATTCCCCACTTTAATTTTTTCATCATTATTTAAATATCTTCCCCTATTTTTAAGAATCCCTTATTTAAATTTTAATGATTGGAGAAGAGAAAATGAAGAAAATGGAGTTTTTAAATACATTTTAGTATTTGAGGGATAGCGTGGATGCTCAAAAATATAGCTGGAAGAGAAATGACCAAGCTAAAATGGGGGTATGTATGGGGTAATCCATTAGAGCATTTTTTTTCATAGGAGACCCCAAATTAGCTTTTTGGCCAATTTAAGGTCTCCCTTGAAGATGCTCTAACACCAGTAAATTTTCGCTTGACTAAGTTACTTAATTCTAGAGTTTTTGGGTTAAATATAGTATTATAATTTATTGGGATTGATTTTTTTACTTATTTCTGATATTTTTGAGAGGGTGCTCTCATAATTCCAGTGGGGGCAAATAGCCACCCACTTTATAAAAGAAACTTTCACCCATTTTCTCACTTCTTCTTCATTTTTCTCCCCCACGTTAGAGCTTTGTGATTTTCTTTCCCGGCAAGCATGGACTGTAACCAAGTGTCACAGTGATTGCTCGCCAATTTTCTCATTTCTTCTTCATTTCTCTTCCTTTTCATTCTCTTTCACTTTCTTACACAAAAAAAGAGTGTCACACCGAAGGAGGCTCAATCGGAGCTATTGGGGGTTGGGAGAACAGCTCCTCTCCGATTAGTCCCTCTATTGGTGTTTGTGGAGGTCTTTGGAGTTCGTAAGCCCTGCATGTAGAGGTGGTTGGGAATTGACCATAAACCTCTAAAAACAATGACAGGGAGGTTTGCCAACTAATATTTCTGGTTGTGATCACGCGGTTAAGCTTCACTTCACTGTTCATAGGTGTTGAGGGCACTGTTTCTGTTAGTCTCAGGCATGGTGCCCTGGTCGGTGAAGATCACATCGATGTAGTGTGATTTTGTGGGGATTTTTCGCTGGAATTTGAGCTTCCTTAGAGTGGTCGCCAGACCTATTTCTCCGGTAAGTGGTTTTTCGGTCTTTCGTTGGATTGTTCGTTCCTTTTTTGCAATCAATGAACAATTTATTCAATGCTTGAAATTTTTTTGCAATTTTTGGAACAATTTTTTCGGAATTCGAATTTTCTTTCGGGTAGCCTATCAGAGTTTGGGCTTGTTTTGGAAAGCTTTCCTAGTCGCTAAATCGTTGTTTCGCGGATTAGGCGCTTCGTCAGGTTGGAATTGGGTTTCGAAAACCCATTCCGCTCACGTGAACATCTCCTTTTAAATTTTGATTTATTGGTATTTTCAGAGTATGTGAATACTATTTGAGATATTGATGCAATTTGAAGGTCCTGTTATAGAGTAAGATTTGGAAATATTTTGTTATAATGCCATGTGGTATGAAAGTCTATCATGTTAGAGGATGATATTCCACATAATTGCATGATTGTTGAAACTGCATAATAAACCATGATTTTCTAATTTAAATTGTTAAATAGCATATGAGAGTGATGTCATAATTGAACATTCATGGCATGTGATGTAGTCGATTCCTGGCTGCTTACCTAGACCTACATAAGTAGCACACGTGAGCCAAGGACCACCGTGTGGCATCCAATAATACTCCGATGCTTAAGTTAGATAAGGCTTAGGAGAGGCTTATAGCTATGAATTGGGTTTTTGTAGCATACCTTAAGTTCATCGACCTTATTTCCCTTTTATAGTGTGAAAGTCTTTGTTCGGTTAGGCCTTTGGTGGCGTAGATTAGGGGAAAATATCTTGTTGGAGATCCTTTCTTAATTGGGAGCTGTCCATGTGGGATAGTTTTTCTACACGACTCGTGCTCCTAGATCTGCGAGAAATGTTTCCTTTTCTGAGTGTTGTTCATGCAATGAAGTTTTCTTGCCTGACTTATACTCTAGTATTTGTTTCTTAGTCGGATCTAATGTATTGCTGGCCTACCAGTCTTGGGTAGATCTCTTAGATACTTGCCTTAGAAGTCTTACGAGTATTGGGCCTGACCGCGTGACGTGTGGGCTTAATGACTCATTGCAACTCTGATCCGATTGTCTGATCCTGCCAATAATGAGCTTAGTGTTGTTTGGGCCTCACTGGATTGATCATGCAATCATGCATGCTTTGATTTGTTGATGAGATTATCATGATACATGTATGGTACTGATCAGAGGACAGTTTTATGTATGATCAACATGTATTTGAGAAGTCGTAGAATTTTTCTGGATAATACTTTTCCTCCTTTTTGGTATAATGATATGTTTATGAGAGTGATATATTGATGTTGATGTTATTGAGCACTTGATTTTACTCATTTCGAAATAAGGAACTACGCCAAACCTGGAAAAGGGAGTAACACTTGGCCTTAATAAATGGGGCCCCATTCAAAAAAAGGAATTACGCCAAACCTAGCAAAGAGTGTAACACATGGCCTTGAGAACATGGTGTTATCCCCACATCCAAAAGAAGAACTCCCATAGTAGCTCATCGCTCCCTAGGTACTAGTGCAACACAGGTGATGCCTAGTAGATGAGGATGGTTTGAGACGATTGTTACGGTTGTGAGGATGCCTGGTCTTTTATTCAAGTTGAAGGTTTTCCACTCCGGCGCACGCTTTAATATGAGATATACCAAAGATATTTCTGCCAAAGGAAAGGAGTATTGTCTAGGCACATTTGAGTGTTGCATGTCATGTGCATATTTACATCATGATTGAGCACTCAAAATGAAAAGTGGTGATGCATTGTTAATTTATTATTCTCCTTTTGATTTGTCATAGTCGATATATATATACATACATTGCATTTTATTTGAGGATAGATGCTTTGTTTCTACTCATACCAGCTAGTGCTGACCCATTTGCTTATTTTGTAACAAATTGGTATACCCCTATTCGGGTTCAAGTGGTGGTGCTGCAAGAGGCACCGGATGATCGTGTTTTGTCTACTTGGTCAAACAGCTGAGAGGTAGGTTTGACTTTCAAGTCTAGGTTCTTATTGTTTTTGTAAGTCATTGTGACTTAGTTGGGCTTTTGAGAACCTATTAACCGTTTGGATTTTATCGTCGCTTTTTGATATAGTGATGTTTGCTTTCAATTCTATTTTGTCATTTGCTAGCAAGGGTAACCATTGGCAAGTAAAATAAATGAAAAAAGAAAAAAATATTAGGGTGGTGTCGCGTCTCAATTTCTGAGATATTTTAGTATCTAGGGAATCAGAACGTGAAAGTTTTGGTATCAAAGCCATGGTTACACTAAGCAGCAATGCTTAATTAGTTTGCCTTCAGACGTTTAGTTGGGTAGATAGATCAAAATTGTTATAGTGTGTTGTTTAGTCTATGTGTTGATCCGAGTTTTCTCTATGAAGGGGATGGCGTGTAGAGGTCGACCGCGAACAATATCTATTGTTGGGCTTGCTGAAGATATGCCCAGGGTGGCAGTTGACCCTCCTTACTTGCGAGGAAAGATCGCATGTTTACCAGTTAGATGAGGCACTTTAGCAGGCTTGGTTCAAATGTTGAATAGGGGCCCACAATATCAGGACCCTTTCGCTCGTAGGAACAAGTATTTCTTAGATCTGGGTGGTGAGAGATTTCACAGATCTCGAGGAATTATGGAGGCAGATCGCTGGATCCATAAGATATAGATTATATTCTCCATGATGCAAATATTATGTTTTTTCTTCTCCTATGTTTTTCTTATTCTCTTTTATTATTCTCTATGTTCTTTTTCTCCTCCTCTCTTTTTCTCTTCTCCTCTGGTTATTTTGCTCTCAAGCAAGTTCTTGCGAGTAGGGGACTCCCAATTCGTAGGAGCTTGCGTGAGTGCCAAATTGTTTTGCCCTCTCGCAAGTTCCTGCGAATGGGAAACCCCCACTCGCACGAATCTACTCGAGGACGAAAAAAATAACTAGAGGAGAAGAAAATAAAAGGATAATAAGAAAGGAAGAGAAGAAAAAAAAGAAAGATGTCGTGCGGGGTGGTGCCACCGACAATGGAGATGAAAAGAAGAGAAGAGGAAGAAAGGAGAAAATGAAAAAAACAAAGAAGAAAGGAAAAGATGAAGAGGGGAGAGGTGGTGACGAGGGTAATGGGGTGGTGCGGTCGACAGTGGTGGAGGGAGCAAGGTGGTATTGCTTCGTTAGTTGCTATGAAAAAAATAAGAGAAGGTGGAGAAAAAGATGACTAGTGGGTGAGAGATGGTTTATATTGGTGATGTCCTTCAGCACATCCAAAAAAAAGGGTGGTGTCCTTCAGCAAAAGTGGTGGTGTAAAAAAAGTCGTTGTCTTTAGCAAAGGCAATATGCAAAAGGGTTTCAGTGACAATATCTGCTTATAGCACATGTGCAATATGGATTTCATGTTGCCAAAACTAGTTGTGTGTCGCAGTTCCCCCTCTGTAGTGAAACTGTTTGTTTTTACTTCTAACCAACTTCTAATTGGAAGCAAAACTTTCGACTTTGATAAGCAATAACAAAATGCTTACTAAAAACTTCTTACTCTAATTAGAAGTCAATCTTCTTACTTATTAATGAGAATAATCGCCACGTAAGTTGAGTTACAAAACAGTTGTCCGGCACTTGCTCCAAATATAAATAGAATATGGGATCTAAAAGGGGATAATAACAATATAAGGGAATATTAATTTGGGGGTTCCTTGAAAGTGAGTGGTAAGATCTAAATAGCAAACAAAGTGGCTTAAGATATGATGAGCAAGAATAGATGCGGATGAATAGTCTCTTTTTGAAAAACTTTTTTCTTTTAAAAACTTTTGTTGAAAAATGCAAAGACAATGAGGCTATATGAACATTTCATAAGTACTTCGTGATCAAAATAATCTCCTAGTCCTTTGGACCAATAAAAACGTTCAAACATAGGTGTAGAATATGAAATGATTCAACTATAGGTCTTGGTGGTCTCACAAGTCTTATGATCTAAGACCCGATCTAATGAAATACTTTTGCAAAGTAAATCCAATACTTAATGTACAAACATGCGAACTAAACTATGATTTGTAAAACTTATACAACTTAAACATGTAAGGCATGCATGCATAAGTAAGAGATATGAAGTGACAATACCACACACAATATAACGAGGTTCACCTAAGTCGGAATTCAATTGGTCCCGACCAGTTAGTTCCTCGGTGGAAATGACTCGCAAGCCTCAAACTTCTATTACTTTATTAAAAGAGAACTATACTCTCAAATAACATTTCACAACCTCACAAGGTCAATTCACCATGCTCCAGTGAGACTTTTAGACACAAACCAAGTGTTATGATTTCACGAGTCTCGTGAATACCCGACGATTACCAGTGGGATGCAACCACAACCAAGTCTTACGGATGAGTGATTGGGATTTCGAAGATACTACTTAATCTTGTGATTGTGTTCCACATAACTTATCGATTTTTCAAAGATCGCACCATCATGGAAGTTGACACAACCAAGTCTTAAAACCTGGTTGAAATCACTGTGTGACACTTGTACGAATCCACTCAATGGATCAAGAACCCGCACATGGTAAGTTGAGTTTAGGCAAGCTAACACTAAAAATGGTCTTCTAGAAGTGTCTCTCAAAGAGACGGATTAGATAAAAGTTTAAACTTAAATCTCTCACTCCTTTATAGAGTAAAAGTGAGGTTCACCCTTACAATTGTATGAAGGTTAGGGGTGACAAAGAAAGTTTTCTCTCTAAGGCCTATAGATATTAAACAAACGAGTTATTTGGTTTAGAATAAACTCATAGCTCAGGCCCTAGATTTCTCTAGTTTCTCTTGAAGCTCACTCAAATATGATATTGAGATATTTTTTCTTGAATAATAGGGATAAACTTGCTCTTGTTCTTGTTGGATGTGTTGCTCTTGAATAGTTTTCACAAGTTTCTCTTGAACTCCAAAAGTTGATGAAGGCAAATGAGGATGCAACTATATATAAACTGATATTTGAGGGGTTAAGTCGACTTCGTTGACCTCAAGTTCTACTTTCAGAATGGCTAGATTCAGAACGTCTATTTTTTTTATCAAAACAGTTTTTTGCTGACAGCGACATATCAAGGGTGACATCAACTTTGCTATCCCATGCAACTTTTTTTAAACAAAAGTTTTCTTTTTTTTCACTTCTATTTGTATTTGACATGGACATCTCATTTAAACACATGAAAATATTTCATGAGGAAATATTGATCCTCAAGAGAATAATTGACTCATATGAGAGGATAACACAAATTGAAATTTTGGATTTTGTTCCCACGTATTTTTTTTTCTCTCTAAACAGCTTTTAGCACTTCATTTAAATTTTGATTATCCATAAGATATTTTTGTCTTGTCTTCATATGCTACTTGTCTTGGTTCACTTTCTTGGACTTTAACTATTTTGGACTTGTCTTCTCGAAACTTTGACATTGCTTGACCAGTCTTCATATTTTCTACTTCGGTATCTTGAATTGACTTCATCCATGGTTGACTTTGGTTTTGACTGTGATTGGTGCTTGACTTGATTTCTTCTTCTTGCATTGACGCTTTTGGTTGAACTTTCCAATTGTATTTGAATAATCTAATTTCATCGATCACTCACAATGTAATATGTACAATTTTATTAATCGACCATACATTTTTACAATATTGCTCCACTCAACTTCTATTGAATTTAATAAACTTAACCAGTATTGTTTCTCTCTAAGTTATAAATGACATTTTCACTCCCGTAAAAAAAAAAAAAAAAATCCATTAGGAGTTGCCCAAAATCCATTTTCACTCACGCTAGTCTATAAACAACTAGGTATTTGTACCCGATCTCAACCCAACAACATTGTGTATGGGGGTTTTGCATGGGATTCTTGATTTCAGGGCATGCCTGTGGTAAATGATTAGCCCATAGCGTGAGGTCTTAGCTTAGCCCATTGATTTAGTCTATTACATTGCTGCATATTATAGTTATTTTCAGCTTGCTTAATTAATGATATCACCTGTCTCATTGTTCATTGTGTACCTTTATAAGCATAGCATATATTAATCAAAATGTAAATCATAAACACCATAAACAAGTGTCCAAGTTGAGAGGATGATATAAAACTAGGCGACTTAATCCACTAAAATAGTGCTTCAACCACCTGGACGGCCTAATGAAATCGATATCATATATATATAATAAAAACTAATATGAAGAAGGGTTTGCACAAAGCCATCATTTTCAGTCACACGTTTGGCATCGCCATAATTCTAATGGTGCCTCTCCAATTCTCTTTACAAGTGTCAAAGATTGACATGAACACTAAAATTTTCACGTTGGAGGGAGGAACAAGATGATAACATACCTACTATAAATGGGATAATATTAGATAATTACATCGAACAATGATGTTGTCTTAACCAATACATTTTGTAACTAATATTAATTTGGTACCACTAATGGTCTTTATCATTAGGTGGCAGGTGTCTTAACACCCTCCATTGAGAAATTGTGGTTAAGTTGTTCCTTTAGCTTATGTTTTAGGTCTTGTGGGGGATTTTTACCAAATTTCATTCTCTCATCATCAAAGTGGGACCTTGTTTATTCAATAGTTCAATGTAACCATTTTATAATTAGGGAGATTTCTTAAGAAATTTTTTTTTTTTGTTTGTTTTCTTATAAGGTTTGATTTGGTCAAAATTTACAAGTATTATAAAGGAGGAAGACGTGTGAGTTTGTCACTAACAATATGTCCATCATATCAACTTCAACAATGTGTTAGGCAAACTTGCATGGGTGCATTCTTTGTCTATTTGGATGTTCTTATTCAATTTTTATACGATTAAAGTTTACAACCATAGAATGTTCTATTGATAATCCAATAGTAACTGAAATTAATTTTATAGAAAATGACTTTTAGGACCTATTTTTCATAAAATAGACAATTTAGATACCATAGTTGATGTAATGACTAATTTGTGCATAACTTTATACTTTTATGACTAACAATGATTTTTTTATTAACCTATGTTAACCCATAAGGTTATATGACATATTTACCCTCCTAAACAAATGAAAAACCTAATTTTATAGTTTTATGACCAACAAGGACTACATAAAAGAAAAGAAAAAACCTACGTTAATTGTTATTGAAAGACAATTTTAGTCACTCTTTGTTATTGACCAATAATGACTACAGGAAAAAAAAACCTATGTTAATTGCTATTGACCAATTTTAGTTACTCTTTGTTAGTTTTATTAATCAATAAGGACTACAAGAACAAAAAAAACATACGTTAATTGTTATTGAACGACAATTTTAATAAGGACTACAAAAAAAATATTAGACTGTTCACTTACTTGAAAAATATTAGGATTTATAATATAAAATTGTTATTGAACGACAATTTGAGTTACTCTATGTTATTGACCAACAAGGACTACAGAAAAAAAAACTACTTTAATTATTATTGACCAATTTTAGTTACTCTTTGTTAGTTTTATTGACCAACAAGGACTACAGAAAAAAAAAATGTTATTAAACAACAATTTTAACAAGGACTATAGAAAAAATATATATATTAGCCTGTTCTCTGAATAAAATTAGGATTTATCATATGATGTTCATTATTTTCAGGTCAGTGAACAAGCAATTTTTTTCTGTAGTTCTTGTTAAAATTGTCGTTCAATAACAACTAACGAAATTTTTTTTTTCTGTAGTCCTTGTTGGTTAATAAAACTAACAAAGAGTAACAAAAATTGATCAATAACAATTAAATTTTTTTTTCTGTAATCCTTGTTGGTCAATAACAAAGAGTAACTAAAATTGTCGTTCAATAAAAATTAACATAGTTTTTTTTGGTAGTCCTTGTTGGTTATAAAACTATAAAATTAGGTTTTCTATTTGTTTAGGAGGGTAAATATGTCATATAATTTTATTGGTTAACATGGGTTAATAAAAGAGTCATTGTTAGTCATAAAAGTATAAAATTAGGCACAAATTAGCCATTACATCAACTATGGTATCTAAATTGTCTATTTTATTAAAAAGTAGGTCTTAAAAGTCATTTTCCTTTAATTTTATAAAAAACACTAAGTTCCCTCCTAGAGTTAAACCAACAAAATTGTCTAGCCACTGCAACAATGTTTACGCTACAAGTCTTTGTTAATCTTAGAACTCAAGTCCCTCAGTACCACACACTTGAGATATCAGATATGTGTTGCTACACTCGAGCCAGCCTTACTAGGTGCGAGTAGTGCAACCACACAAGCCCCCAGATTAGAGAGAATCCCAAATTTATATATCTCGCATGGAGACTTGTTTTCGTCCATCGCCTTCGCCTTGCATGAAGACTATCTAAGTAGCTAGATTCCATACTCGAAGGCTTATCAACGATGGAGCACATGTGCTCATAATGAAAACTCATAAAATTCTAACAGGTGAGTCTCGAACCGGCAACCTCATAAGAAGAGTGGATATCCGACCAACTGAGCTATAATTATTGGACAATTTATCAATGTTATCAATTTCTCCAATGGTCAAGAATTAAAGTAATTTTTTTTTTTTTTTAACCTCATAGAAGTTCTTGAGTTCAAGTCTTACTCTAAGTTGACTTGCCTTAACCATCCATAGACAAAAACACCCATATTAAATGGACTCCAAGTCCGATTATGAAAAGTCAAATGAATCCCTAGATCAAAATAACTTTTAGGGTGTGTTTGGTTGCATGGAATCCCATGTTATGGGAATTCATGTGGGGACCACTACATTTTAGGCTAAATTGATATATCACTCCACATCCACCATTTTGTTTTGTGATCAATGGTGGGAATGAAAGTCCCATGAACATGATAATCACATGCCTTGGGGGGGGCCAAGGAGTGGGATTCCCATGTTCATGGGACTTTCATTCCCACCATTGATCACAAAATCAAATGGTGGTCAAATGGTAAATGTGGAGTGATATATCAATTTAGCCTAAAATGTAGTGGTCCCCTCATGAATTCCCATGGCATAAGATTCCATGCAACCAAACACACCCTTAGTTTTTAACATTTATAGGTAGGTTAACACGATTCAAATGAGATGATTGTGCCATATTGGACCCCAAAATAGAGATAATATTCAAAATGGACTAATTAAGATAAACTAAATGGGTCCCAAAGTCAAAATAATAATTTTTTAAAATATATTAAAGTGACGCGTATTCAATTTTCAAAGTCCTAAGAATTGGGTACATATAGTGTTAAAACATAAAAAAATAAAAAATATATTATTTACTTTTCTTTGTATGTAAATATAAAAAAGAACTTCGCTAACTGGCGAGGAAGTCAGCGAGGGAGGGAGGGGGACCCTCCATTCCCCTCGTGATGCGTGCGTTCCATCCCTTGCACGTATCACGAGGGTCCTCCCTCCCTCTCTGTTTTCCTCGCTGATTTCCTCGACAATTAGAATTGGGGCATAAAAATATATATATATATATATATAGGGATAGGGAACCATGGTCCTCGAAATACTAGCAAAAATCTGTTTTGTAATACTTGCAATTGACGTTAAATTTTTTCCAACAAAAAATGGTCAGAAAATCAATGTGAATATGAAAGTTAGATTTCTCTTTCGATTATATGACTAGAATCGCAGGTGGAGGTTGTGTCGTGTCGTGTCCTTCACTTCCTATGAAAAGTGGCTTGACTAATTTGGAATTTGAAAGGTGATGCGAAAAATGTGCTAGCTCCATCATTACCTAGAAATCTATGATGACTAATTGATCATAACATAAATTTGATTTGCTAAAATGTGAAGTGAAAAGGGGGCATTGGTTTGACAACCTACTAGACTGTTGATGCAGATAAGAAAGGGAAAACTATTTATGATTATTTTATTTCGAAATATTGTAGTGATTGTTTATAATAGTTTTAGCTAGAAAAAAAATCTATTTTGATGTAATTTTTGGATTTTAGAAATAATGACAGTTTTTAGGTTTATAGAAGTTATATTTAGGTAGTTTATGATAATTTAATTCTTATTCTGGTAGTCATATTTTTTTTTTTTTTTTTTTTTTTTTTTTTTTTTTTTATAAATTAACCTCCAGTGGGGAGGGGCAACTATGGAATGCCAGACCTTTATTAAATATCCATAAAAGTACAAATCATTGCGGGGGTACATTACGACATTACCCGCGTTAATTCTAGAAACAAGTTTTATAACAAAATTTGGAAGCAAAATTCCTGGAAAGAAACAAAGGAATAATGAGGACCAGCCAGGAATAGACTAGAAACCCGAGCACACCCAAGACTTCCGAACCAAACAGCATACACCCACAACACCGCATCCACGCAAAAAAGCTGAAAATCTAACGCCGCATCCATGCTAAACACAGCAGCACAGCAGCAACGTTAGCGGCATCAGCAGACCGCAGCAGCAGTAGCAGCAGCAGCAGCAGCCGCAACATCAGCAGAGTAGCAGCAGCATTGGAATCAGCAGACAGCAGCGGCAGCAACCGCATCAGTACTTGATTTCAATAAGAAGCCTTTCAAAAGTATTTTTTTTTTTTTAATTTTTTTTTTTATTATTTGGAACAAAATAGGCCTAAATGTAAAAAACGCCTAAGTGTAAAAAAAATGATTTCAAAGTTCAAATGAATGAAAATTAATTTGAACAAAGTTGTTATTATTCCCTTTTGTTCTTGGTGAAGACCAAGAGTCACTAAAGATCAAAGGAAAGTTGTTGAAATCTAAAGTTGGATTCAACCAAGATGTTCTGCATCGGTTGTGGTATCAGAACTTCAACTCCATTCCTGGATTGGACGCACTTTTGTTGTCACGCACCGCAAGTTGAAATAACGGAATTATAACAATAAGCGAATTTAATTTACAAAATTTATTGTTTGATTTTCCCTATTTAGTTAAGTTTTTGTCTCCATTTTTTGACTTACAAAAATAATTGAATGTTGATATTGTGTTTCTCTCTGAATCAAAGATTTTGTTTTATGATTTCACAGATCCATTATTTGGCAATTTTGAAAGCACAAACGAGGAAATAAATTGTTACTCGCTTCATAAAAAACGTTTATTATTGACGGTGAGGGAAATTTGACAAAGGCAATAATAATGAGCCACAAAAATCAATTTGGGTGTGTTTGAGTTTGATCTTGACAATTAGCTGCGCTAGTAAAATTTGTGGGAAACATGAGAGAGTGATACAAATAAAAGAATTGTGGGCGGAATTAAATAATAAGGAAAGGATAACTATCTGGTTTGTGCAAGATGTCAAAGATGGGAGGATTTGTGATTTGATTTTCAAATAGTGTAGTAATTGTTTAGAATAATTTTCAGATTTTAGGAATAATGAAAGTTTTTAGGGGGTTATTTCTTATTTGATTTCCATTAGTTTATAGTTATTCATATTTTCACTCATTAATTCTTTTCTCCTTGTCTAGCGCCTATGATCACGTGTTTAACTACGTCGACTAACAAATTTCATCGATTTTTTTTCAAAAATACCAACTTACCCTGTGCTCTGCACATGTATTTACTAAATCACATAAATCATGTTTGATCCAACGGATAGGAAAATAACATTTATATTTATGTGTGTGTGATTTTGGTATGTATATAATTTTTAATTGGCACTCACATTCTTTGTTAAAAAAAAATAAATCAAAATGTTATTTTCCTAGCCCTTGGATTAAATGGGATCATCAAGCAACATGATTTACGTAACTTTAGTAAAACACATGCATATAATTTAGGTTTGTATATAATTTTTAATTGACACATATCTTTTTTGTTAAAAAAATTAATAAAAAATAGATCCAAATGCTATTTTCCTAGCCGTTGGATCAAACATGATCATCAAACAACATGATTTATGTGATTTTCGTAAAAAAAAATGTGCATATGATTTAAATTTGTATATAATTTTTAATTGACACCCATATTCTTTGTTAAAAATTTAAAATAAAAATATATCCAAATGATATTTTCCTAACTGTTGGATTAAACATGATCATCAAGTAATATGATTTATGTGATTGTAGTAAAGCATGTGCATGTGATTTATGTTTGTACATAATTTTTAATTGGCACCCATCTTCTTTGTTAAAAAATTAAAATAAAAAAAATTGATCTAAATGCTAATTTTCATAGCTGTTGGATTAAAAATGATCATCAACCAACATGATTTATGTGATTTTAGCGAAACGTGTGCATATGATTTAAGTTGTATATAAATTTTAATTGACACTCATCTTCTTTTGTTAAAAAAGTCAAAATAAAAAATAGATTTAAATGCTATTTTCTTAGCCGTTAGATCAAACATGATCATCAAACAACATGATTTATGTGATTTTAGTAAACATGCAGGGAAAGTTGGTATTTTTGAGTCAAAAGTGTACCAGTTCAGTTGGTAGAGGTCTGGCGGATTGTATCACACGTCACTGGTTCAAACCTAGTCGGGCATGGGGTGGGGAGGGTCAAGGGTAAAAAAAAGTTGGTATATTTTGAAAAAATTGTATGGAGTTTGTTAGTCAACGTAGTTGACACATAGTCATGGGTGTTAGACTAGGATACAAAAATTAATGGAGGCCAAATAGGAATTATGAGTGGTAATTGGTCCATGTAAATCGACCGAATTAACTAAACCGAACCGAGCCGAAAAAACTGAAACCAAATTGCCAAAATCGAATTGAGTTACTTCGGTTTCGGTTTGAGTTTTTTCAGCTCCGAATAAACTGAACCGTATCAAATTTTTTATCTGTTTTTTAACTCTCAACCCCACCACAAATAGCTCAATTCCGACCCCAATTGCCAATCCCCACCCACCCCCATTTAATTTCTACCTATCCCATTTAGTTCAGCTAAGGTGAATATATAGAGATTGGATCCAACTAGAGAAGTAGAGAAGTCCTCCATGGATATCATAAATATAAGTGAGCCTGGTGTGCTAATTAAGATCATTATTGATAATCTTGTAAATGAGTTTTGTTTCAAGACTTTCTTTGGCTCTGTTGTTGAAAGGAGTTTATGTTGTTTCATAACAACTGGATACAAATGATCTTCATGTGATCTTGGTCATCTTGTTGTAGAGTTGTTGCATATATATGTCAAAAACCTTCCAACATTGCCAAAGTTCCTATTCGCCGAAAAGATCACCCCGCACGTCGCACATGGTCAGAGAACATCAACTACTACTAAGGCAGCGGGTACCTCTCCGGCATCATCCTCGGTGCCGCCAAGGGTTCCGTAGATGGATCAAATCGGCCGAGAAAGGTGACTTTTTGAAGCTATGCTAAATCGGGTCTTGAATTCTGACAGCCAGGCTAGGCGGAGGTTCGAGAACTCGTTGGGTACCATGTGTCTGAGACTGTTTTTCTTGTTATTCGACTAATTTTCTTTGCATTAGCACTATTGGGGGTTTGTCGAATTGTATGGTCATTCGAGCTTGTTTAATTAGAATGCAATAATGCTAATATCTTTTATCAAAATAGAAAAACAGGTATAACCTTGTTTTTTTTTCTTTTTTTCTTTTTGAATAATATAATCTTGTTGAAGTTCAAATTTTATTTGAAATCTGTATGTGTGAAAAGATTTTATCTTTGTGTTTAGGTCAAGTTGTATGGTAATGGCAACGCATAATTATTTCAGTAAGAATAAAAAAGAGGATTGAAAAAAATAGAAAATAAAAAAGGAAAAACCGAAAGAAACTGAAAGCGAAACCGAATTGAATTGGTCGATTTTGTTCGGTTACGGGTTTTTGTTTGAAAAATCAGAAAAATAAACTGAACCGAAAACCGAATCCCAAGTTCGATTCGGTTCAATATTGGTCAAATTTAAAACCGATTGAACTGATTAACAACCCTAATAAGAATAGCCATAAACTAATGGGAGCCAAATAAAAAATAACTCGTGCTTAGTTATGTAAAATTTATATTTTAGGTAGGATGGTGTTTTAAGCCTATTAGGTAGTAGATTCAATTTGGAACCTTTTAAAATATTTTATTTTATTTTATTTTTAAGTGTTTGGCAGCCTTTTAACATAGGCTTAAAGGTAAATGAATCCAGAGTTAAATTGAATGAAAAATAATTAAAACAAAGTCTATTCTTTTCCTATTTTGTTTTTGGTGTAGAGTCACTTAGGACCTAAAAAAATGTTGTGTTTAGATCTGTAAACAGATAGATTCAAAAATACTTATAGAGACTCTCTATGCATCCTCGAATAATTTTCCGTTTCTAAAAATGTTATAAGCTAATTAAACTTTTATAGAGGTGATCGCACGGTGAGGAGATTGAGCAACCCCCATGAGAGAAACATCTTATCCTAAAACTTTGTAGGGGAAAATAGCCGAGCCCTGAATTAGTGAGTCGTTTATCTTGAAGGAAAAAAAATATGTAAGATTGATTCATATAAATTGGTTTTCCAAAGGCCTATAATTGAAAAATATTGGTAGTAAAAACATGGTCAAATTATTTTTAAACATTTTATCATTAGCCTATTTACTCCTTACCGTATATAGGACTGACATGAAATAGAGTTTTAGAGTAATTTTACTACTTTTCCCATCTGTTAATTATTTATTAATACAAAAAATTGAGAATTATCAATTATTGACACCAAACACAGCATATGGCTAATTTTGTAGGCCTAACAAGCATGAACTTGGTGAATTACAAATCAGAGATCATGGTTGGTTTTACTTTTGATCTAATTATTACATTTTTTAGTTTATATGATTGGAAAATATCTAATACCAATCTATCAATGACCAAAAAATAGAGAGAGAAAAAAAAATCAACTTTGGAGCTGTCTATAATTAGTAGATGTCAATCCACAATTGATTACATGATCCATTATCATAAACAACTGTACTTGTAAAAAATTGACATCCCATTACAGATTTTGGAAAAATATTTAATCTCCACCTCATTAGGAATTTGATATCTGCATTTACTGCATCGAGAATTTACAAAGACACATCAAGTGATGGTTTGGATTGAAGAAAAATCCAATCCAAATTGGCAAGAGAGTATAGCAAGCAAAATACAAAATACACACTGCCATAAAAAGTGGGCTGATCTAATCTAAAGTTACAGAACCTTCAGACTTCAAGACAAAGCAACAGAGTTATGTGCTTTTAATATTGACAAAAGTGGCCTGACTGCAAATTTTTAATTGATTATTATTATTTTTTAGACTAAGTTCTAAGTGCTCAATTTTGACAAAGGAAATTTGAAAACAAAGCTCATACATACCAAAGATAATTATCTTCCAGTCAATCTCGTGTCCAAGTGTATGTTTTGGAGGTTTGATTGGCGATCAAAACAGCCAGCCACAATGAGTATCTATTATTGGAGATGTTGGCTCGAGTTGAGAGTGTAAATTTACATTCACATCGGGTAAAGAACAATATTATGTGAAGTTAATAAATGATTGAACATGTACTAAATTGTGATGAGGCCTTTTGAGGGTAATTGAACCCAATTCATAAAAACCGAGCGTGGTGGGTGTCTAAGATGGTACACATGATAAACTATCTCATTTGAAAACACCATTGCTTATATTAGAGAATTCCTCGTATATCCCCTTCCTCTGCATCCTTTTCTCATCCTCTTCTCCCTTTATGGTTTCCTATTCTTCTCCACCGCCGTGAGCCGTCAAACCCTTCTTCCTCTCTCTATGTTTCACAACCTTGCACCCCTCTTTCCTCTCTCTGTTTCGTCACCTATGCCAATCGACTCCCTCTAGCATCCTCCTCCCCTTCTTTTTCTATTTACGTGTAGCTAGTGCACTTCCAACCCTAATCGCCTATTAATCACCAATTGATTGTCCTACTCCTACAACATGTACAATCATGATGCCTCCAAATGCCATCCACACTACAACCATTGTATATTTGTATATGGAAGAGTATTTACAAAAATAAAAAAAAAAGTTTGAAAGCATTCCATAATGAATAATACAGTCGTATATGTAGCTACATGGTACATGGAATAATAATCAGATGGAAAAAGTGGTATTGTATATCACGCGGCAATACAATAGTATTTTAATTATCTAGAGCGCTCGGTCCACACGAGATGCTTGTGCTCTGTATATGTCGTCAAACTTGTATTTCTTCATCTCATCTAATCCAAAACTCATGCATTCGAAATCCCAACACTACCCTTCTTTCTACCAGGAAGGCCGGCAATTAGGACTGTTTGGGCAATCTTAAAAAAATACCGGTCAACCGTCTTCCTTCGTAGTTGGTCTTCGTTGGTTAAAGAAAGAGAATAAAAAAAAAAAACTAAACCAAAAGGCAAGGCACAGCACAGAAAATGTGAGAAAACCAGAAGAGAGGTGCAAAAAACTCTCTTCAAAACCAAAAACACCCCCAACCCCCAACCCCTCCACAGAGCTTTGCATGTTTGTTAATGGCCATAGGAGAAGAACCTCATCATCATCATCATCAACAACAACAACAACATACATAACTGAGTTCCAGGCCATCATTCAAACATGACTCTGCTCTGCCGGAAGATTGTCCGGGTTGACATAAACTGTATATTCCATGAACGAGTCAAGTTTCTCAGAAGGTTTTTTCGATATATTATGGATAGGTTTCTTGTTTGTTCCATTGGTAATCCACCTACGAGGTCATACCGCCGCGTGCAACGCTGCCTTTCCAACGCTGCACAATCTGTAATTGAGCGGGCTGAATCATTTCGTTCTGTTTCCAGCCATAGTGGTGGTGGTTATGATACAGATTCTGATTTGGTTGCTCTTAAGATTAGCTTGTTAGGTGATTGTCAGATTGGGAAAACAAGTTTTGTGTTCAAATATGTAGGAGAAGAGGAAGAACATAGGTTCTTGCACATGAAAGGATTGAATTTGGTTGATAAAATGTTTTTTGTTCACGGTGCCAGGATTGCCTTTAGTATTTGGGATGTTGGAGGTACATTTGATGACGTTCCTGTTGATTTACATTTTTCTTTTTGTTATTAAAAGTCATAGAATTCTTACCTGATGAGGTAATTTAAATCATTTTATTGATTGATCTAACCTTAAGATTGAGAGTACAAGTTACTTTTCTCTATGTTTGAATGTGAAATCAAACTTGTCTTCAATCCTTTTGGGGTAATTTGATATCTTAAGCAAAAGGGTTTGCTGAAGTTGATGAGGTTTAGAAGATTGATTTTTGATTTTTTTAATACTCGATTTTCTTAATGCAGGTGATCATCCTTCGCTTTACCATGTTCCTATAGCTTGTAAAGATGCAGCAGCAATCTTGATTATGTTTGATCTTACCAATCGGCGTACACTTAACAAGTATGTATTTGACGAAACAGGGGAACTTTTGACTACATAAATAAAACCGTGGGGATGGATCTTGTTGATGGCTTTGTTTTTTTTAATGCAGTGTTATTGGTTGGTATCAGCAATCAAGAAAATGGAATAAGGTACCCATATCATCTTCAATCTTCCCCATTTTCTTTTTCAGGATGTGTGCATATACAGTAAAACAAAATGAATTGAACTGAATATACAATTTGCTCAAAATCTAATAATGTTTTTGTGTTTGGCTAGACTGCGATCCCTATCTTAATTGGGACAAAGTTCGATGATTTTGCTCAGCTTCCTATGGCAATGCAATGGACAATTGTGAACCAGGTAAATAAAGTTTTATATTTCCAATTTTTTTTTTCTTTTCTTTTCCAGAAACTGTACGTTTTGGCTAGTGCTAACAAGAACGCTTTGCTACAACTTTATTGTTATTATCATTGATAACATAAAGACTAACAATATGAGATCGTCTGCTCAAACTCCCCATTCACTTCAGGGCCAACCCCTCTTGTGTTTAGGGCAGCCTTAATCTTTAGAATAACAACAATTTCTAATAAGATTGTTTTATTTTCCTATGACGTAAAGACAAAATTAGTTTCCACACCACACCTTGATGCAAACAATTCAAACTTGATTACTTAGTTATTAATTGATTGATGGAAATTAAGAATGTATTATTCCACATACTCGATGAACTATTGAGAGTCATTGTAAGTTTATGTTAATCTCCTTCAATGAAGACAGCATAGGAGGCTTGGATTTCTTTCTGCCTGACATCAGAATTTGGAAGTAGTCTATTAGATGGATTTGTTTGGGTGTGTAGACTTTGGAAAGGGACTTGTAGGACTTTGTGAGTTATTTGGTCAGTTTTACGATAGAATTGGTATACCTCATGAATCCCCACTTGATTTTGATAAAAACACTTGTAGCCATATAATTTTGAGCAGCCTTGTTTTTATTTGTATGTTTCTATTACTCATGTTCACACCCATAATGGACCCTTTACCTGACATGACATCTGGAAGATAAGAGCCTTACCACCATATTTAATTTAAAATTTTGCTAATGGAGTTGCCACAGTCCCTTAGTAAATCTGAACCGTTAATGATGCGTTGAGATGTTTAATGTCACGACTCCAATGTAATCACATTTTTGTAAAAGGTATTTACGTTTGTTAGTATTAATCAATAATAATGAAGGCGGACGTGCATGGTCCCGACAAAGTATTGTTTATGATGTTGATGATTTGAGTTGGTTTAAATGGACTTACTTATATAGTTTTGATGATGTTCAATGAATCAGGCAAGAACATATGCACAGGCCATGAAAGCGACACTCTTCTTTTCAAGTGCAACACACAACATAAATGTGAATAAAATCTTCAAGTTCATCACAGCAAAGTTATTTAACTTGCCTTGGACAGTGGAGAGAAATTTGAAGATTGGTGAACCCATCATTGATTTCTAAGTGTGATCCCTTCCTTGGACAGACAGTGAAGCTTGTTCATTTTACACACACCTGATATTTGTACATACAAAAGAAAAAAGTCACCAACTCTCCCCCTTCCCCCTCTCATATGTAAAGCAATCTGAGTTCACAAGATTTTGGGCTTCTTTTGAATTTTCTGTTCATTGAATATATTTTGATTTGAGTGTAATGGAGCCCTTCATTAGTCTTCTCCATGTAGTGCACGTTTTTGTGAAAGAAATACAAAAAAAAAAAAAAAAAAAAAAAAAGCGAGCAAACTTTACTCCATGTCAACTAAAACAAATTGTTTACCTCTCTTTTATAGAGAATCTAATTCCCCCCCCCGTCTTCTATTTTTCCTGTTCTCTATTTTTAAATCTTATGATTCCAGTTTTGTAAATATACTGGGTCTTACAAAGGTAAATTAAAACAAGCTAGAGTATGCAAAATAGGAGCAAAAAATAATTCATTAATCCTTTAATGCACAAATAATCGAGGTTCGAGACACCCCACACCCACACTTGTCACAAAAATTTCCAAGCTAAGGATTCAATTCCTTGTGGATTCATTCTGCTCTCCAAATTTGAAACCAATCTGTAAGCATTCTCTTTAGCCTTCATTTGGTTGGTAGAATTGAATTGAAATCTGATTTCAATAAATACATGCTGGCTTGAATTGGAATAACGAATTTGTATTTGCAGAATAAAAGTAGGTCACTGTACATTCTGAACAATTGGCTTGATGGAATCTTGGTCCACCACCATCCACTCCTTGTCTATATATAAAATTGCTAAAGACCATAACTGATAAAGGCAAGGGCCTTAATTAGTGACCCTAGTAGAAGATAGGAATCTACTTTTGCAAAAACCACAAAGTCACATGCTTGTAAAAAAGAATGAATTATCTTTTAAAAAAAAAGCATCATGGACTCTAAATGTGATGGATAATGAAAGATCAACACTGAATAAATAGCTTCTCTTTGGGTGGGGGGAAAAGTTGCAAAGTGAGAAGGAATCAATAAAGGAAGAGTGTGGTTTGCAAAGTTTAAAGAAACGAATGACATATAATTGAATCACCAACTAATATTTGGGTGATAGCAATCACATTCAATTAGGTTATATAATGCTCAAACAAAAAGCAACCTCTCATCAATCATATTACTACATGGGGTGAAATCCAAGGCTATAAAAATTGCGCAAAGGCCCATGAACAAGGACCACAAATTCAGAGTTTCGGGGATGATGTTGGTGATAAAAGTGGATTCTGTCTACAGAACATAAATGTAGTGCAGGAATATAAAAATGCCTTATAAAGGCCTATACAATTGAAAGTTTATGGCACTTCAGTTACGCTGGAAAAACCATTACAAGGTGGAACATGACATTTCCATATCGCACTTCTACACTGCTGGATTTTGTCTATTCCACCAGAAAGCTCCGTCCCATCAAGAGAATGGCAACTTAGCATGGAACAGTCCAAGCACATCTGCTCTTTTGGTTATCTTGCAGGCTCTTCTGGAACCTCACACTGTTTAAACATCTTCTTTATAGCTTCTTCCTTCTCATCAACAAAATCAAAGAAATTATATATAACTTGAGAACAGTGCACACTCGACGTTTCAGGGGGTGGAGGGCATAACAGTTTCCTCTGTTTACTTTTATATCGTATAAATTGCCGAATTGTCCGCAGAAGAAACACTACTAAGGCGGTGATTGTCACTGCTCCACATAACAGAAACAGACCCCAGAAGCTGCTCAGATGGAGCTGGTTTGGGTCAGAGTGGTGACTTCTCTGAGTGGCACAACCGAACTTGCAAAACCATTGTTTGTGAATCTCTTGAAGTTCTCCATTCTCTTCGAGTTTAAGTATTGCAGTAGACATATCAACTGCAAGGGGAGAGTCTCTCTTGAAAGCCTGATATACGATGGACAAGAAACAGAAATCATGAGAATAAGTTAATCTCTACAAAAAAAAAAAAAACTAGTATGGAACTTTTTAACAGATTTCTTTGGCTTTACTTACAAATCCCCATCCACTCTTGGTGAACATCTGCCCAACCATGCCGAATTCTGGCCGTGTTGACAAAAACAATTCTATGTATGGATACTCATCTACTATTGCAGCAACCCCACCATTTTTAGGTCCGAGCCGCAATGCATTTTCGTACTCCTCTACGTTTTGGAGAAGTACTAGCCTTGACGGATGAATGTTCAAGTTGTAAGCCAGATAGTTCCGAACAAATGATCCAGCTTGATACCCAATCGGCTGGTTGCTCGATACCAAACTGTCTATTCCTGTGATTGGTGACGAAAGCTGCTGAATTGTAAGTATCGAAGTTAAACTTGCTGTGTAGCTAGAAGTGATCACCATCAACAAGAAAAGCCACACCATCATCACCATGCGTCCAAGTGTGCTAACGGTGTCTTCTTCTGTGATTGATTAACCCAGAACGCCATCAAAGTGAGTCCAAATTTGTAATTGACCATAAATAATTAATTTAGAGAGAGAAAAAGAAGAGGAAGCAGAATCTTGTAAAAGGTTACAATGATTCTTACGGTTTGTCTTGAACAGTGTTGAAAAGCTAAATCTGCAATTGTAAATGGCATTCATAAGCAATTAGAAAATAGATATGAGATAATATCGAAGGATTTTCCTTAAATATCAACGAGGCTTACAAAAACACGGTGATGATCTGACGCCTTGGAGGTCCCCGGAAATCATCGTTAATGCGATGCTCAAGAATCCAAATAACCACCCCAATAATGAGGAAAAATGCTGCAGTAACACACCACATCTCCAATGTGAATGGTTTGATGAATACCCAAGCACTTGATTTATTATCTTTCATTGGGATCACAATAACAAGGCCATTGGAAGCATAAGGCTGAGTGAAATCAGCAATCCTCGTCCGTTCTGTGATGATGGTAATGTCCCCAACGGCAGCATCAAAAACCTACATAAGATTAATACATGTAAGGCTGGTTCATCAGGTAATAGAACTAATTTAATAAAGCGAAACAATGTAGATATAACTTACATTTTCTGACACCATTCTCACAAGCTCATCAAAATTGGGATTTGACCTGCCATCTCCAAAAGCCTTGAACACGTATGGAATGTCATATGGAACCAATTTCCGTGCTGCTTCAAACACATCAATGCAGTAACCTCGCATTTTATGACTGCTGTGTTCTTCTGTTGCAAACTCAACAAAACTAGTTCTATTCGGCACTCCAATTCTCAATGGCTTTTCATCAGTTGCAATGACCCAACCACGGGGTGGGTCTGTCTGCCTGCCTGGCCAAGTAGCATTCTTAAGTTTCTGATATGTGCGGGACAGGCGTTTCTCTTTCGGTTTTAATGTTTCAGGGGATTGGACAGAAAGACCTGACTCATTAGCCCAATAGCCAATTCCACGAATTTCCACCCCATCAACATTAAGAACCTCGTATGTAGCGCCGATGAGGTTCCTCCACTCTGGATCAAATTGAATATTACCTGTCAAACCTCTGAAATTCGTGTGCATTAACTTTTCAAGCAGAACTTTCCCACCGTCAAAGGTTTTAAGCTTTTCCAGTTGCAAGTTAGATGCCTTCATCTTGTCTACGTTTTGGCTTGAAGAAAATGTGATGTTCCGATCTTCCTCCAGATACTGATCGATAGCATGTGCAACTGCCCAGACTGTATCATAAGCGTAAAACCCGTAATTGTTCAATTCGAAACTTACTAGTCCTTTTTGGCGTAAATCTTTCCAATAAGATTGAAAAGCCTTCTTCTGGTATGACTGTGGCATATACTGGCGAAGTCCAGTAATCCCTTGAAGACTATTAAGTAAAGTATGGTTGACGGGTGCCGATGAATCAAGATTAGCGAAAAACCAATCTGTCACTAACCACACATAATCACTTGTCATCATTTGAAGTTGGTGAGCTATAGAAAATAGTTCCAGACCAGAGTCAGGATTGACATGAACAACGTAAACACGAGTTCCGATCGATTTGGACTCATTCAGCAATTGAGTAATGTGTCCACGATCAGCTCCATTAGGCAAAGCTACTTTATATGAAATTACTGCCATGTTTTTAGCGAGTTCATCATCCAACGAGGTTATCCCGTTCCTTCCATAATCATCATCGACAAAGACGGTGATTACATCATGCCAATTATAATAGTCAATCAAATTCGCCATGGCAGCCATTTGGTATGAATCACTTAGAGTGGCTCGTAGGAAGAACGGAAATTGAAGAGAAGAGAGAGTCGGGTCTGTGGCAGCGAATGAGATAAGAGGTACTTGAAGTCCATTAGCAATGAACGAGATCATATGTGCAATGGAAGATGACTGTGGACCAATTATAGCCACCACATTATTTTCAAGTACCTCAAAGGCTGCAGATAGAATACGAATAACTTAATATCTCACATTATGTTAGAAAATGAAATACAACTTTAGACCATTAATGATGCTTCAATGAGCATCATTTTATACACGAGGAACTATTTATCGTGAAGTGAAATCATCAAGGAGAAAAGCAGCCATTTATTCTTTATTCATAAATATCCTTACAAAACCAAAATGAAATTTCTAATATTAGATTGGTTACACACAGACACATATATGGATGAGAGCTTGGAAGCACAAACTCGGACAACGGACATCACATGGACACTGCAATAATAAAATAATTACTATAATATATATAATTTTTTCAAAATGCATGTAAGACCTTAAGTAAAATGACCAATGGTCCACAACCATATCAAAATAATGCTATAAAGGTTAAATCCAAAACATTCAAATAACTCACATAATTCATTTATAGCTCATGGCATAAGTCAAAATCTTACTGTATTTAAATTAACGTTTAATCTTACTATATTTGCAGTGTCCGTGCTTTTGAGGATGAGTGTATAAGCCTGAGATGTGTGGACATGGACACGTCCTACACAAATATGTTATGCTTTATTTTATTTTGAGTGATGCTAAATGCCCCATTTTAGTACCTCAACTTCGTACCTTATATGATGCGTTTGCTGGGTTAGCAAGATCAGTAAGCAATTTGATATTCCAATTAACATTAAAAGCTCCTTTAGGATGGTTAAAAATCCTTGATTTTTCTCTTATATCCTAATTTCCTCTCACTAGCCAAACCAAAAGAAAACTCTCCTGCCCCATCTATTCTCCCCCAGATATTATTTTCAAAAATCAAACCAAGTTTCTTTGTCTTATTTGAGAATTATGAAAATAAATTGGCTAGACACTTTTATTATGTTCCTAGGAAGGAAGTTTAATTTTAAAGTCCATGACGTGTCCAAACATGTAATAGACTAATTGCTTGATTTTGCTTAATACTAGTACAATGTGGTTCAACTAAAAAAAGTTT
Organism: Berberis vulgaris; assembly: GCA_963556465.1. NCBI lineage: Eukaryota > Viridiplantae > Streptophyta > Magnoliopsida > Ranunculales > Berberidaceae > Berberis > Berberis vulgaris. The sequence continues at coordinate 63,127,035 of OY747135.1, forward strand.
TTTTGGGGAACTTATGTTATTAGGGTTTATGAAAACAAGCCTTATTTCTTTTGAGAAATCTTTGAATATTTCTAATTGGAGTTATTTTTTCTTTGCTTTAGCCAAGAGATCATAGCAAAATTGGTATCCAAGACCAAGCGTACGACATCTTGAGAAGGACAAGAAGTTGACTAATGGAACTTCCATAGCCTACACAAATTCAGAGAAACCTCGCGACAAAGCGTTAGTAGATCGATCCTTTCACTGAATCAAGATGGTGAACCACTTATGAAGATGAAGATGCCCTAAATGTGTTATTCAAATTTTTTATGTTCTATTTATGGGTATTTAAAAAAGGGGCCATTCAGGCTAAGTAGAAGGGTACATTAGGGTTAATATTAATAAAGCCTATCATTGTGTGAGCAGTAATTTTGGTATTGATCAAGTTTTGTAGAGATGTGAAATTAGAGCTTTAAGATAATTGGGCATTAGTTTCTTAGAAAGTTGCAATTCTCTTTAATTATTGTATGTTTGATTGTAGTAATGATTTCCATTCTATTAGTATATGATGTATGACATTTTATTGTTTTAGCATGATTAGGTATTCTATTTTTATTAGGATTTCAATTGAGCAAATCTATTTTTTTAGGAATTTCAATTACAATAGAAGTTGTAGGTTTATTTCTATTTTAGCTAGGACTAGTTTTTTTTATTTAAAGGAGAGAGCTCATGCATTGTAACAACGAATAAATTCAAAATTATCAGTTAATTATCTTTCTCCTATCTATCATCCTCTTTGTTTCTTCATCTACTACAATTTTCTCCCTAAATTATTCTCCTTCGTCGATTTCTCCTATCTATCATCCAACTTTTTCTTCAAAGTGCTTTGCCAAGTCTAGGAGTGCGACTAAGACTCCTAAGACACCCCTTGGTATTTTTTGGAAATGTAACTTATCATGGAAGAATAATAAGGAAATCCTTGTGCAAACAACTCAACTCACAATCTACATCTATTCGTTTTTACATTTGAACAGAAAATGCTACCCTTTAAATAAAGGTGGCAATGTTGAACCTCGGCACCTCGCATCTCCTTACCACTAACAACATAGTTTATGTCCTTTTGTTTTGTGAATTCAAGAGATGACTAAACACAAGGAACCAAGCTCTGTCCAACAAGACCGATTCTGTGAAGAAACTTCAAGAAGACCTAGAGTTGGGTCAGCCAAAACACAACAAAGACAAAAGTTGCATTATTGAGATTATCTTGGGCAGCAAATAAGCAGGAAGAGTTTCAAAATAGGGGGCCAGTTATGAATGGTTCCATTGACCTGATCCCATCCCCAAAGGGTCGATCATTTCTCCTACTAGGGGTGGTTTCGGACACCTTAGGCTGTGATCGAGAGAGCGAGACCCTAAAAAACACCTCTCACCACTGCTGTTCCTGCATCTACAAGCCCATCGAAATCTATTCTGTGGGATGATCTCGCGGAAAACTTAGAGAATGAGGCCTTGGAGCCACCCTCGCACAAGCCTAAGCCATATGATTTGCTAAGGCTGAAAAGTCTCTCCTTGATGGTATTGCCGACAAGAAGTGTCACATCTCCCATTGACCAAGGCTCAGTGAAATCATTTGAGATATATGTCCCAAAACAAAAAGGAAAGTTACAAGGGAATTTTTTTGTTGGATGATGAGGTGCATGAGAACAATGACTAAGTGTATTCCAATTGCTAGGCAATCTGATCTGGGTGATTTCGATAATCATTCAGTGATTTACGGCATACCTATGTGCTGAGAACGAACGATAGAAATCCCAAGGCATCGGTTATGGTGGTGGCTATTATGTTCGTGGTGATGTTTATGACCAAACACGCAATTGTTCTTTCCACAATGATGGTGGTAATCATGGCTGTGTCATGGTAATATCCCACCATGACAACCTAGAGTGGGTACAATTTCTGGGATATAATTGTCCAACACATTTTTCTTTTCTTGAAGACAACTGTGACGCCGAGTGATGACTAAATTGGATAATTTTTTAGGCAGGTTGAGGTGATGATATTGCCAATTTGGATACGCTGATCAGACGTTGGGGAAAGACATTGCGTCATATCGTCTAGATTGATGTTCTTGATTTTACTGGCAGGCTCAATCTTGATGTTTACTTGGATTGGGTAACAGGGCTGAAAACACCTATGATTACAATGGTTTGTTTGTTTGGTTGCTTCCAAACTTCAGGGCCTTGCCCAACAACAACAGAATGACAAGAAAATGAAAAGGGCAGCATCAGGCAAGATAACTATTAGTTCTTGACAAAAAATGAAGAAACACTTCGATAGAACCTTCAAACAAAAATTATGAGAAGGGCATTGAAGATCATGTGTTGGCATTGAAATAAAAGATGGCATGTCTGTGGCTGAGGCTGACTATGTGGAGTTCCAGTTGTTGAGTTCTCAGGATGGATTGTTTGAGTCAGAAATACAAAGGACTGGTTACTTTTGTTGTCGATTTTTGCCTAAGATTCGGGGTAACTTGATTTTTAAGGACCCGTAGACTTTAGGCGAGGCCATTGGATCAGAAACTTTATGGAAAGCAGGGATTCCAGTGATTTGGGTGCTTCTTTGCCAACAACATCAAACATTCCTGATAAACTGCCAATCTCATTTCTAAGGCTCGAACTTGTAGCGAATCTAATGATATATTGGAAGCCAAACCGGAAGCAGAGGTGTGTATAACATATTGTGAACTCTCATGGGGCTGCTGTAGGGAAAGGCCCGTGGACAACTGGAATTGGCATTAATATTCCAACAATTCTTAATGCTTGCGAGTAATTTCTGATGTTTTAGGTTGGTGTTTTTGGTTACTAAGCAATAAATTGCCCCAGTTGAAATTAAAAACCAATCTTAGATGCAAAAGAGAGTCAAAAGGATACGACATACTAAGTTGTTGACAGTTGAAGATGGTGTGGTGTGAACAGCCTATGGTATTCTATTATTGCGTAAGATATACAGGGCATTCACATTGGAATGCAGGCAAGCTTCTTCTATGATGGAGTAATACATTAAAAAGGGCAGCTGATTTCTTTATGATTTAATTTTGAATAAAAGTGAGCCTTTATGGTTAAGTAGAAGGGTCAATTAGGTTTAATATACAATAAAACCCCTATAAATTAATGGGCAATAAATTAATATTCTATTTAAGATAATAGCTTTTGTCAGTCTTGAATTGGCCCACGTACTAAATTTGATAGTTTGCTAAATTTATAAGATAATACATTTTAAAAAAAAATGGGTATCCTACTTGCTATATGAAATAATCGTTAAGCAAACTATGAAGCCTTAGTAAAATATGACTCCAGTGTTGCTTTTTTTGCAGAAATTTAACTCACATTGTATCTCATCTCTAATTTTTTGCAACACACTAAGATGTTTGGGTGTGGTACTCTCATATTGCAAAAGAAATTCTTCAGTGTTTCTTTGTGTGAAACGGACTCCAAAATACTATCATCATCAGCTTTAGGTTTGTCATCTCGTTGACTGCCTATGATTTTGATTTCTTTTTATCAGCAAAACAAATAGTATTGTATATATATTTTCAAAATGGGAAACAAAAGTATACAATCTGATCTAGGTATTAGATTCTAGCACTATTTCTCCCCAAGAGGAGAATTTGATACGCTCATTATCCAATTCTCCTCAATCAAACATACAATGACTTCTCATGATGTTCTCGATTAATTAATAAAGTTAATTTGTCGATTAATTAATGCAAGTTGGTCACTCCAAACGTTATTAATTTATAGGGGCTTTGCTGTAAATTGATGCTCTCATTATAGGAGACGTTTGTTAATTTGGAATTAAGGCACTGTTTGCTTTACTGAAAAAAATAAAATTCTAGATCAAACTTTTCTTGTTCTTTGGTTTTGCTGGGGAAAGTATCGTTAGATGATCAAATATTGGTATTGCGTGATGGCAATTAGGTTGACTATAGAGCAATGGTGGAAGTGGTAGCGTTGTGTAGTTAGTAGTAGTGATAAAGGTTGGTTGTTATGTGATAGCAGTAGTGGGGTGATACTGGTTATAGCAGTGGTCATGATGGCTGGTAGTAAGGTTTTGAAGTTGAACTGGTGGTTTTTTTGGTGGGGTTATTAGTGGTGGTAGTTAGCTATTGGAGAGTTGAAGTCATGAGTACAAAAATATTGGAAAAAAAAAACACAAATTTAAATTTTGGAAGAAAAAAAAAATCCATGAAACAAACGGAGCCTAAAGAAGTTTTTGGTGAGATTTTGAGGACATTGTAAAACTAAGGGTTTAATAAAATTGAGGATTTAGGGAGTTAGGATTAATATGTTGCAATTCTCTTTAATTGCTTTTGTGTTTGATGGAGATAATTGCTTCCACTATATTTGCATACGATACTATAGGCATGAATAGGGTCTATGTTTTTACCGGGAATCTACATTATTCTGTTGAAGGCAATAGAAGAACTATTTGCTTTAAAAAGTTCACCCATCATACCCCGTCAAGACATATTATCACATCTTGTTCTAGTCGAAATTCCCCAAAATCTCTCCAACAATGTGTTGATGAGGGTTCCCTCCCACTTCACTGCTGAGAGTACAAACAAATCAGCTCATTTTTTTTTTTTTTTGTGAAAGTTATTTTCTGGAAAACTTCTATTATCATACCACCAGGTGTATGGAATGAAACCCAATTTCTCGTAGACTATGCAAACTAATCCTTAGAAAGGAAAGAAATAAGTCCTAAACTATTAAGAAAAAAAAAAAATCATAATCCCCAAATAAAGTATGTCTGTCAAGATTTTAACCAATCATACACTATATGGTGCTCCTCTGTCTCCATGAGTTGGAAAATAATACCTCAAAAATTTCCATTTCCCAGTGGAAAACCAGCAACCTAGAATTATTGTCTCTACTCTCTACCGTGGAATCGCCTGTTACAGTAATCATAACACGTACCAAGGTAAGCGTAACCCTCTGGTTGTGCAAAACGGAAACCTTGCATTGGTGTATCAACAAGCATAGAAGAGTACGCATCATAGCTATCTTGCAAATTTAAAACGTGTGCCAAAACATGACATTTGGGATGCCATCTCTATACCTTGGTGTTGGAAAATGGATTATTAGGCATATCGGTTTCTAGATGAATGAGAAATTGAGGTATTAAGTTATCCAGTTTGTGGAAAAATAGGAATTAGGATAGTCAGGCTCATTGCCAGGCCAATATTCTTGTTCGGACCTATCTATTATGGCCTTTTGGACACTTCAAACAAATCCCAACGTTTCTATATTTTCCTTTAGTTCGGAGTGCTTCCATGCAAGGAAGGTATGGTCGTTGTATAAGAGGGTGAATTTATCTTAAGGAGGCACTCGCTAGCAAACTATATAGAGCGTTTAGCACCTATAACAGGGTGAATTTATCTTAAGGACAACAAATCAACATCTTGCCTCCATGGATAGTTGCATATTTTATTTCTTTTATGATTTAATCAATATTAGCAATATTACGGGTTAGTTTAACAATATTAGTATTAAGAATCATTGGGCCAATTAAATAAGAGCTCAAAATAATAGTTCGAGCATTATTAGCCAATTAGGGTTAGGTCAATTAGCTTGCCAAATAAGTTAGAATTAAAGAAAATATAAGGGTTGTTTATTGTTATCAGTTGATGATTGAAGGAATAATTGATTTCTTAGTTATTTTCCTTTAGCTTCTTATCATAGTTATTTTAATTATTGTACATTTCTTTCGATTATTGCTCCTTTATTTCGAATATTGTTCCGTTATTTCGATTATTGTTCCGTAGTTCTATCAATTCGGCTCTAGTTATTTGGGTCGATTTGAAGAAAATTTGTTTGAAAAGAAAAACTTAAAAAATGACAGAAAAAGAGACTCCAGAGAGAGAAGGATTGGAATAATACACTAACCGGGCTTGAGAAAATAGAGAAGACAATAGAAAGAACGAGATAAGAGATGAAACTGATGATCACAAAATTTATGTCATGCATCAAAGAGGCCATCAAGCATCCACAAGAAGCACCACCATCTTCCCCCTTGGTTCATTCGATCGAGCTCTCATCCCCATAGTTTCAGTCGATCGACCCCCTCCTCCATTCGGTTCACTCAATCACATCCTTCCGCCCACTTCAATCGATCGACTCTCCCCTCCATCGCTTCCCCACTCCACTTTGACATCATGTCTCACCTTGCACCACCTTTCCCCTTGATCGGACAGGTCGATCGACCAAACCAAGCCCCACCCCCTCCTCATCGCAAGCCACAACCCATGAAACACCCCCTTCAACTATGTTCGTGAAAAACAGTTGGAGAGACAAAGTTTCCCCTATTGTTTGGTTGTACCACTACGAGGGTGTTTGTTTTCACATCTGAATAGACTCAGAAGTCTTAATAAGAAGTGAGACACCTTGTTTAGAGTGTGTGTTTTTAGTTCTGATAAGAAGTTGAAGTTCAAAATGGAGTAAGCATCCCTTAGCACTAAGTGCTTAATGAAAATTCATTCCAATAATAACCTCATAATAAATTCATTCCAATAATAACCTCACAATAAATTCACAATGATTACTACTACCCCTCTCCTCCACCAACCATCCACTCTTTTCTCCACTTCATCTTTATCATGCGAGCAATGCCACCACCATCGCCACCATCCTCCCCTTCTTTTTGCTCATATTCCTCTTTCTCTCTCTTCCTCTCTATTGAAAATTGTATGAGGAATGGAGAAGGATATAGGATGGTTTTTGGTAGTAGTGGAAAGTGGTCTCAATGGTATTTGGAGAAGAGAAAACAAATGGAGAAGAGGGTTAATGTTGGTGGTTTGTGGTGGGCGGTGAGAGTTGTGGTGGTGGGCAAAAATGTAAAAAAAAAAAAAAAACTTCAAGTCAGCACCTAAAAACAAACACCATTTAATTTTACATCTTCCAATCAACAACTCATTCAAAAGCAAAACAAAAAGTTCATTTAGAAGCTCATTCAGAACTTCTAACTCTAGTTAAAAGTTAACTTCTAACCACTTAAAAAAAACAACCCTCTACATATTTCTACATCATCTTTTGCAAAGGATTAGGATATTTGCGGCCAAAGTAATGGACATGTACCACCATGCGCTATTGGTTCTAGTAATATGTATCATCAGTTGTTTACCACCACAAGATCGCACACATGCCACCGCAGGACAAATTTTGGATCAATCCGATTTGGGATAGTTTTGAAGCTCAATTCTAGAAATTTCTGCACATGTACATTGAAAATTTGCAATAGATATCCTTTCAAATGGAGGCACTTCTTGAACTTTGTATTTGGTAGCACAATTTGAAATTACTTATTTGTAATGAAAGCAACTACAAAGAAAAAGTTCGAGGTTGACTTCTGCCCATGCATTTCACCTTGTGTTCTCTAAATGGTTGCTTATGCTCGTTTTCCTTCTTCGATTTCAAGCTCGAGGACGAGCTTCTTCAACCCGAGGAGTATAGGTTAGTCTAGCAATATTAGTATTAGGAATAATTAGGCATATTACGTAAGAGCCCAAAATAATAGTCATGGAACTATTAGCCAATTAAAGTTAGGTCAATTAGCTTGCCAAATAAGTTAGAATTATTATAAATAAGGCAAGGGTTGTTTAATTGAAAGAATAATTGATTTCTTAGATATTCTCCTTTAGCTTTTTATTATAGTTATTTTGATTATTGTTCCTTTCTTTCGATTATTGCTCCTTTATTTCAATTATTGTTCTTTTATTTCGATTATTGTTCTGTAGTTCTATCATTTTTATATTTCTGTTCTAACAGGCTTTTTGCAAAAATTACAAGGCCAACATTTGAAACAATGCATGATAAGATGTTGTTAAAGCTTCACAAATAGAAATTGGATCTCTATTATGGGTCAGTTTACTTTGCGCTTGGATATCTTCAGCTTCATGTGCAAAAATAGGGCAATTCTAAACATCTCATCCACCATCTAGAGTAATGTAATCCTACACTTTCTTGGAAAAAATAGGATCTTAAGAGTGTCAGGGTGGAACCACACACCTTCACTTGCTTATGAATAGCTCAAAGTGGAGCACTAGATTGCTATGTAGTAAATGCAGATAACATACCCTTCGCGGTCCAAGACCGATTTAAGATTAAGCAGATTAATCGATCTATATTTGAAAGTATACATTTTTAAACCCTTACTAATGTAAACTATAATCATTGTTATAAAAAAACGAATGAAGCGTCCCAGTCGACTCGAATCGCTGGAAAATCGCCTCTAGGCATGTGCTTCAAGTGAGTGGGTCAAGGCGCTCGAGTTGGCTGTCTGACTCGTACGAGTCTGAGCGCACGCCTCGATTCGGTTTGAATCATACGAGTCACACAAATATTCCTTACTGATCTTATCTGATGTTTTTACGATCTTGAAAATGATCTGATGGCTGATACAGGGTCCCCAAATAGGAAACCTAACAATTCGTGCTTATGTTATGAGGTTTCAGAGAAGAAAAAAAAGAAAAAAAAGAAAAAGAAGAAAAAAGAAGAGGGAAAAAATAGGGTCGATCGTCAATCGTTTGAGGGGAAGAAGACAATCGAAGAAGAACAAGTCGATCAAAGAATACAATCGAAGAAGAACAGGGTTGATCGTCGATTTTTTGAGGGAAAGAAGACAATCGTTCAGTTTCAGAGAAGAAGAAGAAGAAAAAGGAGGAAAAGGAGAAGATCAGGTAACCTACCTGTTACCTCTTCGTGCAACTCATCTCTTCGACTCAGTTTCGTGTTGCTCATCCCTCGTCAGTAACTTCAACTTTCCTCCTTGCTTCTGCTGCTCAGCTGCTCAATTTCTTCTTTAGTTCTTCCACTTCTTTTTCTTCACTGCAACTCTGCTCTTCTTCTTTTTCTCCACTGCAACTCTGCTATGTTTTTGCTACGCTTTTGCCCTTTGCTACATTTTGCTCTGTATTGTTCTTGTTACATACAAGGAAGAGATAAATGGTCAAGGATAAGAAAGTACATACAAGGACTAAGGAACTTTGGAGAATGGAAAGTTTTTGGAATCTTAAAAGATGTCTTTATTATTATCATAATTCTGAAAATGAAGCATAGTTGGAGGTATTTTTATACCTTGTTTTTGCTAATCACATTCTTAATCATTTTTTTCTAATGGGATGAGAAACTAGGATTTTGTAGGGCATGGTTGGGTATTAGTGTTTTTTTTTGGCTCAAGTGCTAAAGTCTACTTGTTGGTTATGGGCTTTGATGATGATGAAGTGCTAAAGTCTACTTGTTGGTTATGTTGTTGTTAGTGTTTTTAATGTTAAGTTTTATTTGTTTGTATTTTTTTATGCTTTTTCATCACTTTTTATGAAAAAACGCATCGCTTCGCCTTGTTATGCCTCGATGCACCGCTTCGTCTCGAAAAAAGCTAGACCGCCTCAAAGCTAAAAAATGATTTTTAAAACATTAACTATAATATATATTACAATTCAGGGTGGTGTTTTACTATTCATTGCTGACTGGGACAAAGTCAAATCAAAAGGATTAGAGATAAAAGATGGTTAAAATTGAAAGTTGGAAAATGTATTGAATTTTGAGGGTTGAGATTCATTTCCTATGATGGCATATATGTAAATTTAAAATATGTCGAAGGGCAAAAATAATGAAAAACTTTTGAAAAAAGTTAGTGGAATGTACATGTGGCTGAGAGAGAAAATATTGTGTTTTCCTTTTAGCAAAATGAAAATTTATCATAACTATCTACATCGTTGTCGAATTTTGGTAAACTTAGTATTGTTGAAATGCATTTTTGAAGATCTTTCCAACAAAATCATTAATCAATACAAGTGTGAAATTTTAAAAATATATATTTTATAATTAAAAAAATGTATAATGTACTTCACGTCTTTAATATTTTTCAAAGCAATGAGATGGGTCGATCATATTAGAAAAAATGAGTCGGGCATCTTAATGTACATTTAAACAAAAACGCTAAACTTCATGTTTTGGCGAATTCAAAGATTGTGGGAGAATTTATTCTCAACGTTTAAATTTTTGCCCCAACTAATTCAATTTTGACCAAGTATAATCCTAAATTTTATAATATATATTTTTACCTTAGAATAGACTTACACTTCAATACTTACTCAGAGCGACAATGAGATAGTGATGGTGTTCAGTACAAAATATTTAGCGAAAATAAAATTATGTAGAGTGCTAACGGCATGGGGCATACTCTAGTAAATAACATATCTTGACAATAAAGATTAATAAGAAAAGTATTATAGAGCAACAAAAGTCATATTACAGAGCAAATTATGTAATCATGTTCAAAACACCAAACACATTATATAGCAACAACTACCACCACCCAACAAAACAATATCGATTTATCACCGATTTTTTGGTGACTAATTGATTTCTCATTGATTAATAGGTGATCACTAAATACCTAGTTTGAATCGGTTTACCCCCGATTTACACTTAATCACCGCATAAATAACCCAGCTAGATTGTATGATGAATGGATACCAAAATGAGAACACAAAACACACAAATACAGGGAAAAAGAAAGATGATGGTTGTTTCTACTAGAAATCAAAAAAAATAATGGTTGACTTAAGAAATTGCCTAGTCCAATTCATTGCAATAACACATTCTAATAGTGTAGTTTCTTCAGAGGCCAGCTTAAACTACAATCTCAAAAGAAAGAAAAAAAGAAAAAAGACAACAATATTAACAAGAATCTCTTCTTACACTTGCTATTATTATGAGGTGTGTTTGTTTTTGCATTTTTAATCGAGTTAGAGGTATGAATCTTTTGATAAACATACAATATTTCACAAAACTCAGACTTCAATTAAATCAAGAGGCAGAAAGAAGCACCTCTTACCTAACCACATAAAATCACATAATTTGTGTGGACCAAAAAAAAAAAAGAAAAGCAATTTCAACTTGACGGAAACTACACAATCATAAGCTAGCATGTCTACATCATAAAAGTAACAAAGACAATTATAGGTGCTAAGTACCTCCAATTGAGCCCATGAAAACACTGCAATTTGAATCCTCCATGACGAAATTCAATGTGATTCCTTTCAGAATAGCAGGACTGGCATTGATATCTTTTCTTGCTGCTTCGATAGCCACCTTAGCAACTCTACCAATGGCCGAGTTATAGGTAAAAACTGCACCAATTTTCACCTCCTTAGGCCTTTGGCCATCTACACCACCATTGAATTGGAGGCAAATCAAAATGAAGAGTGGAACCAGCAACCCACACTCCATACTTACACCAACACAAAAAAAAAAACTAAATTAACTTCTCCAAACCCAATAAGCTACCAATGGGGTCCTCAAAAGTCCTTGGAATGAGTTCAAAAGACAGAGAGTTTATTGGATACCCATATGAAGTAAGATGGAGAAGAGAACATGGGTGTTGATTTGAAACCAAAATTGAAAGATTTTAGTGGATACCCGGTTGAAATAAGATGAAGATGAGTACTAAAAAGGCAGATAATCAACAAATTGTTTCAAAGAGACAAAGTAACATAAAGATTGTAGGCACTTCTACCTTGCCTAGTGAAAGATTACTTTTTGCAAGTGGTAAAATAATACGAATATGCAATAAGAATATAAACACCAGGGTATCTATGCAAATGCCCTGTCAAAGAAGAAACCAATAAAAAGAAAGTAGAAGAAGAAAGAGTTTTCACATTTGGGTGAGGTTTGGCATCTTATTGTGACCTTGCAGACAGTGAGAATCCCATGAAGAAACTAGAACAGAAAAACAATTCAAGAATTTGACTCCAAACCAAGGACTTTTTAGTACCCTACCCTTCTTAAGTGCACTGCACACTCTCATACACGTTTTTTTCTTCGTTTTAGTATAAAAAATTTGTCATGTACAAGGCAGGCAGCATTTCAACTTGATGTATGTGCACGTGCATAGCACATGTTTCTTACTAAATTAAGCAAGTAATACTAAATTTTACCCATGTTTTTTTTATGTTACAAACTGGGACAAACATATGGAATCATTTTTCTTCGTTTCCGCTTAACAAGATTCACTTTCAGGGTAAATTCGTGTGGTATACTGGAAACAACATGAATCTTTCTAGTAAAATCAAACACAATCTTAGAAGAAATTATGACAAATTGTATTCTAGGTAAACATGTGCGGTACCACAAAAGCATTTTTGAAATTTAAGTTTGGATTTACAAAGCAAAATATTCTTCATTCACAAGTTTTTATCTTATAGTCATAAATTAGCTCATGTAAAAAGCCAAAACTTTATTCCCTTGAGGGAAGTAAGAGAATGGGGAGGATTAGGACTACTTTTAATAATGCCTGAGAAAAAGTTTAATGCCTTACCAACTTACAAGGGTTCTCCCTCATCAATATCCATATCAACCAAGTGCATTTGAGTACTCTTCTGTTTTGCAGCACTGAACAATATCTCCAACAAGAATGGTAGTTGAAGACCATAATGCTAACTTAAACTAAAGTTAGTAAGGGTGACAAAGACTGGACTATTGTTAAATCTAGCCTTGGCTTGCACAATCCCACCTCGTGAACTTTGCTTTGCTTTAAGATCACTCCTGGAATCTGCATCTTTGTGGGTTTGTTTCTCATCCATCAATTTGGAATTTGTATTCAATTAGTGGGGTCAGTTTGCTCACAATATGTTTCACATGACCCATTGATCACCTTATCTTTTGGCCAAGATATATTTCCACCCCCACAATCAATCTTGCTGACGAAAAATAACCACAATTTTACTTAAACACACAAGCATGAAAAACCTGATTTACTTTAAGTCAATATATTACCAATGAAACTAGTATGAAAAACTGAAATTTCAATCCAGTGCCTCGGAAATGAAAATAAAGAACCAAAATAGAAAGCAGCGTCATTTAAGGCTTAACATGGGTTTTGCTTATGATGGATGTTTGGTTTGCCTATAGATAACCAGTGAAGTTTCTTCAGACACTTGAACCAAGTTGACATGCCGGTCAACACTTGTAGCTTCCTTGCACTTATAGAGACGTATCTCTTGAAGGTTTTTATGCTTCAAAGTCAAGACCTTAAGCGCAAAGGCAGAATACTGAGAGCTTTCCAAACCCAGAATCTTTAGTTTCGGAAGGTGCTGCACAATGAGAGAGCATGTGTATTCATCTAAGTCGAACACATCTGGAGACCCATTCGAATGTGCCAGATCTCCACAAATGACCAATTTTTCTAGCTTCTTGCAATTTATGCCTATTTCCTGCAATATATGAGTATGATGCCGCCAGAGCACTGGACCAATTGATATCTCTAGAAGGTCTTTCCAATTACGTATTGCCCTCGAAAATCCTTTTCCTGTGATATGCGATGCACATGAAATCACTACAGATTTTAGACTAAGCGACCTGCAATATTTGGAGAAAAGCATGTAATCATTAGACAAGGTACAATTTGTCAAGTAGAGTAACAAAACATCATAACTGATTGACTATACTAAACAGGAATTCATCATTCAACTTACAAACCTAACTGGACAGAATAACAAGTAAACTTGGAAAACAAACAAAAATGCATTATTAAAAATACCAACAATAAATCTGAAAATTTGAATAGTGCAATAACGCAGTATAATAAACAAAATATAAGAGATGGAACCAGATACATACACATGATTGCACTTGCCAAAGTTATTACCATCAAATTGTGATTTATATATATACATATATATCAAAGCATTTGTTTGGTATGTCAATTGCATGCACATAACATATGTTCTCATGCCTTTGACACAACGGTTTAGGCATCCAACAACGGTTAGCATGTATTTTTGTCATGGACCAGAACAAAAATGAGAAGTTTGTCAAAATTTGAATTCCAACAAAAAATAAACTTAAGGCTCCGCTTGGTACACCGCAAACAAATGCATTTGCATATGCATTAGTTTGGAATGCATTACTTTGCAGTCACTTGGAAGTAATTAAAGAAAATCATTGACAAGGTTCAATGACTATTTGGTTTATTGACATGTGTTATAGCGTTGGTGGTGGTGATTATGATTGGTTCTCAAGTGATGGTAGTGATGTTTGTGCTATGGTGGTCGTGGTGGTTATGCTATGGTGATTGTGGTGGTGGCAGCGGTGGTTGTTTTATGGTTGTTGTGGTTGTGTTATGATGGTCGTGTTGGATATGTTATGGTGATTGTAGTGGGGGCGGTGGAGGTTGTTCTATGACTGTTGCGGTAGTTGTGCTATGGATCAATAGTGGCTGTGGTGGTGGTAATGGCGGCGACACTGGTTGATCATAGCTCCCATATTGATAGTGGATATGACTCATGTTAAGCACCGAGTTTATGTATATAGATTCGAAGAAGAAAATTTCTCCATTAGAAAGATCACCTCATTCCCTTTTGTTTCTAGTTTTTGTATTCGTCATATTAGAAAACATAGAAATCTTTGCTAAGAAACACCATAAGGTAATTATTGAACACCTTACCTACGAGCTTTTCTAATCTAAAATGGCAATTTAGCAAACCATCTATAGATTTGTGCATTGAAAGTTTATTTTCAATTGGAAAGGTCCATGGCAAGGCAAATTTAACCCACGACTTCTCATGATGCCAAACATGAGATTAGATGGACTAGATTGGTTGGATAATGGAAGTTCCCGAAGATTTGGCGCACTAGAACAAGATTGGGGGCACCTAAAAAAACACTCCGACGCTCAAGTTAGTGTAGTGCTCGAAGTGACGCTAGTAGTAGAGATGGGTTGTGTTACCTTGAGGGTTTATTGGCTTTGTATTTATAGGATGATCTTATGTAACCCCATGCAAATGGATTAAATCTCATCAATAATATATCGTAACTCCTATATGAGTGGGGTTCCTGCATTAATGTGGAATTTGAACCATTGTGATATGTGAAAAATGTATCTGGATACTATTGGTCATTATTCCGGATTTCATCGCGTAGCACGAAAGATTCCAAACCTGATGGGTATTTTCTAGGTAGCCAATCAATATGGGTATTTTCTTTATCCATGGCCTATTAAATAGTCAATCAGTAGCCAATTCTTAGTCAAGTGATAATCAGAGGTTAACTTTAGATTCTAACTCAAGGTCTACTTAACAATCATGGGATTGTATATATATATGTATATATATAATTTTATTTTTACCCTTAACCCTCCCCACCCCATGCTGTCGGCCAGATTAGAACCCGTGACATGTGATTTCATTCGCCACACCTCTACCAACTCAACTGGTACACCTTTGGCCATGGGATTGTGTATATCCTAAAGCTTATCCTACATATTGTATATCTCAAGGCATGTTGATACGTGATTCGAGGTATGTGTAAAATATGGTCCACACATCGCCCGCTTCTTAATTGGCCCCATGAGAGTGTTTTGATTTGTGCGCTTGGAATTACCCTTCCATCATATTTCTTCTTATGAGCTTGTGGAAAATTTTGGACTGTTTTGGATTTTGAAGCTTTTATAAAATTTGAAAACTTGTTAACTATGAAATTTTGCTAATTTCGATTCTCAATGTCACTCGTGCATTGAGTTTGTCTTGTAGTGCACATCTAAAAAACTCTCGTATTTGCTAAGTTTAGAGAATTTTGAACTTGTGAAGTTTGGAAGATTCTGAACTTGTGAGGTTTGGAGAATTATGAATTATGAATTATGAATTATGAATTATGAATTCATGTAGTATGGAGAATTTCAATTTTTTCCTAGTTTGGGGGAATCCAAGTATTCCCGAGAATAATTGAATTATTCTATTTCCAAAGAATTTGAAAATCTTCATAGTTTTAAAAGTGCATGTATGGTGATAAAGGAGTTTTATCGTTTCCACTATAGTCACACATAGAGTTTATGATCAATTATATTGGTATAAGTAGAGCCTTCTCTTATTCCTTGAGGTTGGTGTAAGGGCACTTTTGACACCATTGAGTTTACTACAAGTATGCATAGAATATTTTTACTACTTGAAGTTCACATAAGTCTACTGTATTGAAACATGTGCATTAGAATGTTCTAATTACTTGAAGTTCGTGGAAGTTTACCACAAGTATGCATAGGGTATTCCTATTACTTGAAGTTCATGTTAGCCTATTGTCTTGTGACACACACAGAGGTCTTTGAGTTCCATTACTTGAGTACAAATAGGAATATTCTACTTTATCAAGTTTGCATAGTGTTTTCTTCCAAATTTTTTTTTGCTTGCACAAAATTGTCTGGTTGCCTTGGAAATAAGTAGTAAAGTGATTCAATGCTATGAACAAGAATATACAAAGAAAAATAAATGGATATGCTAATTACTCCTATTCGTTGTTCAAAAGTATGATCAAGTTGGCATAGCTAAGTACTGCTCAAACTGGTCGCCTCAGTTAGGTAGTCACCAACTCGATGTGATTATGTAGGAATTTTCCATGTATGCATGAAATTTCCGGATATAAGGTTTACTTTCTGCCAGAATTGTTAGAAAAAATAAACAAATAGTTTGCAATGAACATATATCAAGTAATACTTCACATGTGAAATGGAAAATTCACCCCCAAGTGGGTTTATTGATCCATTAGTTATAGGTTACATTCACCAGTGTAAGGATAGTATACTTGCCCCATGATGATTCAATCTAAAACAATTTCAAATTCTGTTTTTAGCATCTTCTTTGTCTTCTGACTTTCTTATTATGCAACTCTTTTCCCCTAGTTCTTAGTTTCTTCCATAAGTTCACATGATTTTTCTAAATTGTTATTGTCTCGTAATCTATTGTCATCTTCAGCTCGTGAATATTCACTAGCACGGTCAAATAACTCGATCACGGTAGTAGATGGTCTTTCCAAAACTTAGTTACACAACCCATTTTTGTCGAAGTGTAAAGCTTGGTGGAAAGCATGTATAGCAATATATTTATTTGCACCTTCAACCACATGTAACTCTTGTCAACGTCTCCTAGTAAAATCCTTAATAACTTATGTTTTTTCATTTGTAGAGTAAATAAAGCTTTGGTTCCTGTGAACATCTTCACTTCGGTCTGTCCGAGTTTTCCAATAGATAAAGATTATTCGTGAATTGTAATGATGTTGCGCTGGATCTCCAAATTTCTCTTCATAAGAATAAAAATAGAAAAATATTTTGGTGGATGCCACTATTGAATCCTTTTTTAGAAAGGCGAATCTTCCAATTTATTTATCGTAATCCTCAACAATTTGGCATCTCGAGGTTGTTGTTTCTCGAGGGCTTCATAAAATTGTTTTCTTCAATCTTATTTCATTTAGTGCAGCCATCTCCTCTTTGCTCATTTCTTATTCTTTTTGGATTTTTTGGTCTCGTATGGTCATTCTTTAATCTAAGTGACCCTTACATATATCTTCGCTTTCTGCTCTATTAGATTTAAGTGCAGGATGTGTTTGTTGGATATCATCGTGTTGGCATCAATTTATATGCCAACTTTGGATTCATTATGGCGAGCATGTTTGTGCTAAGACTTTAGTTTGTATTTCTAGGCGTGTTGAAAGGTATCTTCGGTATGGATGAGGCCCTGAGATTTCCCTACTTGGCAGTCCAGGAAGTTATTTGCCTGTATTGGGGCTTCGCTCTCCGTCTTGTGCGGGAAGTTGAATCCTCTATCGAGTAGACAAATGACCTTCTATCAGGTATTGTCCATTCGAGCGCACTTCTAAGTTGTTTTTTCAACATTTCATTTTCACGAGTCAGACGTTGGAATTGTTGTCTCCACAACTCATCTAGCGCTTGTTGATTATCATTATCTCTTGCATGCTGACTTGCCTATTGGTTTCTTGTGGAATGAGGATGGCATGACGGTTCTGTTTGAGCTCGCGATTGGAAGTTTCCGATATGCTGTGGGAGATACGCTCGTCCATAAAATGGAGGAGCTATTGATCGAGAATTTTCGACCCGTAGTGGGAGTAGTAGAGGAGTGACCTGAACATTTCTTTTGGCAGCAACTTTCTGGATTTTTTTTTGCGGTATACTCTGAGTATTCTCAACCCGATTGAACCTAAACAGATCTCCATTTCGTGGAACTTCGATCCTAAGTGTCGCGAAAAGCATGGACTCAAGAGATTCCACAACTTCATTTTGGTTCACAATGGGAGTTTCTTTGTTGATTGGGGGATTTTCCTATCAAGTCTGATCAACCATCGGATACTGGTGTTCAAGTATCTCACCATGGGTCACTTGATCATGTTGTGCATTCTCATTCTAAGTTTCTCTCCTATTTGACTCTATTGTGGACGTGGGAACTTGATGATTTTCCCCAAGGACAATGCCAAAAGATGTCAAAGCAAATTTTACCCACGACTTGTCGTGATGCCAAACAGGAATTTGGATGAACTGCATTGGTTGGAAGCGAAAGCTCTCGAAGATATGGTGCACTGGAACAAGATTGGGGGTACCTGTAAAAAAAACACTCTGACGCTCAAGTTAGTGTGGTGCACGAAGTGATGCAAGTAGTAGAGATGGATTGCTTACCTTGAGGGTTTAGAGTCCATGTATTTATAAGATGATCTTGTGTAATCCCAATGAAAATGAGATTAACTCTCAACAATAATATATTGTAACTCTTGTATGAGTGGGGTTCCTGCATTAATGTGGAATTTGATCCTTTGTGACATGTGAAAAATGTATCTGGACGCTATTGGTCATCTATTCCGGATTTCATCAGGTAGCCTGGAAGATTCAATACCCAATGGGTATTTTTTGGGTACCCAATAGTTTGTATCCTCTAGACTTTTCTCTATCCATGGCCCATTAAATAGTCAATCAATGGCCAATTGTTAGTCAACTGATAACCAACTAATTAGTGGTTAACTCTAGTTTCCATACTCAAGAAGGTCTACTTAACAATCATCGGGATTGTGTTTATCCTGAAGAATATCCTACGTACTGAACATTTCAAGGCATGTTGATACGTGATTCGAGGTATGTGTAAAATATGGTCCACACAGTCCCCTTAGTTGTTCTCCCACGGTCTTTATCTTTTTCCAAGTTATTTTTCCTTATTTTGTACCCTTCCTCATTTCATTTCTTCTTTATTCTAATTTTTCATCCAAGCAGTTAGACCTTTGAATATAATATGTCATACATTGACCCTCTTCATGCCAACTATCTTTCACATAGACATTTAGAATGTTTGCCACTTATATCTTGGGTATAACTTCAACCAGTGCAAAGTCTATCAAATCAAATTGGTTTACCAATGTAACTAGAGCTAAGTAACTTAGAACACATGTTAGTCCAAATACAGATAAGGACATTATAGGAGTGAGCCGAGATGGGAACTAATCACACATCTTTTCTATGTTTTACAGTTCCTCATGCCAAGGTTGGATGACCATGATCTTAGCCATTTTGAGCACCAATTCTTAATCACACACACACATATATATAAATTTGAAGAAGAAAGTTTGTTATTAGGGAGATCACAACATCCTCTTTTGTTTCTATTTTCTAGGTATAGGATTGTTAAAAATAGAAAAAAAACAGTAATCTTTGCCAAGAAACACCAAAAATTTAATTACTCGCTTACGAGCTCCTCTAATTGTTACGATCCTTGTTATGGACTTTCCCCTCCTGGACAGCTCGGGCTTTTGGGAGAATTGGTTGGTTCATAACAATTGGTATCAGAGCCAAACCCCACATCCAAGGTTCGAATCCCGGCAGGGCGACCTATAGGCTAGATTAAAATAATTTAGCATTATGTATGGGCATAGTGCTAAGTTGTTGAATACTGGTAGCTGAGAGAAGGCTCACTGGGCCAGTGTTGATAGAGTGGGCCGACGAGGACGTCGGCTTTGGAAACGTGGGGCAATGTTACGATCCTTGTTATGGACTTTCCCCTCCTGGACAGCTCGGGCTTTTGGGAGAATTGGTTGGTTCATAACACTAATCTGAAGTGGAAATTTAGCAAAGTGGTTTGGAAGTTCACTTTCTCTGGTTCTTTGTGTTGTAAGTCTTACTCCAAATGCTCTGATCAGCTATGGGGATCCAGTTTGTAGGAAATGAGAAGTAGATGGATCAGAAGAAGAGGGAAGGTGTGAGGGGCAGGGATGTAGATAGAGAACATTTGTTGAAGATGGTGATAGATTGCTAGGGGTTCTTGTGCAAGGGAAGCACCATGGCTGGCTATTTAGTCTCGAGCGACGCATAGGCTCACTAGACGAACTATATAGTTGCCCTTACTACCTATGCTAGCCAAAAGGCTATGGTCAAAGGTGCTCGTCCAGGCAAGCTAGGCGAGAGCCTTTGACCCAGCTTTTATATATATATATTACCTTATCAATTTTGGTTATATATATATATATATATATATATATATATATATATATATATATATATATATATATTACCTTATCAATTTTGGTTGGAGTCAGTAGACTAGACCAGTAGACTAGACCACTGGACTAACTCAAAACCATACAAAAAATGCCCTTAACCTACAAAGCACAACACAAGTTGTGCTTGCAACTCTGAAGGAGCTGTAACTCACAACTGCTGATCGAACACCCTCCTCTTTTCCGACTAGCTGCCAACCATCCACATGTCACAACCACCTCTTCTCTAACCAATCGCAACCCACAACTATGTGTTTATGGCTGTTTTTTGCATTTTGGGGTTACTTTGAATGTTTAAACTCTTTGTATGGTTGTTGTAGCTTTTTTATGTTTGTTATTGAAATTATGACTTATGCTTCTAAGTTAAATATAGACTTGTGTAGAATTGACTGTGAAATAATACATATTTGCTTCTAGTTAAATTTGTGTGAAATGGGCTTGTAAAATAATACATTTATAGACTTGTGAAAATAGGTGAGGCCTAGGCAAGCTAGGTGCCAAGGCCACCCCTGTCGCGTTGCCTAGCCCCTGGGATAACACAACTCTTAAGGAAGCAATAACAATAGGGAGAGGGAGCTTCAGTTAGGATAACAAGTGAATGCGCCATAGATTGGAGGGGTAATGATGTAGGATTAAGAGATCTAGCTAACTGAACCTCAGGATACTAACAGCTCAAGTCTCTGATGATGATAGATACTACATGTTGACATAAGAATGACAACAATCAAACTATATACAAGGGAAGCATCCCCCCCCCAAAAAAAAAAAAAATGGAAATCACAAGCTCAGTTCTATCTATACTCGTGTAAGCCTTATGGATGTGCCTTAGAAGACGTTGGATGGATATCGCCTCCCTTAAATCATCTCTCTAAAAGCTCAAACTTGTAGAGAGGGCAAATCTAATCACTTCCGCTTGGGGCTATGTAGCAGTGGGTACCAATAGTACAACTACACAGTAAACTCGTGCAGGCATTACCATAGTACACACATGGTGAAGGCCATGGACAACTAGGGTACGCTAATATTTTGTTACGATCCTTGTTATGAACCTTCCCCTCCTGGACAGCTCGGGCTTTTGGGAGAATTGGTTGGTTCATAACAATTGGTATCAGAGCCAAACCCCACATCCAAGGTTCGAATCCCGGCAGGGGCGACCTATAGGCTGGATTAAAATAATTTAGCATTATGTATGGGCATAGTGCTAAGTTGTTGAATACTGGTAGCTGAGAGAAGGCTCACTGGGCCAGTGTCGATAGAGTGGGCCGACGAGGACGTCGGCTTTGGAAACGTGGGGCAATGTTACGATCCTTGTTATGAACCTTCCCCTCCTGGACAGCTCGGGCTTTTGGGAGAATTGGTTGGTTCATAACATATTTCAACACTCCCCCTCAGCACAAGCGATGAGAAAATACTGAAGATCTCGCAGCAATTGCGCTAGATGAGACTTGAACCACGATATCCAAGGACCAATGCTTTAATACCATATTGGAATCCATAACCATAGAGTTGAAGAAGAAAGAGAGGGTAGTTGCCTGGTCTAAAGAAATCTCCATATCATAGACATATATTTTTTAATTATAAACCACTTGTCACACCCACACACATTATGCCACCATATAACCTAATAACAATGTTTAGATTGGCAAGTTAGACCGAGCACGGCGCCAATTAGAAAATGTTTAGATTGGCAAGTTAATGGAGGGTGTAGACGGAGGGGACGACCGTTGAAAACTTGGATGAAGACGGTGAATGAAGATATCATTGAGCTTGGATTAGGTGAGGAAATGTGGGAAGATCGCATTGCTTGGAGAACCAAAATTCATGTAGCCGACCCCGAAAATCTCGGGAATGGGCTTTGATGATGATGATGATGATAACCTAATAACAATTAAGTAACTTTAACAGGGATGAATTATCACCAATTGGTCAATGGTGAGAATGAGGACATAAGTAATCATCCAAAAAAAGAAAATTAACCCTTGGAGGCACTTGCTTAATCCATAATATGTGAAAAATAAAATTACATAGGCTTCAGACACAATTGATTTGATATTCTGGTCATGTTTATTTATTTACTTAATTATGTAGATAATGTATATGGATTACTGAGAGTCAGTAAATAAAATAAATTAGGGTTTCATTACAATCAGTGAGTTAACGGCGTTGATTTTAGGGTTATTTAACTCACACCCCCCCTCCAAATTTATAACCATTAGCTTTTAGATCTCAAACTTGTTCAAGTAAACGCTATACTTTAGACGCCAATTTCCATAAATATTTTTAAATGAGCACTATGCCCTTCATATATTATTAATGTGAAATTTCCCATTCCCTCCTTAAATCTATACAAATTAGATATGCCCACTCAAACTGCCTCGAGATCAATAAACAAATCACGATGTGGGGTACATCTAATTGATATAGGTTTGAGAAGGAATGTCAGATCTTGTATATGAAAATTGTGTCTGAAGTAATCTTGGACAAGTTTGGGCCATTAAAGCTAAACTGGTTGTATTAATGGGGGCAAAAGTTAAATGATCAGTGATTACTATATTAAGAAGTATTTGATCCAATACCTTCATATCTCCCACAAATTGAATAGAAAAAATTCAGTTTATCGTAAAAAAAAAACAATTTTAATTGCAAATATGGCAAAAGAAAAAATTGTTCATTTTTTATTTTTTTTAGTAATGCCCAACCCCAACAAAATTCCTTACTCCCCCCATGATTTAAGTTATTGGTTATTTCGGTGTTTTGGACCACCTGAGACGAAATGAAGTCTTAATGAGAAGCTACAGAAAACTGTGAATTCTTTAATAACTCGATATCAACGCTTGGTTGTAACATTTGATATTACAAATGCCTAAGCCTCCATTCTCCTTTGCTAAGTGATAAGATGATATTTCCTCAATCACATTGCGGTACACCATAGGAAATTCCTGCATATTTTCTCCACCTTCTTAGCCAACGGAATCGTACTAGTTGACATCGTAAAGACTGCTTGCTAAGGAGATTTTGGTGAAGGTGACCCTGCCTGCCTTTGAGATGTATCCACGTTTCCAAACTGCGAGCCTGCTTTGCAATCTTTCACTTATTCTACCCCATATTCTACTGTCTTTATACTTGATCGCAAGGGAAGACCCAAATAACTAGCCGAACCCGCTTTCAAATTAAAATCTCTTAGAAAAAAAGTGGGAGGTGAGGAATAGATCTCACTTAATACAAGGCTGTTTCTTTAAATTGACCTTCAAGCCCGAAACCATGTAAGTGTGGATCTAAGGAATGGGCTAAGGAACATAATGGTGTCACCGGCATATGGTAAGATTAACTTGGATTGGATGTGCCTCGTACGATTGGATTGAACCCTTGCAAATGATAAGATTGATCAGCTTTATGGATCATGCGTAAGCGCCTCACCTACAATGGCAAATAATAGGGAAGATGGAGGGTTGCCCTGATAGATTCCATGAGATGCACGGAAAAACCTTTTGTCGAACCATTGATGTTAATTGAAAACGAGGCTTTCTTCAGAAGGGTCGCAATAATCCCATAAAGCAAAACAGATTCAAGGAAGTTTGAATTTAAGGAGTCAAACATTTTTTTCAAAATCCACTATGCAAATAAGACCAGGGATGCCTGACTTGATTCTCGAGTCTATGAGATCGTTGGCAATCATCAATCCATCGTTTTCCTATTTCTTTTTTTCTCCTCAAGTCGTTCAAAATATATCAATAACAATAAGTTCACTATGCCCACCATTATGCAATTAACTAACAAAAAAATTTTGCCCGACCCAAAGCTAAAATTTTTGGTTCCATCCAAGCATGGAGGATCTACATGTTGGATTTCCTCGATAGAAAGGATTCGATTCCACAAAAGCTCCATGAATTAGGACTACATTGCTAAAAGTTTTTTGCATTACCAGTTGTAAGCAAATTCTACTAGTGGATTGAAGATTAAGTTGTTTCAAACTGACTAGAAAATGCATGACACACATACAGAATCTCATGCACACATACATGACCACTGATAATTTTTCCACCAGTACCAATTTTATGAAAATCCAATAATTATAACCTGAAATTTTTATGATTTCAAGACACCCCTAATATGCAGTTAATACAACCAATCTTGGAATAAAAATTCCCGGTAAGAACATCTGCATGTCTGTTGTTTATTACTTCAGATTCGTCATAGATATCATTGATAGATAAATTTTGGCAAAGCAAAAGTTCTGATTGATAACTACAAAATCTCTCACAAATTTAACCAAAACTTGAAAATTGAAAATATGGTAAGGAGCAATACGCACCTCTGAGCAATGTAAATGAGATGCCAGTCCCGCAGGTCAACCCATGGTGGAAAGATTATAGTATGGATTTTTCTAAAATTGGTGTTATTGAATTTCACAAACCAGTTCATAATAACCTTCAAGATATCCATTGTAAAACGGCGAGATGAGGTCGTATGTATGACTGACTTGTCTAAACCAGTAAAATCAAGCGCATCACCTTTCAAAAATAGATGTTCGCAGCAAGCAGACTGCAGTGCTTGGCTTACCCAAAGTACACCGAAGAAGATTTCAAACTTCTGGACTCGAGAGATTATCTCAATCAATGAGTTTTTATCTATATCCTTCAAACCAGTTTTAACGTCCCGGGAAGCTTTATTGTTCATCCTCTTTCTCTTCTTGTTAGCCATTGGCTTCCACTGACACAGAAACAGAAACTGGTTGGTTAAGAACAAAAAAGTAAACTAGTACTATACAAATTTATTTACTTTTAACCAAACACCTTGAAACATTCACATGATTTTCCCCACACTGCATTGACGGTCAGTTGTTAATTGGATTGACAAACTTGATTCTCAATGTAATTGATTCAATAAACTCAAACTCAACCTCAAACATAAAGTATAATATAAAATATGCCTTCATATTTAATTATAAAAAAGAGAAATAAAACCTAAATTTAACATACGTATATGAAGGCATATTTTATATTATACTTTGAAGAGTTGAACGGCCATAGAAACTAAGGTGTGTTTATGTAATGGCCATAGATATTAAAACATTTATTGTATCTAGTATCGGAAACCTAAATTTAACATATATGTATCATAACGCATTGAGTCGTAAGATATGGTGCAAAAATAAATATATAAGTATAAAAGTATGTATCATATATTTAAGACATAAAAGACATCAAATAAGACTTATTGAAGCAAAGTCTCAAAAACACTTGCATTGATATATGAGTTTTGTGACATATATTAGCAAACTATTGTGTCACGCATATTTTAGTGTAACTTACATAATTATTTATTGTATTGAGGAGGATTGGATGTGATACTTATTGTGTATGATATCATGCAGTGAAATCCACATTGTACCGATAGTGTCCCCAACTTAACCACCCAAATATCCATGGGCTCCATCTTGGGCTTTGGGTGTGAGATTCCGAAAGGCCACGGTACAATTGAGGAGTGGACTAGCCTTTATAAGTCACTATCCAACTTGTCCCATACATGATGTGGGACTGACCAACCCACCACTATGTGTGTTGGCTATTCAAATCCTTGGATGACTTGCCTAAGCATGTGAGACATGCACATCCCCACTCTCAACCTCTATGGGAGTCAGGATGTCCCAGCTTAATTTAGAAAAGAAAACTCTACGAAAAATAATTAAAAAAAAGGAAGGAATAAGAGAGTCGATATTGAACAAAATTTTCTCAAATTTCAAATTTTAATTATTATTTAATTTTCTTTTTTGGATGTGGAGGGGGTAAGAAGTGTGATTCCCATGTTCATAGGAGTGTTTCCCCCTAATTCAAACCAATTACCTTTTGATTGAAGCCAAAAATCAGCAAAACAAAGCTTTTGACTTGTTAGCATTTACTATCTTCATGAAATCGACTTCCCCCTTTTTACACGTAATGATCATAATACCCACATTTTACCCATTAAACAATCAAATGACCTTTCTTTTCCATGTAACTATTAGCTACAAAAAAAAAGGAAAAAAAATCTAAAAAGGCCTTTAGAGACAACAAAGTAGACTAGATTAACAAAACCATCGGATGCAAATTTCAATGGCCAAAATTTGTTAAAACATTTGTTTGTACGTCACACTGTCCTTTCATTTATGCATAGTCCACCACTCTCCTTTCCATCTATACATAACCCACCACTCTTCCTCATTTCTCACACAACTCATTCTCTTTTCTCCATTCTCTCACTCTTTATATATATATATAATGTTTTTATTCTCCCCTTTCAAAACTATCTCATTATTCACAAACAACTTTTACATCTTGTTTTTTTTTCTTGAGGTAAAACTTCAAGTAGAGGTTGAAGAAATTTCACCAATGAAAAAGAGGTAACTGAACCTTTACAATGCATAGACCCTCAAATTACTAAAAAACTTGATCCAAATTAATAGCAAATGTGCTGGCCAAATTTTTAGCAATGTTCACACAACCCATTTTTTTACTTGAGGGTTAGATGTGGAATATAACTTTGTGACTAAAACAATGTGGAGAATTTATTTTTCAATGGTTCCAGTAGTCCATTGAGCTAAAAAATTGGGATGTTAACAATGGAGGCATGCAAACATAAGGCATTTTTCAATCTTGAGAGATTTGTGTTTGATACAGGTTCTAAAAGGCCATACATAGCATTAACTTGGAGTTCAACAATAAACTCCCTAACACAGATTCAATTGCTCAAAGTCTTAATCAATCTCAACGACGATTGAAATACGATATTATCAAAACTTAGAGAATGACATCAATGATATGAGAGGACTCAGTTCAATTACAGAGAAATTGCAACTTTTTATAAATAAATAAATAAAAAGAGCACCAAGCACAACTCAAGTATATACCGAGAAAACAATGAGAAGAAATTAATCCATGCTACTCAAAGACACAAAAGGATCTACTCCTGGAATACATGTGGAATTAAAGAGAAATTTCATGTTTTTTTTTTCAGTAATAAATTATTGAATTATTGAAAATGTATTTAGTTTTCGATATGAATGTAAGTAATTTTATAGATGAAGTTGTAAGATCTTTTCTAATAGCATATTATACTCATAAACTTCATATAATTCTTATAAATATAAACTACCAATGATTAGCAGCCAAATATGAACTACCAATGATTAACAAGCCAATTTATGTATTTTTAAAAACATAAACTTTTTGCGAGACGTAATGCAATTATTTTTTACCAATTGTAGTTTATTTGTAAGATCAATGCAAAAAAAAAAAGAGTTTTTTTTTTTAGTTTAGTTGAAGTTATTAGGTTCAACTTTAATAAGTTTCAAGTTATTTTATAGTTATAAGTCCACTATAAAAACTTTAACTTATGAAGTATAAATTGTTTTTACTTGTGTATACGGTTAACTTAAAGTTATTTTGCATTGTTTTTACTTGAACTTAATACTTCAAGATTAATTTTGTGATATGTTTAAAACTATTTTCTGAAGGATGAGTATGGTTTTATTGGATCATAGAACCATTAGATGCCTCCGATAAGGTTTAAACCATGCCCACTGTCCGCCCGTCTTTGAAAATTAGTGGCCTTGGACAAGCTATAGGCTTTGACTTGCAAGAAATTGCCCAACTGACCAATCTTACAACTCTACGACATCAGAAAACCTAACAAAAATTATGATCCATCTCCATCCTCAAGAACTTTACTATTTCTCTTCTTATTTGGTTTTTATTTTTAGTATTTTTTATTTAGTTATTTTTGTGTGCAACCTCATGCTACCAAAGAAGATCGATAGTTAAGTTTATGGCAAATGAATCTTGAGTTGACATTTATTATCTTCACAGTGTGCAGTTTTACCAATCTTACATGTCTCAAACTATAGTGTGCAGTTTTACCAATCTTACATGTCTCAAACTATACACCATGGTGCTGCAAGATTTATGGTGAGTTAAATTTCATCTCGCTACAAACACCCAAAAGCTAATAAATTGATCGAACCTCGGATTATATTGTTGACCATAACTATACCAGAAAGTCAAGGGGTTGACCCATGGTCACACTTTGACAAACTAATATTCTTTCTCTAAGTTAATGACTCAATTACTCATTTGATACTTCGAAGAAGTTGTCGAGAATCATTGGGCATTCGGCGTTGTAGTTGACCAACATGTATTGTTTACATTTATAGGGTTGTCAATGGATTTTGTTAAGATTATCTATGCTAAAACCCAAATGATATTGAAATCATCGGGCATTCGACCTATATATATATAGCATTTGGATCCTCTGATTTATACCAACTTTTAGTTTGGGTCTCAAGTTTGTCCAACTTTAAGTCAAGGTCCCAAGACCATGTTGACTGCTAATTCTCGGTTCAATAATTAAATGGTGTTTTTTTTAATTATATTGACTTTGGTGTAGATAATATAGACTTTAGGTCCTACAATTTATACTAGCTTTGCGTTTTGATTCTATATTTGTAACGGAGAGTTGACAGTCAACAAGTTCAATGTGGTCTTGGAACCCAAACTCAAAGTTGAACAAACTAGGACCCGAACACAAGTTAATCTTATAGGAACCAAAAACTGGTACAAACTATAGGACCCAAACACAAGTTAACCCTATATATATAGCGCTATCAGGTATTTGATTGGCACCCAGATATTTATGGCTCGAACACCCCAACGAGCTAGTGGACATAGTTGACTCGATCAAGCATGCCGCCCCATAGTTGACACCAAATAACAAGATATTAATCATATTATAAGGATCCAACACACAAGGTACAACTTTTCGGTATTGTACATGCACAAAGACTTGAGCATCAAGTGCTGCAGGTAAACCCACATCATTCTCTCCAAATATCCCTGACATGTATATTAACACAAAGGTTGTTTGGTATCTGAGCAACATCAATTTTTTTTTTAATTTCTGAATAGTCACGTTTTACTGAAATCAGTTTGAAAATACAAATAATAATTGGAAAGATATCTATTTGAGTTTTTCAATTATTATTATTTTTTTATAATAATATCAATATGTATTGGGAGTTAAAAGATGTATCTTCAGAAAAGATGTCTCCATTAAAATGGCCTGAGATCTAACTTAAAGATTACTCAGGGCCAGGCCAAGCAAGGCCATGGTCTAACTTAAAGCCAAAAGAAAAGAACGAACTTTGTACTAGTGAGAGCTGAGAAGTTACAAGTCCGGCTATATTTTTTCTTACAGAGAATAAAAGGTCTAGTCTATAACCGTAGTAAATTGCTTGGTCACTTCATTGACTAACTTCTTATATGTTCCTACTTCCTGCATACCCATTTTATCAATAACGCAGATAATTAAGGATATGATGTTGCTTTTAAACAAAGAGAACTAGATCTATCTTAAAAAAGGGAAAACTCAAACTTACTCTCATACTGATGCATATTCAGCAAGTCCAACCCCCCCCCCCCCCCCTCCTCCAAATTCTTTCACTTCCAGTCAATGCTCATGCTACATAGGCACATGTTATTAGGACTCTCATATGTGAAAACATATGAAAGCTTTCCAATTTTCTCTTGCCATAGATCTCCCTCGTTTTTTTGTATAGTTCTCTGACAATCAGTGCCCTTTTCTCCCAACAATTTCCCCTTGTTCTTTCTCAGTGGATCTCTTCCCTATTGATCTCCCTCCTCTACCAAGCTCCCTCCCTCTGTCTATCCATCTATCACACCTGTTATCCTTATCTCTCTAATTACTCCGTCTTTCTCTACCACTCTTGCACTCTTTATGCATCTTCTCATGGGAGAAGGGTAGAGAAAGGATCACACGTTTCCCATATCCTAATAGCATGAGTGCTGGTATTACATAAGCACATGGACTCACACCATTTGACAATTGCAATGAAACAGAAAGTGAAAGTCGAAAAGTGCAAAATAAAATAAAATGGAAGACCTCTTAAATAGTATGAATGGGGTTATGTAAAAAAATCACTCAAGTAAAAAATTCACTTAAAATTCTCATGTTTGTGTGGATTCAAATGACTCATCGTTTAGATATAATATAAATTATGCGAAAATATTCCCTGCCCATATTGTTTCCCTTTTTCTACAAACCTAGCCACCATCCTTTTAGACATAAACTAAATAATACAAATTATAATTTTCCTTCATTTTGACAAATGAATATCAATTAACAAATATCAGATATAGTGGGGAATAGTTATAGCTCATTTCAATTCATAAGCTCTTTCCAAATTGTTTCCAGCTTAAAACAAAGACAAGACAAACATTTAAGCTCCACTTTTTTCTTGAAAAGAAAATATAGATTTAAAGATTTAGAATAGAAAGAACTTAATGCTCATAGAAAAGAAATATTTTGTTATCAAAAGAGGAAATAACGTTTTCACATTGATTTTGTGGTCGTTCCATTAAATAGATTCATTTTTGTGAATTTCTTTAGAATTGATTCTGACTTATCAATTTAGCTTATTGTCAAAAATTGCAAAAACAAAAAAGCTTAACTAGAAAATCACAAAAGTTGAAAATCAAAGTATTATGGGAGTGGTAAGCTAAACGTAAAAGAAAATTCTAATCCAAATAGAAAGTAAACCACAACATTAAAAAAGTAGATTCAACAAGAATGATCACAATTTTTAAGTAGCAATAAAATGATCACACATTTAAAGAAGACAATGATACCATCAAAATATTACAAAATCCAATTTCTTAATACAAAGGTACTTGATAAGATCCCCACTAGGTCTAATCATACACTAATGACATGCATTGTTACTGTAATCTCGAATTGTGCACCAGATTTTCACCATAACTGTAGCCCAAAAAGTATGTGTCAAAGAATTTTTTTTTTTGCTAATCAAACTAGTTAATCATAGAATTTGCAAATCAATAAGATAACGCCTAATGTAATCCGACTGTAGATCACATTCTGATTGTAGATCACATTAAAATCTTTTAGGACAAGCAATGGGTTCTTATCTTTAAAAACCCTAATTGTGAATCAAATAGGTGGATTAATGAAGTACTAAATGATGGTGAATGACACTAACCAGGAAGGTCTAACTTTAACCTCAAATCAGCACTAGAAAAACCATTAAGGACGTTAAAAAGTTTCACGATAAACAATTGATTCTTACCTATAAAAACCCTAAACGTGGATCAAATAGATGGAAAAATAGTAACAAACTCTATCCCTAATCCATAACAAGAGATGCATACAAAAATCAAAGACAAGCAAATACCTTTTTTCCGCAAGCAAATGAAGTTTTCGACTAAAGAAATGGGAATGAGCCACTCGCGGAGATAAATCTTTTCTTTGCTTGAAGAATGAATTTTGTCGAATAGTTCCATCCTTTAATACTACCAGAGTGGCACGTGCTTGCACACGTGTGCTCTTGCAGTCACTAGCAAAATACAAAATAGATTCCATATAATTAAAATGGAAAGATACATGAGAATTGAGAAGTCAAAAATATAAAATATTTGTGTAGTAATAGAAATACTGTGTACCAATGAAGACTTAAATCTGAACCCTGATATTATTGTTAAACATGGACAACTAGTGAAGTTTAGCCACAGACACCCTTAACCGAATTTAAATAAAAGGAAGAAATAACTATAATAACGATTGAAATAAAATAATCAACAATAACAACACTAATAGTCGTGTACCTAGTATTGCTACAATAGAGGTCTCTCTGTGTTCTGTTATTTGAGTAGTAGTAAATCAAGTGTTTGACGAAATCTCTTGACTAGAAGGAAGTACTTCCACTACTAGTGTTGTGGTGCCTAGTGTTGTTCCTGTTGTGAATAGTAGTAACTTTTACCAGGCTTGTGCACAGGGCTGTATTTTTAATAAAGAAGATGAGTGAGGGACTCTTAACCACATACAATCAGGACATGAAACAATTGAATAAAATAAAAAACAAAGTTAAAAATTGAAAAAATTCGAAAACGAAGTTAGAAAATGGCACATCCGATAGGATGCCCAAAGTTGTACCCCGACACCAAAGAGTCCCCTTAATCCCCATCATAACCTGATGCACTCCAAGCTTTTTTCCTCAAATACTCTTTGGTTTTTCTTCCTCCAAATTGTTGCTACAGTGGTTGTTAGTAGTCAGTCCCACAGCCAATATCCAGAATGGGTGAAAGATCGTTACACTAGTGTTAGCACTAAGAAGAACATGAGGAGGCTGTAAGCACATGCTCCCCACAACCAGCAACAAAAATTTCCCGAATCTCTCTAGTAAAAGAACACCAGAAAAAGTAAGTGGTCAATGGATTATGGCTGCAAGTCAACACAATGGGCAAAGATTCGCAATGAAAATACCTCTTTTGGCTAAATTATCAATAGTGTGTTTTTCAATAAGACAGATAGCAAACAGGTGATCCGGTTCCCGTTTCTACAATTTTCTGAACATAAATTCATTTTCAATCCCAATTCCAAAATTTCGGATCCGAAACAAAATTTTCAATCAAATTTTAGAAATTTCATTTTTCGGAATTTTGATTTTTCTTTTGAAAAAATAAAATAATTGGAATTGAATTTCCAGTAAATGGGGGTTAGACTCAATTAAAGTTTGAAATAGAGGCCAAATTCTATTAGACATAGGCTAATCGGGGCCAAAGTAAAATAAATAAATAAACTAACTACAATTACAAATAACATGTAATCCTATATCATTGATATAATGAATGAAAACATATAGTTATAATTTGTAAATTATAATTATATTCTCTATTAATATGATCAATGTAAATATATAGTCATAACTTACAAAATAATAGAAATTTTCAAAATAAATCAAAATTTTTGGATTGAACTGCAAGTTTCGAAATTATTCGGATCGGAATCAAATACTTTAGAGACATTCCAATTCCGTTATGAGAAATTTTTGGACTTATCGAAAATCAACATATTTTTATTAGGATTTATGGAATTGGTTTTTTTTTCTGAAAAAATTTTGATTGGATGTGGTCGTAGTCGGATTTTCCAGTCCAACTAGTCCAACTTGCAGCCCTAGTTGTGCATCACCATTTTCAAGTTGAATGAGACTAACAATTTGGAGTGGTTTCACTCTGCTCAAATGTATATTCTGGTCTATGGTAAGATTAACCATATTGCAGGGACCATGACATATCCAACATCAATAAAACCTACATATTGTGCGTGGTGTGTTCTTTCACTCGTAAGTGTTGCTAAACTATATGAACTCCAACAAGAGGTTGCTAATTCCTGGCACGGAAATCTTCTGTGCAAGACTTTCATGCAATGGTGGAGAGGAACTGAATCTATGAGTTCTTTAAATGTCTGAATTCAAGTATGAGCATGCTAGGGTCTGTATATTTGGGTAACAGTGCTTCAAAACAAACAAATTTTACCAGTTCTGTTTTGAAGCATGTGCCTCTTGAATTTGCATAACAAAGAACTCATATATTTGCTTCATATTTTGCTGTAACATTCTTTCCACAGCGCCAAACAAAAGGCAAACGAAACAGGATAATGCAGAACTCTCCATCACCTAAGCATACCCTCTACCAATGCAAGCATAACCCAATTTATTTTTTTATCAGAAAAACAAGTATTATATTATATATATGCAAAGTTAAAGAGGACAATGGAAAAAGACATTGACCGTCACAAAATTTATATACATCTATATGTGAGTTCTGTGCACTACACTACTCTTGTCAAACATACAAGAAGAGAATTGGATGTCAAACCCTAATCCAATGTTGAGTGAAAAGAGCTATGAAGTATGACCAAAACCTGCTAACCCACTCAAAAAAGGGGCATCGTCTTGTGATCCCTTATTACTCATCGTTATGTGTCTATGGACATCACATTCTTTGAATCACATATACTTATATGGTGAGAGTAGCAATGGCACAGAGACCTCAATATTTATTCACTAATCCCATTCCCACTTCTAGTGCCTATTATACTTCCATAACCAAAACTAAGTAGCGCTACTACCACTAACAATATGCAACAGGGATGGAAAACTCTAAAAGTTTACTCTAAGCACATCAGAGAAAAGCAAGCCACTAGGAACATTAGGACAAAGCTCGCCATTGCCATTGACTAACCAAGAAGTCTCCCTGAATCCATGTAACTCTCAGTTGGAATTGAGATCAACACTTCTGGCTCTGTTCCCATTGGTGCTCAACCTAATAGAGTGTTCTTACTTGTACACAACACCACATGGCTCAGTTTGTATCATACAACTCTTTATCTTGTACACATCGTGCTTTTACTTCATTTATTTCAATTGTTTTTCTGCCTACTAGCGTTTAATATGCTCTTTACCAGACTCGCCAGAAGGAAGGCATATTTTTGGGATAAGAAACATGTGGGATGCAAATGGGTATATTGACGGATATAAGCCCAGCCATATGGAGAGGACTATTAGGAAACGTTTGCACCAGCTACCAGAACTTTATGCGAATTTTACTCAAAACACTCTTCGGCAGCCAAGAAGCACTCACGATTGACCCATATACCAGCTTGATGAAAAGAATGCTTTCATTTATGGAAATTAGAGGAATTTACCCATGATGAAGAGGTGTACATGGCAATGCAATCGGGATTTAAACTTACTGGTGGACAAATATTAGTGTGCATGCAAACTGAAGTAAGCCTTACATGGGCTGAACCAAATACCAAGGTTGAAGCCTTCTCTAAACTAAATTTCAGAAAAAGGTCTTGGTAAGTTGAGATACTTTGTTGGCCTTGAGGTGTGCAGGTCCAAGAGGAGTGTGTTCATGTCACAGCAAACGCATGTGTTGGATTTATTGACTGAAAGAGGACATCATTGAGCAAAACCATTGACTCAATCATGCAGGTCGGGACTCATTAAACGATTTAGGGAGATTCCATCTACTATTTCGTTCAGAACCAGATCTTCCACATCACGACATGAGGAATACTGTCCGTTACCCATTGCTTCCTAGTTAAAAAGCCCCTATAAAACAGTCTCCATTGTGCCGCTGTTGAAGAAGATCAAGAACAAACTGAAAACTTCTTTAACAGTTGAAAGCAGAAAAGATAGAGATCAAATGGAAGCTCTTTATAGGCACAGAATCAAGATGTGGTCTATAGACTTTTCTTCTGACTCACATAGGAAAGGTTTGTTGGTCATTGAGTCAGACATTCTAGCCAAGTTATCAATGGTAAGTATCCTTCCATGAGCAATGATCCAAAGCAGGAAAGACGTATGTGGGGCACTTGCTTCATCCAAATTGATTTATGCAAGTGACCAACATTTACACTTGGGTCAAGAGTGCAATCGAGGGGCACAAAAACAGTAACAGCTATTGCGGGAACACTTTAGAGTTGTTGTTCCAAATCCATTCATCTGGCTGGTCGTTCATGGTTTTTGACGAAGGTCATCCTATGTTACAAAACAGTTGGACTCCAAGGATGAATGACTTGTAGAAAAGGAGTGTCTCGTACTACCCAAAAACACTCACTGGATGGATGTGCACGAGGATTTTGATTTAATGGCTGCAAATGGTGGAGTGAGTGGTTACCATCAGAGTTATTTAAAAAAGTGAAGTTAAATTTTCTTTTTGGAAATAGGTCCCTCATTTGCACTAATATGCACTCTGCAGGACAATCTACTAATTTTTTTCAATTCAAGTCCTAAAACTGCACATGCTTTGCATTGTGCAAAACACTTACTTAATTTTATAGCCTTCCACTACTCAGGAACATCAAAGATCACCATTAGAAACAATGTATCAAAGATTCAGCTCATTTCGACATGCATGCCTCGAGATTTGCGTTAAGTGGGATAAAAGGAAATTTCTCTATTAATATCACAGAGCGAGTGAGGGCCCCACCTTGGCTGCGAGACAAGTTGGCCAATAGGCCGGCTAGTGCCCAATGTCCAAGACCACCCAAAAGGGTGGTCCATAGCAAGATAGGGACCTCAATGCATAACTCGAGGAACGGTGTCGAAACGGTCATAAACTTTGACACATTATTTCTATTGGTAAACTGTAATTTTCCTAAAAATTTCAGCACAATCAAGTTAAAAAAACAATTTTTTTAGTTTGCTAGGGACCCGAAACATGAAATTATGAAAGAGTGTCCTGGTGGGTATGAATTAGGCATTTGAGGCTATGAGCCCAATCCCTCCTGTTTTTTATGTGAGTAAATAAATGAATTAATAACTAATAAAAATCCAATTGTATTTGCCTTTTAGGGAATACAAAACACCAGCATGATAAGACAAAAGAGGTGAAAGCTAAAGGGAAAAAGGTGTCAATCGTTAGAGATAAATAACCCAAAGAGGAAGAGTTTGATAACGATGATCAAGAAAAAGTTTGAGAAGAGGTTGTGGAAATTGAAACTTCAAACAAGGAAAAGAAGACTGGAAGCGATTTAGATGACAAAGTTGGGGGTTGAAAGTCAATAGTTTTTTACTTTTGGTGAAGTGGCTAGTGTTTGTCAGTTTTTGTATATTCAAGTAGTTTCAATTCTCTAGTAAGCAAAGATCGATGAAAGTTTTTTTGGATCCATTTGCCTAAATAATCTTATCTTTGTCTACTATTTACTTAATATATATAACATTACATGTAGCTTAAACATAGCTTTACGATAGACTAATCCTATAATAGATCCCGAAGGATATAGTAATTTTCTCTCTTTGACAGGTATCAAGGGACTAGTTTAAAGTGTTGGGTATTAATTGTGGACATACAGGCTCCGAGCTATAGACTACGAGCGTAGGCTCTGATATACTTTGGAACTTTAGGACATACAATATTTCAACTTTCCAAGGAATACCTCTACTTGTGTCAATGATCACAGTTAAAGCAGAAACCTAGTCCAGTTTAATTAAATCTAAATTGTTATAGAAATCTCACAAGAAACAATTCGGGGCGGTTAGAGAGAACAAAGTTATTTTTTTCCCAAAATGAGCAACATTTCAAATATGAATCAAGTCTAAGAAAATGACTGAATGATGTTAGAGAACAGCTGAGCATACAAGTTGAGAAAGTAGGAAATAGAAATCAATGTATGAGATGGGCCTTGCAACCAAGGTTTTTGGCTCCACAAGTGAAGTTTTGTTGGTGAGAATAACCAACTAGTAGATATTTGAGATCTGGTTTCGCCCTTACATATTCTCAGTAAGGCATGCTTTTCAAAGAATCTAACAAGGTTCATGATCCGTAACTTCATTTGCAGGCACCTTTGGTATCAAAATTTACCTTCCTACTCTTGATAAAAGAGATCACCGCATATAATGTATCACCATATATAGCTTTCTTTTAATCAGGTTGAGCTCTGCCTAACCCCAGCTTGGTCTCCCAAAGAAAGAAAGAAACTGTAACTGTGTCTTTTGTCACACAAACTCATTATTTTGTGACCCTTTTGAGTAGGATTATTTCCATTTTGCAGAAAGTTTTGATTCATTGTTGTAGAAAGATGGTAAAGGAGAAAGTTTTGGCAAATTTTTCAAATACAATTGGGGTAGGGTGCCCGCGAGGGCAGGTGAACAAGGTAGCATTTTGGATGTCCAGCTTTAACACC